>CM070693.1:6342500-7030000 GCA_036346265.1 Melocanna baccifera | reverse complement strand
AAAACTTGATAGGTCTTTTGGTAGTTGGCTTTGCTGCGTCGCTTAAGCCGCACCCTCCGTTTGATGGTTCAAATTTTAAGAGATGGCGTGCACGTGCGATCCTGTGGTTTCTTGCCATGGAATGTTTTCATGTTGCACAAGACAAGCTTTGAGCCTCTATCTGCGAGGACGAACGCAAGTTCAATGTAGCGGATAACTTGTTTCGAGTGCACTTATTAACATACCGCGAGATAACATTGTGGATGTGTACATGCATTTGCCTACGGGCAAAGAGATGTGGAATGCACTTGAGGTCAAGTTCGGAGTTTCGATCTTTGGCGGTGAGTGTATGTCATGGAGCGATTCTATGACTACAAGATGGTCGATGACCGTTACGTAGTAGAACAAGCTCATGAGATTGAGCGCCGCAAAGGAGCTTGAGAACAATAAGTGCGAGTTCTGGGACAAGTTTGTTCTTGGCGGTATTATCGCCAAGTTACTACCTTCTTGGTCGGATTTTGCTACCTCTCTAAAACACAAGAGGCGGGAGTTGGTGTTCCGATCTCATTGGCTCTCTTGGTGTTGAAGAGAAGCGAGGGCAAAAGATACTCGTGGCAAGAAAGTTCTTCTTGAGGAGGTTCTAGTGCCAATTTGGTGCGAGAAAAAACCCCCCGAGCTTTCCACAATAAGAAGAAAAATAAGCCTATTGGCAAGCCAAGGCTACTCACGAGTTTAAGAAGAAAAGCAAAGGAAAGGGCGTTTGCTTTGTATGCGGTGATTCGCCATTGGGCTAAGGATTGTCCGGACCGCAAGGATAAGCAAAAGAAGTCCGCCAACATGGTTATTAGTGATCTTTGGAGGAACATCGAGTACGGTAATTATTTACCTACGGTTCTTTTCGTTTGTCAATCACACGAGTGGTGGGTTGACACTGGTGCTAATATTCATGTGTGTGCTGATATTTCTTTGTTTTCATCTTATCAGGTCTGTCGAGGTTCCTCCTTGTTGATGGGAAACGGATCGCATGCAGCTGTTCATGGTGTTGGTACGGTCGATCTGAAGTTTACTTCGGAAAAGACCGTGCAGCTGAAGAATGTGCAACATGTCCCCTCCATAAAGAAGAATCTCGTCAGCGGATCTCTATTGTGTAGAGATGGTTTTAGACTTGCATTTGAGTCCAATAAATGTGTCGTGTCTAAGTATGGAATATTTGTTGGTAAAGGCTATGAGAGCGGAGGCTTGTTCCGTTTTTCTTTGATGGATTTCTATAATAAATTTGTGAACCATGTGTGCAACGATGATGATGAATCTAATGTTTGGCATTCACGACTTTGTCATGTTAATTTTGGGTGTATGACGCGCTTAGCTAATATGAGTTTAATCCCGAAATTCACTTTGGTCAAAGGTTCTAAGTGCCATGCGTGTGTTCAATCGAAACAACCTCGCAAGCCTCACAAGGCAGCGAAAGAGGCGATGAATTTGGCACCATTAGAACTCATTCATTCCGATTTGTGTGAGATGAATGGCGTGTTGACTAAAGGTGGGAAGAAATATTTCATGACGCTTATAGATGATTGCACTAGATTTTGCTATGTGTACTTATTGAAAACAAAAGATGAAGCGTTAAATTACTTTAAGATCTATAAAGCTGAGGTAGAAAACCAACTTGAGAGAAAAATCAAGCGGGTAAGGTCTGATCGTGGGGGAGAGTATTTTTCGAATGAGTTTATTTTATTACAGGAGGAACATGGAATTATTCATGAGAGGGCGACTCCTATTCTCCCGAATCAAGCGGGGTTGCCGAAAGAAAGAACCGCACTCTAAGCGATTTAGTTAACGCTATGTTAGACAACTGCGGGACTTTTAAGGAATGGTGGGGTGAGGCTATATTGACCGCGTGTCATGTCACGAATAGAGTTCCTACAAATAATAAAGAAGTAACACCATTCGAGGAATGGGAAAAGAAGAAATTGTCTCTCTCATACTTGCGCTTTGGAGATGTTTGGCCAAAGTTAACGTGCCAATTGTCAAGAAGCGCAAACTTGGACCAAAACCGTAGATTGTGTATTTCTTGGTTATGCTATGCACAGCGTGGGTTATAGGTTCTTAATTATAAAAACTGGAGTACCTGACATGCGTGTTGGTACAATTATAGAGTCCAGAGACGCCACATTTTTTGAGAATGAATTTCCTATGAAATGTGATGTACCTAGCTCATCTAGTCAAGAACCTGTAATTTTCCTTGATTCTTTTGTGCCGATAGAACATGCTCAAGAAACACTTATGGAAAATTCTGAGGAGGATAACAATGAGATTACTCAAAAGAGTAAGAGACAGAGGATTGCAAAGTCCTTTGGTGATGATTTCATTGTATACCTCGTGGATGACACTACAAGAACCATGGAAGAGGCATATTCTTCTCCTGACGCTGACTATTGGAAGGAAGCAGTACGGAGTGAGATGGACTCTATTATGTCTAATGGAACTTGGGAGGTCGTTGACCGTCCTTATGGATGTAAACCTGTAGGATGTAAATGGATTTTCAAGAAAAAGGTTAGGCCTGATGGTACAATTGAAAAGTATAATGCAAGGCTTGTGGCCAAGGGTTATACCCAGAAAGAAGGCGAGGACTTCTTTGATACTTATTCACCTTTTGCCCGATTGACCACAATTCGAGTATTACTTGCCCTGGCTGCCTCTCATGGTCTACTCGTTCATCAAATGGACGTTAAGACAGCTTTCCTAAATGGAGAGTTGGAGGAGAAGATTTATATGGATCAGCTAGACGGGTTTGTGGTAGAAGGTAAAGAAGGAAAGGTGTGCAAGTTGTTAAAGTCTTTGTATGGCCTAAAGCAAGCACCTAAGCAGTGGCATGAGAAGTTCGACAGAACTTTGACATCTGCTGGCTTTGTTGTGAATGAAGCCGATAGATGTGTGTACTATCGCTATGGTGGGGGAGAAGGAGTGATCTTGTGCTTGTATGTTGATGACATACTGATTTTTGGGACCAACCTCAATGTAGTTGAGGAGGTCAAGGACTTTATGTCCAAGAGTTTTGAGATAAAAGATTTGGGAGTGGCTGATGTGATTCTTAACATTAAGCTACTGAGAGAAGGTGATGGTGGGGTTACACTTGTGCAATCTCACTATGTAGAGAAGGTCTTGAGTCGCTTTGGTTATAGTGACTGCAAGCCTGCTTCTACTCCTTATGATCCTAGTGTGTTATTGAGGAAAACCGAAGAATAACAAGAGATCAATTAAGATACTCCCAGATCATTGGCTCATTGATGTATTTAGCTAGTGCTACGAGACCTGACATCTCGTTTGCTGTGAGCAAGCTAAGCCGATTTGTTTCAAATCCGGGAGTTGATCATTGGCGTGCTCTTGAGAGAGTAATGCGCTATCTAAAAGCAACCGTGAGCTATGGTATTCACTATCTTTGGGTACCCAAAGGTCTTGGAGGGCTCTGATGATTCAAACCGGATCTCGATCTTTGATGAGATAAAAGCCACGAGTGGATATGTGTTCACACTTGGAGGTGGTCTTTGTTTCTGGAAGTCTTGCAAGCGAGACCATCTTAATGAGGTCAACCATGGAAAGCAGAACTCACGACATTAGACACGCAATCGTTGAGGGTGAGTGGCTTCGCGAACTCCTTATGGATTTGCCGGTGGTTGAAAAACCGTCACGGCTATCACGATGAACTGTGATAATCGATTTGTAATTATCAAGGTGAACAGTTCTAAGGACAACATGAAGTCATCTAGGCATGTTAAAAGGCGGTTGAAGTCCGCCGAAAGCTGAAAAACTCCGAGTGATAGCATGGACTATGTCCGCACGGCTAAAAATCGCCGACCAATTTACAAAGGGTCTATCACGTAATGTGATAGATAGTGCATCGAGTGAGATGGGCCTGAGACCCACATGAGTCATACCACAGTGGTAACCTGTTCTACGTGATCGGAGATCCCGTGAAGTAGAATGGTGAAACAAGCTGTTAGTTGACTGAGAGGAGAGACCTTTACATGGTCCATTTCTTCAATGATACGCTTCTCTCTTATTCTGTATGGCAGGTTGGTTTTTACCTCAATGTGATCCGAGTGGCTTATTTAGAGCAGAGATGTCGGCCTACAGGACATCTTAGAAGGAACACACCTATATGAGTTCGATTCTTTGGTGTGATCTATGAGATTTGGGTGATCTCTAGATACTCATGAATAGGCTTGGAGTATGACTTATACGCTCCAACTAGAGGATGCTTTTGGCGACCTAGTACTAGTAAAGGAACTAGGTAAAGCTTGTTCGCACAAAATCTGTCAATTCAAAGCATAGTCCATTGTTCGATTGTGGATGAGTGTAACTCCTTTTCTAGGTGGATGTTCAACTTAACGGTCTTCATCAAAACAACGGTATATCAAACAACGTGAGAACTCAGAACATTTCTCGTGTGCCTTGAAATTTGGTGGGGATTGTTGGATTAATTGGGCTTGGTCCATTTAATTTAGCAATTAATCAAATAAAATTCCTAGGCCCACATGGAAAAACTGTTTAGTCCCATATGGAGAGTTGAATGGGAGTTACACCACTTTAAAAGGTGGAACGTGGTAACCCCCTTGTGGAATTGGAAAGAGCCAACACGCGCGCGCGCGCTCGCTCGCCTCGCCACGCCACGCCGAGCCGAGCCGTGCGGTGCGTGTGCGTGTGCGTGCGTGTCGGGTGCGTGCGCGTTTTTCTTTATCTATTCAAAAATCGTAACGCATGCGACTACATTGGCGAGAGCGGTTACATTACTAGTGAATTATGGCTGCGATTACTTTGAGTAATGGCTACGATTACTAGTGATTAATAGCTGCGATTACTCGACTCTTCGTTTTCTTTGTTACAAAACTCTCTCCACTCCATACGGGATGATAAAGAGGATTAGTTACATTTTGAGTGTGCTAAGTAATCTCGGTCGAACTTTACGTGCAAAGAGTTACGGCGAGTAGGCTTCGAAACTCCGTTCGTTCGCGTACTGCGGGTAGGCGGGCAATCAAGTTTTGGGAGCGCATTGGCGCGATCGCTAAATCTGTGAAGAACGCCATCTTCTTCCTGGTGGTGAATCATTCGCGAGGCGCACGGCGAACATCTACCTGCATCACGCCTCGTCCTGCATCACGCCTCGATCGACTACATCGAATAGACAATCATGTCGACTGATGGTAACGGCGCCTCCGGTGTCACCGACACTGGCCCCGCCCGAGGGTATAACATGAAAACTTCTCTGGTGTATTTGTTTCTGTATGTTATGAATTTGATAATAGGTGTTGCTGTTAGCTTGTTCATAAGCAAATATGAATACATCATTGTTGAATCACTCATGCTTTTGTATGTCATGTTTTATATGCTGAATTTCTGGATTAAAATATGCCGAAAATTGACTAAATATTCAACAAAATGTAGGTAAATAATATTTTAATGGCTCTAGCTTCTTCTAGCAAATAGCCACGTCTTGCTGTGTGTTCAGTAAATGCGCGTAAAACCGATATCCTAAATTAAATGGCACAAAATTACGGTGTCCTATAACAAAATTTGCCTTTTTTTGTTTGTATGGTCATCACATCTTGCATGAGCTTTGGCTTCAATACCAAATTATCATTTGGCGTTAGATAGAGAATTGTGCTATTCTGGGTTTTCCAAGTTCTCATATAGACCTTTAAGTTGACAGAAAATTACAACCTTAGTACACCTTTTTTTTTTTTAGATGTAGTGCACCAGTTTATGGGAGCGCAATTGCTAAGTTGCCAGATTATTTGACAAAAAAGGGACAAGTTCCCAACATGAAAAAATGGAAACATATGTGGTAATCCAAAAAGAAAAACAGCCCATGCAGCCCATGTAGACGGCCCAATGGGCAGTAATCCGTCCGCAAGAGAGAACTAGTCTTCGACTGCTGCTATATAAGAAAGCGCAGGGCTAGGGTTTGCATTCTCCCCTCGTTACTCTGTTCGCGCCGCCGCCGCCGTCTTCGCCTCACCTCGCGCACCCGTCGGCCTCCGTCCACACGAAGAAGAGAGGTGCGTCTCTTCTCCCGATATTTATCGATAGATGTTGTTTCTTTCGTGACGAAATTGGGCGTAGTATTCATATGTGCTGTATCGCGGATTTGTCACTACCTCGCCGTTTGTGATTCGTGTGTGGAAGTGTTCTAGACTTCTAGTTCCACGACTATTTATGTGCTTATTCCGTGATTCCGTCTTGAATTGCCGATCCATGCATTAGCAAGTACCATAGAGTGGTTTTTTCTGGGCACATTGATGCATAATTTTCTCATTTAATAATCCTTGGCGAAAACTATGCCACTGCGAATGATTTGGAGTTCTTGTTGAGTTAACGTGATCTGTGTCGCGTACGTGCAACAAATCGTAGAGGAATTGTTCAATCGTAGTTGTTTGACCCTGTGGACAAGTCAAAGCCTGTGAATTAGTCTACTGAAACAGCTGGAACAACACATTTTCTTCTTGTTTCGTGATTAGTTGGTTGTTGCTACAATGATAAAGAGTGTGAAGTGTCCTTCAGATATTAAAACATGGGATAATTCGTACTATACAATTCCAAACGTTGGCAACCACTGGAATACCACTCTAAAAGATTTTTCTTTAGAGAATATCACTCTAAAGATGTTTGGATTCACACAATATCATTTCCCCTCAATTCTCCTGTTTTAATTCGTTTGCCACTTTTGAGCCATGCGAAAGGACATCTTTTGTGTCTTTTGGTGTGAGATATCGACTTCAAGAGAAGTGATGACTAAATAAAACTCCAGTGTACAGACATAATTCATGGAATACAACTGCATTGAAAACAAATATACATGAGGCCATCCATACTTAAGCATCTAAAATAAACCAGTACAAAATATCTATCCTAAAGTTTGCAGATCACAACTCACACATACTAACAAAAAATTGCTTAAGGGACCCCTAAGTGGCATACATAACATCCATTACACAATGTCGGGTCTAGCCATGATCAGTGTCGGGCTAGTTGAGTCTCACCATCCTATGCATAGGCGTGTGCGACTGGGGGCAAAAGAGTCTTTTTACACAAGGCAAAAGGTGAAACAGGGAAAATAAGGAGAGATAGTATTGTGTGAATCTAAACATCTTTGGAGTGGTATTCTCTAAAGAAACATCTATGGGGTGGTATCTCAATGGTTGCCAATGTTTGGAGTGGTATAGTATGAATTATCCCTTAAAACATTGTTGTTCTGTTCTTAATGTGGGATTTCAGTTCAGTGCATTGGCTCGCGCTTTCTCATAGAGGTTACAGACTGTGGGCTAGACAAAGTGACAAACCTTTCTGTTAGAACTTCAGAAATGTTGAAGGGAAGCTAGAGCCTAGTAGTAATTCATTGTTGTGCAAGAACTAGGATGTAGATCGAACCAGCTTAGTTTCATGGCTCGCTTGAACATTTACTCATGTCTTTGTTATTGCAATGTGCCGGGACATCAAATCCGATTTGTTGTATTTAGTTTCCATGTCTAATCTGCATGCCTAGGTCTTCAGAGTATAATCTGCTTGCTTACACCTTGCAATTGAGGCATGGTTTTTGTTTTGTTAAGTGCAATTTGAGCTAGCTAAACGATCAAGCACCTAGTTCATCTTGATAATTGACATGCCCTTTGTTTATGCAGCATGGACAGCCAGGTGAAGTTGGCTGTTGTGGTGAAGGTGATGGGCCGGACTGGCTCCAGGGGTCAGGTGACCCAGGTCAGAGTCAAGTTCTTGGATGACCAGAACCGTCTCATCATGAGGAATGTGAAGGGCCCGGTCCGTGAGGGTGACATCCTGACCCTGCTTGAGTCTGAGAGGGAGGCCAGGAGGCTGCGCTGAGGCAACGGGGTGTTGGTGGTTCTTTTGTGGAGTCACACGTCGTCGAATTTGTGCTATGTTTGTCAAACTCGTTGTGACCGTTGGAACACTCGTCTTTTGAGTAGTAAGCCTGGTGATACGATTGCAGTTTTGCTTTATGATCCAAGTGCACTTGATGTACGAGACATGGTTATGCTTGTTTACTTAGCTGAATGGATGCATGGGATAATATTAGCTCAAATTTTACACTATCTGATTCCATCCTCCGTGGGGTGGAGTATTTGCTATGGTGGCTGCTGATCTCATCTCTCTCAACGAGAGTTTCTGTATGGGCGTCAGTTCAGAAATAGCGATTCCGGCATATTTCAGCTATGGTGTGTCGTGTTAACGAGAGGTTCAGAACAACTGAACAAGCAGTGGAAGTGCTCTCGTCTGATCATTGCCGTGGGGGAGAAAGTGCAATTCTCCGGATTGTTCTGCATTTTGCAGTGCGCTGGTGATCGTTGTTGTTAGCTGTTACATGGTGTTTGCATTGTGCTTTGCTGTCCATTCTATGGGGCTAAGCCATTTGACGAGAGGAAACGACTGGATTCCTGACTCGCGCTTCACGCGCCCGACGGCCCGAGGAAACGGCCGCACGAGCACACCGTCTGTTGGCCGCGGCCGCTGCCCGTGCCAGCGCTGCTGGGGCGCGCCGGCCGGACGAGGCGCACGGGGTTTATGCCGATCCCGCAGCCGTTTGGACTTGCTGGAGGCCGCGCGCATGTGCCGCCTAGGCCCCTTTCTTCAAATGAGAAGACATGTTACCCGCCCGGGAGTCCGGGACTGCTTCCCCACACCGTCCCGTCAGGGACGAAACAGAACAAAATGACCTGATCACCGCTTCATCTGACACATAGGACTTGTTCTTTTTAGCTGCGACTGATGGCTTTTGGCTGCGGCTGATGGCTTTTTGGCTGTTTGCGATAGAGATTGCGAAAAGAGAGATTATCGCTTACGATTTTTGTTGGTACAGATATTAATCTTTTAACGTGTACTACAGTTAACTTGTAGACCCCGTCTTAAAAAAATACTCCGATTGAAAGTCGGGTACTGTAGCAGAAGCTAAAAGCAGCTTTTAAAAACCAAAACCAAATAGGCTCATAATTATATGTATAATTTATCTTCAATTTGCAGCTAAGTAGATGGATATTTCAATTTTTAAAAACCCAAATTAAAATCCTATTTTTGAACCCTACAATTTGACAAAAAAAAACCAACCAACAATCATAACATTCAAGCCATTGCTTATAAATTCAGTTTATTTACTTAAAGAAATAGAAATAGATAAAATCAGGAAAAAATTTAGCAGTACTCTATATCGATTCAAAACTTAATCCATATTGCTAAGTGCTCGGCGAGACGATCGACAGATGATAACGACCAGAAGATGTGGTGGCCAACATCTTACAGCCTAGGCTCCGGGCTTTGGCAACCAATGGCTGTGAGTCTGCGGTCAAGCGAGATGATATATTTTGTTTTTGCACCAGGCGGGACAAAGGGAGGGAACAAGACACGAGTGACTGGGGCAATACCATGCTTGTGTGGTATGATCTTTGCCTGCTGTCTTCCCTTCATAGAGATGGCTTGGCTGGGCAAACACCTTGGGCCATGCTTTGTATCAATTGGGTTGCACATACGTATGCTAGGCTGCGTGTCCTGAATCTCGATTGATCTCATCTTGGGCTTAGCTGCGAGAGCATCGAGTGGAGTAGCGGGAACCAAGAGGTCGAGAGTTTTAATCTTTGGACTCACCAGGTGTCCTTCTATTTGGGTTTGGAGATTCACACATAAATTTACATGGACTATAATATAGAAAAACAAAATTCGACCGATGTCCTTTGCACCCCCATGATGCTCTTTGGATCCGCCCTTGCGTCCCATATCGGCGGTCAACGGCAGGAGAGACAAAGGCGATGCTCCATCCGGCTTTAGCTAGGGACTAAAATAGTACTATAGCATCTGTTAGTTTTTTCTAAGAAAAAATAATTTTTTTTAAAAAAAAAGTAAAAAAGTTATATCGCCATAGATAATACAAAGAAATACGGGGAAAAAAATGAAAAAGCTAAAAAAGTCAAATAAACTAAAATTAGAAATCAATATGTTCAAGTGGTTTATATTTTAAATAAACTGAAAGTCAAAAAAAAAATTAAGTAGCTAAAACCGTTTAGAGCGGGACCTGGCACGGTGCACGCAACATGTACATGTTTTTAACTTAGCTGCAGAGCATACGATGAGTTTAACAGTAATAGCTTTATAATCTTTTTTTCCTTCCAAAATTCACCTGACAAGAAACGACCATTCGGTCGGTGCATCCCATCCAAGAGTACACAAACATCTACGAAAGCAAAGCAACTTTCCCGTCTCGTCCTACACAACTTTGCTCTACGATTCACTCCCGTCCCGTGCCGCCGCGCGCGCATTCTTAACTCAAACAGGAGGTCGCGGTCAGGAGTGGCAAACCGGCCGGCCACCACACACGCGCTCTAGGCCGCGCCGTGCTGCAGCCGCGACGTAGGAGTCCCGGCCGTGGCGTACAGCGCGCCGCCGAGCCCGAGGCCCTGCGGCGTCGGCGACGCGAGCGCTGCGCACGTCGGGCTCTGCCGCGGCGTCCCGAACCTCGCCGGCCCGGCACCGCCCCTAGGGGACAGGCTGACCTGCTCTAGCGCCCGGAACTGCAGCTCTGGCGGGTAGTCCCGGACGCACCCAATCCGCGGCCCGGCGCCGGTGGTCCACCGGAACGTCAGCTGCTTCCCGAGCTGGTACGAGTTCATTGCCATCTTGGAGTTGATCCGGTGCAGGATCTTCTCCTGCGGCACCACCACCACCTCCTCCTCGCCCTCCTCGCCGCCCCTGAACAGGTTCTCCTTGCAGAAGTCCAGGCTGTCCCCGAACGCGCCGGCGCCCTGCTCCGCCGCGCCCTTGGCCAGACGGCTCTTGTTCACCGTCAGCCTCGGCGGCCGCTTGCGCTGCAGCCGGTTGCCGGACGATGATCTCTTCATCACCGGCGAGCCTGCTGCCGTGCTCGCTGTCTCGATGCTGGTGGAAGGTGGCGTGGCGGTGGCGGTGGCCTTGTCTTCGTCGGCGCGAGAGGGTTGAGACTTGGTGTCTTCTTGCTTCTCGGGCTTGCTGCTCTCGGTGAGGTCGAGCCGGGAGAGGCCGCTCCTCAGCCTGAGCCACTCGTCCTCCTCACCTTCTGATGGGCTCAACTGTAGCAAAACCGACAACAAAAAAAAAGTTCCTTGAATCAGAAAAACCGAGGAATATTTGCTGGCATCTAGGGAATAAGAGTTCAGATTTTGTCTCCTCACCTTGACATTGGTAAGATCCACGTTCTTCTCCTTCAGATAGTTCATGAACTCCCGGAAGTTTGCCTCCGTGGGCCGGTAGTGCCCGCTATGAGGCCAGACAGCCTGAAGACGACGGGTAACTGAATCAGACAGGTGAGTTTGGTGTTGTACAAATAAAACACTGTGAGGCTGGCAGAATTCTTCAGATCCAGCACCTTTAGGATTCCATCCTCCACGATTAGTCTCCCGGCAGCAGATGTGGCTCCACCAGCAAGGAAGCTGGAGTGCTGAAATGTGCCCTTGTTCTTCTGCAACAATGTACTTATTTCATCAGTTACAGGTAAGTTAATTGTTCAAGTACTGATGCAGTTCTATTGACAAGTGACAAATGCCACTATTCACTAACCATGCCGATGTATAGAACTCTTGTTGTGCTCAGCACGAAGATCCATTTTGAATCCTTGGGGCCCTCCGACATGTCAACAATCTTGCGGCTCAGCTTGTACATCAGCTTCCTATCCTCAATTATCACCTCATAGGACTCCCTCTCTTTCTGCACAAAGTAACAGTACTATCTTCTGTTCAGAGATGTAACCTTTTCTACTTTGAGATTCCAGATTGATTGGTTTGCAGGATGCAGTAACTTACTGGGCCAAGATACCTGATGCATTGCTGCAGCAACTTCCATCTTGGGCAGTGGTCCTCAAGATTGACCTCCTTTCCTTCACCTACATCCAACCTATCACAAATGTAATTTCAGAAATCATAAACTGTTTTGCTCATCTGGTTCACAAACAATCTTCAGAGTTTCACAAGAACTATACCAATAGAAGAAAGGCTGTTTACTCTCGCAGTGAAGCCAGTTTTGGTAATAGTAGTGAAGGTTGTGACCATACCGATGTCGAGGGTCAATCTGTCCATGAAACATGAGCGAATTTCAGTTTGATCTGTACAGTGCTATCATAGGATAGTGTTTGAAGAGAATGTTTCTGACGCATACTGCTTCGAGCCAGTGCTGCAGTGCGAGCTTCTGAGCCTTTTCATCCTTTGACAGACCTTTGCCTACCTGAAGTAACAACAACAAAACACCAGCGATATGAATTCAGTATTCAGTAATACTACAATATGCCAATAGTCTTTAAGAAAACAAAACTACATCATTTAAGCAGTTCAGTATATATAGATCACTGTATTATAGATAACAAATATTGTCACATTAATGCCACGATTCAATATAACAATATAACATGATCAGACTGACCAGTAACAACAGTACAAAATCAGTTAGACCGATTCAGTATACCAAGATCAGAATACTATCAAAACAAGTAACGTCAATGACAGGACCGCAGCAATGCCAAAAGTTCCATATAGGAAGCCCATAATACAGAGGCAAACATAAGTGCTATGAACAATTATCTATTCCAAGATCAAAATATCATGGTTAGCGTAATGTGTAAATACCTTGGCAGCCCTCATTCTAGCACGAGACCATCTTGAGAGGGCTGACTCTGGCTTCTCTACCTCGAAGAACGACACTGAACTGCGCTTGAGCAGCGCGAAATCGAGCAGTTTCCACCTAAATTCAGCACCACAAATTTCAGGCACCATCACCCCAGTGACAATATAATGCATGACTAGCGCATGAAACCGTACATACCACCGTTGTTCAACAAGAATAGCGCAGTCAGCAAGCTGCCGCCTTGTTCTGAAGCTCTTGTACACCTTCTGCACCCTTACTGCTGCAGCCTGGTGCTTCGGGCTGACCATCCCGACCACCGGAGAATCTGGTGGCAGGTTTTCTGCGGGCCCATATCTTGGTAGGATAGTATGCTTATGGTTGCAGCTCTCCTTGTCTGGCTTAGGACTCACCAGAGATATCGTTGTTTCAACATGAAATGGATCACCCTCTGGTCTTTTCCTGAAGCTTAAGGAGCCTCTTATCATAAGCCTCTTGGAGCTCAGGGCATTGGGCAATGCCGGTGGTGACTCAAGGGTCTCGAGGGTGCTGAGATTATCGAAGCTGAGGGACCGAACGAACAGTCGGTCCGTGTTCTCATCATCATCCATTGGCAGGTAGTCATCTGGTGGGTATGAGATTGACAGCCCCATTTTACTGATTGAAAAATGTAATAACGTGACAGTATTATTTTTTTTTTTGCCTTTTGCCTATTGTTTCCTCTGATATGCCTTTCTTCAGTTGTTTTGGATCTCTGCAGCAATTGTTTTCTTTATGAGTGCGTCGACACCCTGCATAAAGAAAGGGAAATCAGGACAACGTATTTCTTATGTTTTGTTTTGTTGTTTTCTATCTTATCAAGGGACATCAAATAATTCACTCTTATGATAAGATCATACGCTTTCTGTATAAGATATGTTCAGGAGTAGAGGCCAAGAAATCTGAAACAAAATGTGAACTACAAATGCACAACACATATCTAAAAAATGATGCATTTCATTTCTTGTTTCTTGATCAATGCACCTTGTTCCAACATAAAACATTATAAATCGAGCAACCAAACAGATCATGGAAAGGGATTTCTGTAACAAAAATCAAATAACTGTCAACCATACCTCACTACCACCACCATCCACCCAACAGAACCTCCTGATGAGAGGCCTGTGACGCAGAAGGCTAAAAAGAAGAAGCAGAATTTGCAGGGGCCAATGAGAGTAGATTTAGGAGGAGCAAAGCATAAATGGAAGATGGGCACATGGCAAAAACACGGCGGTGGTTTGTTTCCGGTCTTCACCCTATAAATAACAAAGCAAGGTTTGAGGTGCCTAAATGTTCTGAGGGAGAAAATAAAAATAAAAATAAAAGAGAGCAGCTCATGGCATATTTGGTGTGGTTAAAAAAAATACACAACACATGCTCTTTTTAAAATAAATATGACATGTGTAATACAATATAACTTGAGAGACCATGTGAAGGTCTAGAATATAGTTGTGATGAACAATTGACACTTTGGTTAAGTTAAATTTGATTTTTACAAAAGTTTTAGAAAATTCAGATTTTAGAGTTACTGTCAGTCAAGGGCGGCCTGACCGGCCAGAGTTGACGGTTTGATCGCAAGTCCGGTGTGACCAGACTCTAGTTGGCGATCGAAACGCCGGTGCGGTGTGATTGGATTCTAGTTGGTGGCTGTTTTTTTTCCACAAAGCATGTTTTGGAGTTGGGCACGTATGGTCCTACTGGTCAGTGTTAGCGTTGGATCGGAATTAGGTTGGGCGGTGAAACCAGCATTGAAGATGCGGTCACACCGGTGGGTGCAGCCAGAGAATAGTGAAAATGGTTTTTGAGTTGAATGAGTGTGTGCATGACGTAGATGTCGTAGGTTGTTTGTGTTGTTTTGTATGATGCATGGTTTTGACTAATGTGAGTTAAGTACATAGAACTTGTGCTCGAGATAGTTTCTTGGTCTCGGGATATATAGGTGGCTTGGAGAACGTTAGCAACGACGACAATAGACAGGGACTAGGCAGGAAGCTAAGGTCTGAGCGGTCATGTAATTCTAGGTGAGGCTACATGGCTCAAGCGAAAAGTACAGAAAAGATAAGGATCATGAAGAGACGAGTTGGTGCATGTGGTGTGCCAAGTGACGAGGGCGATATACGTAGAGACGATTCAGGGGAGACCAAATTTGTGAAGACGTGACTGCTAGTCCTTAGGCACTAGAGCTACGTGTCAAAACATGTAGAGATACTTTGAGGTAAAAGTGAAGATGAAGTTAATGTAAGGTGTCCAGAAGCTACGTTGAGGGTACTTTGGTAGTTAGCCAAATACCATGTTGGTGCTTAGATCAAAACCGCGATGTGGGGAAGGCATCAAGGAGAAGTGGTTTAGGTCAAAGAGAGCTCGAATTGATAAATGGATCAATCGCAAAGGGTTAGCGAATTGAGTCTTGTAAATACTTTGAAAAGCATACGTGAGTGTGTAAAACCTGTGTTTATGAGGTTGACGGGTGTAAGACCATGTGTGTGGCAACCTCATGTTGGTGATGAGTATTTGACCTTGCTCTTGCTGTGTTGTCATTATTTGAGTTTGATTTTATGTTTTGAATTCTCTGGATTTTGTTGTCATGGAGTGGCAGGCTGACCGACCCTAGAGTGGCAGTTTGACCGACCAGTGCATGGCGGTCAGACTGGAGTGCGGTAGCACCGGCCCTTTGTTGGCGTAACTATTTTCTAGGGAAGGTCTTTTGGAGGTTTTGAGCCGAGTCCTTGTGCAGTAGTACCGGCATTAGAAATGCGATATGGTCAGAGAGAAGCACTCTGACCAACCATTGTAGGGTGGTCTGAGCGGTGTGGTTAGGGTAGTTTGACCGACTTGGTGCTGTGATCAGACCAGCTCCTGTGCCAAGTTGAGTTGTTCTTGGGTTGTTTTGCCTTGTTAGTCATGGTGTGTCCATACAAGTATTAGTCATAGGGTTTCCATACAAGTGTGAGTCATGGCGTAGGTCTACGCATATGTTTCATTAATTGAGAATCAAATGCATGTCACTCATGCTCGGATCGATTGCTTTGTATTTGATGTACAAGTGCTTGATGATTGTTGTAGCCAGTGATAAGATCGAGACTTGATGGCTATGGCGTGTCGTGTAAATCCATGAGGAGCATCATCTCAGCCGAGAAGCACAGGAGAAAGAAAAAAACGTGAGAAGGAAAGTATATGCATGTGGTGTGCCAATTGGACTTGTACTTTTCAAGTGGTGATGGTTATCAGAGCAGACATATGGTCTTTGTGGCAAATAATTGGGCATCATAGACTATGTTACGATGTGGTGCGCCATAGGACTTGTATGTTTTAAGTGGTAACAGCCCTAGTACGATCTTGGCGACTTTGTGAAGATCGGTGGGTGACAATTATGAAAATTGTCCAACACCGGGTGGAGTACCGATTTGCAAAACTGCGGTGTTGTCCTAAGTGATTTAGATCACATCTTTGAGGATGTGGTGCCTTACCGGGCTTGTAGATCCTTGTGGAAGTCACACTTTGAAAATCATGTAAGTGTGTGAAGTGTAAAAATCATTTGTGTGTGGGTTACTGTGTTTTCCCATTTGTAAGTGGTGTTATGCACTAAGTATTGCTGGTGGTAAGATTTGGTGTGAGGTAGATATGGATTGCCATAATCTAGATAGCTTATTCACATAATATGATTTGGTGTAATATTTGTAGAGTCATTTTGGATAATTTTTATGGCTCTTTATGCTAAAAATGAATAAAATACAGCCACTTTATTTTATTTATACTCTATCTTCTTCCATACATCTTGATAACTCCATTGTCAAAGGGGGGAAAAGATGTGTAAAAATATATATCTAGAGCATTATTTAGAGTTTTTGTGTAAAATCTTGTTAAGTTGGAGTTTTAATATTTTTGATATGATTCTTTTGATTTCTTCTCACCATGACTAAGATCAAATAGAACAATCATTCTTTCATATGGACCTATCGAGTGGATTTGAAGCTTAGTGTGGAAAACTTACCATTTTCAGTAACTTCGCTCTATTTTTGGTTTATATGATCATTTTCAGGCCTTGCAATGCTTGTATGCCATTTTGAGCTTTTATTTGCAAAATTCCCTCTTTATTTCTAAAAGTACCTCCTATTTGTATTTTTGAGAAATTGCCAATGAGTTCATCAATGGAGAGATTGAAGGACCATGTGAGAAGGTCCAAGTTTTTGTTGTAATGTACCATTGTCCTATTGGAGGTTTTGGGATTTGAATTTTGTAAAAAAAATAAATCAATCAATTTTTAGTTTTGCTGCAGCCCTAGTAGTCTGATCAGCAGAAGCATTTTCATTTCGGCTGAATTGTGGTTTTTGGGAATTTGAGCCATGGGATGATTTGATTTGATCTAGGTCAGTGTATATGTATTGCATAATACATGTTACAGCTAATGTGGGTCAAGTTGAGAAGAACTTGTGCCTGAAAATTATTTTTTAGTCTTTAAATATGCAGTGTCGTTTGGAGTCAACTATGGTCAATGACAAGGATTGAGGCTATACTCATGAAAGAGTCGAGACCTAGAACGATCAAAAATACCAGGTAAAATGGCTAAGCTTAAGCATATCACAAGGAAAGTAGAAAATGTTGAAGGGAAATTTGAACTTGAACTATATGGCTTAGTTGATCCAAGTGAGTGTGGTCCAATAGAACTGAAATGAAAGATACTTGCCGACGTGTGGCAAGCTAGTGGTATATCTATATATGGCAAGCATGGTGAGTTTTTGTAATGGAAGATGAAAACCGAGTTAAAAAGGGTATTTTGGTAAATTAACCATAATACCAAAAAGTACCATGGATGAAAACTGTGGCGCTTGGAAAAGTGGTTTTGATCAAGAAAAAGCTGAGAAGACTAAGTTGGATCAAAGGCTAATGACTTAGTGGATTCAGAATTATGTGCTTTAAAAAATGTGCATAAGTATAATGTGTAAGTAAAACCCATGTTACGTAGGGTTAACGAATTTTTCCATATATGTTAGGTGGATAGCATCCATTTGAGTTGGATAAGTGCATGTTGCCTATCTATTTAACGGGTTGGGATGGAGACTTGTTAGTTAACCATTCAACTATCCTAACTTTACTCATTGAAACCAAGTATTATAGGGTAAAGATTTGAGAAGTGTGGGTACTATGATGTGCTCTTTTATCCTCCAGATAGAGTGGATGTAAAATCTTTATTCTCAAGTAGCAATATATCAATTTTGTTCATCTCTTATAGATTCCTTTTGATTCTTTTGATCTTGCATCTCTCTTTTCTTGATCTTACTGGATGCCAAAGATGAATAAGTGATAGAGATATATCTTGAAAATCAACCCCCATCTAGCCATCATGATTGGCAAATTCGTGAAGTTACTCGGTTTTTGCTTAATTTGGCCTCTGCAAGTGATTTCTTGATCCAGATATTTTTGCCTTAATTATTTGGGTGTTCTAGCTTGCTGTGATATGTAGAATATATCTAAAACCATGTTGGCTATCATTCGCCCATGAGTAAGTCATATTCACTGTTTTTAGTTTTTGTCGGGTTTTAGCGCAACCTTCCTTCAAACGAAAAAAAGTCAAAATTTTGGCAACGATTTTCTTGATCGTTAATTGGAATAGGTTTATGACATTTTAAATAAGGTGTATACCAAATTTTAAGTGATTTGAAGCCTTAGTTTGACTGTTTGCTCAATTTGTGGTTTTGGCCCGATTTTGGTGCAACAGAGTTTCACGAGCCAACAGATCCCTATTCTTTTAAGTTCTTTCATGATTTTTTTATTGGGATAGGTTCTTAAGGCCATAATCTAGCTTTGGTTTATGTTTCAAGTCTTTTGAATATACAGATCAAAAGTTACATTTATTTTTGGATTTGAAATAGTGATATTTTTATTGTTCACGAAACCAAAGTTACTTTACAACCACAATTTTTTTTGGGATTTTTGTCTTCTTGATCTTCATAGCTTATAGCTATTGGAATGAAAAAAAATGAATAATTGAGAAAAATTTAAAGGTAAGATTCAACCTCTTTGTTGCCATACCGGTCCTATAACATTGAAGCATATGCATGTATTGAATTGTCTTATCTAGATTCTGCCAAACAACACCCGAGTTGCCTGAAAAGGACATGCCCTCCTCTAGTTTGTTATGATGGACTTGAACTAATAGGAACCATGGCCAAATGCCTCCTAAGAATACTATGTCAATTGCAATTTGGTTATGTGACTTGAATGGTAGATGAGGACAAACACCGTATCTACTATGCTATCATTTCTGACAGTAACTTTGAAACTAAATTCTGGTTCCACTACATTGAGCTTGCTTAGTACACAATGCAGTTATAGCCTACAATATCTTTGTATCTATCCTGCTAAGATATGTTTCAAGTTATTTACTATGTTATAAAACACACGACAAAAGTAGACGATCAAAAGAACATGAGACACATATTTAATATAGAAAACCCTTTTGAAAAAAACTACGAATACACAAAGGCGAAATTACTGTATGAGTAGATGTTTAGAATGAGGCTCTTTCCTTCCCTATAGTTTTCAGGGGTGTATTTATAGTTATTACAAAAAGGACTTCAAGTAGGAGTAGAACTTCATATTGGAAACAGAAACAAACCAAATAGGATTTGGATAAGAAACTCAACAAGTTACATCTTGAGCTGAATTCCCTTCGGTAGCCAAAACAAATCAAATCTCCTCAAATCATAATCCACCATCAATCATTTCTGTGTGTTGAAAGTTCATAGGACTAATCGATGAGTAATACTGGATTAATCTCCTCTATATGCTTCCCCCGTGACGTTGGATAACTATAGTGAAGAATTCATCTCATCGATATTTTACATGTTCCACCTGGAACACATAACTTAGAAAATAATGCCTATTGAAGAGTAACTTGCACGTGTGATCACCATGTACATCAAACTGCTGATTATAAAAGTAACTAAATTCCACATGATTGAAAATTGCTCCTGTAGAAGAACATCGGGATAAAAGTAGCTCTTGTGCCGTCAATGGAGTAGAAACAATCTCTATAATAGACCCCTCCTATTGAGCAGTGATAACTAGAATGCATTGCACTTGTCCAAATGTTATAGTATCTATATAGATAATTAACTCATTCTTGCACTTGAAATCCTTCATCTCAAATTTATATTTAGATCATAATCTTTACTAATAAATAAGAAACTCTAGAGAGTATTAAGTAGCTGCCATTAGGGTGTCATTGAACTTTTGAAATTTAATATTGCCAAAGCCTCCGTAATGGTAGCACAAGTGATCCAAATTACAACATATCAATATGGTGTCGAGTCATAAAACGGAGTCAAGATGAGTCCTTGATGCTGCGCCTCGGTGCCACATAGGGCCACCTTGTTTGTGCGATGGCCGTCCTAGGAGGAGTCTCCTCCTCTTGGGACAGCATCTTTGATCCTGAACTTAAAGCTCTGATATTATTTGTTATAGCGCATACAATACAGTTATCTACACACGTAATACGTCTGGTGCATTTCATAACTTCTCCCACATATAGTGGTTTCACCGATTGTATATTCGTGGTTTTTTCAATAATGATTTTTTACGTTAAATTTTTGTCTTGTACTCCTGATTATTCTTCATTGTTTCATATTTTACTATGTGTTTTATGACATACTATATGTTCAGATCCTGCATTAGGGTCTAAGCAAGTATTCTTCTTTTGGCTAGCTGCAACTTATTTCTGGACAGATGTAAAAGCATTAACCCCTTACAGTTTACAATTGCCATGAACTGGGTATAAACTGAAATATGCAGTTTCCAGTGTCAGAAACATTACGGGTATAAATTGAATTCTGGCAATTGCTGGGCCAACATCTCACAGCAATAAAGCATGCAACCATTATATCGGGCATTCAGCAATGGCGCTGTACGGCCCTCTGAAACGGGTGTACAATGCGCATTGGTGGAATTCAGAAATAATTGGAAATTCAGAGTAGAACAGTTATAAAGTGAGATGTGACTCGTCAGTGAGGTACAGTTGCTCACAAGATCATTGAATACTAAGTCCCTGATTTCGGAAAGCGCTGGATATAAACTCGTTTCCGCGTGGCCTCTCAGGTCAGTCAAATACGCATTAGACGTATCAATCGAGCGAGAAATCTTGCATTTTAAGTTGAGTCCGCGCTGGATTCCTTGTGTCTTGGGCATACTGAAACAAAGATCCAACAAAGGAAACAGAAAACCTTCAAGTCCAGGATTGATCGGGAAGTTTTGTGCAAGCAGTTGCCAAGTCGCCTTCGATTTCTAGTTTCTGCACTTCAGCGCAAAAATGCCTCTGAGGCGCGCGCCGCTTACAAGAGTTTGCAGGCTCGCCTTCTTCCATTCCGCCATCATGCAATTGAAAGCAGCTTTCCATCGATGCTTCTTGCAGGCCACAAGAATTGACACGATCCATGCAAGCAAGCATCGAACAGTATCCACGGATGCGATTGACCATCCGGTCGGAAACCAGTGCTTAATTATGAGTCCTTGAACGAGACACAGACAGTGCTGCCGTGAGAGCGTCCAGACTTCGCTTCGGTGAGAAGCAGGCCACCACCCGTCGTTTCTTCTCCCGAGCGCGAGCGACCCCTCCCCAACCCCCTCGTCTCGTCCTTGCCTCCCTTGGACGCTCCCCCTCCCTTCCCCCGCAGCCACCACTGACACTCGGGACCCACGCGCACTGGACCCACACGTCATCCGCACCACCGTTAGAAAACCCGTGCTACGTGCTCGCAAGTTGCACTCCCTAAGCTTATAATAACACGAGGCAGCAGAAGCAACAACTCTCGCAGCAACCTGACACAGAAGCTAAGCTACGCAGAGAGAGAGAGAGAGAGGGCAAGTGATCCAGAAGATGAGATCGAGGGTGGCGCTGGAGCCGCTGGCCGAGGAGCCCGGCAGCGGCAAGGAGGAGGCGGCGCGGCGGCGGTCCGGCCTCCACGCGGCGCTGCACCGGTGGGCCCGCTTCCTTTCCGGCGCCGGAGAAGACGCCCGGCCCGCCGCCGACCTCCGCGTCCTCCTCTCCGTCCTCGCGTGCCCCCTCTCCCCTGTTCCCCTCCTCCCACGCCTCCCCCGACACGTACGTCCGCGCCTTTGCACATATGCATGTCTCTCAAAGTCTCCATGCGTTTGCTTGTTTTTGTAATATGTATGCTGCGTGTAGGTGGCGTCGTCGGCGCAGTACATAATACAGCAGTTCAGGGCGACGACGGGGTGCGGCAAGATCGAGGGCTCGGTGAAGAGCATGTACGCCGCGGGGAGGGTTCGGCTGGCGATGCTGCAGGAGCCCGGGGCGGGCGGCGGCGGGCGGGGCCACGAGGGGAGCTTCGTGTTGTGGCAGCTCGCGCCCAGCAGGTGGCTCGTCGAGATGGCGGTGGCCGGGCAGCAGGTCGCCGCGGGCAGCGACGGCCGCGTCGCCTGGCGCCGCACCCCCTGGCTCGGCGCGCACGCCGCGCGCGGCGGCTCACGCCCCCTCCGCCGCGCCCTCCAGGTTGGCACTTGACGCTTTCATTCGCAGTTTCACACTGACAATTAATGGCATTGCATCGTGATGCCATATTCTTCTTTTCCGCTCCTTTCCTTGCATCTCCCTACTTTTTATTTGTCGTATCGCTTTACCCATCACGGCCATGGCATGTCTCGCGTTACTAGCCTGGCTGGACCATGACAAGTGGGCCCCACAAACGTTCATGCTCTTTATTTTTTTTGGGCTTTGCCATTGTATAGCCTTCTGCTTTTGTGCACGCCCTTTCGCTTTGCATCTGTGCGCGCGCGCAAGCTTGTGTTAATCAGTCGGTGTGTGTAGGAAATGCCGTACATGACAAAGAGGAACGATTGGATGTGAGTAAGAATCTTTGTTCAAAGCAGTTGGATATACTATCCTACACGTATGCTATGCACACTGCACAGTTGTCATCTTGGGATCTGGAGCTGGTGGCACTGCCACTGCATGCCATGCCATGCCATGCCACACTGTTGATGTCGTTGATTCGTTATTGATGCTGCATGCCTCGTGCTTTCGTCTCCTTTCTGTAGGAGAGAGGCTTTCTTAGTAAGTTATATTGGATAACTGTCTTGTTTGACCTGGAGAGAGGACATGAGGTGTGAGATTAGCCTGCCTTTGCCTTGCCTCACATGGGACTAGAATATCTGTGTGTGTGGGATGCTCTTTTATAAAGTGCCTAGTGGGAGATGTCTGAATTAACACAGATTTAGTGGGTGTGAGTTCATTAGCATAGATTGGGCGCTTTTGTTTAGGCTTATTCTGATCAACTTGCCAAATTGAACCTTGTTATTTAGGTTCTTGATGAACAACGCAAGTATATATGTTAGCATGCTAGTGGGAGCCAGGGAAAATAATTTCGGGCGAAATTTTGTGAAATTTGGTGATCTTGGCCCTCTCTGTGAAAACCCCACTTCAACCAAAAAAATCAGTTCATTTTTATATTTTGTAGATTTGACCAAAATTTCTGAGATTTTGCCAAAATTTCACCGAGATTACACTATTTTCATATAATCATATTTCTTGAATTCAAATTGCATGTTTGAAATTTTTCAGCTGAAATTTTCCAAAAAAAAACCGATTTTTTTAAAAAATTTCCGAATTTCGAATTTCTTGGAGGGATCTGAAAATTTTTCAAAACCGAAATTATTTTCCCAGGAGCTGACTAGGGAAAGTTGATGTTTTGTTGAAAAAATTGGCAATGAGAGTACTACCGTTATTACTAAAAATGCATTCATATTTTACCAGTAAATCTATAGCTGATCGATCAAACAGTGTTCCCAATCCTCTGAAAGAAAATAAACGATAGATTTTGTAGTTTATTTGATTAAACCGGAAGACTCTTTTGCTATAGGTTGTCAGAATTTTTAACAAAACTGGCCTAACCAACTCGGCGGTAGGAAAATTGGGTGCTGAAATCATGTTCTGATTCTGACATCTTCATGCTTACCAAACATTTTAATTAATTGGGTAGCAGGTGTTACTGTTTGAATATCGGATCAATGTAGCCTCAATTAGTTATTTGGTTAACTCGTTCCTCTAGGCTAACGATCAGCTCAACTTGACAATGAAAAATTTTCAAGTGAGCATAGGACTTAGTTGACTAAGTAGATGGATTAAAACATACATTTTGCTCTAGCAGTTCAGAGCATACTAAATCAGAGCAAATTGGCCATGAAAATATATGATTCTGATGACTGACGAGAGTAGTACTAATTTGTATACATATTTGTGCGCTCACTATCTCTCCAATCTCACTTCAAGACTTCAAAAAGTTTCACCAAATCTCTGTAGAAACGATAAGAAATATATAAGGGTGGTCCACTTAAAAATTATTTATGTTTATGGCTAGTACGGAATACGGATGCAACATATATATAGTGGCTCTTAGCTGTTTGTACTATGCTAGAGAAAATTTGGTACAAGGGTGGGTGTTTCATTTAGGAGTGCTGCATTTCTATATCAGCATTATCCTCTGTCTCATGCCAATAAACTAAGCTATCATGACATGTTCTTACCTAAACCTAAATGTTGTCACAACACAGATAATAAACTGCTAGAGTGCCAGCCCCCCTTACATTATTTCATATTTCATTGTTCGTATTAAGAATGGCTTGAGATTCTGATCCCCCCCCCCCCCACTCTAGTAATATGAGATATAAAAACTCTGCAGGTAAGTGCTTGTCCTTGGGCACACCCAAATTATAAATTTCTTGGAAAATCTGACCAACTCATGTACTGCGGTAGATTGCTTTGCTTGAATAATTCACAGTGACAGCACTGGACTATTCTCAAATTCCACAGCATTGCTGGTCCAAAAACACCAACCACATGCATGCCAACTTGCCAGGCAGAGTTATCCGCTCAGCTTCACTGACATACTATTCATACTAGTATATTACTAGTATGGCCATTGTGATATTGCATTAGGGAGCACACCTAGATATCTCTGTCAAATTTTTCATATGCCAAGAAGCAAACTGTACTAAGTTCATCTTTCACCCAGGTAAATTCTGACACAGTTAAACTGGTCTCATGGTTACAGTAATGAGCTGAGCTAAATGTTATTCCAAAATATGCAGTAATTTTGCATGTTCACTGATAGTATATTGATTTGTCCATGCAGGGCCTGGATCCTGTGGCGATCGCGTCCATCTTCTCGACGGCAGAGCACGCCGGCGAGAAGAATATCGACGGCGAGGACTGTTTCGTGCTGGGCCTGGACGTGGGCCCCTCGGTTCTGTCAAGCTGGAGCGACGGCACGGCGGAGGTGATCCGGCACGGCCTGACGGGGTTCTTTAGCCAGCGCAGCGGCCTTCTCGCACGGCTGGAGGACTCGCAGCTGACCCGGATCCAGTCGCCCGGCGCGCCCGCCATGTACTGGGAGACCACCATCGCGTCGAGCATCGGTGACTACCGCGCCGTGGACGGCGTCGCCGTCGCGCACGCCGGGCAGTCCACGGCGCACCTCGCGCGGTTCGGCGTCGGCGTGCGCGCCGCGCGTGTGGTGACGCGGATGGAGGAGTCGTGGACCATCGACGACGTGGTGTTCAACGTGCCGGGTCTCGGCCCGGACGCCTTCATCCCGCCGGAGGAGGTCAGGAGGAGCCGCTTCTACGACGCCATGGCCGCCGGCAAGTGAACTCACGCCAAGACTCAAAAGTGTAACATGTAGAGAGAGTACTATAGTTCAGTCTGTCTGTCAACCATTTGTTCGTGTGCGTGTGTGTGGCATCAAAAATCGTGCCTGTACATATGTTGTATCAGAGTTACCTCAACAATAAGACTTTACACAGTTTTTAAGCCTCTGTGAGAGTAGTTCACTGGAAAATTAATTGCTATCTTGAAATGAACAACTTGATTTGAATGGCAGCTGTGCATTGCAGCTGCACTCATTGTATAAAAGCCTATTTGGTCCTGAGATTGTACACAGATTCAAGTTACATGTCTTGGAAATATCTGCATGTGAGTTGCGTCTGTCTGAAACTGTAATACTCAGACTGAAAATGTGCCTCAATTATTTTTTTTTTTTGGGTTCTCTCCCTGTCTTGGTTTGTGATCTGCATGAGCTGTTGTGTGTACATAAACAGTACTAAACTATAGTCATATGCAGAAGAAGTCAGTGGTCGCTTTGGAAGTTCAGGATGGTTCTTGAATGGCCGGCACTTGACATTGTCTGCAAATGAGCGGCATTAGCGTGCTAGCTTTTTCTGCCGAAACTTTGCTACAGGTGTGGCATTGCCCTCACTGTAACTGCTTGTTGTATCTCCTTGTCCCGAGCCTGTGTCCCTTGTGGCTGGCATCAGCACTTGCGTATGTTTCTAGTGCGATCACGTCACCAAAAGTTGTAGGTCACATTGGGCCCTGTTCTCAGATGCCTCGTCTTCTTCACTACATTGGCAACCGAGTTGCACCAATCTGTTACCTAATTTGTCTTGTCCGTTGCTCCACTGTAACTTGCAACTCAGACAGTATAACTAACCCTGTCACAGAGGCTTTACAGTGCTACTCTGATTCTTTTGTAGCTGCATGGAGCCACTGCAACATCAACATGCCAACATGTCCTTTTGGTTCTTGCAACTTGCAATGGTCAGGACATTTCCAATCTCAAGTTTCAGAAGAAAGATGCATTTCTGATCTTGCAACAGATGAATAGAATAGCACTTGTTTCCGTCTGATGAACTTGATAAGCAGAATATTTTTTTTCTTGATGATACCTAACACCCGCATGGGCTCTCCAGCAATCTGCTCTGTAAGCTGTAAGCACCATGCATGTTCTCTCAAGGACGACCTTCCATGGAATATACAAGCATATCAGCAGCAACCACAGGGACCAAATTTAACACGCACGCTCACTAAGTGGCCATTCATTAACTGATCTAACCAGGCAAGCCCAGCACTAACTCCTATGGAGGACAAGTAGTCTAGTATACGTATGCATTGTCCATTCAGGACATAGGACATAGCCCTGAAAGAGGTGTCTGAAGGTAGCTTGACATTTTGATGATCAGATAAGCCTAAGAATATAGTATTTGATTAGAAGGTTGTACCTGAGACTGATAGATAAAAACAGAGACGTAGATCAAAGAAATGAATGTGGATCGAGCGCTTGGGAGGCTAGCCTCTCAGGCACTCGTTTTGGGTCGCCTGGGCCTGTGAGCCAGCCAGGTCGGCATTCAAGCGGCGTCCTGGCATGCTCCCGGCTGCGATCCTGGCCAGGCGCACGCGCCAGGAAGCCAACCGAACACGCCCTTTAGCTCCAGGCAGGCAGAGTTCGTAGCTAGGGCGCAACGCACATGGCGGTCCTCGCATGCCTCACCGGAAAGCCAATGCGCTGCCCATGTTTTCACATCAGCTCAGGGCGTGAGAGTGGATGGATCGAGCTTGACGTGTCCCTTTTGACATGTCCTAGTAGACGCATCGCATCATGTCTGGCCCTGGCCCTCGCCGGTCTTGTGGCTTATCAGTTTCACGTGTCGAAATGGTTATACGGGTCGTAAATGGTCCTAACTATCTCTACCTACTACTCTTGTGCGAAGAAGGAATCAGAGATTTTAATTTGAAGCCAATGTAACCAATCATTTTAATTACACGAGAATCGATAAAACTTTTTTCAACTAACTTACACGTAAATAATGACTTAAAGGTGTACCTTTCAGTCTTTTCCTAGCTCTCAAATATGCCTTTAAGACTCACAGTAATATTGTCAAGTGAGTTATTATTATGTTTCTTATAATCATTCTATCCAGCATGAGTAGAATTTTCAGCTGGTTCATCATGATATGAAACCTCTAGAATATATTTCTTCTTTTATTACTTGAGAACAATTCTTAAGTTGTGATACCAGTCAATGAAATTTGTTCTACTTAGTTGTTATTTTTCAAGAATAGATCACAAATTAAAACTAGGTGCGAAGGAAGTAGGTAGTTGCATGGTCTACAATAAAACAAATGTATATGTAAAAATTCAGCATTATATTTATGTAAAATATTTTATTAAATAATTTAACAAAACATACTTCTACTATATATATTTAAAAACCATGTTCCCTCTAATGGCATATACTGAGTCAAGATCCGCATTTTACCAAGTCCTAGTGGGTTTTGATATCACTTCTAGAAACCTAGTGATATAGGTAAACAACTCTTTGCTAATTACATTACATATAATTGGAAGGGTATCAAGTTTTAACGATCAAAATTTTGATATGTGCAATAATTGGAAGGGTATGAAGTTTTACTTAATTTTCTAGAGAAATACTATTATATCATATTAAAAGCATCCAAGATAAAAATAACGTGAACAATAGCATAATAGGAACATCAAAACATGCACAAAAAATCATATTAAACGGTATGATAGTATGACCCTTAACATAACAATCTTCATCACCATGTTTTCTATCCACCGAGCCATCATGCTTGAGGTCACTATATTCATCTACTTAACTATTACTCCTAACAACTAATAATGAATTATATATGAGAATATCAAGCATCATAGGTTGACATGCAAGCTGTTATACAATAATATGTAGCACATAGCTATAATTTAGCATGACATACAAGCTATGAAAAACTCGGACATGCATCACATACACAATGTGCCATACTATTCACATAATCCCTGCAAAAATGAGTTATACATTGAATCCAATTCTATCAAGCAATAGGAACACATAAAAGTATATAACGCGCTAACAATTACCTGGCACGGCTGTCCCACTAGCCGGTCAGCGTGTGGGTTTCGAAGGGGTAGCACCCTTAAAAAATTCAGGATATGAATCCTATTCACGATATTACCCTTGAAAATTTAATTGGATTAATTATATTAACCCAATTTCGAATCAATTTGGCCATCCCATTTTTCCTCTGATCAATTACATTGATCAGAACGTGAGGTTTCTACAAAGAATAGCAACCCGATATTCTAGCTCCATACGGCTGCGCATCGTGGTCTACCCCGATGGCGGAATCCAGATCGATAGACACACTATCATGCTTCCGTGAACAAGTGCAACTAATCATGCGGTGCTATTAATCCATAACTCCCGCAAATCCATCTACTACCGTCGAAGCCTATTGATCTCATCAACCAGCACCTAAATCAATCCATCATTATGAACCGATCTAAGCTATTATACCCTACCAGTAATAGATCTAATATGATCTAATCTACTACTACTATATATCACCTATATGTGACTGATCTAACCAGGCCAAGCCCAGCATCGACTCCTATGAAGGACAAGTAGTCAATTAGTACACTTACGCATTGTCCATTTAGGACATAGCTCCAGGCAGGCAGGCAGGCAGTTCGCAGCCAAGCCCAGCATTGACTCCTACGAAGGACAAGTAGTCAGTTAGTATACGTATGCATTGTCCATTCAGGACTTTGCTCCAGGCAGGCAGACAGGTCGTAGCTAGGGCGCAACGCACATGGCGGTGCTCGCATGCCTCACCGGAAAGCCAATGCGCCGCCCATGTTTTCACATCAGCTCAAGGCGTGAGAGTGAGATGGATCGAGCTTGACCCGACCCTTTTGACGTGTCCTAGGAGACGCATCGCATCATGTCTGGCCCTGGCCATGGCCGGTCTTGTGGCTTATCAATTTCACATGTCGAAATGGCTATATGGGTTGTAAATGGTACCAACGATCGCTACCTACTACTGCCCTTGTGCGAAGAAGGAATCGCAAAGATTTTAATTTGAGGTGAAACTGTATAATACACTAGTGCAATCTTCCTATGGTCCCCGAGAATCTTAGTGAGCTGCTTCCTCGTCAAAGGAACAGTGGGGAGGCGATTAAACAAAAGCATGCGGTTTGCATTGCCTGCGATGTGCAGTTGGGTGTGTTGGGGCCTAGGGCATGCTATATTATCGTAAATTAAAATTTAACCCACATAAACTAGTAAACCATACGAGATAGATATCTTAGATCGCTACTGTTATACCCCATGTTATTATTATTATTATAATAAATTAAATTAAATTAAAAATAAATGTTATTTTACGTTTTCTTGAGTTTCAAAATTAGTTTCACAAATTTTCTGTATTTTAAAAAGGGTTTTTCTCTTTTCTAGAAAGTAAAAATAATTTATGTGTAAAAATAAAAACAAAATTTATATTGGAAATAATTTCAATGAGTCCAAAATGCCTTGCTGGATTTATCGGTAATTTTTTTGGAATTTGTGGACTCCATTTGCTATTTTCTAAGCTTTCTTTTTATAAATTTTTAGCCTTTATTTAATCAAAAATAAAATTAAAAAAAATCTCAAAGCCCCTTTGGGACGAAACCCAACTCCTTTACGTCCCACGTGGCCATTTGCTCGTGCTCACTCCTTTTTTGTGTGCACCTTGGCCCATTCTGCTCGCGCCGCGCGACAAGTCGGCCTGCCTACTCTCGCTGACGTCGTGGCCCCACACGTCAGTCGTCTTCTTCCTCTTTCCTTCTTCCTCCCATGCGCCACCGCCACCAGTCCTACCAGACTTCCTCCTTTTCCTTCCTTTCCCCTTTCCAGATTCGTGCTGCCGTGATTCGAATTTCCTAATCACCGCGCCCCTCTATTTCCTTTTTCTTTAGAAAAATAATTTGGCATAGAATCATTATTCCTTGCTGATGTCATAATTTTGAGTTTCCTTTAGAAAAATAAATCCAAAAAATGCTGAAATAACTTTCTCTTTTTCTAGATTTAAATCTTTCGAGAGCCCGTTCTTCTCCGTTCTAACTCCGATTGACTCCATTCTTCTTCCGAGAGCTCTTTTTGAATTACTGGGTTTTATTTGAATTTTGCTTGTTTTGACTATTTTCGTGTGTAGACTATGATGTTCCAAAAAAGTGCGACTTCGTTGACGACTCTCACCACTAGACCTTTGAGCAAGGCAAGTAACGTCGTTGATCATACTGAACCCAATATTTTAAATTATTTATATTTTATTTTAAATTATTATACATGTTTATTTTTATTCAAGTACAGTTTAAATTCTAGTTTAAACTCTAGATAATTCTCGATTCCTTGTGTATGCCCAAAATTGATATTAATCACACAATGCCTTGTCACCATAGATAAAACTCTATCTAGTACATTAGTATTGTTTAGAGACTTTATAGCAAAGTTTATACATGCTTAGAGATGATTCTAGTCTTGAGATACCCTTTTACATGAAATGTTGAGTTTTAAAATGTATTCTTTACATAAAGTGTCAAGGAGGTTTATGAAATGTTTAAAATCAAATAAAAATACAGTTTAGACTTAGGCAAACAGTTAGGTGCTGGTGTTTGGTGGTACAACGTGGGTACTTTATGGCACAACATGGGTATGTGAAAATTCTGTCTGAGTTAATTAATGACCGGTCTGTGAGCTATTACTATAAAGTTATATCGTACTGCCACAACTCTGGCATGGGATAGATTTGACTAATTAATTTGCAGGTCTTAAACCTTGGTTTCGCTATAGGTTGAATGTGCATGTGGCAGATGCCATTGGTAACTCACACGACGCTAGAGGGGGCCCTAACTTAGTGGATTCTATGTTATGGTTAAACCTTAGTGGGGCACGACCAGGTTGAAGGTGTTGTAATAATCACTTAGTCATATGCCTAAGGAACCATGTTATGGCTGGCAATATAAGTTAATTATCTCTTATGGATAAAATTGTACAATCGCTATAGTGTATAAACTATCCTAAGTCCAACGATCGTGGGTAAGCCCAGTAAAGTTTTTTTATGGATTAGAATTTGTTTTTCAAAACTTGGTTAAATAAAAGTTGGGGACATCTTTTGGAAAAGATGGTCCATGTGTGATTCCCGTGAATAGGTTAGTGTTAGGTTGGACCTATACTAACGGTATTTATTTGATTAAAATATTATTTTATTTACTTATTATATTATATTTAGTTGTTTTCATCTACTTATTGTATTTAAATATCAAATTTGCTTTACGCTCAAATAACCATATTAAGCGTTCCTTTGATATTATCCATGCATGTATTAAGTCTGTTATTGGTGTAACTTGTGAAGTACAATAGTACCCACCCTTGCTTAATTACTATTGCTCAGAGGAGAACTATTTCGACTTCGGTGATGACCTTGACGAGTAGGCTATATCCCGCAGTCGTTTTCCTATAGGTAGACTATATGGGCTTCTTCCACTTTGGCTTTTATTTCCGTTGCATATATTTAATTTTGGTCTATGAGTCGTGGGTGTAAACTTTGGCTTTAATGTCCATACTTGATTAATTAATAAATATTATTATAGTTGATATTTATCTTTATTATCCACTGTGTGAACTAGCTGATATTGGCCTAGTGTGATTGACACAGAGGATCCGGAGGTGTTGTTTTTGAGTCCGACAGTTACCACTAGACGCGTAGCGCAGCGGAAAAAGAGTTGAAATAACTCGGTTCAACATAGTGCGTGTTAATATAGTAAAAGTAGTCGATCGTCCTCTAGCAGTGGTTGATCTCCATGAGCCAATTGCCTTCTCCTCGGATCATCTTGATCAGTGCCATAGTTGCAGCAGCGTCTCTATCAAAGTCCACACGTCTAGGGATGGAACATTGTGCACCGGTGTGCTAGCACCAGCATGCACAACATGGCCTTCAAAAAGAGGCAGCTAGGGTTTCAGTAGGTAGTGTGATATCTTTCTATTTTCCATAACCCTATGCAACCCTGTATATAGAGCCTCCGATCGAATCCCTATCTATCATAAGAAGAGATCATATCTCACTCAGATAGTCTTTTATTGGATCCTTATCTGATATGAGTAGAGATCGTATCCTACTCAGATAGCATTTAACCAGATCTTTATCCATTACAAGTAGAGATCGTATCCTACTCTTATAGTCTTCGACCAGATTCTTATTTTTCTAACCCATTAAATGTATATGACCTTGTAGGTTTATGTATGCTTAGTTCTAACTTAAAAATACCTTTCCAATCACTGGTTGATAGCACTCCCTAGCAAGACATATCGACCCCCAAATATACACAAAGATTAAACTAAATTAACTTTATGCAGTATGATCTCTAACCATAGTCACTCATGATCAGTTCATAACTACTTATGACTAGTTCGTATCTAGTTACAACCATTCCATATCTCCATACGACCAGTTCGCAAACCAGTTTGTATGTCTGACTAGCTCGGAACTAGTCAGTATACCCACATGGCCATTTTGTGTCTGGTCGGACTAAACGACTTGTTTGTGTATTCTCTTTTTGCCTCATGATATCCGATCGAACTCCATGGACTATTTTCTCTAAACGACGTATCCATGGACTCTTAGGTACAAGAATTATACATCATCATTACTTGAGACCAACAAATGATATATAAAAATATAACAATCTCAACAATATCTTAAGATGGGTCAATCCAATACCATATTCTCTAACATATATCCATATTTTTGATTTGATATCCACATATCCATGATCCATAAAATATGATCATCAATCAATACATGGCTAATCTATAAATCATAATTGTCTCACATAATTATATAAGATCAGAGATAATTTAGAATAACATCAAAATATAAATAAGGAGTTTCCCGAATAAGTCACATACTTGTTGATCAATACAAAATATATTTATTCTAGTGAAAAAATAATATATTATTTAAAAAATTATAAAATATAGAAGTGATACAATCATCTCTATAATTGTCTCTAGGGCATATCACTAATAGAGTAGACACTGAGCAATGTGTAGTATAAAACTATCAAACTAGAAGTGTGTCACATCAATTATATGACTAACTAAACTAGGCATTGTATAGTATAGGATCATACTCTGCAATGGAATCAGCATGCAGTATTAGGGATGGCAATTCCCCCCACGGGTTGGGGGCCTGTGGGGATATTCTCCAATGCAGGCAGGGTGAGGACCGAACTCCCCCACAGGGGACGGGGACAGGCCCCGCTGCGCTAGTGGAGCCGGGGTCGGCCTTCCTCCGTTGGCCCGTCAAGACCCGGTAAGAATAAAATACATTATTTTGTTCACATATTATAAATCTTTAATATGTGGTATGTACTATTTTCTTAGATATTTGATTAAAACTTGAATCTATATGTTAGGATATAACTTTTAAAATTAGATTTGAGAAAAAAATATACTTAAATACTTATTAATTAATTAGATTACATAATATTTTAAAAATCTACATTTAAATTGTTTTTCTCATCCCCTCGGTCCCACGGGTGGGGATCCCAGGGGGACAAGGACGGGGGAGATCTACGCCCTGTTTGGTCTAGCGCCCCGTTGCCATCACTGAGCAGTATCCTACCTTATCCTCCTATGGATCTCTCATTTGGAGTATAGTGTGCAGCTAATGAGCTTCGGTTTCTGCTAAAGGCTGCAAGTGAAAATGATCCATTTTTTTTATGAAGTAGCTGGATGATTTAAGAAAAAAAATGCTGAAGGGAGTTCAACTGTAGTTGTCTCTGTCATGATGATCAGTGATGAGTTGCTGGTACTATTAACGTGCTGCGTTTCCTGTGGCGAGCTTTGCCACAACCGATCTACCGGTACTCAGTAGGCACGATCACATTTCTTTGTTTGATTTACAAAACTGAACAACCTCTAGGACCAAAAGAGGACTCATTAATCTTTTGTCATTTAGACATGGAGCACAAATGGAAGCTTAGCAAGTACAGACGAATTCATTAGCATATTACCACGAACTGCCGATGATTCGGAGGCTGGTGGCTTCAGTTTGACTCGAGTGTCCTTTCTCAGAACAAAAATAAACTAAGATGACAAAAGGGAAAAACCACACAGAGCACATACGATGTATTCATGTACCGCCACAAAAAATTAAAAAAAAAACAGCCAATGAGTTTGCAGTGTAACAAATACCTAAAGCGTGCCGACTGAAACGGTTGAACTAATAACAAGAAAATAGTTTTATGAGACGACTCGATCCAAAAACGATTTGGTTTCTTCAACAGAGTGAAGAATAAGCGCAGGCAGAACCGGGCGTGCGGACGAGAGCTCACCAAAAGCGCGATGCCTACATCGCCGAGTTGCTCGCGATGTTGCATCCGCACCAACCGGGTTCAACGATTTTATATTGCGTTTCATGATTTGGTGAGATAGCAGGACTGTTCTTATATTCGACACTGTAGTTCTTTTTTTTAAATTTAGTCCCTAAACATCTGTTTTTACAAAAATGATTTTCTTCCTGAGCTCAAAAGACGCAACACGCAACATATATCACCTACTGCACCAGGGTAACTCGGCAAATGACGAGCCACACGGCAGGAGCGGCACGGCATGGTAGGCAGGCAGCCCCAAGGGCAGCTTGCCGAGTGCCACCGGCTTGATAGGCAGGCGGGCAGCGATATGGCTGGCAAAAAAACTCATTGTCTCAGTTCAAAATTACTTCAATTGTACTCATTAATTTAGATTTTGTGCTAGCTCGACTAGTTAGCTCGTTTTTAAAAATACTTTCAAACTATACGTAAAATAATATTAAATAAAAGTTATGCCAATTTTGAAAAAAAAAAGATGAGAACTAGGCTCGAAATCCTACTATATTTTGTTCATGTGTGCATATAAATTCTTTAGAAAGGTGCAACGAGGTTCAGAGGGCCAGATGAACCACCACTACAAACTCCCTATGTTAAGTAGTAAAGATACGTTGTTGCAAACAGTTATCGTAATGGACCATGTGTAGGTCGACAAAAAAAGTTCGCAATGAATGCGTGAATTACATGGCGTGTGGGATTTAGTTCGATATGTATGTTTGCCTCACTACTCATACGATACAGGTGGCAACATGCACGAATCATCAAACCTTATATGTGCGCCTTTTGGAAGCAATCTAGAAGGTTAGATTAAGGCATATACTAGAACATTCAATTTCATAATTTATTGTTGATTGAAAAAGAACTTGAGGGGATTCTAACACCTACGGAAACAATCAAGAAGGGTGCATTAAGACATGTGCTAGTTCTTTCATTCTCTGATTTAGTGTTGGTTGAAAATAGACTTGAGGGGATTCAACTTTGTTGTACAACTGTATTTCTTGTTCTGGATTTGCAATGCGAGTGCCTGCTTGCAACTGGCACAATGGCATGTATGATCTAAATATTTTGGCTGCAATGATTTGTCTCTGTCTTGCTAATTGCTTTGATGCCATGCATGTTTGCACATCTGCCAATGCAGTCGTGCCCTTAATGGTATGTTTGCTTACTTTTTACTCATTATTAATAGCTTTCCGACTCCGGGGAACCACTCAACATCTTAATATGACATGAAGAGTGAAGAGCTGCCACCTCCACCATCAAATCTATTACCGAAACACCTAGCTGTAAGAGTTCTAGATCATCTTAAATCATGTCCAGTTCCCATCAATTCTAAACTAATACAACAAAATTTAAAATTATCTTGCCAAGATTTTGATGAAATGAGCATTCTTCTCTCTGTTTCAAAGTTTTTTTATCAGACAATTCAAAGCAATTCAACAATAATATCACACGCTGCTCTCGAAGGCAAGAAAAAGAAGAAGAATCTAGAGGTAGCCATGTATGCACATACCTTGGAGGCAGTCGTACTTCTTGGCCTCCTTGTGTACGACGTCGAGGACAGCATTGAGGAGGAGGCCGGGCGGGAGGAGGGGGTCAGGTCGGCGTTAAGGAAGAGGCCGAGCGGGAAGAGGGGGTCGGGCCGGCGTTGAGGAGGCTAAGCAGGAGGCCGTGAGGACGGGCGACAACTGGGAGGAGGACGGGGCCGACGGTCGTCCGTGAGGAGGAGCGGGCGGATCTAGATCTAGAGGTGAGGAGGGGCGTGAGGAGGAGCGGCAGTAGAGTTGGGGATGGGGGCAGGTGGCCCAGAGGAGGAAGTGGGAGGCAGTCGGCCCGGAGGACTTAGGATGAAGCGGCAGATCTAGAGATTTTGGGTTCGATGCTTCTTGTGTTAGTGGCGGTTGGGAATCGGGAGTTGGGTTAGGGTCTTGTGGAGGAGATTGACGAGTGGATAGTGCCTCATTTTGGACTTTTAGTCAATAATGTTGACTGTTGAGTGTGGATTGGGCCACCTGCCAGTCTATATCACAGGCAAACAGGCGAGATGAGTATAGGTGGAGCCCACCCGTGCTCATGCCTATTTACCCAATGGGTAGGGAGTTTCCCCCATTTTCATACCTATAAGCAAAGAAAGCATCCTATGCCCAGCTCTATTAGGGTATTTGCCCGCAGGCACGCGGGTAAACGGGTACAATTGTCATCCCTACGTGAGAAGCTAGCGCAATTAACGTGTGAATAAAACGAGAATCTAACATTGTCGCCATGTCATTAACGTGATTTCCTCGCACACGCTGCCCCATGAGAAATCGCCCCCACCCCTGTGCTCCCACACGCGCCCAGCCCACCTATCGAGTCGGGGTGCTTGGTAGACGCCTACTGGCTCAATAGCACCTGTCGCGTTGCTAGCCTCCTGCCGAGCTACCCCGGCACAGCAGATGACACGTATCACCTGCCGTACCTTCTGAGCTCGGGGAGATAGCTATTTTTGTAAAAATAGGTGTTTGGAGCTAAAATTGAAAAAAAAAATATGGCTACAATATCAATATGTTAACAGTTCGAGATAGTATTACGAAACGATGAGATGTAACTAACGATCTGCATGCACGCCCAATCGGATTCAGACTACTGCTGAGTGCTGAGATCGCATGCCGCGACACGATGTAGAATGAAAGGCAGAGAGACAGACAATTGCAGTCGGTAGAGGTGGTCTCGCTCGCAATTACAATTGCAGTCGGTAGAGGTGGTCTCGCTCGCAATTCCGCATGAGACTGGCCATCTGCTGAAGAAAAGTCTCATGAAATTGCTGTTCCAACGGCGCAACCTCCATATCAAATGAAAGGAAACCTCACCTCACAGCCCCACTTCCTTTCTGCCTTTGGGCCGTCTCACCCCCGTGCGCCAATGCCGCCTCGCCGTTGGTCTTGATAGCCACTACGAATCTAAGGTCAGCACCATGGTGGTCTGATCGCAGCGGGCCCTCGTTGGGTTGGTTCGGGGAACATCAACCTGGCAATCGGCAAAGCCAAGCTAGGGGTGACGCGACGTGCCCCACAGAAGCAGCGGGGCGCCGCATAGATCGGGAGTCAGCGGCGGCGCGGGCTAGGGAAAACGTGGGGGGCGACCCAGATTTGGGTGGGCCGGTGCAGGGAGAGGAGCGTGATGGCTGCGGGGCGGGAGCAACGCATGAGCCGCCCCGTGTTTTCAGAACAGAGGCGGCACCCGCGGGCGCGGCGCTGCTTTGCCTTCGCGTGGGCAGTGGCACCGGCACCGGCACCGTGCCCAAGTGATGGACGACGTAGCAATTTTGCCATCTGGATCGCACACGTAGCAATTATGCGTTGGCTACTTCGAGTTGCGGCTCTGCAAGCCAGGGAGTATAGTAGGTATCACAAGTACTTACGCTTCTGGAAGAATTCAAAGCGATAGGACAAACACAGGGTGGCTGGCAGCGAGCCATCCAAATGCAGCCTTGAGTACCAGAGACGGCAGGAGCAACGAATCATGCCAGTAGACAAAGTATTAAACATGCTACTGTTGGAAATAGGTCCATAAAATAAAGTTTATTTTCTTAATTCCAAAGCATAGAAAGTTTAGTACCATATTACTAAAGCAAGATAGAAGAGACTAATTTATAAGGTGGAGTCCATATCACTCCTTAAATTATGGATGGAGATAGCATAAGGATGGCTTTGGCCAATCACACGCGCGCACGTATTCACATATTTTCACGTGAAAATCGTGTGACTTATGACTTGCGAACCAAGTCCATCTTGTTTTTGCTGAACCATGTATCATCTCTCTCCTTTTAATTAGTCATGAGACTGCTTAATTACCATTATTTGGTTTTGAATATTATCAGTTACCAGTGAATAATTGAGCAGTTACGAGTGGATTATTTTAGTTTAATGGGGGCAGTTACTAGAGAGTAATTTGCACGTCTATAAAAGACTTGGAGACGTCCAGGCTTGATAGATTAAACTTTTTCATTTTTTTTGTTCTATTGTCTTCTTCCTCTCTGATGATATTGTGCTATGGTATTGTGCTGTCTGAATTTCACCGGCCTTTCTTCCCAGCGTACACCTGGAAGGAGAGTGAGCGGTATCTCCGAGTCGTTACTGCCGTGAAGACTTGCACGGGGGTGGCAATAAGGTTTCTAGGCAGCGCACATCTGCACGACCGCTCCTGCTCTGTTTCATCTATGTCCTGCACAGCATCAAGCCTACACTGCATCGAGCATGTGCTGCTTCCTATTCTTCATCAAGCTCAACAGTAAGTCGTCTGCACGTTCCATCAACTTTGATACTGTATTTTCTTTCTGTTTTCTTTTCTAAGTACAATGAGTAGTCTGTTGTTAGTTGTATTTTGTATTACTAGTTTATTGTATTTATCTCCTAGTAAAACTTAAAATTAAAATATTTGCTATATTTCCAACAGCTACAGTATCGCTCAGCATTGCTGAGACTCGAATATGCAAATCCGGACTCTCTGTGTATACGGTACTAGTCCAGAATCACACTAATGCACACAATGAAAATATAGATGAAATATCGACTATATGTACAATTAATAAAGAAAAAAAGCTCAAATATTATTCATTATCAGAGTACGATCTTATGGCCAAGTTTACAACTTACTAGCCTAAAGGGCTTATGAAACTAGCGACGGAAAACAAAATTAAGCGTACTAACCATTCGATATGTCCACAGGTAATCTACTCAGAAGCGAAATCCTAACCTGCGAAGTCATCGAAGTATTCTCCTTCTAGCACCTTCTGCTGATATGGTTCATCCTCTTCAACTGAGCAACAGTAGTCATAAAGTCATGAGCACATTGGTACTCAGTAAGTCGTTTATAACAAAAATATAATATGGTATGCAAAACTTACCAATGAATGGCTAAAAGGTTATTTTACAGAAAACAATAATTTAAAGTAAAAACAATAAATAGATTGAAAGTGGCCTTTAAATAAAATGATAATAAATAACTAATCAAAGGAATTGAATGAACTACAAATGAACTAACCGTCTACTCATTAAACCACACGAGAACTAACTATTCACATAATGACCCACCAGTGAACAAATCATTCATTTTTCAAAGTTATTCCAATGAAGTTTTTAATGAAAACTCTACTCTTCGTGTGGAATCACCGAGCATTATACATAACAAGAGATAAGGTCATTCCAATAGTTTTACACTCTGCAGAAATTACACAAGTGTATCTACATGATGTTATCATCCCTGCGTTAAAGGAAATCACAACAAGGCCTTTACAAAGGTTAACCTCAATTCAATCCCGCCCGCTAGGGTTTCGTTTCACACCCCCTTGCGCCTCATAGAAATCAGTAACCATGTTCATCATAATTGCGATATTGAAATTGAAATATCACAAATTAGTCAATCAAGTCTATCACATACTAGATATGTGGTTTGCACGATAAGACTTAGATTAATGATGTACAAAGTTAAGTCCTTAAATATTACCCAGACGAGACATCCATATCCCTCAAAATAAATCCACACTTCTCCCTTTACTGCACGATCACTTGTCCAAGTAGAAACCAATTTTGTATAACCAATACCAACAACACACCAATGCTATGGTATATAATTTTTTATAAATATAGCTACAACCATGATTCAACATCTCATTAAGTCAAATTAATTAATTGATCACACGTGATAATGAACCCAACGGGTCTATAAGCATGACTAAGCAAATTAAACATACAACCCATGTGATAACTAGTATAGTATCACTAAATAATTTCTCATCATATGGTGACAATGGAATCATGATATTTAATTTATCAAGATGGAATTAATCAAATTGGTCAATATCTACAACATACAAATATTTGTAATAAAATAGTAATGCATGATAATTGAAAACAAAATAAATAAATAATAGATTTAAAATCTGAGTTCAACATGATCAAAGGACACGACTTGCATTAGTTTTGCTCAGTTATGAATTCTTGATCTTCTGGTAGTGCTCCCACTCTTTCGAAAACACGATCTGACAAGAGAGAAAACGAACAAGACACAAAATAAATTCAAATGAACTCCAAAAATTTTAAAACCAGAATTAAAAGACAGAGCTTGATTTTAGATAAATTTTTTAAAAAAGAACAGGGTCAAATGGAGCTAGGACGGAGAAGAATGGACTCTTGAAAAAATTAAATCTTAAGAAAATACTAAAAATTAAAAAAATTTACTGTGCTGTGAACTCGGCTCACGAAAAAGCTGGTCTAAAAAGCTGGTCTATGGTGAACTCAGCTCACGAAATAGTGCAAAGTGACTGGGCTTTCTGACGGGGCAGATTAGTGCTGATGTGGTAGCTGACTAGGTTGACGAGTAGCTCTAGGGTTGACGTAGCAGACACGTGGCATCCACATGGATGCTGACTCAGCGAGATTGTCGTGGTCAAAGCGGCTGCCATGGTTGTAGAATAGTTTGTGGTCGTAGTCGAAGATGGCTGTGGTCGGAAATGGCCGAGTGGTTGTAGTCATAGTCGAAAACGACGCGGTTGGAGACGGCCGAATAGTCGAACGACTATGGTCGAAAGGATGGTGGTCATGGACAGTAGTCGTAGATGTAGTCGTGCGTGTAGTCAAAGACATCGTGATCGTAGCCGTGAGCGACTGTGGTCGTGACGAAGGAAGACGTGGTCGAAGCAAGGCAACAAGACTAGACAATGGACGAAGAAGGATGGAGATGACGGATTTAGGACTCACCGATGATGAGGGCGACTCAGCGAACTGTGGCAGTCAGCACACCGACGAGAATAGTGAATGACGGCCAGAGCTGAAGACGGCGGAGTTCGAGTCGAGCGCAAGAACCGAGGTAGCAACAGAGTGCAGTCTCGATCAAGAACAAAGATGAATTGTGCGCGCATCGCAGGATTGCTAACACATGGCTCTGAGTGAAATGGACGGTCAGCGATGAATGGCGCATATGAACAGTAATGGGCTGGCCCATCACTGTTTGGGGTTTTTTCTATTTCAAAAATTCAAATAAAATCAAAAGAGTTCTAAAAAATAACAAAAAATCCAAAAATCGCAGGAAATTCCATGAGACACAAGAAAAGCAAATAAAATATTTTTAATAAATATTTATATTTATATTAGTCATATTAAATATTTTTTAATTATTAAAAAATTAATTTAAGCTTGTATTAAATCTAAAAAATCTAAATAGTAAATTTTATTTTAAAATTTTCAAATGAACTCTGAAAATCAAGATCTTACAAGCATAAAGCTGCTTGCAATGGAAGTAAAGGCGAGACAACCGATTCGGATAGTCGCTACTTGTAATATCACCCTTGATTTCCCCGAACACCCGGGTTCATGCCCCCTCCCTCCTAGTGTCTAACGGGTATACCAGAAGGCTCAGAATTTAAGTAAGATTTAATGAAATCGAATGTATATGCTCCTATTAGATACATGGGGCGTTTGTGGTAGCATTGGCTTATGTTTTTTTTACTGTAGCTGGCTTATTTTTTACTGTAGCTGTGTTACCTTATTTAGTATAATTAAATTTAAAAAAAATAAAAATAGAAAAAACATGTTAACCTATCACGGATAATACAAAAGAATATGATAAAAAAAGAAAAGCCAAAAAAAATCAAAAAAAGACGAAATTACTGAATAGTGAAAAAAAACAAAAGTCAGAATCAAAAGTTGACTTTAAACCAAAATAAACGAGGCCATAGAATAGTATTACTCAAACTAATAAGAATAGATATAATACAATTTCATTAAATATTACTTAAATAATATGCCTCCGTGGTACACCCGCTGAACTAGTACTGTGAGACAGTAGTGATCCTCCAGGCCACCTATACTGTTTCAACGAAGGAAAATATGGTCATCTCTTTCTTCAAAAGACCGGCCACAGCAGTAAGTTATATCTTTGAAAAAACACACCAGATGTCTGCCAGCCATTTGGAACATGGTCTTACGTTGCGAAATAAAGTGAGAAAGAAGGGGCACAAAGGTATACAAAAAAGGTGTCTTCAACGTCAACCTCAAAATTCTTGCTACAGCCTAAACCAGGTATAGTCCTTCATGATAACTAAAGTTCTCAGCTAAGGCTCTTGGACAACAATTATCGTTCCCGGAAAAGCAGCGTTGACCCCATACCAGAGAATTTACATGTCAGCAAAAATGAAACGTACACAATGGAAGGGCTCAATTACAGCTTGTAAGAACTAGATTCCATGGTAAGAAAAAATTGTAGGCGAACTCAAATTGATGGTGAGGGGTGAGACTGAGACTGAAAAACCTAATGACATCCAAAGCTATGAAGTATTTCTCGTTGCAAAGATATTTCTTCTATAGAAAGTCACCTCCCAACTTGGGCCACTAAAAAAACATCAGGGTGGAAATGTAAAAGGGTAATGAACATAACAAGCCTCCCTTCCTTAGGCTTCTTAATCTTACTTCCCAGAGGGTACGCTCTCTTGTGTATGTCGAGAATTGATACACTAGAGCTTCTCCTGGTTAACATGAATGAACCTGCAAAAAAAATGTTAGACAGTTGTCAGGACTTATAACCAAAACAGAATTCTACTCTTTGGTACAATGAGCAACAGGGGCACTCCCAACTGTAAAACTGCAGATTCGAAACTACCCAAAAAAAAGTTGAAGCAAAGAGGGCAAAACATATCATGCAGAGACACATGTATACATATGCTTGTTGAATTTGTAGCAATTCCTACTTTCAATTTATCCAGCACCTCACAATCATCAACTGATTTTGGTGATCAGCATTACCATTTGTAGGGTGGGCCCCTCTTATTTAAAAACACAGGAATTTTAACAAAATCAAGGACACTGCTACATCAGTAATTGTAATATTCTACCCATACCTAAAGTATCATCGTCTAATTCTAGGTTTGCACCGGAATTCCGCTAAGAGAGCTATATGATCCGATGACCATTCAGGTGAAGGAAGAGCTGTGTCTTTTCTCAAGCTATCCTCATCAAGAAGTTCCAGCAATGACTCCACTGTCAACGAATCCGCTGAAATATGAAAGTGCATTGCAAAAGGTAAATTTAAAAATATATGTGTTACTCTTATCCAGAACAACAAGGGGGTAGCCAAAGTTACAAATACAGCATAGCAACCACTGGAACAAGTTTAGGCACTAACCTGTGTAAAATATGTAATCGATGGTACCAGTGAAATCTCTTGTGCAATTTGTGAAAAGTGGTTCATTTGTTGCAGGATCCATTCTCCTCCGCTGGTGCTCCAAATCATAACCAACGCCAACCATCCTTGCAAATGAAGAGTACGCACTGACCTATAAACAAGCAAAGCCTTTGTTCAGAGCTGCCGGTAGAAAAAGGAAGCATATTGGTAAGAACCACAATAGGTTAACTGTACCAGAGGAAGCTGGTGTGTCAACTTGCTTGCTGGTCGCAAAATTCCAAGAGGGTCTATCGCCAGATCTGGATGCAATTGATCAACTTTGCCCATTGCAAGAAGCCCATGTGGAGTACTATATGAATTACGTGAGTATTTGCCATTTAGAAATTTCACTGTAGAAAGAAAACAACTAGAACACAAACAAAGAAGTCCTATTGATATATGTAACAGACCTTCCAGGGGTTGAATTGAAATCTCCGCAGACCAACATTGGAATGTCTGCACTCACGGCTATTTTTTCTAATCCTTTTAAGAGGGTGTGAACCTGCAAGAATTCCAGATAACATGATTTGAATCGTCAATCCAAGAAAATTTTAAATGTTATGAAATTCTACGAAACAGAATTATGATTTGACCTGCCATAGCTTCACATCTTTGAGGTCTTGGTGAACATTCACATGTGTATTTGCCTGCATAGCACAACAAACAATTCAAGAAACAAATAAGACCATCATGGCACAAAACATGCTATTAAAAGAGAACTAAAGCATGAAGACAATATCGATGCAAATGTTCATATAAGCACAAAGAAGTCAAAGGTGGACATGACCTAATATAGTTCATAGACAGGTTAAATGGTCAAGGCACGACACAAAAGTTGCAGCAAATCCCCCAATATTTGAAGAATAAAAAAGTCTAAAATCAAGAGGTGCACAACAATAAATGGATATTCCCATGGATCATTATGAACAGACATAAGGCATGCATCTAGTTCTCTCTCATGAGTCATGACATGTATCCTACGACTAGGGGGAAAACACCACTAACTGCTATGATGGCATGGCATTCAATTGAATTTTTCTGATTCATGACAGAATTATACGATGCTACAGGTTCACAAAACCTTAAAAAATCGTTGCGTGAAATAACAACCTTCATCTAGGCATATGGTTTCATGAGATAGCTGATTGCCATGATGAAAGTGATTTTGGCTGTCTTTAAAAGCAGCACAATAATTGTATTACGTATTAACAATGCTAACCGCAAACAATAGGCAAGCAATTTCTTACCACACAAAGGAGCTGCCTTTTCCCAGGGTTTTCAGTCCCGTGGTTACCGAATTTAGCCTCTAAAACTGCAATCAATGCAATGTTATCCTGCACAGTAGACAAGAAAGATGGGCAATTGTAGTAAAGGGCCGTTTGTATTGGCTTCTGCCGATGGCTTGGCAGAAAATGAATAGTAACGGCAGAAAGAAGTGGCTTTAGAAGGAAGGGGCGTGTTATGGCCTACGATCTCGGTGTGCATGCAGTAGGCGACTAAACAGTATCGTGGGCACTATAGCAACCGTGAACAGTATCAACAGGTGAACAGTACCCATGGGTATTGTAGCACATACAAATTTGGGTGGTTCACCAGTATATCACGGATTAGGAATATAATAATTAGATTCCTTATTATTTAGATTTATTTCCTTTTAGATTTATTCTATATATTAGATATAAGTTTTTCTTATTAAGAGTAGTTTTCTTAATATAGAGATAGGTTTCGTAATGATTAAATCTAGCCATCCCTATAAAAGAAACATCATTGTACCTATTATTATTAAGCAAAGAAATAAACAAAGTTCTCTAATCTCCCTCTCTTCTTCAACAGGCCTCAGAACTTTGGCGGCGGCATGGCAAGTCGATCAAGGGCGAGTGCCCTACCTTCGGTCTTCAAACCCGTACTCAACCAACACCGACCATAACATTTAGTATCAGAGCCACTCACCATGGCTTCCGATGCTGAATTATCTCCCTTAGACATGTTGATGGCTAGCAGCGAGAAAATGGAGTCCTTACTCGACAATATGATGGCCACCTTGGAGAAAGCTATGGAGTTGGTGGACAAGCTAAAGGAGCAATAAGAGGTATTGCGTGTCATTGCAATGGTTGCGCTGCCACCACCTTCCCGCACACCGGTGTTGGCACTGGCTACATCACCAACGACGACTCCTCTTCAAGCTTCACCTTTGGTGCCTTTGCCAAAGAGAAAGGTTGCCGCTGTCCAGCAGCGATCATCTCCATGTGACCGGTCGACACCGTGCCTTCGCAAGTGTGGAGCACAACAGCTTCCATGTAGAGGTCATTGACATCGTCGCATCTCTTCCACAACCGTTGCATCCCAAGGCAAGAAGGATAATGTTGCTTTCCCACGTTGGGTGCCCATGCCCCCAACGACTCCTGCGTCACCAAACCACGCCCAATGGTTGATGTCCATTGGAGTTTCGCTGATCTTCTTCCATACGACACAACGTCATCATCATGCCCTCTCATTGACATAGGGTTATGAAGAATTTCAACCATGGCCACCACCTGATAGCTCGAGGACAAGCTATCTCACCGCGAGGGGTGTGATGTTATGGCCTAGGATCTCGACGTGCACACGGCAAGAAAGTAAACAGTCCCACGGGCACTATAGCTACCGTGAATAGTACCACGCGGGCACTGTAGCAACGTGTAAACAATACCAACAGATAATGTAGCACGTACGAATTTGGGTGGTTCGCCAGTATATCACAGATTAGGAATATAATAATTAGTTTTCTTATATTTGGGTTTATTTCCTTTTATATTTATTCCATGTATTACAGATAAATTTCTTATTATTAGAATTAGTTTCTTTAATATAGATATAGGTTTCTTAGGAGTCAAATCTAGCCATCTCTATAAAAGGGACAACATTGTACCTATTATTATTAAGTAAAGAAATAAACAAAGTGCTCTGGTCTCTCTCTCTTCTTCAACAGTCCTCAGAGCCTTGACAGCGGTATAATCAGCTAATCAAGGGTGAGTGTCCTACCTTCTGTCTTTGGACCCATACCCAACCAACATGTACCACAACAGGGCGAGTGGTACAAAAAGTAAGGGAGATATGCATGCGCGAGACAGTAACGAGAGGAATAGGGTACGTGATGCACACGTGAGTGACCCTCTGACTTATCCTCGGAGCAATACGGGAACAAGAGCAATGGAGAAGCCGTTTCGAGAAGCCAGGTATTCATATTGGCTTTTGGCTTCTCCAAGCAAAAGCTAATACGAACATGGACTAATAGAGGTAACACCTAATGGCATAGCACGTAATATTTATTTCTTATATTTAAATAGGTTGTACCTTAATCAATCGAGTTAGAGCCACTTTTCTTTGAGCAGTTGGAATAATTGCATCAGTTAAAGACTGTGCAGCCTTATTGAACTCAACCTATACAGAACAAAGTCCAGAAAGTATTAGATGACTGGTAAAAAAAGACTAAGAATACTACAAGGAACAGGCAGTAGAGGTACCTCATATTTTTTGACATGCGAAAATCTGTCCCTCCGGAAAAAAGTAGCACATCCATGAACTGCTTGAGGATTCCCTGTGTACACCTGTTACCGAAATTGTTACATAATTAAACAAGACATCATGAAATTTTCTATCCAAACACCAAAAAAAGACAAACCTCTGTTGTCCTTTTCTTAAAAAGTGCCTGGTATCCATGTTTATCAAGCTCTGGTGCAAAAAATTCTTCAAAGTGATTATTTTGTACCTGGAAACAGCAGTATTTTGATCGTTTTCAGAAACAAAGACATCCTGGATTTGGTTTTGTTATAAGCACATGCTACCTAATACCTATAACAAAACACAGTTCACATGACAAAAGTAACAGCTGTGAGTTGTCACTTCCATTACATGAGTTGAAGAGTTCAAAGGACGATGCAGCACAATCAAGCAGCAAAGATGAAACAATTAGAAGCGATTTCAAAAGGTACAAAGTATTGTTGGGGAGAATGTCCTTCCATTCGCCAATAAAGAAAGCAGGTCAACATTATTGCTCTAACTATTGCGATCTAATTACACACAATGCAGGAATAACATAAGAAAGACTTAGGGACAGTATCATGCAGCTGATCTAATTCCTCATAATGCAGGAATAACGTAAGAAAGACTTAAGGACAGTATCATGCTGCAAGTCAGCAACAGAACAATGCTTAGAATTTAAATAAGTAAACTCTGATGGTAGTTTATCACAACTTGACTGACAAAAAATCACACCATCGTCTGAAGCTTCTTATGTTTATTGAATTGAATATATTGGGTGCACTTTACTAACATGAGCGAGCGAGAGAGAGAGAGAGAGAGAGAGAGAGAGAGAGAGAGAGAGAGAGAGAGCAGAAAATAGGCAACATTCAGAGGCTTCTAATTAAAAAGAAAAAGGAAAGGGAAAACAATTAACATAACATACCTCCTGAAGGCAGATGATATCGGCATGGTAATCAATAATTTCACGCAACAAATTTTGTCTTCTGTAAGCCCATGAAAGTGCCCAAGTTGGGCAATAGCTGTATGCATCACTTGTAGCATATGTATCAGCAAGAATATTGTAGGACAGCACTGTGAATGTCCCAATAGAAGAAATTCGGCTGTCTAAATCAAAGTGACCCATTACATCAGCTGCATTCACTGGGATCAGGCGACGCGGCATGGGGGTTGGAGCTGGAATTACACGGGATGTCATGATTGAAGTTGGAGCTCCCACAGTCGCTCTTGTTTCTGCATCCACAGCTATGCATTCAAATCTTAGGACGTGCCCAATATCATCAGCAGCTGGTGTATACATTCGTGAGCGCCCCACTTCAAACCAAGTTTCACCAGAACTCTTTTCAGTGCCTGTGGGATAAGCAGGCGTAGGTCCATTATTAACACTTGAGCTCTGTGCAAGATTTGATGTTGAACCAGACAACCCAGAACTCATAACCCCTGAACCGCCACTGCCAAATCGGCCAAACAACTCCTCCTCTTCAGTTCCATTTTCATTTAAAGCACTAATAGCACGTTCATGCAAAACCCTATGGTGTTGCCAGGCATCAGAGAAGCACTTAGCAGAGCAATGGTAACTCTTAGCAACAGGTATTTTTGACTTCAGACACCCAAGGCACTGAAGTGTTGCTTGTTCTGTTGGATGTACACTGCAGACAGTGACTCTTTGATCACTTTGTATGCGGTACCTTCAAGGAAGTAAGTCGATATTCACACAAGTTATTGTGTGAAAAGTTCACACATATGTTAGCAGAAGAGATAACAATATATACACCACGAACAAATATATTATTGCATCTTGCAGCTCAAATATGCAGATTCTGCAATACAAAAGCAGGTGATTCATATAGACACTTAAGCTTTAAGGTGCAGCCTTTGGCCAGCAGAGTCCCCAATACCATATAAACACAAATAAAGTTTGCTTAATGTCAACAAGACAAAAAATAGTAGACTATTTAATATCAACAAAACAAAACAAGAAGAATATCAATTCAAGACATTGAAAAACAAGAATTTCAGCCTATTTTTTGTTACCGCCAACAAAGTAGTGCTCGAGACAACTCTTTCTGCAACTGAACATACCAATATATCTTTCCTTACTATCCTTCTTTTTGCTCAATTTGGGTGAGTTCTCACCCACAAAAAAAAAAATCAATTCCTATTGCTTCCAATTTAGTGCTTCCTTTTCCTATCAGTATTGGTTGATGTCAGTTGAACATTCTGGACATCATCATCTTAGAACCAACAGATGAAAATGTTCCTTTTCAGCTGACAGCCCTAAAGCATCCCTCAATACTTGCAATGGTACTATACTTAGCCTACGTGCATTCTATAAGTATACTTCAACTGAGGCCCCGCTCAATTCGGCTGCGGCTTTTGTCTGAAATGGCATTGTAACGGCTGTTAGTTTTTGGCTAAGACATTCAATTAAAGAAAAATGAAAAAAAAAAAAAGAGGGGGAAAACATGTTATATCTCCACAAACAATGCAATGGGAAGAAAAAAAAGGGAGGAAAAGAAGAAGAAAAAGAAAAGACCGCGTTAAGAAGCCAGCACGTTCAAAACGGCATCTGGCTTCTGAAGGCTAGAAGCCAAAAGCTGTTTGGAACAGGGCCTTAAGTGATTCCATTTTTGTTGTTTATATCAGCGCCTAGATCCTTAGCCAATTGGAGCTATAAAAAAATAAGCTTTTATAGTTAGTTTACACAAAACTTAGATCAAAGGGTTAGGCAAGCCAGCTTACAATATTTACATAGCGTAGGATAAGACACAACAACAGACCACTTAAAGATAATTTCTAAAGAACAATGAGTAATCAGAAAAAAAAAACATAGACAAAGCCCTAGATAACAATCATAGTGTTTTTGTTTTGTTTCAAAAGTAATCCCCGCTTATCATCAAATACCCAGAGCAATGACACACAAGTAAAACCTTGACCATGCACAAGTGAGTGGTAATGCAGTATTTCAAACCCAAGCATTTTTTATTCACCCAGAACAGCAGAATACCACTATGAAACCAAATAAATCAGCATAAAAAAAACTCCATAGATAAACTTTGTAGAATAACATACTAAATTTTTATCAATACTTGGGCAACATTAGAAAACGAATATGGTAGACAAGAACTTACAAGTTACAACTACTGGAAAAATTGACTACTACTACTACCAGGCTTCTAAAAGAAAGATTAAAATCACCTCGGGTTAGAAAATTTCAATTATTTTGTGAAGCAAAAGAAAATTACAGAAGGGGGAAGGAGCAAAAATACACATCAAGGAAACCAATAGACCAGCAGTAATTGACAGGGTGTCAGGGTGTCTGTTCCAAACTATCTTACCAACTTTAAACATACTTATTCATCTTGATACCTTGACCCAGAAAGTTACTACACCCACACAATGCCTGGTGTAACAACCAAGCAAACTTACAAGCTTTAACATGTATCCATCCAGTTACCTAGCAAAATAAATTATAATGCCTTTCATGAGAATTTAAACCTATATTCTTTAACTTTTTAGTACTTCAGCCATAGAACTTAAGCACTCACCATTCAATATGAATTGTTTCTGTATCCTATAATCACATAGATTAAGCTAAAATCGACCAACTGCCTTAGGTTTCCAGTTTTCCACCTACTTGCTCATGTATTACTCTATTAGTCATCTAGTTATACTTTGGACTAGTCAACATGTTAACATTGCCATGGATTACTGATTATGTCATACATAGGACATTTATATGACTGTACCAGTACAAAATCTGCACAATTCCTACCTCATTAAATTACTGATAATGTTATATGTAGTACATTCATCTCTCAAGGACGAATGACAACACTTCCCATCAAGTATTCTAACTAACGATGCATCTTAGCTAATGATCAATATAATACATGAATTCTCCACACTTCTAACTAGATTGCGAAATGTGCTGCAAATTATTCAGAGTTCTGTCATGCTCCACTACAATACAATCAAATATTGGAATGATGGAACCCTTAAAAAAGTAGCTAATGATCAATTTGCAGATTCGATGAAGTAAATCATGCTTGCCAGATTACGAAATTGCAATCATTTAAAGGGCAGAGGTGAACTACTCACCATTTATACCGCATGAAGTAATCATCCACAGAAGCGGCCTCAGGCACATCGTCGGTGGAGACGCCACCATCGGGGTGCCGCAGAAGCACGTAAGGCGTGATCTCGCAGCCGACGATTGGGATCTCCGACGGGAGGTGCACCCGCAGCACGGTCAGCATCCTTCCCCCCTCCCCTCTCTTCTCGCCCTGAAAAACCCTAGCTTCGACCACACAACCTTCTCACCCGGCTCCACCTTCGCTTTTGAGCTACAAAGCTTAGATTCCCCACCCCGAGGCGGATGCGCCATCACCTGCCCGCCGCCGCCAGTGTTGCGTTCCCCCTGCCGAACCGAAGCCGCGTCCGAATCGCGTCAAATCTCGCCATGAGAGCTCACAGCTTAAGGAGATCCAGTGGAGTGAGCTTACAGCGTGGGAGGACCCGGAGGGGTCTAGAAGCTTCTGGAAGGTTCCGGAGACGTGAGGGGGGCAAAATATAAATGGCTAGGGTTTTGGGCTCGAGGGCGCTGTCTCTCGTCCCTTTCTACTCGCGCTTGCTCGCTGTGCTGCCTTTTGTTTTTGGTTTTGATAATCACTAGCCACGTGATGCAACATCACGCCGCACTAACTACCATGTGAATTAAAGTAAAAAAAATGGTGGAGATAATGAACGGGATAAAAGGGTGATGGACGATGAGCGGTGCCGAAGAACGACGGCGGTGGAATGTATTAGCTATTATGTTGGACATGGGCGGCACAGCGGGGTGAAATAAGGGGTGGCGCGGTGAGGTAAGGAGCCGCCACTAACCGTGGATGATGGAGGAGGAGCGAAGGAGATGCGTGAAGCTACTCCGGTGAGAAGAAACCGCGGGAGGGGCTTGTCACCAGCGACAAGAAGAGGCGACAGGGAGGGTGATGATGAAGGGGCGGCGTGGGGTGGGAGGCGGTGGGGTCAGAATAAAATGCGGCAAGGTCGAAGGGGTTAGAGTTAGAGTTGACGCATTAATCTTAAAGCAATCGAACAGTGGTAAATCTAGCTGATTTTTAGATAGAAAATATCTTGTTGATTACTAGACAGATCCTTTGTTTTTTTTGCTCGGGTTTCCTTTTCCTTTTTTCTTTCTCAATTTCTTATTTGGGTTTGGTAGGCATATTAAATAGTGAAAATGGTATGCCGTATCTTATAAGGAGGTGTTTAGAATGACGATGGATTATGGCTTTTTTTACTGTAGCTGGTTTATTTTTTTTACTATAGATGAGTTGATTTATTTGGTATAATTAAATTTAAAAAGTTTAAAAATAGAAAAAATGTGTTAGCCTATTACGGATAATGAAAAAATACGGAAAAAAAAGAAAAAAATCTAAAATTAAAAAAACAGAAAAAAAAAATCAACAGTGCCAGTGATGGCACGGTGGTGTCCAATGGCCATTTGACCCAATCAACAGTGCATTTTTAGCATACGTTTTACCTTTCACTAGACACTGGTCGAGTAGGCATGACTCATGAGTCGTGAGAGTTAACGACGCATGAAGCCATAGAAACATGTGAATACACATCGCACTCTATCATTCTCTCGTGTCCGTGCTTGACGCGGCTAGTGGCTTCAACATGGCATTTCTTCTCAGTTAAGTGCTGGCCCAATAGTATTATTTGAATTGCTATTAGGTGAGTGCTGTATACAGTAATTAACACACGTGCTATATGCACCAAACGACTATTAGCTCTACGAGAACTAATCAACTACACCTGCAAATCCGTAGGAACATTCTTTTTCTTCGGCCTCTGTTGCTAAATAATGCTTAGAATTATCGGTGCAACTTTACGTAGTACAGATGGATTCATGTAAGATAATATAAATTATAATCTCAATCATAAGGAGGCACTGCATGAACTACATTTTTACGATCATAAGAAACACCACATGACATGATTTTTTTTATAGAATTCTTTAGGGAAACAGTATCATTGCGGGTAACAATACAATCATTGCCAAGCAAAGGCCGAAAGTTTCTCCCTAAACTCCCGATACAGCCTCATCCAAATGCTCCAATGCCGTAATTAACACCAAAACGGGCTAAATGTTATCCGGGAATGCGTAACCCTACCAAAGGAAAGAGCCCAGCCCATATCCTCTCAAGATGGAGAGGGCCCATGTATTTGCCCTGCGAGCTGCAGCTACTCTGCGTCTCCTTTTTCTTGCATATATTGAAACATGACACATATGGCCTCCTGTGCCACGAGAATACCAGATATGGTCTCTTGCATCACGAATTTCCCTATTTAGCCCCCTAGCATAGTGGGAGACCGTGCGAGGCAGCTGGCCGCTACCTGGCCGCACCAGTGGGCCTGGCATGCCCCTTAGCCACGCCAACTAGCTGGCGCCCTCCCCCACCGCGCCACCTTGCAACTCGCACGCTGCCCAACCAGGCGCAGGCCTGCCCCTCTACCGCGCGCGCGAGGTGCCCTGGCCGACTGGCCTCCTCTCTCAGTGCCCCGCGCGCCCGCACATGACACCTTCTGCCCAGTCGGCCCCCTCTCCTTGCTTGTTGCATGATTAAAAGGGCGGATTCATTCTGTAAAATGCACAGCAATGCCATTTTATTCTGCCCTATCCAAAAGCAAGGAACAGAAAGAGGAAGAAGACCGCAAAAGCATCCGATTTTTTAGCTTTTTGAATTTGAGTTTGAAGTTCTACACAGTTGGAAATAGATCGGCTTTAAAGCATTCGAAAGAGGTCATTTTCATCGATATGCTGCAAGTTTTTTAGAAACGTGATTAGCATGTAATTAGAAGAATGATAGTTTGCTAGTATGAAAAGCCAGTACTTAGCCTTTTGTAATCGGGCAGTAGCCTTAGCTCACGTTGAAAAACAGCGTTGTTAATTATATGAACACCATAGTTTATGCGTATGTTTTTTGTTTACATGGGAACAACATTATATTTTTTGCTGCATTTGAAAAAAAATAGTATGTATTTTGTATAATGTTATGCAGAAACTTTTAGACATGCTTTTCTTGTTAAATTATTGTGCTTTGTGCAGAATTTTGTACTTTACTGTTATGTTGAAAATTGAATATCATTGCAGTTGTCTGCTTAAAAATATAATGCAACACTGACAACGATAATTTATGAATTGTAGGGTGGTACATGCGTGATATGCTTAGTCTAACAGTGCTAAGAATAGTGAGATGAGCTGCAACTTAACGTTACACACTCTGAAAAATTTTGTAGGTACGTCATGACAAGCATTCAGGACCTGTTCGTGTTCTATAGGAATGGTAGTGTATGTGACAAATTCTATGGGATGGACCTGTCCAATTATGACCGGACTGTAATCCGAGCGCCCAGTTTGAAGGACATGGGCCTCTCGGAGCTCAGGAGGTACGTCCGTTCCATATTCGATCGCGCCATTTGCAGGGAACAAGCTATGCATTGAAGCGTAGTACGTCTCCTTGGTGGGTGGTAAAGGGGAACCTCATGGCAACTTCTGAAGGTGACAAACAATGAGTCATGGGCCAGTTATATGGAGGCTGTGTGCAACTCTGCAGCTGCAATATATAGTAGACCGATGGTATACGTTTAGTTTATGGAGCAGACAGAGTCATTCGACATGCCTAGCTCCGGTGTAGGCTCTGCTGATGTAGTACTAGGGTTGGTCTCCGGAGATGATATACATGGGGCTGCTGGTGGAGATGCTGGCGAGGTGGTGGGTATGGAGACCTGAGGAGGTGTGCCAAAAATTTCGAGCCCAACGAAGGTGTGCAAGGATGGTGGGCAGCCCGTATTAACTACCACGAGTACCTGCCAACCAGGTGGAATTGGAGAGTGAGGAGGAGGACGTAGAAACATCTAGTTCTAAAGACAAGAGAGATGGAGGAGCTACTGCGGGAGGTGTAGTCGGTGACGTTGTTATCACCGACGACACTTATGTCAACTGTAGGTTGGATAACATCGCTGCGGCATCGATGGTTTTGCCATAGCCAGAGGAGGCACACTAGGGCTTCAATGAAGACACACTGTTAGGGCAACGCTTCCCTAACAAGTGCACTGCCCAGCAGGCCATTGCCAGATATGCCATGGCTATCAGCCGAACATATTAGGTGCCGCAGGTCAAACTATGACACCTATATCGTAAAGTGTGTGGATGAATCATGCCTTGAAAAGGTTCATACGCAGCGGTCAAGGGGCGGGGCCATGGACTTTCGGATCATGTTACTAACGGATTACATATGCGAGCTTGCTAAGCCACTTCAAAGGCACCGCGACTTGACTTCCTCGTATGTTGCTAGCTTGATTAGCCACCTGGTCGTCACAGATGTTTCCATTTCACCGAAACTTCTGCAGGCAGATGTTATCAACATGGTGTGCATTGATGTTAGCTACAAGATGGTCTCGCGAGTGAAAAAGAAAATCATGGATTGTATGTACGGTACATACAAAGAGGCCAACAACCTAGTCCCAAGATCGCTCCACCATATAGCAGAATCAAATGTCGGGGCAAACATAAACAAGGTGGAGCGACCTCATCCCATTAAGGGTCAAATTGCTTCATTATTGATAAAGTATTTTGGGCCTTCGGTCAAGCGATTGATGGGTTCAAGTTTTGTTATCCCGTGCTGACGATGGACGACACCTTCTTATCTGAAAAGTACAAGGCCACCATTCTGATTGTGGTTGCAGCCGATGCCAACAACCAGTTACTCTCCCTGTCATTCGTAATTGTGGAGAGCGAAAACACGGAGAGCTGGTTGTGGTTCCAGGCTAATATGAAGCAGGCGATGGTTCAGAACAGTGCGAATGTATGTGTCATCTTATACCGTAACACTAGGTTACTGTCCGCGATGAGTACAATGTAGAACACGACGCAGCCCTCGTTCGTGTGGAATGACCCGAGGAACTGTTAGTACATGAGGCATCTCACAGTGAACTTCTATAGAAGATTCGGAAGAAAGGAGCTGATGATGACCTTCAAGAAGCTCTACATACAGAACCAGAGGTAGAAGTTTGATGCCGTGTGGAGACGGCTCGATGATGACGCCAGCAAGTATGACGCGTACTCATAGGATGGCGAACCAAGGGCATCTATAGGCAGCTCTAAGAGAATTGGGAAGTTCACGTAGTGGGTGAACACACTTGCGTCTGACTTAGAGAAGTAGTCTCTGTTGCATGACACCAACAGTGCAAGTTACGAATTCATGACGACAAATATATCTGAGGTGTACAACAGTGTCCTAAAGGGCTTGCGCTCCCTACCGATCATCGTGATCATCGACGAGAGCTAGAACCACACTTCAGATACTTCATAAACAGAGCTATGATGGCCAAGAAGCATATGGAGGAAGGCAAGCAATTCTTCAAAGTTATGCAGACGCACATGGACATGAAGATGACAAAGGCTCGTTTGCACACTACCAGGCCATTGGATGGTATAAGAAAGAAGTTTGAGATCTAACTGAGAGTAAAGTATGTCATGGGTCTTGTTAGAGGGGAGCACAAACAATTATGCACGATCGATAATGAAGCGTCGTGCACGTGCAACATGCCGTAGCTCCTTCACAAGCCTTGTTTCCATGTGTACACGGCCTGCACGGCGTGGCGACAGGTCTCGGCGCCGTACATCTCAGAGTAGTACGATATGCATCACATGTATGGCACTTGGAGTGCGCAATTCAACTCATACGGCTAGATGTGCACTACAGGGACCTTTGGCCAGGGGAGATATGGTGGGCGCCAAATGATACGCTAAAGTATGTTGGCCATGAAAGATGACAGTCCCACTGCATCCATAATGACATGGATGAAAGACAGCGTGGCAAACGGGTTAGGTGGCTGAGATGTAGATTATGCAAGATGATTGGGCACACCCTCAGCAACTGCCCAAATAGGCCCAGCTTAAGCAACGCACCCTAGCATTGAAGATATCATTCCCCTAAAGTGATGTTGCTTGCTCAAGAATCAAAGATAGATTTCCATAGTGCCATCTAAGAATCAGAGCAATCAACCAGGTCAATCGTTGCTACTTTGTTTGCTGAAAGTATATCTAGTATGTTGTCATAGTTTTACAAAGGGTTTCAGGACTCTCTTTATATTCTATTATTGGTGACCTTATCCTATTGTAAGACCATTGCACTTATGCATGTTTGTTGAGCTTCATGGATTTTCAGGAGACATGTTTCGTAGTAAATATGGACTTGAAGGACTTTTGATTTCTTATGTCATTTTTTACATGATAGCTAGTTTAGTACATGTTTACATATGGACTGCAGTTTTTTGTTTCACATTGAGAAGATTCCGCACTTTTAACTTTATACCGGCACTCCCCAACCACAAAAAGTGGGTGCCCCTACCTAAGCGTGAAGATTCCACATGGCGCCGACCTCATGAAGCCGGTCCCATTTCTCCGGGCACGCGCATGAAATGACATCTGCACACATGAAATGACATGACGATATCTTCGTAGGCCTGTTGCCTCGCAGACATAAAAATGCATCAATTGTACTTTATTCTTGCACGATGCATTCATCCATGCACGGACGAAAAACAAGTTACTACGATGCGAATACATTGAAGTGGTAACAACATGCATTACACATACATATATTATACAAAACACTGCAGGTACCAACGTGAATGAAAACAACACTCTGAGCACTACACCTTTAGAATAATAATGAATATAAGGAAGAAAATAGCACACAACATTAAGTTAATCTTCCACTCCAGTTTATCAAAATGATACCGCATATCCACGGAGTCGCTACCCCCATGACAATTCTCTCATGTGGAACAATATCGAACATAATGCCCATTTCATCCTCCCACATCTAAAATCGACAACTGTCTGGGCCATCCTATAATTTCATGAGAAGAAGCTTTTGTAACATATGCTAAACAATTTGAACCAACCCGAAACAAGCTGGCTCACCGAGTGAAAGGGGCACTTGTAGTAGTGTCATCTAGATTCGTGGCCGTTTGTGAGGTCTTATGTCTCACAAGCATGTTGCACTTTAGGAAAATAACTGCGGGTGTCGATGAAGAGGCGTTGAATTGACTCATCTCGACATTCGGGGGAGGAAGAACCAAAGTAATGTAGAGAGAATAGGAAGAAATACTTCAGGAGGTGAAGGAGAACTATGCAGGGGAGTGGCTGAGGAATGGGTCCCTTTTATAGCATGAAGTGTGAGGGTAAAATGATATTTTTCCATCCGTAATGGAACATAGATAATGAGATATTCCTACCCAACAAGATCAAATGAGATGGCCATATGCACCGACAACACCAAATAGGATATGCATTACACATACGTTAATCATACAAAGCACTGCTGGTAACAGCGTGAATCAAAACAATACTCTCAGCGCTACACCTTCAACACAACAACGAACATAAGATAGAAAATAACACACTACCCACACCCTTCTACATTTAAACCGATCCTCACCTGCTTCTTGGCAAGGAACATGCCAGAGTTGGTTCGCAACCCATTCATCATGCTCTTTCCTGACTCGCGGTCCACCACCATCGACTTCTTCAGCCTGCCCTCCTTGGCCTTTGTGGTTCACACCCCAACACAAAGCCACATCAAGTTATAAGTGAATGTCTATACCACCGCCGCCGAGGAAGGAGCATGGCATGGCGATGGACAGGAGTAAGGCGCGCGGGAGAAAGGAGCATAGGGCAGCGGCGGGAGAGAAGGAGACAAGAAAGAAATACTGACTGATGGGACCCATAGCCAAGTAGAAGAGGATGTGCCAGCGAGGATCTGAGTTGGACGTCACGTAGGACAAAATCGGGTTGTATTGCATGGAGGGATTTGTTTTACCTAGTTTTGATAGTTGAAGGACGAATTCTTTCCGGTTTTGTAAATAAAGGATGGAATTTAGGCAAACCGAAGAGTTGAGGATCATAGATGTACTTTTTTCATTTTATTACAACTATTGTAGTAGAGCAAGAAAAACATATTTACTTGTAATTTCTTTTTCTAAATTCATATTCGATACTTAATATTTTCAAGTGGCATTTAACTTTTGCAAGTCCATAATATACTTGGATTTTTTTTTAGACCGAAGGCTTGGCCTGGTTGGTTGACCCACATCAGTAACTGAAAAGCCATGCTTATCCACCCTGCTACTATGGGACCTAGTTTATTAATCTTTTGTCGTAAATTTAGTCCCTCTTCAAAATGTTTTTTCCATAAGCCGGAAACTATTTTAAACATGTTGACTTTTTAACATAATTTTTCCTTTGTATTGTCCACGGAGCTGTAATATTTTTCTATTTTCTTTTTATTTTTCTTTAATTGAATACTTCATCCAAAAACTAACAAATGCTACAATACCTATTTCAGCTATAAGGTATTAGAAAAAAGCGTTCTGAACGAGGCATTAGAAACTTAATAACAATATTCCAAAATAAAAAAAAGAAGGGAGGAAAAAGTGCGCATCTCGAGGCACCTTCGCGCGCGAGATCTCCCCTCCATCCGTGCGGCCGCCACCCCCGGATGCCGTTAAACCCTAACTCCCACCTCTCCCCTATTTCTAGGGTTTTAATCCATCAACGCGCAACCATCCCCTTCAACAACAACGCCGCCGCCGCCGAAGCAGCCACCTCGCCGGGAGAGTCGTCGGAGGAAGGAGCCATGGATCGGTACCAGCGGGTGGAGAAGCCGCGGCCCGAGTCCGCCACCATCAACGAGAACGAGATCCGCATCACCACCCAGGGCCTCATCCGCAACTACGTCACCTACGCCACCTCCCTCCTCCAGGTACCGCACCAGTCGCCACTCCCGTAGCCGTCAGCCGTCCGCTTCGCTTGCGCGCCTCACTTAGGCGCGGTTTCTCCGACTAGATCTCGCCGCGGCACGTCGAAAACGGCGGTATTTGGGAGAAGCATCGTGTTTAGGTCCTGATGTATTTGGGAGAAGCGAGGGTTTTGGACCAGAGGCACGCGCGTTTTGGGGTAGTAGGTGTGGATTTGGTGCGTGCTGTCCTATGTAGTGCTGATTGGCACGCGGCTGATACGGGGATGTATTTAGTCTGGCGATTTGTGGTTTTCTGTGAGTTTTGACTCTCCAAAACCTCAAATATACTGCAAGGTGAGATTTCCCCCCTCGTCATCTCGAAAGGAATGGCATTTGGGTGGAGGATATATGCATGCAGTGCAATACATTATGGTATAGCTGTGAGTAATGAACTAGGATGTCAGGAGGTAATTGAGTGGGTTGTCACACAAATCATGCAATCCGGATGCATATCGTCGGTCATCATGTTTTAATGTCAAAGGCTGGCATTCTCCTCTTGTGACCCACTCATCATAAAACCAACAATTGGCAGGTTGAGCTCCCACACCCCCACTACCCACCAATTGGCAATAAAAGAAAATGCGATTCAAGCCAAAAATAGGAAAGAGTTCTATGTTCCTCCTATCCTCAGGCACGTCAAGCTTGTCTCCCTGCTGGCCCTTTGCGTGCCTCTAGCCAATCTCGTTGCTGTAATGCTGCCACCAGGATTTGTTGCGTTTGCATTTTTCCCAATTGGCTGCACAGTTCATCCCCATATCCACAAGTTGGCTGCTTCTACCCTTCTCAGCCCTCTTTGCTTTTGTATTATGTCTACCTCCTCCCCAATCTAACCCCATAGCTACCACTGAGCATCATTGTAAGTTCCCTCCAAACAGAAAACAGTTGTTGTGGCCCATAGAAACTATACCATTTGTTAATGGACTGTGGGAGATGTGATACCACAACCCGAAGTCTTTTTTTTTTGTGACGAGTGTCTCATATTTGGGGGATGGCAGTCTGAAACCTTCGCCATTAAAACATGATGGCAGAGAATAAACATCCATGCAATCCATTTCCTTTTAATCAAGGAGGATGCATCATGTAACTATCATAGGATCTTTCATTATTCTGTGATATGCTGCTATGTCATTTATACTTGGCTAACTATTATTGCTCACCCAAATCATGTGTAGTGGTATGCATGCTATGAATCTTATAAGCTTTTGAAGCAGGAAAAACGGGTGAAAGAAATTGTGTTGAAGGCTATGGGGCAGGCTATCAGCAAGACAGTGGCTATTGCTGAGATCATGAAGGTTGATCTGTTATTAGCTCTCTTTTTGTACTTACCAATATTTGGACTTCTGAAAATTGACTCATCTGTATCTAATTGCAGAAAAGGATCCCTGGGTTGCATCAAGATACATCAATCAGTTCAGTCAGCATTACTGATGTATGGGAACCCATTGAGGAAGGCCTTGTACCGTTAAGTTTCACAAAAATATCCTGTTTGCAGATATATTCTTGGATCACCCTTTTGTTCTGTTTTATTTATTTATGTTGTCTTGTGGCAGATTGGAGATGACTCGTCATGTCTCAATGATCTCAATTTCCTTGTCACCTAAGGAGCTTAACAAGAATTCACCTGGGTATTCTGTTTGACTTTATTTCTTTTTAGGATTTATTTTGAAGGCACTAGCTTGGTTCTATGAGTGTTATCAACGATTCAAATATAGATTTATACAATATTGTTGTCCTTTTTGTAGGTATCAAGCTCCATTGCATGCAGAGCCACTTAAGCCACAAAGGTACCAGCAAGCTCAGCAATATCAACAGCACCAGCCAAGACAAAATCAAGGTCAAACAGGTGAATATACAATCAGTGGATGCAAGTTTGTTTATGTGACTAATTTGCTGACTAGTTCCTCTTGTATTGAAGATTCGTATGGACGTGGCCGTGGTAGAGGCAGAGGGCGAGGAAGGGGCTGGGGCTGGGGCGGTAGGGGAAGCTATGGCGGAGGCTATGGTGGGTATGATAACAACCAAGGGGGTTATGGTGGATATGGTCACCAAGGCGGATATGGACATCAAGGTGGATATGGGAACCAGGGAGGGTATGGCCACAACCAAGGTGGCTATGCAGGGTATGGCTACAACCAAGGTGGATATGGAGGATATGGTAAGTACTGTGATACAATTATTGTTGTTTACTATTATTCAAGATTTCAATATCATAGGTGAAGTGTTTATTACGAGGTAATCACGACAGTGGGAATTTAGTGTCTTTAGATGGCTTCAGTTGTTTCCTTGACCTTTTTTCGTTGCTCTCTGAAGATTGTATGAAACTATGTATTCTAATAATTTTCTGGTCAGAAAATGGTGGCTGGAACTACAACCGGAACAGAGGCGGCGGCGGCGGCCGAGGAAGAGGCAACTGGGGATACGGTGGTATGTATAATATCAATAACCTACATTCTGTAATCTAAATAAAAGTAACCTACATTCTGTATATGCATGAATTAGACCTCATTTCTGTTGGTACCCACCTATTTTGTGCATTTACAACAACTGATTACAAATAAAGTAACAACATGTTTGCTGCTGATTGTGTCCCTCCCATGTGCCAGAAGTTCTGTGGATACAATATTACTGTTCTTCTGAACATGCTAGACTGCTTCATGTGCACACTGAATAAACTGTATGCTTTGATCAGTGATGCCAATAATCTTATTTTGCTTTTTTAGAGCTGCTTTTTTGAGAGCTAATCTGATTTTGTTGTGTTCCCACTGAATGTTGGTTTATTATTCATTTTTCTTAACATGGGTTCATAGTGATGTACTATTAACAAATGTACTTATTTCTGCACCCTAGTTCCTAAGCCCCAATCCACCTGCTTCTTAGTCCCTGAATATGTGTATTGCAATCATATATCAAGTGTGAACTTAAAATAGAAATGGTGCTTCCCGTGGTCCATGTATATGTGTATTGCAATGATTTACCAAACATGAACTTATACAAATGGTGACTGTCATATAACAAGAAGGTGCTTAAAAAAAAAGGATGACCGCTGAAGATAATAGAATATCTTGATTCTTTTCTAAATTGTTTGGGGCATTCATTCAAAGGGGTCCGGGTTTACTTTCGCAGTTAATCTAGTGTAATAGGTGCTTATTTAAAAAATGGTTTCGGGTGTCATCTTGCTGCATATTGAAGTCTTTAAACAATCAATTGTGCAAATCTATCTTCGCAGGTCCAGGGTATGAACGTGGTGGCAGAGGTGGAGGCGGCCCAGGTGGCAGGGGCTATGCACGGGGCCGTGGACGGATGAGTGGCGGCCGTGGGCGGGGCAACCAAAACTACTAGATCACCATGGGTTTGGATATGCTAGCCCCCTCATCGGGTGCTGTATGGCGAAAAAAATGTAAAGGGACGCATTCTGCATGGAGTGGAACCGAACCATAGCGCTGTTTCCTTGTGAACAATCGGCTAGCCTTCCCAGTTTTTAGCTATGATCACCAACGGTGTCTGTACCATTGCTTCGATTCTGTGGGATTTTGACAAGAATGTTAAGTTTTTCATGGGACAACTTTCCTGTATTTAAGAGTGCATTTTTTGATAGTTTATCTGTTTCCACCTTAACCTTTTTGGTTCGTTTGTGATGTGATGATCACTGTTATCCGATTGGTATGCGCTCAGATGCTAATATAATGTTTAGGATTTCCTCTGAAGCTGTTGGATCTTCGCTTCACTGGGGATACTGACATACTGGTGAGCTTATTTAGGTCACTAGTACGACGCTGACGGTTCTAAGAGGGTGATCGGAATATAGATGGTTTTTGGATTTTGTTGAAAAAACATTATAGATGAGTTGGTTTATTAAGTATAATTAAATGTACAAAAATATAAAAAAATAAAAACAAAAAAACAAAAAAAAGTGTAAGTAAATTTTTAAAAAACGAAAAAAAATTTCACTGTAGCGCGCACAGTGTGCGCTACAGTGAAATAAACGCCCGTCGTCAGAAGTTGAAGTCGAGTTGAGCGGCCCCTAAGTTCTAACGCGTACGGGCGCTTTGGTGTGTAAGTGCAACTGGCTGAGCACGCAAAACTCATTGTAACAAAGTAACTCCTTTAGTTCACAAAAACAAGTTGTTTTGGAATATGTGTAGTTAAACTTTGCAAGCTTTGGTTATTGATATTTTTTAAATATTTAGATTTGATACATAAAAAATCATCTCTAGTTCACAAAAACAAGTCGTTTGGAACACATACAATCAAACTTTGAAAACTATAGCTATTGATATCTTTTTAAATATTTAAATTAGATATATAAAAAATTATATATGTCATCTTAAAAGTACTTTCATAATATTATAATGTTATTGGATTTTATAGATATATTATAATAGTAATTAATAGTTAAATTATATTTTAAGAATCATGTTGATGCCCAAAACACTTGCTGGACTGGAGGGAGTATTCTATACTTGATATTAACAAAGCAATCTATCACGACGAAAACTGCTGTAAACTCACGGCTCAAACTAGACTAACGCGTTGGATCCCTTGCGGAGGGCCACGATTCGGGCAGGTGCACAACGTTGGCACGTACAACGGCAATTTGCAATTACCCCCACCAGGGGCGGAGCTGGGCCTCGGGCCGCTGGGGCAATGGCCCGAGGCCCAGCTGAGAAATTCTTTTGTAGTTTACTGTAGCTATCAATAGCAAAAGCTTTGGATGTTTTTCTTCAGTGGGTTGGGCCCCAGGCTGGGCCCGAGACTGGCTCCGCCCCTGACCCCCACCAACCATTTCCGACTCTCCCATTCAATCACGCCCAAATCCACCCCGGCCGCCAACCATGGAGAAATTCCCCACCCGGTCACGCTCAAATCCCTAACCTCATTGCTCGCGAGCACGTGTGCAGGGAGGCGGCATGTGTGAAGGGCGACGGCGGCGGCGTGTGCTGCAAGGCGTCTGGTGGTCATCTCTCCATCTTCGTAATCAATTATCATAGCTCACTTATTCGTCGGTTAAAGAATGCAAAATGTTAGTAATGGAGGCATAAAACAGAATGTGACATGGGATCTTGTGGCAAGATGCTTTCCTTTTAGTTAACTGGATGAAAAAATAACAAGCAATCTGAATTTGTGTTTTCCTTTTTGTACAGATCTTCCTTAAAGGAGAGAAAGGATGGTGTCAAGCTTACTGTAGGGCAGCAGCGCGTGGTGAAGAGCGACGGCGACGCGTGCACAGGGCGGCGACACGCAGTGCTGGGTGGTCCTCTCCCCATTGCTTGTCTTGGTTGACACTCCGTATCCATCCGTCAAGTCTTTGCTAGTGCATTTTTTCATACAACCAATGCTTAATATCCACATGCTTGCAATTGGGGAGTCATTGCTTGGAATGTTAGAAGTTAAATTTGCAATGTCGCAATGCAGGTAGTATGGAATCAGTCAGTGACGCTCACTCGCAATGCATTGGTGAGACAAACCCCCCATTAAGGCCAACTGATGGATTTAGTACACTTAAAAAGAAGCAAGTATACCAAACGGGGTCAGTTTTTTCATGTTGCAGCCATTGTGCTTCTTGAATTAATAGAGAGATGAGCTGTGCATCTAATTCAATCTATTTTGTGCTATTGCAGTCCTCGTCCTTCACACCCGAGTGTGCAGAGGAATTGAAGCCCAAACTAGGCATAACCTTCGATGATGTGAACTCAGTGGAGGTGTTCTATCCAGATGCTAATTTGTTTGGCATGTGTGTGATAAGTGACTCTTGGGGGGAAAAGGTTGTTCACATAGTTTTGGAATTTGTTGATGAGTACCACAATTTTAGTTTTTCTTTTTTTGCAGCCTGTAACTTTTGTTGAATCTGTAATACAGGGTCTGTATTATTGCTGCCAGTTTGAGTGGATACTTTTCTTACATTAGTTTTTTTTTTGTCTTGGTAGATTTGTAGCTGTGTTCTCCAATTAACCCATTAATCCACTTTTTTCTCCTTAATTTGACTAGTATTTCTTGTCTGAGACTGGTAGCAATATGTCCTCCTTCAGCACTCAAAGAACCCATGAAACAATAGCAACAATGCAAAGTTGGACAAAATCATTTGATACCAAAGGATGTGTCATTAAACTGTGAATCATTTTCCAAGCCTTCAGAAGAGTGACGAGAGGATTCTGAATCCAGCAACAAATCTTTGCATAAAATGGATACCATAGATCGACATTTGTGACTTGGATTTGCATATAAGCATTGAGAGAGATAAATTCAGTACCAACCAAAATGTCTAACTGTGTACATGTTTCCCTTTTTTGGCTCTTCAGAACTTCACAGACTGCCAAATGCCCAGGAGGAATATACATCCGACAATTTGCAGGCAACATCAAACATTGCTCAAGTTTGCATTTGCATACATTCTACACTCATACAAATTTACATCTTGTGTGCTACATTACAGGATACCGAAACCACTGACTCAAAAGAAATCTACAACCTTCGCGCACCTCCTCCGCTGCCTCTCCGCACAGCCCTCAACCCCTCTCCACCATACCGCCTCGCCCAACCTAACTACCACAGCCATCTCTGCCGCCGTCCCTCGGCTCTGGCTCTGCCCACCGCCTTCCTACTCCGTCCATCGCCCCCGCCCACCGCTAGCCTGCCGCCTTCCCCCAACCTTCTTCTATGCCTGGGGGGAAGGTGAATCCATAGCGGGGAGGCAGGTTTCCCTCCTTCGATGTCAGATCCGGCGGCGGCACCCCTCCAGGCAACTGGATCTAGCACGCAGCAGAGACGGCGATGGAGGAAAGTTGAAGGGATGGTGGCAGCAAGGGAGGGATCAGAAGGAGAAAGAGCAGGCGAGAAAGGAGAGTGAGCTGGGAAAAAGGGAGTTGGGTCGGCTACGAGAGTGGGAGTGGTAGAGCAGCAGTAATAGAGTGCTTTGAGATTCGTGCGGTTTGGATCTAACGGCTGTCGCCTATCCGTCGAAATGGTATATGGTTGGTTGGTTTTCCTCGAGTCGAAAATGGTTGGCGGGGGTAATTGCAAATTACCATTGTAAGTGCCAATGTTGTGTGCCCACTTGAATCGTGATCCTCTACAGGCACTCAAACTGTGAGTGCACATCAGTTTTTGCCATCTATCACATATAATTATTTATTTACGGGGGAAATCATGGTAGCAACTACACGTGGTGGACCGTGATCTAACCGTGCTTCATTAATTCGAGCTGAAGCTGGCATTTTAAGTATTTTTAACCTTATTTCTCCATCTAAGCCCACCCTACCTAGACTATCATGCCTGGCCTTGCTGGGCTTTTTTTTCTCACACATCTAACTACAACATTGTTAGTGCCTCACATGCACTGCCTCGCTGCATTAGCTGACCCGTACGTAGAAAGATCCGCAGCTCCAAAAGTTTTTTGCCTCGTGGATCGCTCCAGTGCCACGTATTGCGTCAAGCGATGGAGACGGCAATTCTGTCAGGCGCCAGCTACTGGACACTGTCCGATGTACATGCCCAATTATGCAGGCCCCCGAACGAGGCCACTGTTTTCCGTGCCACTGAACCTGGACGGGTCCCCGTCCAGGTGCGGCCGCCCGGCCAGATTCATCTCATCGGCTAGCACCCCGGCCGGTTGGTTACCTTACAGGGACAGCTGCCTCGCCATGGTCGTACGGTATTAATCCCGCCGCGCGCCGCAAGCAGAGATCGAGGGAGGCCAATCATTAGCTAGCTTGCGTACCTGGAGAGAAATGGATCAGGTCGGCGTGGCTCAGCCGGCGAGCTCGGCCTCGGCGGCGGCGTACGTCGCGCACAAGATCCCGTCCGGCGAAGGGCCGTATGCACGGGCCAAGCACTACCAGGTATATGAAAATTTCCCGATCAGAAATGTGTGGTTTCTTAGCCGTTATGCGCCGGTCCAAGGGGCGGAGCCACCCCAGGAAAGGAGCCCGGACTGCCGCTGCCCGTTTCGGGAATCGCTGAGGTGCTAAGGCATGTTTGCCGATGAGTCCGGGCATCCGCCCAGAGTCACCGGGCCTTAGCTCCGCCGCTGGGTCCAAGCAGGTGCTGTCGGGGATATTTTAGAAGGAATTTATGTGTTATCTCATGTGATATATATATACATTTGATTTGCGATAAAGGAAATTCAATTAGGATTAAGATTAAAGAGGTGAATACTACTGGCTAGATTTCTTGTTCGATCTGTAGACTTAACTGGTTAATCTCGCCTTTGTGAGATCCAAAGCTTAGCTCATGTTTAATTATTTCTTTAACGCTACATAGAAAATTGTTATATGTAGACCCAGAACTTTCTTGCTAACCTCTCCCTCTCAAAAAAAAGAAAAAAAGAAAAAAAGAAAGAAAAATTCCCTTGCTAGCTACAGGCACTTTGTAATTTCGTATACACTAGTAGCCTGGATTCTTTTTGGTTTTGACTTTGACGTATCACTTTATAGTACAGTAACTAACTTTTAAATAATGCTTATTTTTAAGACGGGGTCTACAAATAGATTGTAGTAAACATTGTATTGAGTTCAGTTATACCGGCTAAAATCGTATGCGACTGCTTCTCTCTATGTGCTATCTCTCACGAATAGTTATAATTCAAAACCTTAAATAAGAAGGGTAAGAAGAGGCAAATAAACAACAAAACAAGAGCAAATCAAAAGGATAGGAAGAATTCATGAGAGATAAACCAACTTGATTATATTACTACTTGAGAATAAAAATTTCACAGCCACTCTATAACGAGTATAAGAGAGTACACTATAATACTCACTCTTCTCTCTCAAATCTTAACCATAACTCAAGAATGAAATGGTTAGAATAGTTGGTTTGCAAGGTGCCATCCCTAATCCACTAAATAGATAAGCCAACATGTCCACATCTAATCTTAATGAATATTATTCACTAGTACAATTGATGAAAAACCCGTTAACCCCATAGAACATGAGTTTTTCAATTATAGTAAACTCATACACGCTTTTCCAAGCACATGAGTCCAAATCTACTAAGTTTTTATCCTTTGATCCACTTGATTTTCTCAACATTTTCTTGACCTAAACTGCCTTTTTAAGTGTTGCAGTTTTGGTACAACGAAGTTTTTGGTATTTAACAAACTACCAAAATACCAACGCCTTAACCCAATCTTTTTCTTCTCTTGCAAACAATTGCCATGCTTGTCACATGTAAGTACACTAATGGTTTGACACATATCAGCAAGTCTCTTCCACTCTGGTTTCATTAGATTATGTCTCATTTGGACTAACCAAGCTACTTTGTGCAACCCATTACTCGAAACTTCTATTCAATATTCCTTGTCTTCCTTGTGCCACGCTTGAACTCAAGCATCTTATGCACCATCCTTGATTATTCTGAATCTCGGCTCCTCATAAGCGTAGTTCTAGTTATCACCGTTGATCATAGTTGACTCTAAGCATCTCTGTACATCCAAAGACCAAGAAATTATTCTAAGTATCTCTGAACATTCAAAGACCAAGAAATCATTTTCAGACACAAGTTCTTTTTAACTTAACATACATTAGTTTAAACATACTTCATGCAATATGAATGCACTGACCTAGTATACCAATTGACCCAAATCTTGATCAAATTTCCAAAATTTAGAACATGCTGTCAAAGCAACAAGGCGGCCGGTCTCTGACCATTGTGCATGGCCGGTCTAACCACCAGGAGTAGAACCATAAAGTGAAAGTTCAAATCTTTTAGAAATTCAAATTTCAACTCTATATACATTGACAATAATTCATATATAATTCTGGGTCTTTTTACATGGACCCTCAGAGAACTAATACAGTTATATATTATGGATAAATTAAGCTGGTGAAGAAGGACCTTGACGCGTCGATTGCGTGGTTCTGGAAGGCGATAAACACCGGGGACAAGGTGGACAGCGCGCTCAAGGACATGGCCGTCGTGATGAAGCAGCGAGGGTACCTCAACGACGCCGTGGACGCCATCAAGTCGCTGAGGCACCTCTGCCCCAAGCAGTCCCAGGAATCCCTCGACAATATCCTCCTCGACGTCTACAAGGCATGAACACACACACACACACACACACACACACACATGTCTCGATTGTGTATGAAAGAGTGAAGAAGCATTGGCACCAGTGGTTAACAATGGCGATCGATGACCTTGATCTTGCAGGCGAGTAGCAGGTTCAAGGAGGAGATCGAGCTGCTGAAGCAGAAGCTGCGGAAGATCTACCTCGGCGAGACGTTCCACGGCAAGACCACGAAGCGCGCCAGGTCGCACGGCCGCAAGGTCCACGTCTCCGTCAAGCAGGAGACCTCGCGCGTTCTCGTAAGGGCATGTCAAGAAACATACTTCGCCATATGTACAAGAAGCAACTCGATCTGACGCTTGGCCATCTTGCCGTGCATGCACGTGCTTTTGCATATACAGGGAAACCTTGCATGGGCGTACATGAAGCAGCGCAACTACATGGCGGCGGAGGTGGTGTACCGGAAGGCGCAGATGATCGACCCAGACGCCAACAAGGCGTGCAACCTCGCGCTCTGCCTCATCGAGCAGTGCCGGCTCGCCGAAGCCGAGCTCGTCCTCGACGACGTGCTCGCGGGGATGTACCACGCCCGCGAGCACGACGGCAAGATCGTCAGGAAGGTGAAGGAGCTGCTGGTCAGGATCAGGGCGGAGACGATGGGTGGCGGCGGGGTCGACGGCCGTGGGGACGAGGACGGCGTCGAGGACGTGATGATGGAGCTGCTTGATGTCGTGGTTAGGCAGTGGGCGGCGCCGTACAGGGGGAGCAACAGGAGGCTACCCGTGTTCGAGGAGATCACTCCTCTCTCCAGGGAGCAGACGCTTGCTGGCTAGAAGCTATATAAAAGTAGTAGCAAGATCTTTAGGCAGTGTTGTGTTTTATGCACTTTTCTTTCGCACCCCAATGGCTTAGGTTTTTAGACGAACTGTTTGATGTATAGGGTTCAATAAAAAGTTTGTGCAATTGCATTGACCAAAAAAAGTAAAGCATGTAATTAAGTGTGTATAGATGTATTGCCTGTGTAAAATGAACTGCATGGTTCGCCGATGCATACAAATGTGTACTTGTATCTGTAGCTAGTGCAAGTTGGACGACCATCATTTCTTCTCAGTTGGCCATAAGGAAGTAGTAAACACCCAATATATGGATTTCAAATATTCTAAGGCAGCTCTTTCCAATAGATACTCTTAAGGCAATTCGAGAGCGATCACCAATTCACCACAGAAGCAAGAACGTGAACAATCTATGTACGAATTGCAGCAAAAAAACTCATCTGAATTACAACAATACTAGCATTACAATGTAGAAAGAATAGTTGGACATCCTGTACATTCACAGGAGAGGGTTCTTTTATATTTTGCGAGCCTTGGATCCAGATATATATAACTAAAATTAAAGAATGTGATAAGCGAAAACAATAACATCAAACTGACGGGTTCTGGTAATTCACTCTGTGATAGTTTACTTCGAAACAATTCTCTCTATGTTGTAGTAGTATGCCCCCCCCCCCCCCCTCTTTCCGTTCGTGCTTCCTTCTTTTCTTCAGCAACAACATCATACCGAAGGCTATAGCAGTAGTCGGTGAGGTGAGTTGTCTACTTTGCGTCACCAGCAATTGAAGTCACGGCAAACTGTCAAGACGATGAGGAGGATCAGCGCAACGACGATACCGAAAACGATGAGCTTTATCTTCATATTCTCCCACCACATCTTTCGCCGTATCTTTGTTCCCTGCTGCCTGAAGTCTTGTGCCTGAAGATAAAAGAACGGATGCCCTCATGTCTCATGGACTGAGGATGGTGATAGAGGAAACAAAAGATTGACTAGAGGTGACGAGTGTATGAAACCTGCGAGCGGAGATCCTCTGTCTTATCGACGAGCAATTCGATTTTCTCGCCACGATCTAGTACCTAATATACCAAGCGATTGGGTAACAGATTGTTAGCAAAAGCAAACATTGCCGAATCTTAAAAAGACTCCCATAGGGATCAGTATCCAACTTGCAGTAAGACATACACACACACACACACCTTTTCGATGTTTTGCATCATTACTCCCTTAACCTCTGTAACCTGAGCCTTCACCTTTGCAAGCTTGTCAATCTCCTCAGGGTGCTGGTCACAGTACCTCATGTGCTCTTTAAGTTTAGGCCTGGAAAAGAGACATCCATTTATAGTACTCTAACAGTGATTTACGCTATTCATACTTAGTAGCTATCTTTAATCTATAGTAGTAATTCAGGGTAATCATATTGTGCAGCTTGCAATATGGAGGTTGAGACTTGAGAATCCAGAAAAAAATTTTGGGCATATGCATGCGGAAGCTTTTAAGGAAAATACCCATATTCTCTCTTCAGGCTATTGTCAGTGGCGCTTCTGGCTTTTCCTCCACTGTATTTCTTGGCAAAATCTTCCTTAACCCTCTCAATGAAGCCAATTGGAAGTTGCCGACCAGCAGACTCAGCAGCAACAACACAGTATGCTGAAAATCAAATGCATTGTCACATTAAAAGTAATAGAACTTGAATCAATTGTACAGCAGTGTCATTCACTCACAATTCTATCTTTAATTCTTTACTGAACAGCAAAGCATGTAATAAAGTATGCCCACATCGGATTTTGACATTGAATGGTAAGCCAGAAAACATAACGCAATGAATTATAAAGAGGAAGATAAACTTACCTTAGAAGCATCAAAAGCATTTGGCTCAAAATTTATATTGTATATTTTAGGAAAAACGTAGGCAGGAACTAGTACCAGAATGCAAGTATGTTAAAATGTTAAAGCACAGTGGACAAGGTGATATTAAATAATAAATACTAACTTCCATCTTACACTGAAAAGGCTGCCTCCCTGGTTTCTGACAGCATTACCAAAAAGGATAAAGATCCACACTATTAGATAAATGCAATGCATTCTATTAAATTTTAAATAAAGATCTATGCAACGACATGATGAAAACATATAAACAGAAGGTGAAGTGTGATAGAGCAGGATGGGAATATGCACACTGGGAGCACACTGCGCTAATAGTGAGCACTCCTTATCTTGAAGGGAGATTGACTACTTTGTATTCATAGACGTCAATACTACTAGAATACTTCAACGTTAGAATGCAAGGAAAGGCTATGGAAGTAGAAATGGAAACATTTCGCGAATACATAAGGATCACTACATGGTCCAAATTCATATACATGTTGCATATTGATAAGATAGACATTCAGTGAAACAGTCCATTACTCCATACATGCTTTTAAATGAGAAAATGAGGAAGGTTTTGCTCAAAAGAAAATAAGGAAGGCAAAGGAGGCAACTTTATCAGTGCTACACAGCTCGTTGTCAAAAACCAATGTATGATCAAGTGGTGAAAAGTGTTAACGATACCATTAGACAAAGCTTGAAAGGGGACGCCATACACATCCATTTTAATCTATGCCAAGAACCAAAAAAGAACCCGTTCAAAACCGAAAAAAGAACAATCCGAAATTGTTAACAAACAGATATTCATGGACACTGAAACTTGCCATAAGTTGCACGCCAACCTACACATGACAACATCATCATGATAAGTTGATAACCTTGTCCTCAATCAAAACCAGAAGACTATCATGAAATCCACATTGATCAAATCAATCAGGGCAAGCAAGTCAGGTATCACAATTTTCATCATCCTGTTGTCTTACCGACCAAAAGGGAAAAAGACTTTCACATCTCCAGCCTTCCACAAAGAAAGTTACGGTGTAAAAAAAAATGAAATTATGCACTAAAAAATGCTACATTCTGCAATTATCACCTCACTTGTCGATCAAACAAAACAGACAAAAATCAACTGAACCGGCCGATAGACCAATACATCAAACCAACAAAAATATATCCATTCCCTACCCCAATCCCCACATTGCATATTTGCACCAGCGAAAACGTGGAGGGAGCCAAATCCACCATGGGCCATGGCAACGTCGAAAGGATGCCCGATCCGCATCAAATAAAATGTAATCCACCATTAGAGAAGATATTTGATCGATTAAACGGGCAAGAACACCGATGCAGCCCGTTAGTGCCGGATGCAATCCATGATCGCCAAAATATAGGGGGGAAATAACACGCCCTTCAAACCGCACGAATCATTCTAGGCAATCAACGCGCATTACAAGGGTAGGCGTAAGGTTGGGTGGTTGGGTTTGGGGGCCTTACTGAATCCGTCGTGGACGTGGTAGTTGAAGGTGTGGCCGTCGCAGTTGTAGGTGAATCGGTTGTTGGATGCGGGGAGCTTTTGCAGGCACTGCGCGGCGACGGCGGCGAAGTTGCCGGAGACCTCGGCGTGGTCGGCCAGCACCGTGGCGCCGCGCGCCACGAAGCTGTAGACCAGCGTCCTCTGCTGCCCCATCTCTCCGGCCACTGGCACCTAGACGGGAGTGCTCGTCGGGAGTCTCGCGGTGGCGCGGGTGGTGAGAATGGGAATGGGTGGGGGCGAGGGAAGGAGCTTGTGGTGGGGTCGCGGCATCAGGTCAGGATGCTAAATTTAGACTTGTGATTTTCGTGTGTTTGGTTGGGTGATCGGGAAGTCTAGCTCTCATTTCTACATGTAAAAACATAGAGCATCGTGCTCTCGTCTCGGGAGAACGTATAAACAGTGGACTTTTTAAATATAATTCAAAAAAAAAGTCTAAATTACTACCCTTAAGTATAACCTAAATCTGGATAACCCTCAAAGAATGAAAAGGTTTACTTAACCCTCTGTGTTTGCTAAACCAGATCAAAGTTTACCTTTTACCCATCTCTAAAACTCGTTTTGCTGAGTTGGCCGATTTTATTGAGTTTGACCTCTTGGGCACACTGCAGATGATTTATAGGCTTTCTCCAAACAGCAATTGTGTCCTTCTCTGCAACCTTTGTCCAACAAAGTTTCTTCGCCATATCTTCCATGGCTAATTGTTCGTCTTGCAGGTCCTTGACCGTTTGGTTCAAACCATCGTACGGTGATTTCCAGCTGATGGGTGGTCTAGACAAAACCTTTTCATTCTTTGGGAGTTTATCTGGACTTAGGCTATACTTAGAAGTAGTAAATTAGACTTTTTCCTAATTCAAATATACCAACTACTACTCTTTTCTTTTATTGAAAGAATATTACACGCAATGACTCGTTAGCTCCCCATGTATGGTTTATGCACTAGCCGGTTAAATTGCTACGCTATCATGTAACACCCCCATTTTTAGATGTGTCTTCATTGTTCATCCCACAGCTGCCTAGAACTGTTCAGCTGTGGAGTATTGTAGATGAGTGTACATCATTGCCAACACATGCTTAAGAGTAAAAACCAAACTTTATTACAATATAGTGACCTAACGGCTAAGTTTTACAGTGGAGCAGTGACCCTTACAAAACATATAACAAAAGACACCACAGGCAGGCTTGAGTGCAGAACAATCCTAAAACCACACATCAACTTCATCGTATGCGCCTTCGTCTTTGTCTTCATATATTTCTTCATACTCTTGTGACATAGTTTCTGTTTACGTTATTTGCAAGCATGAGTATAAATCACCGTACTCAGCAAGTCACACAAGGAAATGATAAATAATTATATGCAAGGGATTTCAAAGAGTGGGATTGTAGTAGTTATTATGGTATGTGGATGCAGTTTTATTTCGCAAACATTTTGAGTTTAAAACAAGAAAATCAAAAGCTTCTTAATGAATGGGGTTTCAAACTTGGTTTCTAATCTTCAAATTTTACCAAAACCTTTTTAAATCTACTTATACTTCATTTATATAATCACCCAATAAACATAGCTTCATTTACCGGTATTACGACGTATTCGAATATCATTTATAATTGGCTCTGCAAAGTTGCTCAGTTTTACCCACAGTATTTTAGAACTCCCATGATAGAGTTAAGAAAATAAGACTTTTCACTACTCAATTATATATATAGTCTCTACCTGATAGGCTCTTGGCCTACACAAACTCGGGTATCCAACATGCCAAAGTCGGAATATTTAGCCCGATTTGTGAGGACCTATCGTTGCAGTAAGTCCATACCGCTCACAATTATTTATTCCCCCTGTAGAGGTTCAATCGAATTGATAGGTTACTAAACCAGGTTCGACGAATTAACGCTTGTGGTTGAGCGTTCACTTATGTTCTTTACTTGGCATAAGAGTCTAGTACTTATATTTCCAACTGAGGCTCTTCCAACCACAACCCACACACTAGTACCCTCTGATACTAGACCAGTACTTAACTGTACTGCATCCCTTTCCATTCCATGCCTCTTCTTAGGATAAGGTTAGGCGACCCAACCATCTCGTAGCTTCCCGTGACAACTCCTTATCCTCTAATCCTTTTCTTTTGAAATTCTACCGGTAAGCGTCGGGTCACTTAGTAGTGTAAATCATGTAAGTTTTCTACACTATTATGATTACTTTTGATAGTATATTTTATACTACTAAGTCTTATCAAGGTGAATGTGGCCATCAAATTAGACTGGGTTTTTCTCGGGTGGTAGGATATAACTTCTATCATATCATTCTAAACTATTATTGTACATAAAATAACAGTGCACAAATAGCACAGTGCAAATACTGATAAATAACTAACGGAATGTAGGTTTAATATGTTAAAAAACATATGACTTGCCTTGCGGATAGTAAATTCAATTAATTTGTATTCTTCGAGTTCTTGATCTTGAGCTGGAACTTCCCCTTCCTAGGTCGACTGGTCCGTTGTGTCGAAGGCTAGCGCAAAAGAAAAACAAATAATTTAAGTGCGCGCTCAAAGGGTTGAGTTGGGACTAAAAGGGTGAAAATAAAATTCGAACAAAAATTCAAATAAACAGATTTAGAGTTTTTAGGGATCTGACATGGGAAAACGGACCTCGGAAATGGGTAGACGGGCTCGAGACGGTCAAAATAGGTATATATGTGTGTTAATGGGTCTGGTGAATAGTAACGGGTCTAGGATTTACTGTTCATGAGGGTTTGTCACTATTTATCCGCGGACCCATTTGCTACAGTGTCATCTCCTTCCTCCGTCAGGCGTGCAAGCGCGAAGCAGAGAGGAGAGGCAGCGGTGATCAGCAGGGCTGTGATATTTTGCGAGAAGTTCTAAGGCCAGGAATGGGTTGTTGGAGGTATGTTGGTTATATTTTTGGGGTCGGCGGCGGCGGGAACTCCGGCGATCGCCAACGTTGGTGCTTTTCTTTCGCGGGGCTTTCTAATGGCACTAGGGTGATCGAGGGGTAATCGGGGCAGTTGCATTAGGGTTTAAGCATCTAGGGGACCAAAGGAACCTCGGGGAAGTGATGGATCGGCCGGAGAATGCAAGGTTTGAGCTGTACACGGCGACCTCCTATGGCTGGGCGATGGCACTCGCGGGCAGAGCAGTAGAGTGCTCGGGAGCTACTAGTGTTGCTTCAAGGGTGATCCTAGGGTCTAGTTGAAGCTACTGACGAATGCAATGCAAAGATAATCGAGTGAATCATTGGTTTGAGAATTGGAGCTCACCTCGGGCTCTTTGGCGATCTTTGGCAGCAGGGTGGTTTACAGAGTGATTGGTTGTGCGGTGGGGTTGCTGTGCACTTGTGCTTTGCTACGGAGGGGGTGCCGGGGTTTAAATAGGGGCGAGTGGCGTTTCGGCCGTGCCCTGGTACCGGCGACGGGAGGAAATGGTGGGCTTGGGAATTCTTGGGGTGGCGCTGCTTAGCTCACCGGGGAGAGGCATTGACAGCCTTGGGGAGTGAGTTGCGGCAGTCAAAAGTCACTGGGACTAGTCAGGTCGGCTGTGAATGAGGGGTGGTTGGTCGGGGAGAAAATCAGGTGGAAGTGGCTGGTTTCGGTCCGGGGCGGCGCGATGCGCGGCCGAGGTGCGATTGGAGGCTGTCAGAGGCACCGCAAAGTGAGGCGTATGGTCCTTGACCAGGGGCCAGAGGCGTGGCAGCGGCCAAGAGACGGTTGGAGGGCGGCGGTGCAGAAATCAGCGACGGCGTTCGAATTTTCGGATGGTGAATAATGTCGTCACAAAATCAGCTGGTGGGGGCGGTTCGGTGGTGAGTTTGGGCCGAGGAGGGCTGGGCTGGGTGCGGTATTGGGCTGGGAAGAGCAAGAAATCAATTGCAAACAATGAAATTCAAATTTTTGTAAAATCCGGTTTTGTTTCATATCACGTACTAGCATGGTCCTATGTCTTCTAACATAGCTATCCGCTCTGCTCTGGTTAGAGCGGACAATCAGTATTATGCTATTCAAGATTGTGTTCTAACATAAGAGTTACTAGAAAAGAAATCCGCTTATATTATTAAAGCAATAGAAAAAGAAGCATTCACATTCACTCTCAATGCTTGGAATTCATAGATTAATAGATGAAAAAAATAAAAAGTCTGCAACGTCGAATATGGTGGATCCAGATTATACCAATTTAGATTAAAAGAAAGAATTCAAGTCAATGCAATACCCACAAAATAAAATTAGTAATTTGATTTCTATGCGAATTACTAAGTAAAATCCCTCAACAAATAGAATTCGAAATACAAATTAATCTCTAAATAAATAGAAGATAACTATACGGTTCAGTATTATAATGAAGGTGGTAGAAGTTAGTGGTGGTAATTTGCCCAATGGGATTTTCCCTACGCAGGGTAAGGGGTGGGGGAAATTCTTCCCCACGAGGGGTTGGGAATGGGCCCCTGCTAGCGTAGCAGGGCGGGGGTTGAAGTCCGTCCACGGGGACCCACCAAAATAATAAAAATATTATTTTTTTATATATTTGAATTGTTGCACTATCACATACTAGCATGGTCCTACGTCTTCTAACATAGCTATCCGCTCAGCTATGGTTAGAGCGGACAATCAGTATTATACTATTCAAGATGGTGTTCCAATGTAAGAATTATTAGAAAAGAAAGCCTCTTATATTATTAAAGCTTATATTATTAAAGCGATAGAAAAAAGCCTTAACATTCGCTCTCAATGGCTAGGAATTCACAGGTTAATTGGTGAAAAAAAATAAAAAGTATGCACCGTCGAATACGGTAGATCCAGATTACACTAATTTAGATTAAAAGAAAGAGATCAAGTCAATTACAATACCCAAAAATAAATTAAATAAGTAATTTGATTTCTATGCGAATAACTAAATAAAATCCCTCAACAAATAGAATTCGGAATACAAATTAATCCCTTAATAAATAGAAGATAACTATATGGTTCAATATTATAATGAAGGTGATAGAAGTTAGTGGTGGCAATTTGCCCCATGGGATTTTCCCTACGCAGGGTGGGGGTGGGGGAAATTCTTCCCCACGAGGAATTGGGGATGGGCCCCTACTAGTGTAGCAGGGTGGGGGTTGAAGTCCCTCCACGGGGACCCACAAAAATAATAAAAATATTATTTCTAATATATTTGAATAAAACTTGTATTTGTATATATTCTAATATAAGTTTTGGAAATATATATTACAAAAAGTATACCTAAATAACTATAAATTAATAATTAAAGTCATATTAACAAGTAAAAATCTGTATTTAAACTATGTTTCCAGTCCCTGTAGCAGTTGAGAAAGATCAATAAAATTGAGCTTGTTGTTGAAGATTGAAGTAGAAAAGTTGTGGCAGCGAGAAGAGAAGACACACGATTTAGCAGGCATGTCATGTAAGAGAAGACAAGTTCAATATATGTCACCCATAGTGCATCGGTGTAGGCACGAGTAGAGTACGCTAATACCATGTAAGCTAACAAGATAATTTGTTAAACACATAATCAACATATTGGTTAGATTAAATAGATGTATTTATGCATGCATATATTTTAGAGAAGATTAACTAATGGTGAAAGAATAGGGGTATGTAACTATATGTTTTTTATTCATGATGAAGAATAATTACATTTATAAGAACCCCAATAACTTATTACACTCAATGATTTTTTCTATCAAAAACTCATACTTTAATTATCTTCCTCATGTTGTATTTTTTTTCAAACTTTTTTTTGTCATTTCTAATGTCTATGATGTCTTAAAAATCTAAATATCCAATAAGAATGTAAATATATTCTCAAACATATAAGTTATATTATTTGATATTATATACATTGAAACAAATTTAGTCGTGCAAATACGTGAGTCGCCCTGCTAGTTATGATAAACACAACAATGTTATAGAAAAACTCTAGGTTATTGATAAAAACTTGTAATTGTTCGTAAACTGAAAAAATAGTAGTAAAACTTTGCAGAACCATTTCCCCCTTGCACTGCAAAAAATCTGCAATGTGAAATTGTGCATATGGCAACATCGGTGACGGCGAGAGATGATCGTGAAATGGAAAGGAAGCCCAGAAGAAAAACGTGGCCCAAAGAAAACAGCACCGTCACTCGCACGAACCCGACTCCCCATCTACCCCCGATTTGCGATCCACCCACCCACAGAAATAGAAAGAGACGGAGAAAATTATTATTCTCCGCTTTTTTTTTATATACCCCGGCACACCCCCCCTCCGCCCAAATCTCATTCCCCCGATGGGCCGAAAGAAGCGAACCCCCGCACCAAACCCTACTCCACCTCCCCCGCCCCCCGGCGCCTCCCGCCGGCAGCCGGATGCGGCGGCGGGGGGCGGCGACAGCGCCGCCGTGCGCGCCGAGTGCGAGAAGGCCCTCGCCTGCCTCCAGCGCGGCAGCCACGCGAGGGCGCTGCGGCTCATGAAGGACGCCGTCGCGCGCCACGGGGAGGGCTCGCCGCTCCTCCTCCGCGCGTACGGCACCGTGCACGATCGCACCGCCGCGATCCTCGACGACCCCGCCGCCCGCGCGCGCCACCATCGGGCGGCGCTCCAAGCCGCCCGCCGCGCCGTCGAGCTCGCGCCGGACTCCGTCGAGCTCGCCCACTTCCACGCCCTGCTCCTCTACGATGCCGCCTCCGACACCCGCGGCTACGAGGAAGTCGCCGCCGAGTGCGACCGCGGGCTCAGCATCGAGGCCCCCTCCGACCCGGCGCTCCACGCCCTCAGGCTGCCCGCCCCCGACGCCGAGCAGGTCCAATCCGAGCTCCGCTCCCTGATCCAGAAGGCCAACCTGGCATCCATCTCCACGTGGGTCAAGACCCTGGGCGGCGGCCCTGGGGACGATAAGCTTCGGTTGATCCCTGTGCGCCGCCTGGCTGAGGACCCCATGGACCTTCGCCTCCTCCCGGCAGCGCCTGCCCCGCGTCGGCCGAACGAGATCAAGAAGGCTACCAAGACCCCTGATGAGCGCCGCAAGGAGATCGAGGTGCGGGTCGCTGCGATGAAGCTGCTGGAGCAGCAGCAGCTGCACAATGCCGCTGCTGTTGAATCCTCCTCATCGCCACAGCCACTGGGTGATGAGGCCCCTTCCTCATTGTCTCAGCCATTAGCGGCCGGACATCGTGCTGACCAGAGAAAGAGCGGGTCAAGAAAGGCAACAGTCTCATCAGCGTCTGACCGCATGGACCAGGTGCATGCGTTCTGGGGCACGATCCCTGTGGACCAGAGGCTCGTGTTCTTAAACACTAACATTTCTGAGCTCAAGTCACACTATGCTGCTGCCATGCATAAGGAGAAAGATGCTGCCAGTGCAACATCTGATGCGCTTAATGAAGCTCTAGGGTTTGCCACTAGGAGCGGGAAGTGGGAGTTCTGGGCATGTGGCCGGTGTGGGGAGCGCTTCGCAGATTTGGAGTCGCACCTGCAGCATGCGTTGCGGGAGCATGTGGGTGTACTATCACCTCGGCTGCAGGCTATGGTGCCACAGGAGATTGATGCTGAGTGGGCAGCAATGCTTGTTGGTTCGAGCTGGAGGCCGGTGGATGCTACTGCAGCACTCAAAGTGCTTGAGGAAGAGCAAGCTGACAATGTTGGCCCAGACAGAGACAAGGATTCGATGTCGTCGGATAATTGGAGTTCTAAAGACAAATCAGACACGTCAGAATCCTCAGCCTCGCCACACAATGAGGAGTGTGATAGTTTTGGAGTGGTGATGAGGGAAGGTGACCGGAAGTGGCCGCTGTCTGAAGATGATGAAAGAGCGAAGGTTTTGGAGAGGATTCATTCGTTGTTCCAAATCCTTGTGAAGTACAAGAATCTTTCAGTGAGCCATCTGAATAGGGTGATACATTTTGCTATGGAGGAACTCAGGGGGATGCCTTCTGGGTCACTGCTGCTTAACCACTCGCTGGATGAGTCACCGCTCTGCATTTGCTTCTTGGATGCATCATCACTGCGGAAGGTGCTCAAGTTCTTGCAGGACCTAACACAGTCCTGTGGACTTAATAGGTCCTCAGAGAAGGATGGGGAACTGGGTGATGGGGATAGTTTCCCGAAAAATCACAATATCCTGGAGAAGGTTACCCTAAATTCTGACTCATCGACGCTGATCCTTGATGGCCGGGCATTTTTTGGGAAGTCTGGTCCTGAGAATGTTGACACTGATGCATTCCTTTCATGGTTGTATGCTGGATCTTCAGTTGGTGAGCAGCTATTGGACTGGAATCGTATGCTTGGTGAGAAGTCAAATCAGGGCATGCGGATTCTTCAGATGCTTGAGAAGGAGTTCTCTATCTTACAAAACTGGTGTGAACGGAAGCATGAACAGTTGAGCAATGAGGAGGGTGTGCTTGCTGTGGATACTCTTTTATTTGAAGAGCAAAGGCGAAGGGACCATGTGGGGCGGTATGCATTTCAAGGATATGAGGAGATCCTAAAGAAGCGGCAGGAGGAATTGTTAGAGCGCAATGCTGAGGAGCTGTTTAACGGTTGCAAATCTGAGTTAGATGCAATCTCTACTATTTTGAAGGAAGTTCACACATCACACTTTGGGTATGATGAAGCCTTTTCTGGCATGACCTTCGATGGGGCAGAAGAAGATGATTGGAGGTTGCATGACTTTGTACATCCAAATGATTCTGTGGTACAGATGGTTGTTTCAAAGCTGAAGGAACAAATTAATATGGAGGTCAGTTCTTCTGGCATTGTGTTTATCAGCAGAAGTTATATCTGTTCTCAATGCAATAACAATATCTGTTCTCTTAACTGTTTCACTTACAGCTTAGCAAGATAGACGCTAGGATTCTGCGAAGTGTAGCTGTGATGCAGCAACTGGAACTCAAGCTTGGACTTGCTTCTGTTCTTGATTATCGATCAATTCTCCTTCCCCTTTTGAAATCCTTTTTGCGAGTTTGTATACTGCATCTCTATACATACTCAGTTGTTTTAATGCTTTGTGCTGTTGCCCATTTCTTAATTGCGGTTATGGTGTGGTAATTTAGAGCCATTTGGAAGAGCTGGTGGACAAGGATGCCAGAGAGAGATCTGATGCTGCAAGTGAAGCCTTCTTGGCTGAACTTGCTTTAGATGCTAAGAAGAGTGCAAACAGAGGGGGTGACACAAAGCAATCCCATGAGAAATCGAAGGACAAGAAGAAAACAAAGGATTCTCGGAGATCTAAGGATCTCAAGGTAGCTGTGCTTCTGAGTTTGATCATATTGTAATATTGTATGCTCTTGCTGTTCACAAAAAGAAATTTATTTTCTTGCTATAATGCTTCTAAATGCTTTGTAGGATTTGAGCTGGAGTGATCAATTTCTTGTTCGCCGGGACAGTGCAGATGATGAGACATCAGAGCAATCGTGAGTAATGCTTTCTGGGAAATTCACATGTTCTTTACTTGCCAAAGGAACACTTTCTGAGGGACACATGTACTCAAGTTACTTCTTTATTAACTGAGTACAATGCACTGGACCTGTTTTTTCAGAGAAGTGATTGGAGTGCTTTCTTTTTTCTGTGTGTACTGTATCTGTAGTTACTCAGTATTACTAATTTTAAAATCCCAGTCAGCATATGGATATTTGGTCAGACAGCAAGATTTAGTCTGGAGAATTTATATATTTGGTTGCAGAATTACAAGATTTGTTTTGACCTTTGAATGAAGCTGTTTCCCTGTTGAATATAGTTGACAATTAACTAGTTACAAGGAAATCTAGAAACTTGTGGACCCTTTTAATATACTGTCATCTATCTTGAGGTGCCAGCCATCATATCATGGTGGTGCATGCTTTGTTACTGCATGCATCTCCATAAGCATTTAGCGTTCTCTAGCAGTCCCTGAAATCATTGTTCATCTCATGGGCTTCTGCTACTTGAGATCATTGTTTGTATCGTTTATGGGCTTCTCATTGGAATATATTGCAGAAGGCTTCTAAATTTCATAAGTTTTTGCCTTATTTTTTATTATTATGTGCAGCATGAACAAAAAGAGGCAGCAATAGAATAATCTTTTTCATCAGCATCATTGGTCTTCTTTTGACTTTAGAAGTTTCATGTGTGTATGACTTTAATTTATTTGATAATGTTAAACTTTTGCAGTCAGACTCTTGTTGATTGTGGTGACTTTGACTGCAAACTTTCAACAAGCGATGATTACTTAAATGAACAAGAGGAAGAACTTAGGCATAGAATACAACTTGAAGCAGAGGAAAGAAAGCTGGAGGAAACTTTGGAATACCAAAGACGGATAGAGGAGGAGGCAAAGCAGAAGCATCTCGCAGAACAATGTCGAAGTACTTTGGCAGCTTCAGATATTGAGACAACTGGTTATTCAACTGATGTTAATTTTAAAAGGGATCAGGATAACCATCAAAGTGCACCCAATAACTTCTCACCTTCTTATCTTGAAGGCATAAAGTTTGGTGATTTTCGCTTTTCTGAAGTTTCTTTGCTGGATGAACATTCTAGTTCTAGATTCTGTGGTATGGACCTGCTGCAAAACACGGAGAACAATCATAGGGAGAAACATAATGGAATGGACTCTCCTGGGGCACATGCATTAACCAGCAGCGATGTGGATCTTAGTAAGCCGACATTGAAAATTAAAGGAGTTTGGAAAAATGCACAAAATACAAAACTTCCAACTAATCCCATCATCCAAAGGTCTAAGAATAGTACTAGCCAACCGCATAAGAAATGCATCCAAGGTTGTTAGTTATGACTTGTCCAAATTAGACCTTTTGTTTTAATTCCGTATGTAACTGCAATACAAACATTTTTATATCTGTTTGTTGTTGCAGGTATGCCAGGCGCTATTCATGAGGATGATGATAGGGCATCTAATCGACAATATGGCACACCAGCTCCACGATGGAGCAGTTATGGTAAAGTTGCTGACTTCAACAATCACAGCTATCAAGATGCAAGACAAAATGAGCTACATATACTCTCTTCGGATGATCCACAGAATGTGCATAAAGCTCGCTCTGCTGGAATAGAGAATTCAAATGATGAGAAAGGTAGTTATAGTTCAGTCTTATCCTTCGAGTTTATTTGTGTAACCTGATCTTGGTTGTTTGTTTTAAATGCTGGTCATAGATGTTGAGGAGCTCTTGAAATCCATGTTGCACAAAATTTTACATATTAGACTAGCTTATAATGGCATCTACACACTGGTTCCTTCTAAGTGTACCATATCATATTGCACCAGCATGACAAATTCACAACGATCCTAGCCTTTTATCTGTGTACTTTATTGTACATTAATGTCAAGCAGTGCCGGAGTACTTGCCATTTAAGTCAAACTAATTGGTAATATGTTTTCTTGCTCTACTGTGATATATAAACACTTTCCGGATAGGGAATTTTATTTCACAATGTGACCACAAATAAGCTACTAAGAATTTTTTTTAGTGCCTGAACACAGCTAAAAGTTTGTGAAGCACTACAAATAGATTGAAGCGCCACTCTCATAGTTATTCTGATTTGCATTATCAAACCATTACAAAGGATTGTCATGCATGACAATCCTTGTCCCTTATCATCTAATAGTTATTGAAGTATGTTTAAGTAAGTCCTTGACAAAGCCACTTGTATCTTTTCTTGTTTACTATAGCCATGCCCACATATTACTTCCCATTGTTTCTTTGTTTTCTCTAACCATGCATTATATCCTGTGGATTTCCTAAAAACGAGCTTGTTATAGATGGACAGTATGTTACATTGTTCCTCATTGTTCTTTTGATTTTAACGTTTTTAAACCTTTTCCTTTCATATCCAGTTGACAGTAGTGCAAACCCATCAGCAACTGTATGCAGCAAGGATGATTATGAGAAAATGTTCCATGAAGACCTCTTAAAAGCTGTTCACCAAAGCCTTGGTACTGCTTTCTTCTCTCTTCTCAACAAACTCATATCTATTCAACTACTAGTTAGCATCATAAATAACTCTTGTATCGTGTTAAGGTGTATTAGTTGCTACAGATGCACTGTTGTGATTTAGATTACGCAAAACATGCTCTTGTCATGTCAACTGCGTAATTTGAGTTGTTTATGCTGAGCATTTGCATGTTCATGTCCTATGGCCATAATGAAGAATAATTTGACTATCACCAAAAGGTCAAGATGCTTTAGAAAAATACAGAACATTAGCTTCCAAGTTAGAAAAAAACAGAGCATTAGCTTCAATATATTGCCAATTTTAAGCCATTTGGTTCATGGAATGCGACTGTAATATCACCAATTCCTAATGAAGCTGATGAAAGCTGCAATTTACAAGGCTATCAAATATTATCTATAAACGCTGAAATATCGTCTATAATTTGACCTCAGAGTCTTGTACGAAGAATGTAGGCCCCGTTCTTTTCAGTTATGGCTTCCCTTGAACAAACAAACGGGATGATTTATTCGTCACCGTTTCGAAGCGGCTCATTGGGATAGCTTTTTCAAAGTGGTTTATCAGCATTTGATTCATTCGTACAAGCGCTCGCGTTAGAACTAAAAGTTATAAGCTGCAGCCGAAAAGAGCACACCTATATGCTTGGTTAGGACTTAGGAGGGTATGCCTTTGTTCTTTCTATTGCTTCACTGTTGCTGTAGATTTCTATATTGTATGCTGGTTGCTGATACGTGAGGTTTTACATAATCATTTCTTTATATAAACATGATGCTATGATGTTAATTCTCTCTAGTCTCCATATCAGTTTCTAGCTACAAGTGTTATGCTAATTGGATCATTTAGATCTGTGTTATCTTGGTCATTTGTAACTTAAATCTTATTTTAAGCTTCTGATCTTTCTACTACTGATGTGGCAGTCACTTCAAATGGGAAAGAAGTGCATGGGGCTGGCCTTAAAAATGCTGCTGGTGAATACAATTGTTTCTTGAATGTGGTTATCCAGGTAATTGTCTAGACTTGTATGGCTTATGCAATTGTGCTTCGTTTTTTCACATAATGTTCCTCTATATGCAGTCATTATGGCATTTAAGGCGGTTTCGAGATGAGTTTCTTAAAACATCGTCACTGCATAAACATGTTGAAGATCCTTGTGCTGTCTGTGCATTATATGATATCTTCATTGACTTGAGCAAAGCATCCGAGGGACAAGGAGAAGCTGTTGCTCCTACTTCTTTGAGGATTGCTTTGAGCAAATCCTACCCTAACAACAAATTCTTTCAGGAGGTATATTACTGTCTTCTATCGTATAGTTAAGGGGCTTTAGGCTCATTTCTACAGCCTTTTATTATCCGAATGGTTACTTGACATCTACAATGACCCTTTTGGCAATCTGATATATCCATGTTAGTTGACCCTGATCAATATATTTTCATGGCAGGGACAAATGAATGATGCATCTGAGGTATTGGGGGTGATCTTTGAGTGCTTGCATAAGTCATACACTTCTCGTGCTTACTGCCATGCTAAATCTCACGAGAGCAATTCTATCGGCTCATGGGATTGTTCTAACAGTTCTTGCATAGCACACTGTCTTTTTGGAATGGATGTCTATGAACGGATGAACTGCCACAATTGTGGATTGGAGTCTAGACGACTTAAATATACCTCATTTTTCCACAATATCAACGCTAGTTCACTTCGAACTGCAAAGGTTAGTTGTCTTCCTTGGGTTGAAGCTCATGATATCTATTTGTTATATTGTTTCCTTGTTTGCTGTTTTATATGGTTTCTGATATGTTGAAATCGGGATTATGACTTGTTCCATGCTATAGATGATGTGTCCAGATCATTCATTCGATGATCTTTTGAAGACCGTGATAATGAATGACCAGCTAGCGTGTGATCTGGATGTTGGCGGTTGTGGGAAACCAAATCATATACACCACATTCTTTCTAGTCCCCCTCATGTTTTTACACTTGGTAAACTTTTTCTCTTGGATATATATGTGCATGCAATTAGTTATTTCCAGTCCAGGGGTTCTAACAAATATTTGATCTTGTAGTACTCTCTTAAAATGTATTCGTGAAGTGTCTGCTTGCATAGTGGTGTAGGATTGCCTTTTTAATTCTGGATTAACCATTTTTAATCAAGCAACTGCTATTAAATCCCCGCTTCCTACATGATATCCTCTACATTTGTTATTCACTTTTGTGCGAGTGTGCATGAGCATGAGTTCTTGCATGTTCTGTGTCCAATGAGATCATTTATTGACATGGCTCTCCTTACCCATTAAATTTTATTTTAGTTTTGGGATGGCAGAACAACAAAGAGAGTGTGGATGATATATCTGCAACTTTGGCTGGTGTTTCAACTGAGATAGACATTAGCGTTTTCTACCGTGGTCTAGATCAAGGAAGCAAACATTCTCTGGTGTCAGTGGTATGGCTACAGCCCCTTTTTTTTCATTTTTCACATTTTTTATGGATATCTGACGGTGGTATGGTACTTTTAGTAGCTTCTTTCTTAAACCTTTAGTAAATGAGTCCTGCTTGTGAAATATGTCAGGCATACCATGTAGCAGTAAAAATATGTACATTATCTTCTTTAGGGCTTTTATTATGTTGGTACTAGGTAGGTATAGAAGCTACAACATTGGCTTAAGTTACAGAAATAGGACAATAAGATATTACCTCCTGTTCGGGTTGCTATTTTCGTTTTTCACAGATTTCGCTGTATCAGCAATAGTGGATGTGCTATTAGCCTATTAGGGAGTTTGCACTTGAACAACCCCAGTGGTTTTCTAGGCTGATAGGATGTGAAGTAGGTTAGGTATTACTGAAGTGATATTGTTGGCACTAGGCTATACTGTTGCCGTGGGTACAAAAAAGCAAGCAGTGACAGCATATTTCTTTTGCAATTACAAAACACATTTTACAAATCAACGATGAATCACATAATCTAATGTGTTGACATGTGTTACATTACCTATGGTAGCCAACTGTGACATCCATATACTGCTGAAAAAAAGTTGGTTCATACTATTTTGTGTCCAGTGATATAGCCTAATGTTTTCTAGTAATATTTCAAATAGAGCTTCACTACTAAATTACCATAAAGATAATTCACTAGATACTGGTATTTGCCTGGGGGGCACATTATTTGTTTGCAATTTAGCAACTTTAGTTTTCACTGTATTACCTGATCTTGCACCTAAATACAATCATCCAAGAGTACCTGTAAATTAAAGCATCTAGTGTAATTTTTATTTTGTTGTTTCTACGCATGCAGGTTTGTTACTACGGGCAGCATTATCATTGCTTTGCTTTCGAGGATGAGCAGTGGGTCATGTATGATGACCAGACTGTTAAGGTAACCAAGATATAAACCCTACTGAAGTAAACCCCCTCTTCTGAGTTTTCCTACCCTTGCTTAGTACGACCTGACTTTGGTTCCCCCTCGTCTGTGCAGGTTATTGGTAGTTGGGCTGATGTGCTCAATATGTGTGAGAAAGGTCATTTACAACCTCAAGTGTTCTTCTTTGAAGCTGCAAATTAATTATTCTTCAAAGTCAGAGTGCTGTGCCGTTGTTAACATATCTTTCAGATATAGATTTTTCCCTGTGGTGGTGAAGATTAGAAATAGAATACCAAATTCGTTTTGAGCTGTGGGGATAAAGCGGTAATTCAGCAGTTGCACTCATCTGTCGGTTTTGTTGAGCCCCTTAAATAAATGGCCATCTGAGCATACTAGAAAGAGAAAAGCTGGTATTTTTTCCTTTTGAACTTTGGTATAGTTCTGGTCCTAAATGCTGTCAATAAGATTTTTGCCTTAGAAGTGTTGCATTGAGGGGATCGCAGCCATCAAGAGTGTTGCTGAATGTGTTGGAATGCATCAATGATGTACAGAGTTTTTGTACGTACAATGTGAAGGCCGTTTTACGAGTGTTGGCTGTGTCTATCGGAAGATTTCAAAGGAAATGATGTGACGCACGTGGGGGGTGCTCATTTGAGTCTATGAAGCTTAAACGGTTCAGAATGATAATGGTTTATAGTTTTTTTATTATAACAGATTTATTTTTTATTATAACCGAGGTGATTTATTTAATATAATTAAATTTAGAAAAATAAAAATAGAAAAAACAGGAAAGTCCATCATGAATAATATAAAAGAATACAAAAAAAAGCAAAAAAGCTCTAAAAATAGAAAAAGAAGAAATTAAGTAATAGTGAAATAAAAGTAGAAACTATAAGCTAGTGCTAAAACAAACGGAGCTTTAAGATTCTAGTTTTTTACTGTAGTAATTTTTTAAGTAGTTTAAACTTTTGGTTTTTTTAATGTATTTTTTTGTACTATAGATATTGGTAATTTTTTAGCATAATTAAATTTATAAAATAAAAAATAATTATATCATCACTGATAATATGAATAAATAAGGATAAAATATAAAAAAGTTTAAAAATAAGCTAAAAAGCAAAAAAATGACTAAATTAAGAAGCTTGGAGTTTAAGTTCAAATGAGCAGCCCGTGACGAAAAAATGTTGTGGAAGTATGTCATTTGGAATACGGAACCGGGAGCCGGCATTGAAAAGATATATTGTTTTCAGAAAGTTAGGCCTGTTTATTTGGGTTTGAATTTTGACTTCTAATTTTTTTATTCATAATTTTTAGTATTTTTTAAGTTTTTATCGGTTTTTTATATTCGTTTATATTATACGGGATGTATTAACTTGTTTTGTATTTTTAGATTTTTTAAATTAATTATATCAAATAAGTTACCGTCAGTTACAGTGTAATTTTAGTTATAAACCACTAAATTTCAACTCAACTAAGTGGCCTCTTAAGCATCTAAAACTCACCAAAATTTACCGTGTGCTAAATAAATAATTGACTTTTTTGTTGTTTTTTTAAAAGTAGAGTTTATCGAGATAGTTTTCTAAAATAACTTGATATTTAATATCTTTATATTAAGGGAACGTTCGGAATAGCGATGGTTTATAGTTTTTTTACTATAGCTGATTTATTTTTCTAATGTAACTGAGCTGACTTATGTAGTATAATTAAATTTAAAAAAAATTTAAAATACAAAATCTTGGTAGCCCATCACAGACAATGCAAAAAAATATAAGAAAAAAAAAGAAAAGTAAAAAAATCTAAAAAATAAAAAATCAGAAAAAGAAATTATTAAATAGTGAAAAAAAAGTAGAAATCAAAAGTAAAAGTTGATTTTAAACTAAAATAAACGGGGTCTAAAGTTAAAAGGTATCATTCACACCGAAAAAGTGACCTGTCACCACTTCTGGTTTTCTTGCTTGTCTTGCACAAAAAAAAAAGAAAAGCTATCGTTGCTGTTAATTTCCCTGCTCTTCTTTCGGCTGTGTCCTGCCTTTGGAAAGGCGGGCGTCGAGATATTTTTTGTTTACTCGTACGCTATCGACCAGAGGTTTATTCAAGGAGGAATGACTAATGAAGCCTTCGCTGTCGACTGACACTAGCACGGTAGCACGCTAGCACCTCTTGTAAGTTCTTTGTTCTCCTCTTGATTTACTAGCACGCGGTTCTTCTCTCGAACTAATAGATCTCATGTAGTTTTTGCAATGGGTTTTAATAAATATTACCTAAATATTTTTTCTAAATAATTATTAAAATTCTTTCATCTTTATATGTGTACGAAGGTTTATACGCTGATATACTCATCTTCTTTTTCAGTACCTCTTCTTTCTTCTCTCTGGTGATCTGAGAGAAGAATTTTCTCCTCCCGTTGTATAGTAAAAAGAAAATGATAAGAGTCGTTAGTCTTTAATCTAAAAGTTTAAAAATTAGATAATTATTTAGAAAAAGTATTCAGATGATTACGACACACCCTTCTGCAATTTCGCCGTACAGGTCACTACTCACTAGCGACCTTTCGTGTTCACATGTTTTAACCAGAGAAAAGAAAAGAAAATCGTAGGCGTCGTACTGCGCATAGGCTCTCTGCCCCCGTCCGTGTTGGAGATAAGATGTCGTCCTCTCGTCTTGCAAGACTTGGCTCGGAACGGGGCTCTCGCCATGGAGCTCATGCCGCTCTCTCCTCCGCGCGCGCCCGCCGCCTTCTCCTGCAGCTCCACTCCTACCTTGCGACTCCACTCCCCTCCGGTCGCTCCCAGCAGCCGGGCGCGCCCGCTCCTCGCCCGCAGGAACAAGAACTACAGGAGAGACGAGGGCGACGCCACGGAGCCCAAAGTCATCACCATAGGCCGGCCCGGGAAGAGCAGGCGGCGCCGCAACAAGAAGCGGCAGCAGCTCCCTGCGGACCAAGAAGACGACGAGGACGACGACGACGACGAAGAAGAAGACGAGAGGGACGCGGCGATCCCGGAGGTGGTGACGAACCGGATGATGCGGCGGGTGGGGGCGTCGGTGGGCTTGCCGCTGGCGCTGGGAGTGGGCTTCTTCCCGGTGTTCTACTACCTCAAGGCGGTGGCGAAGGTGGACGTGCCGACCTGGATCCCCTTCGGCGTGTCCTTCGTCTTCTTCGGCGCCGCGCTGGCCGGCGTCAGCTACGGCATCGTCTCCGCCAGCTGGGACCCCGCCAGGGAGGGCTCCCTGCTCGGATGGAACGAGGCGCGCCGCAACTGGCCCGTCTTCTGGGAGTCTCTCCGGGGCCGCTCCCCTCCTCGCCGGGGATAGGTTTGTTTAGACCACGCTTGTTTTCCTTATTTCTTGTCGGAAGTAGCTCTAGATCGTTTATCTGTTAATTATCTTGTATGTCAGACAACTCGCTCGTAATCTAATGATATTCCCTTCGGTTATCAGTTTCCACTCGTCAGTAGGACCTTCTTCTAAGTGCTGGGATTAGTTTGCCCAAGTGGTGCGTTGCCGCATTGGCCGCTGCTCAGCCTGACTGCCACATCCTAATGTGATGAGAGTACCTGTGAAATCTATATAAATAAAAACATCACATGATATTTAAGTCACCTCATTCGTTTTCAAATAAGAAAATGTGATATTCCAGACACTTTTTTCGTTTTAAGATAAGAAAATCTCATAATAATTCTAAAAAAAACTCTAAAAATTCTCATATTAATCAAAAAAGAAAAGAATCTCCACCATTTATTTTGATTAGATTTGATTATAATAGTGTAGATCAATCATATATAGATATTAGAATTATATAACAAATATATTTATATTCCAATCATAGAAAGTAAAATTGTATATTAAAATCAATTGTATTCTGTATCATAGTACGCACCTGAACAGCTGGCTCCAAGCCTCCAACGAATTTTACTTTGGGCCAATGTTGAATCGGTAGCACCGATGTTCCAATACGGTAGTTTAGTAGCTAGTACTATGTGAAAATGACTCAGTACGGCTGCCGTTCGCTTGATGCTTCGACTAATCGCCGGCACGCCCGCGCGGTGCGGTGTAGCGCGGCTGGTCGTGGCGGCGCACTACGATGTTTCCGTGGGTGGCTGCTCGCGCTTGCGGGCTGCCTGCGCTGAGAGCCCAACGGGCTGCGAAAGGCCTTTAGATTAAAACAACATGGGTTGGCAACGGCGGCTATGACCCCTCTACGGGTGGGCCTCCCTTCTTCTGAAACGGCTTGCTTTTCTTCAAACCCAAAAACATTTTACCCTATATTTCACCAGGGACTGTAAAAATCAGTACAGGTAAAGACCCTGACGGTCAGTCAAATGCACATGAACTGAGACGAATCTCGACTTCTCCTGTGCGTGGGGGGCACTGGGCATGTGCGCTGCCCGAAATGGCGTGGTGGCAGTGCGGACCAGTTGATCTGAGCCATTAGCATGGATGGCCCAATTATAAAATCAGACAGATCGTACCGAACGCGCTCTCGAGATCAAGATCCGTAAGCGGCGTCGCCTCGGTCGCATTAACATTGCACCCAAAGCCAGGTATCAATGTCCCGCGCCCCTCTTACTTAAAGCACGAACGAGAGATCCAAGGAAAACAAATCTTACTTAATTGCCCCCTTCTTTTGCCCGCCACCGACGCAATGGCCATGAGATAATACTGCGTACTCCTCCGAATTAACAGCGAGCATAACGGGATCGGTTATGGCGGGCACCGAGCGGTGGTGGGTGCGTAGGGCCGTCTGCCTTTCACGTGCCGTTGCCGCCGTACGCCGTCGCCGACTCGGACAGCACGCCATACCGGCGGGCGGCGGCCGTGCTCCCTGCCGTCAATTGCTCTCTCCCTCTCGCCAGTCGCCAAGTCCCCGACTCTCTCGTGTTCCCACTGATTGCTGCCTGCATGCCTCTCTCGTTTCCTGCGCCTATCGGCGAAGAGGAGAGGTTAACTGCCCGGCCGATAAATGGATCTGCCGTAACGCACGTACTGCGTGGGAGTGCTTGCTCCGTACCTTATTTTTGTGAAGTACAACTCCTACTTTTGCATCGATCGCCCCAGCCCAACCAAGCGGCGGGCGCGGCACAGGGTTGGTTCCTTTGAGTTATGATTTATGTTTTTTGAATTCTTATTATTTGTAAGAGATATTGCGATGAAAGAGATGGTTATATGCGATTTTAACTACTATAGCTAAACTCGGTATAGTGTCTACTACAATTAACTTATAAACCTATCTTAAAAATACGTACTATTTAAAAACGATTTACTATAACAAAGTATAAAAGTCATAAGCACTAAACTGTGCTCAGGGGCGGACCCAGCACAAAAACTGAGTGGGGGCACTCAACCCACGCTGTAGTAGATCTAGACATCGAAGTCGCTCGAGTGGGGGCCACGAAGTCGCTCGAGTGGGGGCCAAGTACTAAAATATTTAATTACTTTACTACAAATTTAAAATTGAGTGGGGGCCTCGGCCCCCATTTATCTAACTCTCGGTCCGCCCCTGACTGTGCTGAACCCAGCCATATAAACGTATGCAGTTGAGCAGATATTGATACAGGTCATGTTCCAAAGGGCTTTGCCTTTTAGCCTATGTTCTTTTTTTTGAGACATTTAATTTAAAAATAAAGAAAAAAAATACTGTTATATCTCTACAGATAATATAAAGAAAAAAACAAAAAAATACCAGCACATTTTAAATAGTTTTATTTTTCTGAAAACCAAAAACCATTACTGTTTCCAACAAGGCCATAGACGTGTGCACTTTGTGTTGCGGGCAATCTGAAAGTTCCAACCAGAAACGCATGCTTGAGAACACAAATGAAAAACTCGAAATTAATTTTTGAAAGAGGATACATACATAGGGCATCTCTAATAATACTATCTCATATATTTCTTAGCTACTAGTATTGTGCCCGTACGTTGTAACGGAATTCAAAAAAAGTGATACATAAATATAAAGATCCTAAACCATACAATAAATACCAATATTAGCAAAAAAATCATGTGCGCAAGCCCAATGTATAAAGACTGTTGGATGAAGCAAAGATACAGGACAATAAAGGGAGCAATAGTTGGATGACTTGTGAATGCCTCATTGTTAAAACTTATCTGGCAATAGGCAACATACACAATACACTATTGATCTAAATAGAGATGTTTCGCAAGATAAATAGCCTAATAGGTAATAAATAAATCTCTTGTGTTTCTATGAACAAAGCATGGTACCATTATTACAACAGGGTCAATTTAAGAGGAGGGTTCTGCTCTAGGAATACAATATTAGTCAGGATCAAGGCAGGAGCGCAAAAACAAGGCATCACTCAAGTAGCTGTCATTAGCAATAACAAAGCACATAGTCACTAATATACAGCTAAGTTTGTTAAAGACTCGTGTGAAAATAAAAGATTTCCTCCATCCTCTTAGTAGAATAAAAGATCTCCTCCATCCTCTTAGTAGTGTTTAAATCACCATCTAAATTTATTCATCTTAATAAAGATGCATACCTAAGAAGCTAACTTCTCGAATATGATGTAGATGAATAAGACATGCATGCAACACAAATATTCTTGGAATAGTTGAATATGAAGTTATGGTACAAAACTACAAATTTTATAAAACTGTCTAACTGCAAAATTCACAAATATTATGACAAGGTTGTGTTGATGGCTTAGCACCTAGACTCGAGAAGAAATCCTCCAATACACCAATCATATCACCAAGAGTCAAACCATAATCACAAATAAGACCTGAAATAAGAAGCATTATAATTAGCTTCCTTGCGAACGTATCAGTATGTCATCCAACATATGGACCAAATATTAATCAATAAAACACCCCATAGGCGAAAACAAGAAAACAGTTACCTTCTATCTGATGGAGTTCCACAAGATGAGTTTGGTCCACAGCTTCATTGCGGAAAACACGGTCAACTAAGTCATTCGCCGATGATGATTGTACTACAATGCACGGGCTCTTCCATGATTCCATCTTGACTGCGGCAGGGTAGCTCATGCCCGGCGTAGCATGGGCACCGGCGCCTCGCGGCATGGCCCGAGGTAGACGCAAGGCCCTTGAAGTCAATCACCTCATCGACGTCGCGCGCGAAGGACGGGTCCATGAGCGCGGAAGCTCCACGGGTCGAAAGTTGGCGATGAAGCCAAACGAGTTGACACGCCGAGCCCCACGCCCACCGCCACCATTGGCCCGTTCCTCGCGCTAGGTCCTTGTTGAACACCTTGCACACGGACCACTCGTCTGCACGCGACAATGGCATCTAGAAAAGAAGAGGATTTAGCTCATCAGCCTAGAAACGCTGTGCTGATAAAAAAAACCTAGCTTAAAAAAAAGCGGTAGGTTAAATGATGTGATCCAGCTGTTCTAAGAAATTGAGCTTAAACGCAAGGAGCTTAGCAGTGCATCTCATCGTGTGTTGCTGTTGCGAGCCCGAAAAGTTCTTGCTTCTATAACTTTCTATATTTTATTAAGAGATTCCCTTGAAAGCTTGACCTCTGCAATATTGGTTAGCAACAATACTTGTCTAGAGCCAACCAGTTTAAAACTTAAACAAGAGGAGAAATCACCTTTGCAAGAAGGGCCATATACATTTTTTCCCCTAAAACTTAAAACTGTGTCTAAGGCCTTTAGTTCGGTGTCTCTAATTTCATCTTGTGTGCATAAATAAGAGCTTGTCAAGCGACTCTATGGCCTTAGGAGACAAAACATACTTCGTATGCACATTTTCTAAAGTATAAATGGTTAATTGCAATTTTGAAAGTGCGGATGGGAGTCTACTATAATTCTCATTGGTAAAAATTTAGAGATACAGAATGGTTAGGGACCTTAGGGTTCACAGTTTCACACTTCACAACCAGTTAGCAACAGTACTTGTCCAGAGCCAACCAGTTTAAAACTTAAACAAGAGGAGAAATCACCTTTGCAAGAACTCGACCAAGTCAAGGACCTCATCGATTTGGTTCTTTTCTTTGCCTTTTGTAAACATTGCTAAGAAAAATGTTAGGTGAGATGTTTAAAGTTTCAGCTCAGACAAGAAGAGGGAGCTAAGATTCATCAGACTACCGCCTTAGATTATCCGTAGGTGAAACTTGTTATGAGAAAGTAACCCAAGAAAAACTTGATTTCTAAGAGGAATTGTGAGTTTCTAAGAAGATGTAGCATTTGCTTATCTTTCAATGGTTGGAGATGCAATAAATATCATACCAGACCCAATTTTGATGTTTGAGGATGCGGAGGATCTTGCTGCTAGTGACGCTCTTGACGAGGGGGATATCGTGCTGGTCACAGAGCACCACGATCTACAACGGCATCTGACCCTTCTCAGCAGCCTTCGTGATCATCTCCACCTACCAAGAACCAACGCGCACACAGAACCAACAATATCAAAATCATAGTACAAAAGGAAAGGAAATGACACCCAAATCGAATCAAGAAACAGAGAGAAGGCATGGCATCCCACCTCGGAGGCGACGGTCTTGACCCACTCGAGATAGGAGGTGTTTGCGAGAGGGCAAGGTCGCTAGACGCCGTTGAGTCCACAGGCCCGGGGTTCGCGTGGTCGTGGAAGGCGTGGCGGGGCGGGCACCAAGCGCAATGAAGATAGAGGAGGAGGAGGAGTTGATGGTGGTGGCGGCGATTCACGCCGGCGATCGAGTGGCGGCGGCGTGGGGCGAAGGAGGGAAGGATGCGGCGGCGGAGGAGGGAGAGGGTGGGGAGTAGGAGGAGGCGGTGCGGGGATGGAGAGGAGGAGGCGCGCGGGGTTGGGGAGTAGGGGGAGGCGCGGCGGCGCGGGCTAGGGAGGAGGATGCGCGCGCGCGGAGGCGGAGATGGAGAGAGCGGAGGAGGGACGAGGCGAGGCGGCGGCGCGGGAGGAGCGATGGAGGCGGCGGGAGGAGCAATGAGATGAGAGGCGGAAGAAAGCAGGTAGTTGCGGGAGGATCGAGAAAGCCGAAAGAAATCAGGCCGCGCACAGGTTCCGTTAGGGAGTCTGTTAGGGAGTCGGCGGGGGTTTTAGAGTTGCAGGGATTTACGGTCAAGATTTAATTGTTGAGATCAAACGATTAAAAAGAGATATAGGAGAGGACTCATCAACCACCAACTCCTTCTTTTAAAGTAGTAAAGATAGTAAATGAACTAAATTCTATATGGAGAAAAGAATAGGTAAGGAGAGATGATATGTTGTCTTTTATATAAGAGATGACTTAAATGCATAAACTAATGTAAATAGTAAAAGGATGTGAAGCAGAAAGTTTTGGTGAAAATAGTATATAGAATAGTTAGATAAATGATTTACTAATAAAAGATTATCTTAAGTGTTGTTTTTAAATACGTTAGAAATCTTAAAGATAATTTTAAGAGACATAATGCTCCAACACAGTACTATAGTACTAGCTCAGTTAGTACTCCTAGTACCTAACGGCATCCGAGAGCAGGCATCAGGCATGTATGAGAAGCAATTGACATCGTGCCAAATAATTGCCGCGCTGTAGGATGCATCTCTTCGTTTCCTTCCTTTTTCTTTTGGAAATGATTTTGCAGTAGGATTGAAGGGAACTCGTACCAATCTACCAGCACGCGAGACATTCGCCAAACTCGCGCTGTTCTTTCGATGATTGATCTTAAGCGGAAATACATTCCTGAACCTGACCAGCCGCGCGCGGCGACCAAGCCTGTTGAGACCTAACTTTTTAAACTGAGCCAATGAATCTTACTAACAAACTTTTTTTTCCAACCTACTCTGCAGAAAAGCCAGCCGAGCTGATGAGATACGAGGCGTTTAGGTTGGAATCCACACCTCATTCTCTCGATCGGCAAGCACCGTTTACTGACACATGCGTGTGATTATGTGAATGTGTGTGTCACAATGTGACGCGCGCTCTCTCTCTCTCTCTCTCCAAAAGCAGTGTCACACTTGAGATTTTTTTATATAATCTATTTTTATTTTAAATTATACTAATATATATTTTTTATTTTATACTAATAACTCTCTATCGCTTTATTATTGAGCGACTTAAGTTAGTCACTTAACGGTTGGACGATAAGTATCCAAGTCACTCAATGATTGAGCGACTTCGATTAGTTACCCAACGATTGGATGATAAGTGTCAAAGTAGCTCAACCCGCTACATCGTACTACTCAAATATTTTAGGAAAAGGAATGTAAATGCGTCAAATGTCCAAATCATACACCAGTTGAGCGACTTAGACACTAGTTGTCCACACTTAACGGTGAAGCGACATATGGTTATTATTGTAAAATAAAAAAATATAGATATATTATTATAATTTAGAATAAAAAATAGATTATTTAAAAAAATTGAGATTTGACCATTTGATATGCATACCGCTGCTGCGTTTTTCATGCATGTGACTCTGGTGCATGTAACAATGCACGAGTAGAATACAGGCGTCTCACAGTTTTACCTCTGTGAATGGTCACATGCATGCACGGAGTGGGGCCACCTGTCGGAGTCCGACCCATCTTGGGACTCCTCTGCTCTGCACGGACATGTGGCGATCGCAGCATGCGCGGGACACGCTGGGTACTGTGACCGTGTGATCCCTTTTCCTAGCTTGTCCTGTTTTACACGCTGCTCATTAGAATGTACTTCTAGCTTCTTAGTTTCATTGTTTTCTATTTTTCAGCCTATCTTTTAGTCTATTTTTTGTCTTATTTCTTTACCTTTGCTTGATAACTTAGAAAAAAAACTAAAAGTTTGAGCTTCATAAACCCAAATGAGCACCTCTTAGTCAAGTATTTTACCATATCTCACTCATAAATCCAGTCAGGGGTTCGAGTGCTTTTTGGTGGAATTATTTCAGCAACACGGCAAATTACGTATGATGTGGCCATGAGCTCGGCGTAGTTTGAAGTTCTGAACTATAAGACGTACAAGAATGCAGGTGACATGCGTCGCATGGTCCAAAATGCTTACGAGTGATAGCTGCATGCACCAGCATCCTGGTGTACATCGTGATAAGATCCATTATTATATCAAGCTGCATGCCCACTACGAGACGAGAGATGACTTGCTTCGCTGGGATCACGGGTCTCGGACGCTTGGTTTGGCTGGGAGCAAAGACTCGAATGTGAGCATGAGCACTGCGAATGCAATGCTCGGCTGGTCCCGCCACTAACGAGTCGATTTCCGACAAGGAAATGCCTCTTTTTTTACACGCCTAAATACATCATCGGTGTACTACGGTGTTACGTATCACTCCTACATCTGCATCACGTTTACTAAGGAGTATGGCACTAGTTCGGCTTGGAAAAACGAAAATGGACCGCTGAAAACTTTCAGGTCTCTAAAAATAATTTTAATAAGTAATGATAATACGTGAAAAAAAACTAATATGTTTATTGAGTATTAAATAGATTTAGTCCCTAATGACGAACATAACAAATTAAATACATGCTAAGAATCAACATGAGGATCAAGATGGTTTAAGACAAATATGCAAGTAGTCTAAGATTTTTTTTTACCGGTCTAAAGAGAAAGATTGAAAAATCGGACTATAGGTTTATTGCCGTACTATTAAGAGGGATCAAAGCAAGTAATTTGATAGCATGCTCTTATGTCATTTGGATCAATTTAGAATAAAGTATGCACTTGAATTTATTTTGAAAAATATTTTGAGCTCTGTCAGAAAAATCAAAAGTACCGTTGTGTATGTGGCGGAACTACCGCGTTGCGGTATGACCGCACTCCAAATCGGAAACACCGAAAATCGGAAGTTCCGAGAATTTGGGTTGTACGTTTTTTCGTAGAGCACCCACTTGAAGTACTTAGCCTCTTTGATATCGGTAGTACCGAAAAATGAATGGCGGAACTACTGCAAAGCAGTATAACTGCATTCCAAATCAGAACTACCGGAACTCGGAAACTCGAAAAATTTAGGCGGTATGTTTTTTTTCCAGAAAAGACCAACTTTTAATCTCAGAGCAAACGGTAGTAACACGCTAACTTTTCGGAACTACCACAATTTCAACGACGGTAGTACCACACCGACTTTCAAACAGCTAGTTTTGATACTCTGATATAGCCAGTACAGTTGCAGTAGTACAATGCGGTAGTTCCGCAAATTGCATAGCAGTACTACCGATATCCCTGATTTTTTAGAATTATTTTATGCAACAGCTATATTGGTTGGTGGGAGTATAAATACTCCCCCACCAGCTCAACTATAGAAGTAAGAGACTCTATTAAACATTCTAGAGTATTGAGCATTCTTTCCACACATCAATTTCACATTGTCCATTCATTTGAGGTAGTTGAGCTAAAATCAAGTGTATTCATCTAGATTTATCCTTTGGCACTTAATCGCTGTCAAGTGAAGCTGTAGTTTATTATTTTTTGTGCTTGCCGGCACCTAGACGGTTTAGAAGGTGATTGCGATGTGATTTCTTCAAGAAGATTGTGAAGAGACCTGGCGCCGACTTATGAGTAGTTTAATGTCCATCATCTCCAGAGCGAAGGAAGGGCAACCACTAGTGGATTGAGGAGTTGAGCTTAATTGGTGGTCCGTGGAGTTGGTTCAAGTTGGTTGTGCTTTTCTCAACGTGAATTAGAGGAAAATAGTAAGTTTTCGACACCACGATAAAACATTGTGTGTGTTTTGGTTACTTGATTCTCTCTACTTTCTACACTTACATTTTTAGTTATGAAATTGCTAAGATTGTCATATTTACTTATGCTAAAAATATATTTGTAGATATTATTTCTTATGGTGCCTCAGTCTTTCTAAAATTATATAGGTTTAATATTACATTAAAATCTTATCTAGCTTCAATTTATGATAATTAGTTTTAAAAGACAAGATTTTTTAGAATATCTTATTTATCCCTCGCTAATCGATTATCCTTAACCCTATAACCGCACGGATGAACATGTATAGAGTAGATGACAGAAATCAGAGGTGCGGAAGGTTTGGATGAACGCCCTTGACCTGTTCCTGGCCGGCGGTTGCATGTTATATTAACAAGGAATAGCCCCTTGTATGGCATGTACAGGATGTGCGTATGATCTGATTGTAATGGTGGATACAATAATATCTATGTTTCCTTGTACAACAACAACACCTACTAACTATAGCCGATCACAACCATATCAGCGCATAACAAAGGAGCTTACAATCTCTCGATTACATACCTTATCTATCACCCCCTCAATCACAACGTGCAAGGTTGAGATTGTGTTTGAAATTCTCTAATTGCCGTACTGACAATGCCTTAGTGAAGCCATCTGCAATTTGATCTCCTGAAGGAACAAAATCAATCTCCAGCAATTTCCTGGATACTCGCTCTCTAACAAAATGATAATCAACTTCTATATGTTTTGTTCGAGCATGAAACACGAGATTAGTGAAAGATATTTAGCTCCAAGATTATCACACCATAACTTGGCTGTGAGAGGACATTGTATACCAATTTCTTGAAGCAAGATCTGAATCCACATTACTTCTGCTGTTGCATTGGCAACTGCTTTATACTCTGCCTCTGTACTTGACCTTGACACTGTTGCTTGTTTTCGTGCACTCCATGATATTAAGTTTGAACCAAGAAATATAGCAAAACCTCCTGTAGAACGCCTTTGTCATCCGTGATCGCCTTAATCGACATCGAGAATGCACTAACAAGCAAGGATGTGGACTTACTTATCTTTAGTCCTACTTTGGTAGACTGTTTTATATACCTCAATATTCTTTTCACTGCTGCCCAATGTGATACAGTAGGAGCATGTAGGAATTGGCATACTTTATTAACAGGGAAAGCAATATCTGGCCTAGTGAGGGTTAAATACTGAAGTGCACCAACTACACTTCTGTACTGAGTGGCATCACTAGTGCCCAAAGGCTCACCTTCAAAAGCTGACAATTTCTCACTAGTCGACAACGGAGTGCTAACTGGCTTGCAATCAGACATACCAACTCTCTTTAATAAATCTGAAGCATATTTATCTTGAGTTAGAACAATTCCATCACGCACCTTATTCACTTCTATGCCCAAGAAATAATGTAGATCTCCCAAGTCTTTCAAGGCAAAATCCTTCTTCAGATTGCGCAACAACTCTGTTGTTGCTTCCTGAGTTGAACTTGCAACTATAATATCATCAACATAAATCAACACATACACTGTTGTACCATTTTTGTTAAAGAAGAACAATGAAGTATCTGCCTTGGAAGAGTGAAAACCGAGATCATATAATTTTGCACTAAGCCTTGCATACTGCACGTGGGGCTGTTTTAAACCATATAAGGCCTTGTCTAGTTTGCATACATAATTAGGTATAGTTTTATCTTCATATCCTGGCGGCTGTCTCATATAAACCTCTTCTTCCAAAATTCCATGAAGAAAAGCATTCTGAACATCTAGTTGTCTTAAACTCCATCCTTTAGATATGGCAATGGACAGAACAATTCTGATAGTGGCAGACTTAACTACAGGGCTAAAGGTGTCCTCATAATCTATTCCATATCTTTGTTTAAACCCCTTTGCAACTAGGCGAGCTTTGTATCTGTCTAGACTCCCATCAGCTTTACGTTTAATTTTATACACCCATTTACAATCTATGATGTTTCTACCTTTCTGAGGAGGAACTAGGTGCCAAGTTCTATTTTTCATCAATGCATCATATTCTATGTCCATAGCATTTTTCCAATTAGTATCCCCCAAGGCTTCACTAATATCATGAGGTTCTCCTGTAGAAGTAAAATTTCCATATCGAATAGTGCCATCAGTGTATACCTTGGGTTTTCTAATACCATCTTGAAGACGTGTCCGTGGGCTCAGAGGGGCTTCATGAGTTTCTTGTTGAACTTCTGTTGTTTACGTTGTAGCGCTTGAAGCTATAGTATCTCCACCAATCCGGTGGTGAAGCAAAGGACCAGATCGGATTTCCTCCTCCGACCATTGGCGTCGTGGCGATGTCGCTATTGATGAAGATGTTACTGGCGTTTTCGGACGCCGCGTGTAGACATGCAGGCGCGCTCGGTTGCGGGCGCGCTCGAGTGCAGACGCGTCGACTCATCCTCCGCGCGCCAATGCCGACCGCGAGTTCTTGGCCGTGCTAGGTGCAAGCGGAAGACAGCGCTCGTCTTGTCGTGTAGAGCCAACTAGTTGAAGCGGTTCAGTTGGCAGCACGGAAGAATCACTTTCGATACCTGTGTTGATTTCTTCACTGGAGACATGCGACTGTTCCTGCGCATTTGCTTCATTAAGATTGTTAGTAATCATTGTATTAGGCATATGACCAGTCACAAATTCACCCCTAGTAAAAGGATTAAACAAAGTTGGAGGAAGGAGTAGAATTTCAGACCGGAGTCGAGCACCTGCATTTGCATGTAATTTGGAGAAGGGAAAAACTTTTTCATCAAACACAACGTCTCTTGAGATGTAAACACGGCCTGTGGCCACATCGAGACACTTGTAGCCTTTATGTAGACTGCTGTACCCAAGGAATACACACTCCTTTGAGCGAAATTCAAGTTTGTGACGATTGAAAGGACGAAGATTAGGCCAACATGCACACCCGAATACTCGTAAGGTCGAGTATTCAGGTTTGATATGAAAAAGTTGTTCAAGGGGTGTGGAGTAATTTATGACTCTGCTCGGAGTGCAATTAATCAGATAGGTGGCAACAAGGAATGCTTCGTCCCAAAATTTTAGAGGCATATGTGCATGTGCTAAGAGAGATAGGCCTACTTCAACAATATGCCTATGCTTGCGTTGGTAGCCCCATTTTTTGATGCGCATGTGGGCAAGAGACAAGATGTGATATGCCAATTTTGCCAAAAAATGAATGGAGTTTTTCATATTCACCACCCCAATCCGTTTGCATGGATATAATTTTTCGATCAAAGAGTCGCTCAACAAGGTTCTGGAAGTCATGAAATTTTTGGAAAACTTCAGATTTGAATTTCAAAAGGTATATCCAAGTAAACTTGCTGAAATCATCAATAAAGCTCACATAATATTTATATCTTCCAACGGAATCAGGTGCTGGACCCCAAACATCAGAGAAAATGAGCTGCAAAGGGTAACTAGAAACACTGGTGGATTTTGGATACGGCAACTGATGACTTTTGGCTTGTTGACAAGCATCACAAACTGAAGTATTATTGGACTCAACTAAACATGGAAGATTGAAATCTCTAACGACTCTTTGTGTTATAGGCGCAGCAGGATGACCTAGGCGACTATGCCATCGTTCAAAGGACGGTTTATTGACTCCATAAGCTTGCTTGATAGGTGGCGCATGTGGAAGAGGATATAGCCCTTTTTGGCAATTCCCCTTAAGCAGAGTGCTCCTCGTGTCCCGATCCTTTATCAAAAAGAAATCAGGATGAAATTCTAAAAAGACATTGTTATCTGAAGCAAGACGATGGACAGAAACAAGATTTTTCTTGGCTTGAGGAACGTGAAGAACATTATTAAGATGAAGATTGCAATTAGGGTATGAATAATGGGTAGCCAATATGACTAATACTCATACCGCATCATTGGCGGTGTGAATCGATCGGTGCCATTGTACTTGTCGTGGTGAAAGCTTTCTAGTTCGCCGATGATGTGGTCGGTGGCACGGTGTCGATGTACCAAGTATTGTCCACATTGTAGGAGTTTGTGGCTCTTCGCTGCGTTTCTTTGATCCGGAACATAAGTCTCATCATACGTGCGGCATCTATCGGCAGTGTGTCCACTTTTGTAGCACACGACATACGATCCCGAAGTGTTGTCCCGCCGGTTTGTGTAGATGTTGCTATGCATCTTCTTTGTTGGGGCCCTGGCGTGAGTTGCTGTTGTAGTTCCCTCCATTGCGGCCACGTCCAGTGCCACGGCCACGGGGAGCACCACGCCCACGGCCGCCCCCACGACCACGTCCGCCTCGATTCACCATGTTGGCCGAGAAACCTGAAGGGCTGCTGCTGCCACCGCCTTGTAACTGCATGCGCGTCTCGAAGGCGAGGAGTTGAGCATACGCCTCATTCACCGAGACCTGTTCTGTCCTTGCAACAAGAGCAGAAACTATTGGATTGAAGTCAAAATCAAGACCTGTGAGAATATACTCTATGAGTTCTTCATCATCAAGGGGTCTCCCAGCGGCGGCCATCTCATCACCGAGAGCCTTCATCTTGCCGACGTACTCTGCAACAGATTGGTTCCCTTTCTGGGTTGTTGCGAGAGCAAGGCGCGTGTTTATTGCGCGCGCGCGGGTTTGCGACGAGAACATGGTCTCAATTGCGCTCCATACCGTGCTGCGATCTCTTTGCAAACAACTTGAGCCAAGACCTCCCTTGATAGAGAGGCAAAGAGATATCCCAGGATCTGTTGATCCGTGGCATACCATTCTTCATACACTGGGTTTGGGACTTTGACAACTTTGTCGCCCACCTTGCCATCGATTTCAGCAGGAGGCACTACAGATGAGACAGTGAGATGGCTCATCAGACGAGCACCTCGGACGGCAGCGAGGACTTGCGCTTTCCACATTGCGTGGTTGTTCTTCGACAGCTTCTCAGAGATAGGAATACTGAAGAGAGGATTCATGGCGTTGGAGGAGCTGGCCATTGTATTTTTTTGTGTGTGGAGCTCTGATACCATGACAGAAATCAGAGGTGCGGAAGGTTTGGATGAATGCCCTTGACCTGTTCCTGGCCGTTGTATGTTATATTAACAAGGAATAGCCCCTTGTATGGCATGTACAGGATGTGCGTATGATACGGTTGTAATGGCTGGATACAATAATATCTATGTTTCCTTGTACAGTAACAACACCTACTAACTATAGCCGATCACAACCATATCAGGCGCATAACAAAGGAGCTTACAATCTCTCTGATTACATACCTTATCTAACAGTAGAGACATCAATTGCCCTTTTCGGCGCAAGGTAATTCCTCCCAAAAAAATTACTTGACAAAATGACAGTCTAACTGCATTTCAGATTTCATGCTGACTGAATGGAATGGCCTGTCAACTAACTATCTCTAAGCCACGGCTGGGTAAGCCACGGCTGGGTTCTTTCGGACTTTATATTTATGATTTTTTATTTTTGTTATAATAATTAGCTTTTAAATGATATATATTTTTTAAAATGATATCTATAAATTAATTGTAATACTATACCGACTTCAAGATATAATCAGAGTCAAAAAAACACATCGCACGGCTACCACACAAGATTGCGGTGATCCTTTCATCCAAATCTAACCGAGCAGTAGTACTACCAGGCTTGCTCCATTGCTCCAACCACCCGCTGCGCTCTTCCCATGCCCTTTGTCCAGAGGCCTCGCCGTACCAAAAGATGTCATTTTCATTTCGATTTACTACCTTGTATCGGCCTAGTAAAGGAATAACCAACTTGTCAGCCTTCCCAACGCACAGAGAGAGAGAGAGAGAGAGAGAGAGAGAGAGGCCACTCCTAAATGTGGCACTTCCTGATGAGACTGCAAATGACGAGTTGGCATTACATATGTGCTGCGTGAAGGCCAAAACATCAAATCTCCAACGCATTGAACTTCAAATTGAAGTGTTCTTTCGCTCTGTTATTTGCTTGATGACTGCAACAGGAAACACATTTCTTAGGAAGAACAAGAAACGCATATGCAAGATGCTTTTGGTGATTGCCAACGGAGCATGAGACCATTATAGCAAGCTTAGCTCCTAAGATGCACTCGCGTCTTTCCATGCCTGCCTGCCCTGCTCGTTGTTGTATCTTTGCACTTGCCCCTCGCCACGCCGACAGCGTAAAAAATGGTCAGGTGTGTACCAAAAGGACTTGAAAGCTAAATGTGAGGACATCTCTGCTCTCCTTTTCTCCTTTCGCGAAAGCCTTCGTCAGTTTAAGCTAAGTTACGGTATAGGTACGTCATACTACCGCGGATTATAAGGTTAGAAAACCATAGTCAAGTTGTAACTCCAACAAATTACGTGGAATTCCAGTGCAGAGGTCTAATGGCAGCGATTAGTATCAATGACATTTCGTGCATGCTAATACACAGACGGTACCTACTGGAAGCACAGCGTCGCTACGTGCTGAGCAAAATCTCCATGAAAATGGGCGTAAAACGGTAGAATTGTACTTGCCAGAAATCATGTTTAGCAGGTAGTATAAAAGTACGTGTTGAGGCGTGAGAACTGGGAAATTAGCATTTTTAACAGGGTAGGTGGTACGAATTGCGACAGAAATACGAGTAATACAGTCAGAATTGAGCACCTCTAGATCATCAATCACAGGGAGAGGGAGGGGAGGGAGGCCACCATGATGAGCTGCCATCTTTGTACTGTTCCTACTCCCCACTGCCCCCACACACGGCTACAGCCTCGTTTCAAACCCCCTCTTCTCTCTCTCGTCTCTCCGGTGTTACAGAGAGTAACCATTATAATAACGCCATAGGCCAAAAGCTCTACACCCTCACTGTCACCCCTCCCAAGAACCTACCCAGAATCCTAGAATCCAAGAAAGGCATCCCCAGCAAAAACAGGGAGGAGGAGGGGGAGGTGGAGGAGGGGAAGACCAGTGAAGACCACGAAACACATATTCGCTCAAGGCACATCACACTTGTGTGTGTGTGCCCGTGTGGTCTTCTTCTTCTACCACCTTCTTCGAGTGGGGGTGATGGGGCGGCGGTGGCCGGCTGCCCTGCTGGGCTGGGCGGTGGCGGTGGCCGTGTTGGCGGTGGCCGTGGAATGCACGGTGACGTACGACAAGAAGGCCGTGCTGATCAACGGGCAGAGGAGGATTCTCTTCTCCGGATCCATACATTACCCCAGGAGCACCCCTGACGTAACCGCATTCTTCAAAAATGTCTTCTTCCCCCCTTTTCATGGGGAGTTTCTTTGGGTGGTTTTTGGTGTGGTCGGCGGTTTCTTGGTGGAGATGCCATGAAAAGTGAAATGCTTCTTACTTAGCTGTACGTTTTTCTTTCGGAGTCAGTTTTCTCGACACTTTTTTCATGAAAAAAGAGAGAACTTCATGAGATTTTCTTGAAATGCTGTTATTTTCGTTCTTCTCCCGCTACCATTTTTGGGATTTTTGTTGCTGTGCATCGGGGATGTGTTGGTGTTTTTAAGTAAGATGTTTTGGCAAAAAAAAGTTACAATTTATGTTTCCTGTCATATCTTGTCGAATCTTTTGGTATTGTACTGACTGTCTCCTGGTGCTTGTTCATCAGATGTGGGAAGGGCTCATTCAGAAGGCTAAAGATGGAGGCTTGGATGTGATCCAGACATATGTCTTTTGGAATGGCCATGAACCAACTCCTGGAAATGTAATAAATTTACACATAGCCCTCTTTTGTTTACCCCATTCTTAACTGTTATGGCATATAGGAATTTCAACGATATTTTCTCGCTTCGTGTAGTACAATTTTGAGGAGAGGTACGATTTGGTCAGGTTCATTAAGACCGTCCAAAAGGCCGGGCTGTTTGTACATCTCCGCATCGGTCCCTACATTTGTGGGGAGTGGAATTTCGGGTATACCTCACTTCTTTAAATCATTATAGTGAAAAAGGACTAGTATTATTTACTCATCTTTTACTATTTCCAGTTTGGTGTATGTACGTGTTTTACTTACGTCTATTGACCTCGGTTGTCATGCGATTTTGTAGTGGCTTTCCAGTTTGGTTGAAGTATGTACCAGGCATCAGTTTCAGGACAGACAATGAACCTTTCAAGGTTTGTGGAAGTCTACAACATTTCTTTATCTTATTAGAGATGCAGTTTTTTTTTTTTTTATGTTTGTGACATTGCCTTTTGCTTTGCAGATGGCAATGCAGGGTTTCACCGAGAAAATTGTGGAGATGATGAAGAGTGAAGAACTCTTTGCTTCCCAAGGTGGTCCTATTATCCTCTCTCAGGCAAGTGTAAACATTTTCTTCACGTTGGATGCAAAAGTTTTGCATGATATGGTTGTTTACTGCGAATGGAGATATGTGCCTTGCACAACATGTTAAAATGCTTCAAGAAATTGTTTCTCGCAAGTGCTCTGCTTATTTTTGTTTTTAATCCTGATATAAAGCTGAAACTAGCAATCTATCATTGGGTGGGTAGTGATTGTTAAGGAGATAGAGATGTATTAGGATATAGAGTTATCTATATCCTAATACAACTTTATCTCCTTAACAGTGATATCTAGCTAGATTATATCCTAATACAACTTTATCTCCTTAACAGTGATATCTAGCTAGATTAAGGCACAATTATAGAAATTTGTTAACACGATTCATCTTAATCTCCACATTTTTCCCGGTTGCTCATGGTGTTGGCTGTTGTAATTTGGAGTGCAGATTGAGAATGAGTACGGGCCAGAAGGAAAAGAGTTTGGGGCCGCTGGCCAGTCATATATCAACTGGGCGGCTAAGATGGCCGTGGGATTAGACACCGGTGTGCCATGGGTGATGTGCAAGGAGGATGACGCACCAGATCCAGTGGTATGGTAATCTTGTCCCATATGGACTTATGGTCCACGGTTGTCAGATGTGGCAAATTGCTGATTATTTTGCCTCTTATATTCTTATAGAATAGTAATTTTTTCTGCTGAATATGTTCATTTAGTTAGTTGTATGATTTGTAACAAGTATGTTGGTGCATATTTCCGTGGGTTCGGTGCAGGATATAACTGTAAGGGATTCCGTTTAGTGTTCTAGGCTTCTAGCGTATTTGGTTCCTGCTTGTATACAGAATATAATACAGTTGTTTCATAACGAACATAATCAAATCAATGCCAATGATATTAATTTTAGTTGTGTTAAATGACTATCATGGCATATGCTATATCTCATCACTTTCCTAGGACAACTTGTTGAATACATTTAACTTTTGTTCTTTCAACAGATAAATGCATGCAATGGTTTCTACTGCGATGCATTTTCTCCTAACAAGCCTTACAAGCCTATGATGTGGACTGAAGCTTGGAGTGGTTGGTAAGGGTTTTTTTTGGTGGAGAAGATCCTATTTCTTGACAAAATATCGCAGCTATAATTTTCATTGATGTGGTTAACATCTTTATTATTCAGATTCTGTTGATCCGTAGTGGTTGTCAGTACAATTTCATTAATATGCACAATAATTCAGGTTTACTGAATTTGGTGGGACCATCCGTCAACGACCAGTTGAAGATCTTGCATTTGGTGTCGCTCGCTTTGTTCAAAAGGGTGGTTCTTTTATCAACTACTACATGGTATGACAGGAAAAAAAGGCTACATACATGCTTATTAATCAGTTGTCTTAAAGGTTCCTGAGGGGAGATATTCATAGTTGGTGGTTTATTGGTTTTTCTCAACAAAGTATCAGGGAGGAACAAATTTTGGGCGCACCGCTGGAGGTCCTTTCATCACCACGAGCTATGACTATGATGCTCCACTTGATGAATATGGTAAAGTTTAGAAGGAAAAAAATAGCAACTTTTTGTGTAGAGCATGATCTATAAGTGCTGTTATCACTATAATCCACTTCTGTCTCTATTATTTGTCTATATTTTAAACATAATAGTGAATTATCAGAATTCAGACATAAATATTGGATTTTTTATCAAGTGGGCTCCATTCTTACTCAAACTATGCTTTGTTACTATTCAGGACTTGTAAGGGAACCAAAGTACGGACATCTGAAAGAACTCCACAGAGCTGTTAAGTTGTGTGAGCAGGCTTTGGTTTCTGTTGATCCGGCTGTGACTTCCCTTGGAAGTATGCAAGAGGTCTGTATTGATTGCCCTTTCCACTTAATGAAGTATATATCATATATGGCTTGATGTGTCATTTACATATACTACCTATACTTCAGGCCCATGTCTTCCAATCTCCATCTGGTTGTGCGGCTTTCCTTGCGAACTACAATCCTAACTCTTATGCAAAAGTTGTCTTCAACAATGAGAATTACAGCCTTCCGCCTTGGTCAATCAGCATCCTTGCTGATTGCAGAAATGTTGTTTTTAACACTGCAACGGTAAGTTTGCCATCTGCTTATCTCACGGTCTTTTTTTGATCCACTATATGATGACTTTGCTTTTGTGTTTCATACTGTTATCATCTCCACAGGTTGGCGTTCAGACATCTCAAATGCAAATGTGGGCAGATGGGACCTCTTCAATGATGTGGGAGAGGTATGATGAGGAGGTTGATTCATTGGTAGCTGCTCCGTTGCTTACCACAACTGGCCTACTTGAGCAGCTTAATGTCACGAGGGACACCAGTGATTATCTCTGGTACATCACCAGGTAATACCACATCAATAAGTTGCAGATATCTAAATTTCAATATGCACAAAGTTTAATTATGTGGGGTAAGGGGTCCCTTTTCTTTGTAAAACTTTGCATCTGTTTTCTGTTTATGAAAAATCGAGGGCGTCCATCATGCTAAATCTCAATTTGCGTAAAAGTAATTATTATATCTGAAAAGCTTATATTGCTGTTTATAGTGTGGATGTAAACCCATCTGAAAAGTTTCTACAAGGTGGCAAGCCTCTGTCTCTCGCCGTGCAGTCTGCTGGCCATGCATTGCATATCTTTATTAATGGACAGCTCCAAGGTCTTCTACTTGAAAAGGCTCTTCTATTTATACAAAATTAGTGTTGTGGAAACGGAGTAGTGAATAAAATAATTTTACTTCTGTTTAGGTTCTGCTTATGGAACCAGGGAAGATTGGAGGATCAAATATAATGGCAATGCTAACCTTCGTGCCGGTACTAACAAAATTGCACTGTTGAGTGTTGCTTGTGGACTGCCGGTTCGTCCCCTCATCCTGCATGAATTTATATATGCTTACAGCTAATAATCTGCCATATGGCTAAGATTATTCTTGTCCTGCTATATAGAATGTCGGAGTGCATTATGAGACCTGGAATACTGGTGTCGTTGGTCCTGTTGTGCTTCACGGGTTGGACGAAGGTTCGCGAGATCTGACTTGGCAGACTTGGTCCTATCAGGTATATTCGGCATCCAGTAACTTCTTTGTTGATGAATTAATAAAGTAAGAAAGAAGGTAAATGTACTTTTCTCCATGCTAGGTTGGCCTGAAAGGTGAACAGATGAATCTGAACTCCTTAGAAGGGTCGGGCTCGGTTGAATGGATGCAAGGATCATTGTTAGCACAAAACCAACAGCCATTGGCATGGTATAGGGTATGGAAAAGTACTCTTGCCATAATAATTTAGCTGATTACTATATTTTGAACCCCAATCTTACAATAGTTCGTTTTTATAGGCATACTTTGATACTCCCAGTGGTGACGAGCCACTGGCTCTGGATATGGGTAGCATGGGTAAGGGCCAAATATGGATAAATGGACAAAGCATTGGACGGTACTGGACAGCATATGCAAATGGGGACTGCCAAGCTTGCAATTACACTGGCACATTCCGGGCACCCAAGTGTCAAGCAGGTTGCGGTCAGCCCACACAACGTTGGTAAGAACATTTGCAACGAAACTGAATATCATGATCACTGTTAAGGATATTTAGGTTTTTTCCCATTGTCTAGGGTTTAGAGTTGTATGTTGAGTCTATACCATATAAGCCCGTTTAGGATGAGTAATACATAAGCAAGCATTCCAACTTATATAGTATCAGAGCTCTAGTGATCGATCTGAACCCAACTCTAGTCGCCATTCCGATGCGCCGCACCCGAGAGGAGCATCTCCACTCCCGGGGGCGGCCATCTCCCGGCCACCGGCCGTCTCGCACGTGGCCATCATCGCCTGTGTGGCCGTTGAGCTTCCTCCCAGCTGCCGCCAAGCCCGGATCCGACGTCTCCACCGCTGGCCTTGACGCGCCAGGCCGCCTCCCGTCTGGATCCACCCGCTCCTCCTTGGTGTGGCCTCGGATTCGGCTGTCTCCAGGCCAGATCCGGCCCTCTTGACCGCTTCCAACCCTGGATCCAGCCCTCTCTGTCGCCGCCATACCCGGATCCAGCCATCTCCGCGCCGGATCCGGCCGTGACCTCCCGCCGGCCTACTTTGGCCTCCCATTTTGGCCACCGCCGCCGGATCCCGCCTTACTCGGCCCCGGGGAGCCACCTCCGCGTCGCGCACGCGTCGTCGTCAGGCCACCGTGCCCGGCCCCAGGGAGCTGCCTCCAGCTTGCCCCGGCCTCCTCCGGCGCCAGGTTGCCTCAGCGCCAAGCCGCCTCAGCGTCGCCAGCCCCCCGCGTGGGCTCTCCGCCACCTTCCCCGGCCGCCCCGCGTTGCGCTGCCGCGTCTAGCCAGCCTCCTCCTGGCAGTAGAGAGAATAAAAAGGAAGAAAGAAATGGGAGAAAGAGGAAGAAAGAAATGGCATGAAGAAGAAAAGAGAGGTGCTGGAGAGGTTTGGGTGGGCTGATGGTGGAGCTGAGGATGCTCGAATGCGCAGCCTTTTGAGTTTGAATCCTTGTTTTTTTAATCATTGAGTCTTCCATTGCGTTCATCCATGTCCGTAGCCTCTCTCTGTCAGTTCGTCAATGCCATGTGAGTCCACAAATTCTTTGTTAATCAGCCATTTGCTTTGTTAACCACGGTCCATCCTCTTGAGTGAGTGTGGTCATCTCCTTTCTTTTGCATAGCGGCAGCCGTCGCTCTTCTTTGAGGCACTGCAAATGGTAGAAGTCTTCATGATACCGCCGATTCTCTTTGAGCCACTGCCCCGAGCTTTTAAGGCCGTCGCGCTTCTTCTGCACTGCATCTCCATTGCGCTTCTTGTGTACTGCTCCGCCGCTATCTCGGGATTCGATCTGTGTCATTTTGCTTCTATCTATCTCTCTTCGGCTTGATTTGACAGCTCTCTCTATTTGTGTCACATTTCACATCCTCTTAATCGTGTTACCGCGGTCAACTTTGCTCCCGCTTACCTCTACCTTCTTGGCCCCTGCACTTTGTGCTTAATAGGCTGCCGTACGATTTCGTATGGAAAGCGATCTTTCCGACACAATTTCTGAGAGCCGCACACTACGACGACATCTTCAAGACACGGACTTCAAAATTTTCCTTTTTTAGTGCTAACCATTTTCAAATGTAATGCTATTGCATACGCCTTATATTTGAGCGGGGTGTTAAAGGTATTTGAATCTTTTCCTATTATCTAGGTTTAGAATTGTCTGTGTTGAGTCTATACTATATAAGCCCCTTTGGACTGTGCAATACACAAGCAAGTATTCCAACTTACAATCACCACCTCTTTCATTCTCTTTTGTAGTATTCAAAGTCACTGTACTGCTTGATATTTGTCTCTCTTTTCCCTCTCCATTAAAAATTGAGCTTCTATGCTCTTGTTAGTGAAATATTGGTAATTACTACGTTAATAAAAAGGTTTGAACTGTTATATGCAGGTATCATGTGCCAAGATCCTGGTTGCAATCAACTAGAAATCTATTGGTAGTTTTCGAGGAACTTGGTGGGGATTCTTCGAAGATTGCCCTTGTGAAGAGGTCAGTCTCAAGTGTCTGCGCTGATGTATCCGAGAATCATCCAAATATCAAGAACTGGCAGATTGAGAGCTACAGGGAGCCTGAGTTCCACAGGCCGCTGGTGCATTTAAGATGTGCACCTGGGCAATCTATTTCTGCGATCAAATTTGCAAGCTTTGGGACACCTCTGGGTACCTGCGGAAATTTCCAGCAAGGGGATTGCCATTCAGCTAACTCACACACTGTTCTTGAGAAGGTTAGTTTATCATTTTGGTCAGTTCAGACAATTTGAATTCTCATCCTGTAAAATAATACTCGCACCATACATTGTGCCCTGTTTGGAACACAGGAATTTTGCAGGATTTTGCAGGAAATTATATAGTCCCTGCAGGAATTCTACGAAATTTCCGTGTTCACGATGTTATGCTACTCACTGATTTTTCTTGATTTTATTTGAACAGAGATGCATTGGGCAACAAAGATGTGTCGTCACCATCTCCCCCAACAACTTTGGTGGAGATCCCTGCCCGAATGTGATGAAAAGGGTGGCAGTTGAGGCGGTATGTTCTCCCGGTGCATAGGCAACTTCTTCGACCAGACTAATTCAAAGACAGCGTCAAAACCAGCCTTGTGCTTGATCAGGCACAGAGAAATTGATGCAGAGAAGAGTTGAATTGTAAAGTATCGACTTCACGTAGATGTGGCTGGATGATTAGAAGGTCATTTCTAGCATTCGTTCGTAAGATTTAAGATTAGGATTCCTACTCTACCGCATCTCCATGAATTGTTCAAAGCGACCAATTGCTAATTGAAGTTGGTCCTGGAATGGAGTGTAGGGAGAGTAAAGGCAAAAGATTGATGCATTCTTTTGCTTGTGTTGGTATGCGTGCTTTCTCATCTTTTTCTTGAAAGGAAGAAAGATGCAGGTTTAATTGTGCATGTACCCTTGTGTTGAAACTACTGGTGATATGAGGAACCGTTTAATTGTGCAGCGCGCATGAATATGCCGCTGATCACTTGCTCTTGAGTTACATATTCTCAAGGTGAAAAAAAAAAGGTTGTCAACTTATCTTCTCTTGTGATAAACCATATGATTCGTGTGCTGAAGCCTGAAGGATATTTATGCCGTGTAGTGATAAAATGGCTTCATCGGTGAAAAGCAGTGGGCTTCTGAGTTCCGATCGTATAAAAAGTCAGGAACATAGTAATCATAATCACCGTTTTCTTCGTAGTTTCATGTCTGAAGAAATGTGAAAAATGCTACAGACAGCATTGGATACTTCGTCACAATTCAGCCACCAATCTTGCAGAAATCGGCGCCAGACAGCTCCACGTCTGACGAAACATTATCCTGATTCCTGAACGGCATAACGTGGACCTTGTTCCTACCGGACCTAATGATCACGGGAATTATTGACTCTGGAGGGCGAGCATGTAGGCATGGCGCAATAGCTCCCAACAGTAAGAGAAACAAAGCAATAATTGCGCATTCCCGTATATGAATATTCCCGGTGCGCAGCACAAATGATTACGCTGAAGAGTTCGCAGAAACATCAAATCGACGAGGCAAAGAAACAGGCATGCGTCAAGAGCTGGATGCAGCAGTGACTGTAACCGACCTCGCAGCAATCATCCAGCGAGGTAGTGTAAAATCCGACATCACGGACTAGACTAGACAGAGGCAAGCAATATGTACTCACCGAAGCGACCAAACACCATCATGCGTCGAATGTTCTGAACGCTCGTTTGGCATCTACACAAGAACAGTATAAAATGCAAGGAAAAAAAAATGCAGTATCCTAATGAAAAAAAAAAGTCTAAACGCAAAGCTGGTGATGGCAAACATCCTGACAGAAGGCTGGCGTAGGGTGTGCGTCCTTCTTTGTGCTGCAAATCTGCAGCGCGGATGCAATAATAGAACGAGTACGTGTCTTTTTGACGACGTGCTCCCCTCTCTTCGTCTCCTTTGGCGTCTTGGCTGGACTGGACCGGGATGCGATTACGGTTACCAGAGCCCATGCCGGCCCGTCTGATCTCCGGACGGGAATCCTATCCTAATGAAGCGGCCACGCGCAAGCGCACGCTATACCCTCGTCCTTTTTCTCGATGTGTGAGTAGGACATTTGTTTGATGCATTGTATAGCTGGAGATGATGTATCCTCTCACTCCTACAGTTGTGCAGATCTACTGTCTACTACAATGCTTCCTGCGCATTTGCCAGTTGGAGGCTGGTGTCACCGTGTCAGATAGCCAATCAATGTCACTATCTCTTCGTTGAGAAAAACTAACCAAGGGTGTCCCGTTAGATGGCAAACTCATGGTATAAGCAATCTATGCATGTGACCAGACCACAGTCATCACAGCCCTCACATCCCATCTCCTCCACATGCACCTCCCCTCCCCAATTGTCCTCAACGCTTTTTACTACTAGGACAAGATTAAAACCATGGCGAAGAAGAAGAAGCCAGGCTAACCTACTCGACGTCGTTGCGGTTGAAGTCGTCCTTGCCCTGGCTGCCGTAGATGCCGGTGCCCTTGGCATCCTTGTTCCCGAATTTGAAGAGGCTTGTCGGCCCCACCCTCCCGCTCGCTCGCTGGAACCACCATGCTCAGCCGTAGCCACCCCAGCCGCTGCCCTATGCCCCACCCAGCAGCGGCGTCCTCAGCCCTCCTCCTCCCCTTGGCGCCGCCCACGGCGACCTCCTCCTCAACGATGAGGAGGAGGTTGTCTTGGTGGTGAGCTGGATGGTGCACGTGATGGAGGCCATGGCGCTTCTTGGAGTGCAAGCACGCTGGGAGCGAGTGTTGGAGAAGGGCATAAAGATATATCATGAGCATGGTGAGCAGCATGCAGCGGACGGCTGGCGTTGGTCGAACCAGGATGTCACGCGCACACGCTCGATGACGACTGCGCCTCCTCCTTCTTGGTTTATGAAGTTGAACTCTAAATTTTATGAGATTTTATAACTAAATTTTATGAGATTTTATGACTAAATTCCATTATATTTCATTAAGTTTTATAAAATTTTAGAAGGTTTCATGTTAAGTTAACTAAGATTTATAAACCTTTATATTTATTTCATGAGATTTTATAAAGTTTTAAAAGTTTGTATACTTCATGAAATATGTTTTTTTAGAGTGGAGTCCTGGTCTAGAAATGTTCGGGCCTTGATGTACAATCCGGCCCTTATCGGCTTTGCTCCATTTTGCCTTCCTTGGTCAGGTTCTGGTTGTCGGGTCCCATATTTGAGGCGCACATGGGCCGGATTTGTACATGGCTTGGTTTTGATGGACTCCGCTCCGCACTACCCAACCGATCGTGCGAGCGGCGCCGCCGTCTCCTCTCGCCCACCCGTACGTGGGTTCCTCGCGAACGCGCGCCACGGCCGCTCCGCCCTCCTTAAACACGGCGACGGGAACGCGACCGATCCGGATTCCAGACAAGAGAGGCGACCGAGCGGGGAGACGCGACGGCGCGTAGGGTCTGGGCCTTCCGTCCACTCCGCCACGGACCGACCGGACCTGCCAACGCACGACTGACTCGGAAAATATTTACGGGAGAAGAGGGCCTCGCCTGGCCCGAAAAGGGCCCAGCCCCACTCTTGCCGTCGATCCAACCCAACCGTACCGTTTTCTCTAGCGCTTGTGCCAAAACCAAAACCCGCAGCTACGTACAATGCACGTACGGCCATCTTCCGTGCCATCACGCCGACCGTGCACGCACTGCCTGTCTGGCCGGCGTCGCGTGGCCGTCGGCGGCGCGCGGCGAACGTCCCGGTCGCGGTGTGAGTTGAGGGGCCGTCCCCTCCTCTTTTTCAAAGCTTTTGCTGGCTGTTCTGTTGTTGCCATTACACCAGCTGTGGTTCGGTGTTCTTCTGTTATGGCTTGTAATGCTGGTGATTGTCTTCTGGTTGTTTTTTGATGCTGATGTAATCAATTGTGTAACGTGTTGTAATAGGTTCACATGGTAAATCGTGACGTGTTTACTGCCGTAGAGAGCATTATGGTATTAACGGCTACATCTCAAACTCTTGCAAGAGTCATAATTCTTTTAGTTTTGTTCTTTGCCTTGTGAATATTTAATTCTAGACTTTGTTTGTAGGGTTTTTTTTTGTTGTTACCTTATAAGGTGTTTATCTTGCAGGTCAGTTATTTCTACGATAGAAGTTCCAAGTTATGACTCATCTCTTGGTGTTGATGTCCCACTTTTAAGATCGTTGTTTGTGTTCTTATTATACCCCTTTAAAATCGATGTATTTTATTTGCTTTAAAATAAATAATAGAGCTCCCGGTCATTTTTTTTAAAAAAAAACATCACCTCAACCCTCATCAATCCTCACACATGGATTGTCCCTGCACCTGTCGCCGCGCTGCATGCCCAGTCCGCCGTTGACTCGTCGCCGCCTCCCTCCGCTCGTTCGCTCGCATGGGGAGGCATGCCCAGTCGCCGTACGTACCTTTCTGCTTCACACGCAGTATCGCGGCTGCGACGACGATGCTAGATACGTACGGAGCAAAGCAAACCAATTATTGGTGACCAGCGCGTGCTTTCCATCCATTCCACGCTTCTCGCAAAACAAACGTTACGGATTCTAATTAAGGTGTAGCGCACCAGTAGTGCCTGCTACTCCTGCTGATTGGTTGCTTCCAAGTTCATGCGAAGAGCGCCTGAGCATTCAGTCAGGGCGAAGGAAACAGGAGGAGGTGCCTGGCCGCAGCAGCGTGCACAGCTAACTGTTCATCCGACGCAGCGACGGACGCGCGTTGAGTTGACCATGAGATCGTTCGAGACTCCATCGGCCGGCAGGCAAAGCGACGCGCGCCGACGCTTTATGGCAAGTACGAAATCTTGATAGAAAGCGCGGAGAAAAACGGGGAAAAGGGGTGGGTGGGGGAGGATGATGGATGCCTGCATCCCAATGAAGAGATGCCAGGATCCCAATGAAGACAGGGTAGATAGATACTACTATTGTTTTTTTTTTTTTTTTTTGGTCTCTCTCTCTCTCGGGCGGCTGGCTCCTCCCACTACGCAAGAGCTACACCCATCTTTCGCTGCTTTCGCAACGCTGTGCGCTGTGTACTCTCACCTAGGCGTCGCCATTCGCACAAGGATCGAGGTGGTGATTGATCTGGAGTTTTGCTTTATGCTCGCATCTATCTATACTCACTAGACGTCTGATCATCTCCTCGTCGCTTGTACGGTTGTGCTCGGGTACTAGGAGGACTGCGGAACTGCAAGTCTCTGACTGGAGCTACCTGCATGACTGAGAAACTGTTCGCCTGCACATGCGCTAGCCGTACGTACAGAACTGAAACAATGGGTAGCTAGTAAAGTTCAAGTGAGCACAAATACCCCTGCTATGTCGCTACTTTGGGGCAGGATCAATTAGACCTCTCTGCTATATACGTTCAATACTTATCTGCTTATTTTACCATCTGAATACACTGCGGCACATGAATACAATCATTGCCAACTGACGAACAATGATACACAGATAAAACGCTGCTGAAACTCGGCTGGCCCCATTAGCATCTTCCAAGTGTGATGACAAGAAACAAGTCAGGAAAAGATGACAAGAAAAACAATGCAACTAAAAGCTGGGGTGATGACACTCCAGACAGGTTAGGTAATGGGCCTGATCACCAGCTGATGGCATTATCAGCGCGCGTTTCACGTGACTTGACAAGAAAATTCTGCTCTATCCTCGTTTGGTAGAGAACCATTTCCGAACGCAATGGAAGACAATCTTTGGTCGTCACTCTACACCACAAGACACAGTTTTAATTTCTTTTACAGATCAACAGTCAAATCCTTGTTGCTACTATGATTTTTTTTCTCAATCTTAGTTGATTTAGTCTGCCACTAACGACAAGCTAATAATAAGAGGTACATGCTCCTTGTTATCCCCACCTAGGCTTAACAATGTTATTAATACTGTTGAGCTAGTTGCATTGCAATTACATTCATTTGCCTAATATCATCTATTATATATTAATTAAAGCTCGTAATTGCCCGAGTATCTCTGGTCGGAGGCTCATTGCATATTTTACCCGACCAATAGACTACTCGAAGATTCCATGAACTGGTATAAGAGCCCGCCTCCAGAGAATTCCTCCCATGCGGCGAATAAGCACACGTTTTATTCGCTCCAAACATCACAACGATTCGGCCCTACATCTTTGACAACAACCGCCATACAGTTGTCTCCACGATCATCTTCTACTGACAATAACCGAAGATCAGTTATTATCATATCTCTCTCTGACAGCAACTACCCCCTCAACCAAATGGGATGATTCAACAAGTTGTTTCCTCATACGGATAACTGACACCCCTTTAGCGCTACTTAAGGGTTGATAAGAGAAGACACAAACAAGTCCAATAAGAACTAAATCGGGACTAGAATTCGAAGAACAATAGACAATCAAATTTTGAGCAGTGGAAAGATTATAGAGATTAGGGTTAGTTACATCCCTTTATAATCTCCTAGTGAGGGCATTTTGTAGCCAATTTATAGCAATAAAGATTATTCATGTTCTCTTGCTGAATTATTCTAAGGAATTCAGCTTCCTTTCTCACATTTTTATAAGATCAACGATTTGATCGTCGACAAGTCCTTTTTCTTTTTCTTTTTTCCTCTAATGCCCAGTTATTTTGCTTTTTTTATGAAGTGTCTATGACTTGTCATATGGATTGACTCATTGATAAGACCAATTATAGCGAGCCATATGAAATTATAAATGTATTAAGCGCCATGAGAGGAACGAACTATTTCCTTAGCTTTGAATGCTAGAAATTCTCAGCTAGAGATAGCAGGAACACAAAAAGATACAGAACAAAGACGCGCATGGTGCCTCGACGCATTGGACCAGCGGTGAAGGCGCATGTGCGCATTGAACATAAATATTCAAAAGTTATTATTTGTCAAGATTATAAGTTTGACTTCTACCCTCCCCACAATAAGAAGAATCTGTGATTGAAAGGAGTAATAGTTCAGTCTATGTGCTTACACTGTTATACATATGGAACACACACACGCACACAGAGAGAGAGAGAACAAAGACAGGCATGGTGCCGCATCGGACTAACGGTGAATGACAATGAGGAACTGGTGAAGCAATGATGTGTATGTGCCCATGGAACATAAAATATTAAAAATTGTAGTATTTGTAAAAATAAAAAAGTTCGATTGTACTATCTTATTATAAAAAGTCAAGCTTAATTATATTTTTCACTATATGTTTCAACGAACAAGCTACAAATAAATTTAGCTCCGCGTTGCGCGGGTACTCTCGCTAGTTAATTAAACTTTTTGTCGGACTCAATGTTCGTCTTGAGTCCTCTCAGAAAGGAAAAAAAAGGCTCGTCTTGGGTGAAACGGCCACTTGTTCTTCCATCGCTTATCTCCTTGCTTCCTCTCTTATCTTTTCGTTGGATATAACAGTTTAATGTTTGCGCCTACGATTGGTCACTGTTTGATAAGGTCCAACCGTATACCTAAAGCCAACCAAGTTTCTCTAGGCTCCGAGTCCAAATAAACTGAAAACATAACTAAATCTATAAACTGCCACATAAAAGCCCTATAACAATAGACTTATAAATGGTATTAGATCTCTTCCTCCAAAAGACTAGTTTGACAGATCAAGTCTACATCACACTTAATAAGTTGTACTTTTTTCCTTTCCACAACCGATATGTGACTATTTCTAATATTCTTCACCTCACACATCGGTTGTGTACTTCTGCAACTATAAAATCCAAGGAAATGTTAGACGTTTGAGTTCTGATATCAATTGTTAGATAGAACTCTAATTGTATAGCTAGGTTCAACCGGGTTTATTCCCCGAGCTCCGGGTTCAAACGGGCTGAATACAACTTAAGTCTACGGGCCGCCGCATGCAAATCCTATAACAACAATTTTATAAGTGGTATTGGATCTTCTCCTCTAATAGCAATAACCTTATAAGTGGTATTGTAGTCATGAAATTTAAGGAGATGTTTGGCACCTAGGCTTTGATACCGATTATTAGATAGAACCTTAGCCATATGTCTAGGTCCAATCGGGTTTACTCCCCGAGCTCTAGGTCTAAATGAGTTGAACATAACTAAGCCCACGGGCTACCACATGCAAACTTTATAGCAGCAATTTTATAAGTGGTATTGATCTTTCTTCTCTAATAGTAACAACCTTATTAGTAATATTGAGCCATCCCCCCCCCCCCCCAAAAAAAACTAGTATAATGAGTGGAGTATTTCTCATACTTATAAATTGTATTTTTTTCTCTTCTTATAATTGATGTGGGACTATTCTCAGCATTTTTCCCCTCACATATCGAGGGTGTACTTCCACAACCATAAAGTCTAAAGAAATGTTAGACATCTAGATTTTAATACCAATTGTTAGATAGGATCCTAACTACATATCTAAGTCCAACCGGATTTACTCTTTGAGCTTCAGATCTAAACGAGCTGAACACAACTAAATCCACATGCTGCCGTATGCAAGTCCTATAGCAATAGCCTTATAAGTGATATTGTGGCTTCTCTTTCTAAAAAACTAATCCAATATATGAGATTTTTCTCACACTTATAAATTATAATTTTTTTTCTTTCCACATCAACAGTCGCACTCGTCAATGGCCTTGAACAGCCTCTCTTCTATGGACTGGTCTTGAACAGTCTCTGAAAGTACCGGAAGTTTCTTCTCTATTATCCTACAGCATTTCCCAAATCATTAGAAACTTCTACTGGTTACTCACCCCAACACCATCCTTGAAAAGACACCGGCGAATCATGCGACGACACAGCGCGCTAGTCCCAGTCACCCAATTCCAATGACGACCTGACAGAATTGAGGTCACCTTGATTAAGAAAAGCAAGGAGGGCAATCACAAACAGCTTGCTAGCCATTAAGGTCCTAAACGAGTTTGTTAGTTTCAGAGGAGAGACACGTAAGGAGCCTACAATGGCGTTGGGTGGCACGGGCCGATCTGAACGAGATGCGCCGCAGCCGGTCTGAAGCTTCTCCATTTCAAGAACCGACATATCTGTGTTGGATTAATTTGACCCGCGCCCTGATCGGGGGCGCTCAGCCCAACTATTGACTAATAGGCCCCCGTCGCGCTGCGCTATAAATAGAGGGGTGGAGGCTGGAGGCACGAGTCACGAGGTTCGCCTGTGCCGTAACCCTACCCGAAAACCCTAGACCGATCTAGAGGAAGCGCAGTCAGCGGCGGGAAGCTCCATCGCCGTCCCCGTCTCCGGATCTTCGCCGCCGTCACCGTAATGGCCAACTCCTTCTCCAATGCATCGGATGGTCGGTAACCCCTAACTCTAATCCCCTCTTACTCTCTCCTTCTCTCTCGAATCAATCAAGAAGAGTACAACAATCTGTTAGCTGTAGGTGATCCAATCTGATGGGATGTCTATAACTAAATGTGACATGACCTATGTTTCTTGAGAAATAAGTGATGTGAACTTCACATTTCTTATGGGCTGCCCTCTAAAATAGAGTACACTGTGTCTTACATCTCCTTGAATACAGTTAGGAATGATTAATCAAAATGTGATATGACCTATGTTTCTTGAAACATACGGATTTTGAACTTCACATTCTATCTCTTATGGGTTGGCCTCTAAAACTGAGTACTAAACAATGCTGTCATATCTTCTCTTCCTAACTGTAAGGCTGTAAGCTCATAGGAGAATGAACAAATCCTAAATCCTAAAATTGAACAAAATGTCACATTAAATTACTTTGCAATCACTGGCAACAGCTCACTCAAACATATGAAAATCACCCTGATCACATTGAATAAATTTGTAATCCATTTAAGACTCTTTAGTTTGATACTCCAACCTATAGTAACTAGAATTCTGGGTTATGCAGCAAGCAGATACTGTATTAAAAATAGAAGGGATGTGACCTATGTTTCTTGATAATAAAGGCATGATGATGACATCCATCATAATTTTCTAATAGCTGGAAAGAAATCAAACCACACGAAGCAACTGAAATGACTAAAAATTATTTGGAACACCCCGATCAATATAGCTGCGACACATTCACTCAAAACTATGAACAGTCACAATCTTGAGACACACATTATATCTGACCATTTGATCTTAGGAACAGAGATTGGAGCATATGCATTGATTATCAATTATACTCAACTATCCATCGAATTTTCGCCAAATCCCGTCTCTTCAGAATTGGCCCGCGTGTCAGTTAGCCGACCCACAAAGCGGGGGGAATCAAATTCATGATTGGAGGGGACCATGAAGACACTTGTCCTTGCACATCACTACCACATGCCCAATTTCAAAAGCAAGTGTTGCCACCAAACTGAAATAAAGGGGGGCATTGGTTATGTGGTGTTAGGGGGCTCCTGTGCAATTTTAACTGGAAACGAAAAGAAAGGAGATATATATATATATATAGAGTACATTTATGTTGTCCGTGCAGGTTGCACTTCGTTTTGTGAGATGTCAGCATCCTTCCCTGTGCACTTGCCTAGGAGCATCTGATGATCAGTTGAGAGATATGGGAGGTTCAGAAGGGAAAGAGAGTTTAGGTCTACCAACTGGTGGTTAAGAGACTAATACATCTTAACAGATGCCATCACCTATTCCGAGTGATCGGTCTCCTAGCAATCAAGACCTCGGGAGAATCACCTAAAAACGGCAAGTTGGGAACTTTTCAGGTAAAAACACACCAAGCGAGAACTGAAATGGACCTACTTTTCTGTGCACTGTGTGAAATAACTGAGCTGCTCAACAAGAATGGTGCAACCGTGCAAGGTCACTCAATGGCAAGAATCTACATTTCTAGAGAAGCGTAAAAATTGGAGTTTTGTAGAATGACTGTTGTTTTATGCTGTTCTAAATGGATGAACTCAGCTAATCCATTGACCAATTAACATTATCCGATTATTCAGTTAAAACAAAAACAGAAACCTTTGCATCCAAAAGCATCTACTGCAGAGGTAGTAAAATTGCACGTACAAGATCGTAGTTTCATGTATAAACTAAAGTTCATGCATTGAATGTATAGACAGCCTATCATCAGTCTTAATGCTGATGGCTGAGACTAAGCGTTGGTCGATAACACGAATTGCAACTTTTGCACTCACTCAATCTCAGACGTCCAATTTCCTGCCGCCTGAGCGTGTGCTGCAGTCGATGAAAAATTCCAACGGATCCACGAGCTGAAACCTATGTGAGAAAATGAATAAGAGGAAGAGGTAGAGAGGAATAAGAGAAAGGAAACAAACAAAATGGTGGTGGGGTTTCTTTAGGATTTGTAGGGAGACAGTGTTAGGCAGCCCTTATTGGTGGCAGGAGTATATTATTGCTCAAGGAAGGAGTGAAGAGTTAGAACAACTCTAGCCTAGAGAGGGAACCAAAAGAGAAAAATAACAAAAAGAATAGATACAGTTCAGTTCTTATTATTCTAATCTTCTCTCTTCTTGCTAATTCTTTTTAGAATCCTAGGGATCGTCTCTGTCCCCGTTCTGGGTGGTTTCTGTCAGCACATGACACCAAGGACTCTTGCTCTTGCTTGCTGGTCTCAAAGTCAGTTCTTGCAGAGGTATAGCCTTATCTTATCAAGCTTACGTTGTTCTTTTGCACCCATCGATTTGTCTCTGATTCTATGAACAACAGGTTTCTTCTAGCTTTCTTGGTGTCTGAATAAATTCTTGGTATTAGCTTCTTGCTTGTTGAGCTTTCTGTTTCTAGTTAGCTCCTTGTGGTTGGTGGGTGCACCAACTGAATAGATTGCTTCTTTTTTGAATTGATTCTTGTTTGATTTGGTTTTTGAATTGCTCAAGTAGTAATGAGTAGTAAGTGTTCTTCGAAATTGGGCTTAATTTCTCTGAAGTTAAGTCTTGAGTTTGATATTTCTGGATGTGATTACCCATGTAATTTACCGCAGAAAGTTAGGTCTTTTTTTCTTTTCATAGGTATTGATTTGGACTGCTGTTTTCCTCAAATTAGATGCTGAGTTCACCAAATGACTGAAAGGCTTCAATTTCTTTCTACATGCAGGTACTGTGAAAGCCTTGGGAACTGTGTTACAGAAAGTGCAGTAATCTGAAGTTTTTTGTCCCAGGTAGATAGACACCCTTGAATTCTGTTGGATTCATTCTATCCTTTTCCTAATTGACTTCAGATTTTTTTCCTTTCGAGAATCCGTTTTGCTCCATTTGCAATAACTTTACTCTCCCTGTAGAAGTAATCTTCACTTCTCTTGTAACTTCCTGGCTGAATTCGCTGTCGTTGTTGCCTACTGGACTTATCACGTTTGTGAAGAATTCAGTACAGTATGCTGACGCACGAGATGTTTTACCCCTATTTTTTTTCCCTTTTTTTTTATCGAAATGGATGACTCTAGCATCAAAGTTCTAGATGGCAATTCGTTGGATTTGCGAAGAAATAATACTTTCCTCAGCGCCAAGTATATGCAGTTATATGATACCTACCTATAATTAGATTCCAGTACTTCTGCAACCTGAAGTCATCTTCTGATGATAACGCGGTAAAGACGGTTTGTTAACAGTTTTGAATTGTTCGTTTTCTTTTTGCAGTCAGTTTGAATTTTGAAGACAAATATTGAACCTTGCCAGCTTTGATAATACTCTTCTGATGACAAACTCCATTACTACCTCCCCTCGTCCTTGTAATGATCCATCGATCGGCCTCTTCTTCTGCTTCTGAAGAGGATGGCCACATTCTTCTCCACCTCCACCAACCAGAGGGACCTCACCGCCGGCGGCGACATGTCGTTCCACCACTACCCTCCCCCATCTAATCCCTACCCGGACTCACCAAATGGCGGTCTTATCCCCCTCCCTGCAACCATTGCGTCGCAGAGCCACATTGCGCGTGGCGACGGCAGAGACGAGCCGACCGCGTTCATGAGCGCGAGGAAAGGACCGACGGGCAACGCCGAAATGGGCCTGCAGACGCAGCTGCTCATGGCAAACGGCCACGCAAACGCCTCGACGACGCAGCAGCACCAGGGGCTGTCACTTAGCCTCGGCGCGCAAGTGCCGGTGTCTCTTTACCAGTACAGCCCGGCAGGCATGGCTGCTGCCTCCTTGCTGAGCCCGAGCCAAGCAACGATGGCGACCAGAAACGCGCAAACCAATGTGTACGTTCAGAATTCCAGGTATCTGAAGGCGGCCCGGGAGTTGCTGGATGAGATGGTCAATGTCCGGGACGCGATAAAGACGAGGGGAGACAAGAACCAGGGCAAGGACTCCGGCGAGTGCAAGGTCGACACCGAGAAGAGCGAGGACAAGGCAGGGTCGAACCAGCAGGAGCAGGAGGGCAATTCGTCCGCCGAGCTTTCGCCGTCGGAGAGGCAGGATCTTCAGAACAAAGTGACGGCGCTGATGGCCATGCTCGATCAGGTAATGCATGTCTGCTCATCTCGCTTGCGATTGTGTCACTGTGAACCTACAAGTTGATCGGACGAAATGGACTTGACATAAATGGAGGTTGCGTTTTGGCGCCAGGTTGATCGGAGGTACAGGCACTACTACCACCAGATGCAGATCGTCATGTCGCCCTTCGACGCGGTGGCCGGCGCAGGCGCGGCGAAGCCTTACACCGCGCTCGCCCTGCAGACTATCTCCCGCCACTTCCGGTCGCTGCGGGACGCCATCGGCGCGCAGGTGCAGTCCGCGCGCCGGATCCTCGGTGAGCAGGACGCCTCCCCCCAAGGCGGCGGGCTCTCCCGGCTGCGCTATATCGACCAGCAGCTGCGGCAGCAGCGCGCCATGCAGCAGTTCGGCATGATGCAGCAGCCGCAGCACGCCTGGCGCCCCCAGCGCGGCCTCCCGGAGTCAGCCGTCTCCGTCCTCCGCGCCTGGCTCTTCGAGCATTTCCTCCATCCGTAAGAAACAAACACCTTGTTCTTGCGTAACCAACCAGATATCACTCTACTCCTCACCAATGCGCCATGAATCCATGATACAGGTATCCGAAAGATTCGGAGAAGCTGATGCTTGCGAGGCAGACCGGCTTGTCCAGGGGACAGGTGAGACTGACGAGCTAGTTCGTCATGCACGAACTTCATGATTCCATACTGCTTCAAGAAAAGAATTCCAAGTCCTTGTATATTAAACTGCGCACTTTCACGTACTTAGGTATCGAACTGGTTCATCAACGCTCGGGTTCGTCTGTGGAAGCCGATGATCGAGGAGATGTACAAGGAGGAATTCGGCGCGGAGATGGATTCCAACTCGTCGTCGGAGAACGCGGGCAAGGGCAAGGACGAGGCGGTACCATCGGAGGACCGTGACGAGTTCCAGAGCCCGTCGAGGGCCGCGAAGCACGTCGGCGCGAGCCAGCTCAACCCGTTCAAGTCGGAGGCGATGGCCGGCATGGACGCCGGCGACGTTGGCCTGTCCAGCCTCGACATCGGCACCATGGGCACGTACGCGACAGGCCTCAACCTGAACCACCATGGGCCGGGCGCCCGCGGCGGCAGCAGCCTCCTGCAGGACGCGCTCGAGCACCACGGCGGCGACGCGAGGTTCGTGGCATACGATGACATGGCCGACCTCGGCGGCTACGACGGCGGCAGCGTGTCGCTGACGTTGGGCCTGCAGCACTTCAACAACGTCGGCCCTGTGCCAGCCGAGCAGCAGGGCTTGATGTACGGCAGCGCCGGCGACTTCGAGTTCATGAACGGCTCCGACGACCGGCAGCAGTTTGGCTCGTCGCAGATGCTGCACGATTTTGTGGTGTGAGTCGGGATGCGCGGCGTGGCGCGGAATAACGCAGGCGGCGTGAGAAGCCTGGGCCGGCCCGGCGGCGCCTCCGCGGGCATACAGCGCATGGTACACGGTTTTAAGCAAGTATATACACTGTTGTGGTAATTGGTAAGTGAAGTAGGGCGAGAGGTTTATAACTGTATATGAGGTGGGGTGTAGCTTGCTGTAAAGATAGATTGGTGGTTTTGCTAGCTTGCAGATTTCTCTACTGATTGATGAATGATCATGTTCTGATGTGATGATGTGTCGGTCCACTTACCTCAGTTCTATTTGGCTTTCTTGGAACTGTAGACACAGATGTTTCATGCTTTGTACTAGTTGTTCAGCTCTAAGCAATGCAGATACAAGGAGGTGTATGGCTTCTGTAATGGTTCACATGTATTTCAGTACAAGTTCATGATCTGAACTTCCTTCCCAAAAAAAAATCCTTCCAAAAAAGTTCATGATATGAACTTCTGAAGGTAGGTGACACAGATATACTGCCTGCAAAGCGATTTGGAACAAGAGCATACCATCAGACTTTCGGAAGAACCTAAGAATGCAGACTCTGCATGAGCAGTGGGCAACACTTCAGGGAATGGTGCCCAGCGCCAAGCGACGAGGAGTAGACTTCTTAATAATTCTGATTTTCTGGATGATTTGGAAGGAGAGGAACAGGCTACAGCATGACCAGCGAAGTCTAAACATTGAGGTGTTTGACCAACACACAGTTCTACAATTGGTCGTCGACGGGGAAAACCAAGCTGAGTGACCTTCTGGGCCAAGATCGATTTGGGTTGCATCCTCATCCAGCTTAGTCTTAGTCGTTCATCCTCCTTTTGTTGCCTCAGTCTTAGTCGTTCATCTTCTGTGCTAGCGACCTAAAGGTTCCCCCTGGCCCTCAAGCCATTTATGCACCCCTTTACTTCTTAATGAATGAAATGCACACCTCCTGCATTTTCGAGAAAAAAAAGAATTCAGTCATGCTGGCAAATGTAGTATGACTGGGAATATTCGGAATTTTGAACCTTTCCCCTTTCGTTTGGGTTGATACACTTGCAAATGAATGTCCCGGTACATCTGATTTCGTGTACAGGCTCAGAATCATCTGATTCAGGCAGCTGTAACATGCAGAGTGGCTTCTGACAGAGTAATAGCTCTTGGACAGTAAAGACTAGCAATCTGTGTTCACCTGACTGAGAATAGCACACAATTGGTTCCACAAGACAGCAAAGACTGAGACTAAGAGAACTTTTTAATGGCCATTCGAATGTTCATTACCATATACTGCCAGCATAGAATACTTGACTACACGAATATATGTAGTGATGTCCAGAAATTTACCATCACGTTTCAAGGAAACACAAAAGGTCGATCAAAAGCATCTTGTTTTTTACATTTGAGAGAGTAAGTGCTTGTACCACTAGACACTTGTACCCCCGTTATACTCCTAACATACTGCAAACGATCTGCCGAACATTGCAAAGAGGCACATAAAAACTTGCTTCAGTTCCTTTCCAAGTACTTGTCACACGCACTACCTACCTATGTCCAGCACTTAGCCTTGTCTGCGGTCCTGCATGGTCACTGGTCAGCATTCAACGATGGTATTCACCTGCAAACAAGACAAAGGAAGACGTACTCATCAATGTGTTCAACCTCTTAGCAGAAAACAAAAAGGCCTAATCAGATTCATTAAGATATACCTTTTGTATAGGGATTTGACATCTTGTTGCAATGCAGGACTTTCGAGAAACCTGTCCTCACTGTCTGAAACATCCACCGTGGCGAGCTCAAAATCCTCACTGCCGCCAAGCTCGTTCCACTCGAACCACAACTTGGACACCCGTTCTTTCCTGAAGGCTGTGTGGTGATCCTCCTCCTCTGGTGAGTCGGCAGCAACGAGACGGTAACAATACACCATTTTAGACTGCCCTGGTCGAAATGCACGTCCGATTGCCTGGCGCATTACAGAGGGATTCTCATGGACATCCAAAATGACAATTCGCGATGCACCAACAAGGGAGATGCCCTCGCCGCATGCCTTGATGGAACCGAAGAATACTTTAGCATCTGGTGAGTTGTTGATGTTAAGGATAGAATAAGATTAGGATTAGGACTCCTAGTTGTTTCCTAATATGCTACTTCCTTTTATGCTGTGTTGTATTCCTTTTGTACATCCCCTTGTACCTGTATATATATTGCCCCTTGGGCCTCATGAATAGATGCACACAATATTCATAACATGGTATCAGAGCCTACCTAGGGTTTGCCTCGGTTTGCTCGCCGCCGCTCCGTGCCTCTCCCAGCGACGCCGCCGCTCTCTCGCCGGCCTCTCCCGTCTGCCGTCTCCCCGTCTCGCGGCGACCAACTGCGCGCGCAGCGCCGCCTCCGCCGGCGGCTACTCGCCGGCCGGCACCGGCGCGCGCGCCGCCACCGCCGCCAACGCCGCCGCTGCCCTTCCCGCGCGCCAGCAACCCGCGACGCTTGCGCGGCCGCTCCGCGCCTCCGCGCGCGCCGCTCCTCGCGCGCCGCCCGAGCGCCAGCGCGCCGCCGCCGCCCGCGCGCGCCGGCCACCCATGCTGCATCGCCTCCGCGCGCCGGCCGCGCCGCGCCGCCGCCCGCGCCGCCGCCGCGCGCGCGCCCGTCGCCGCCGCCGGCTCCTCGCCCCGCGCGCCGCCGCCACCCGCCTCTCGACCGCCCCTCGCGGTCGCCTCGCGCCGCGCCTCTTCGCTCTTCGCGTGTGTGCGTGTGTGCGTGAGTGTGGGCCTTCGGCCCACTATTAGTTAGGGTTCCTTTTTTTTTTTCCCGATCAAAAAAAAAAACGTCGATCTAACCGCCGCGCCGTTCAGCGCCGCCTGTTAGACTTCGTTATAATTGGTCGCCGCGCCGTCCAGCGCCGCCTACCAATGGGCACCGTTTCTCTCCCGCGCTGCCCGGTGGTCTTTGATGGTGTTAATTACACCGACTTCATGTCTCACATGCGCATCCACATGCGTGGTTTACGTCTCTGGGGCGTCCTCTCTGGCGATGTCACCTGCCCGCCTTGCCCTATTCCTCCGACGGAACCCACGCCTGTTGCAGTGCTCCCGACAGACGACAAGATTGCTACTGAAGCTGATCAGATTGTTGATGATGAAGCTGCCTCTGCCTACCAGGAGGCTCTGGATTTTTACAAAGATCGTCTGACCACCTACACTCAGTGGTGCGATGACGACGCTCGAGCTGCTGCTGTCTTCATCGCCGATCTCGGCCTCGATTCTCTTACGAGGTTGTGGGACTCGCCGGCTTTCGGATGTGGACTCATCTTCGTCAGCGCTACGAGCCCTCTGGTGATGCCCTGTACCTGTCCGTGGTCCGCCAGGAGCACTCTCTTCAGCAGGGTGATGCTACTGTTGACGCTTTCTACGCTCAGAGCTCTGCTGTTTGGCGTCAGTTGGACACTCTCCGCACTCTTTGGTGTCGTTCCGCCCATCTTTGCTGGCCATGCGTGCCGATCTGGAGTTTCAGCGGGTCTCACGAGTTCCTTACTCGCCGTCTGAGTTCGAGCAGCGGCGTGCTCGACTTCTTGCACGCCACCTCGTGTCACTCTATTGGAGGCTCTTACCGAGATACGCGCGAGAGGAGACTCGCTGAGTAGTCTTTGTGCGATGCCACTCCCCTCTGTGCTCGCCGCCCGTTCACCTGCTACACTGCCTCCTCCAGCGGCCGCCACAGGTGGTGGTGGCCGTCATCCGTCTGGAGGTGGCCGTCCTCACTGTTCCTACTGCGACAAGGCCGGCCACATTGAGTCGGTGCTATAAGAAGAAGCGGCATCTTTCACGCCGTTCTTCTATTGGCACCGGTGCTTCTACGACGGCGTCGCATCGACTTCTCAGCAGACTTCTTTCACCGGCGAGAGATAGCGGACTTCGCCGCTTGCTTGCCGCCGAGTTCTCCTCGGCGAGTTCTGCGAGTTACGCTCACGACTCTTGAGCAATGAGAAACCACCCTCTACACGATCGGTACCTCCCGTGGATTCTTGATTACGGAGCATCTTTTCACATGACTCGATGCTTCTACTCTGTCTTCTATTACACCTCTTGATTCTCTGTCGGTGTTCTAGCTGCGATGGTACATCTCTTTTCGTCTCAGTCGAGGATCTCTTAGCAACTCATCCTTTCATGTTCCTTACATTGCTCATATTCCTCGCCTCACTATGCAGACTTATTTCTGCTGGACGATTCATCGACCTTGGTTATCGGTCATTCTCGACTCGACTCTTGTTGTGTTCGGGACCGCCACACGGAGCTCGGTTGGTTCGGCCTCGGCGCCGTGACTCACGGCGTCTCGGGAGCTTGGCGGCTTCACCTTCCTTCCGCTGCCACCATCGCCGCCGATCTCGCTACGCCGCCGTCTACCGGCTCTTTTCAGCGGTGGCATCACCGTCTTGGTCATCTGTGTGGATCTACTTTGTCATCCTTAGTTCGTCGTGGTCTTCGGGTGCATCTCGGAGACGTGTCTTTAGATTGTCGTGGTGTAAGTTAGGTAAACAAATTCAGCTTCCCTATCCTCACGGTGAGTGCGTGTCCCAGCGTCCTTTTGATCTTGTTCATTCGGATGTTTGGGGTCCGGCTCCTTCGTTTGAAAGGGGTCATCGTTATTATATCATATTTATAGATGATTTCTCTCGCCACACTTGGATATATTTCATGTCTTCTCGTAGTGAGGTCTTGTCTATCTATAAACAATTTGCCACTATGATCCACACACAGTTCTCCACTCCTATTCGTGTTTTTCGTGCTGATTCTGCTGGCGAGTACCTTTCTCGTTACTGCGCGATTTCCTTCTTGCGCGAGGGACTCTCGCTTCGATTCTCTTGTCACGGTGCTCATGCTCGAATGGTGTTGCTGAGCGCAAGCATCGTCACCTCCTTGAGACGGCTCGTACTCTGATGATCGCCGCCTCTACCCCACCTCACTTTTGGGCCGAGGCTGTTTCCACCGCCACCTATCTCATCAACATCCAGCCATCTTACGCTCTTGGTGCGATCCCGTTGGCGTCTCGTGGTCTTCTGCACGACTACTCGCCCTTCATATGTTTGGTTGCGTTTGCTCGTTCTCCTCGCCCCTCGCGAGCGTACCAAACTAACCGCTCGATCTGTTGAGTGTGTCTTTTTGGGATCTGATCGAGCACAAGGGCTATCGGTGTTGGGATCCGGTTGGTCGAAGGATGCGGGTTTCTCGGGATGTGACTTTCGGCGAGTCTCGCCCATTCTACCCCGTCTGCCTCTCCTTCGACTCCTCTGCGAGTCTCTGTCTTTCTTGACCTTTCCAGATACACCTATATCTGCTTTGCCCTCGTCCACTTGTCCCACTGAGTCTCCACATATTCCCCCTGTGGCCTCTCCACCGTTGTCACCGCCTGCGTCGTCTCCTCTGACTCCCCAGGCTCCTCTCCCTACAGTACCTCCCCTTCTCTTTTACACTCGTCGACCTCGTATTGAGGCTTCTCCAGCTGAGTCCTCTTCTCCTGATGATCCACCTTCTTCTGATGCTCCATCGTCCCCTGATGGGTCATCTTCTCCTCGCTACGCTCTCCGCGATCGCCGGTCGATTCGGCCTCCTGCCCGCTTTGCCTTCGCTGGCGCAGCTACTCGTGAGCTTTGTCTCCTCACAGGGATCTTTGCTACTCACCCCGAGTGGCGCTTGCCATGGCCGAGGAGATTGCTGCCTCAGCGTCTTGGTACTTGGGATCTTGTTCCTTTGCCATCTCATTCTCGTCCCATCACGTGTAAGTGGGTCTATAAAATTAAGACTCGCTCGATGGTTCTCTTGAGCGCTACAAGGCGCGTCTTGTTGCTCGTGGCTTCCAGCGAGAGCATGGCGTTGACTATGGCGAGACTTTTGCTCCGTGGCCCACATGACCACCGTTCGCACTCTTACATCGGTGGCGTGCATTGCGCCACGGGTGCATTTCTCGGCTTGATGTCAAGAATGCCTTTCTTAATGGTGAGTTGCGTGAGGAGGTCTACATGCATCCGCCACTGGGTATTACATTCCCGAGGGCATGGTCTGCGCCGCCTTCGTCGCTCTCTCTATGGCCTTAAGCAAGCCCCTCGTGCTTGGTTTGGCGCTTCTCCTCGTGGTCACCGCTGCTGCTGGCTTTTCCGCTAGTGATCATGATCCTGCGCTCTTTGTCCACACTTCGTCCGTGGTCGGACTCTTCTTCTTCGTATGTAGATGATATGATCATTACGGAGATGATTCGAGTACATTGCCTTTGTCAAGGCTCGTCTTAGTGAGCGATTTCTTATGTCGGATCTTGGTCCTCTCGGTTATTTCCTTGGGATTGAGGTTACTTCCACTCCGGATGGTTTCTTTATGTCCCAAGAGAAATATATTCGGGATCTTCTTGATCGCGCCTCTCTCATCGATCAGTCTTGTTGAGACTCCCATGGAGCTCAATGTCCACCTCCGACCCTCGGATGGCGAGCCTCTTTACGATCCGACTCGCTATCGTCACCTTGTTGGGAGTCTTGTTTATCTTGTGTTACTCGTCCGGATATCACCTATCCCGTTCATATTCGAGTCGGTTTGTTTCAGCTCCCACTCAGTCCACTCTGACCACCTTCTTGAGTTCTGCGATACCTTCGTGGGACTATCTCTCGCCGTCTCTTCTTTCCACGTTCGATTCGTTCTGACTTGAGCCTATTCAGATGCTACTTGGGCGGCGATCCCTCGATCGCGGTCTCTCTCGCCTCTGTGTTTTTCTTGGTGGTTCTCTTATTGCACGGAAGACGAAGAAAGCAGTGCAGTGTCCCGTTCGAGTGCAGAGGTGAGTTGCGAGCTATGGCTCTCTTGACACAGAGATTACTTGGCTACGGTGGTTACTTGAGGATTTGGTGTTTTGTCACTACACCGACTCCTCTCTTGTCGACGAGACAGTGCTATCGGTATTGCTCGTGATCTGTGAAGCATGAGCTCACCAAGCATATTGGTGTTGATGCTTCCTTCATGAGGTCTTGTGTGCAAGATCGGTGATTACTCTTGATATGTGCCTTTGAGCTTCAGATAGCGGATTTCTTCACGAAGGCCCGGACTCGAGCACAAAGACTTTTACCTCTCCAAACTCGGTGTTGTTGATCCACCATGAGTTTGAGGGGGGGTGTTAAGGATAGAATAAGATTAGGATTAGGACTCCTAGTTGTTTCCTAATATGCTACTTCCTTTTATGCTGTGTTGTATTCCTTTTGTACATCCCCTTGTACCTGTATATATATTGCCCCTTGGGCCTCATGAATAGATGCACACAATATTCATAACAGTTGAATCTCTGGACTGCTTGCTCTCGTTGATCTTGAGTTGAACCACCATGTATCTTGAAAGTGTGCACCTCTGGTTTCCATCCTTTCATTCTTGTGACCAGCATTTCCAAGAATCGCAGAGAACGCACGTACTGGCTGAACACGAGTACCTTCTCTCCTGCAGCTTCTGAAAGAGACAGCAGATTGTGCACAAACTTTGCCTTCACCCCGTCGTTGATATCAATTCCGCATATGATGGAACCAATCTTCCTATCGGCAACGTTTCCATTTTTCTCACAAATGTTCTTGACATCTGTTAAGCATGGATGAAGGGAAACAGCATTGCATTTTGAACGCTTCTCAAATTTATTTAGTCCCACCAAACCCTTAATGATTTCTTCCTGTTTAGCACTCGTATTCAGAAAAACTGTGAAATCCACAAGTCCAGGTAGCTCCTCCAAAAGCTCACCTTGGTAGTAGTGGAGTACATTCGCAGTTAGCTCGCGTAGATTCTGGATAATCATCACTCTCATTTTATCATTTGCATCCTTCTGAAGGTTTTCTTCAACCAAATCATAGAAGTACTTATGAGAGATGTTCTTTGACCGTGAACTCTTCCCCAACATGTCCACCTTGCTCAGTATGCGCTTCACTATTGCACGAGATCTCTCCATCTTCAAGAATTTGGGTCTGACAAGGTTCAAAATGTTGAAAACCTCCTTTACATGATTCTGAAACAAGGTTCCTGAGAGCACCACTTTTCGAGGAGTTTGGATATTTGCAAGTGAAGTGAGCAAGTCAGTTTCTTCATTTCTCGGAGTGTGGCCTTCATCTAGTATGACAAGGCTTGGGACCTTCAGCAACTTGTCTTGGCACATGAGGGCTTCTGTATCAGAAGTGTGGTCAGAAACTATGCATGCAAATTGCTGGTAGCCCAGCAACAGTATGCTTCTGTTGTCTTCCCACAAGTTCAAAACTTTGAGTTGTTCAGACCGGTTATCAGCTTTGGAGGAGTAGAAGTCATACAAAGGAATATCCTCAACTTGCCAACGGAGAAATTCGGTTCTCCATGTTGCCAGAATGCCCTTCGGAAGAATAATCAATGGCCTTGCAGCAGGGTACCTGGCCAGGAAGCTGTGGACGAAACTAATTAGCATAAAGGTCTTGCCAGAACCTGGTGCATGGGCTAGAATACAGCCTCCAGGATTGTTCTCATCTGCCAAGTTCTTGATCAAGAAATTGAAACCTTCCACTTGGTGAGGTTTCATCTGTTGTGAATGCTGAGGGTGGATTGATAGAGAATCAGGGACCACTTCGGGAATAGCTCCTAAAGGATTGGCAGCTGCATCCAGATCACTAGATTTTCTGTGTTCTGAGGGGTATGTTCTGTACAATTGCTTGTGCTGATGCATGCAAGAGAAAATGAGAAATGTGGTTCCACCAATTAGGAAAATAAAAGGAAAGAATTGTTCTTTTAAAAATCTACCTGTTTGGATGAGGAGGATTGGGGGTAGGATTTATTTAGTTCAAATTTGAACTAGATCCCAACAAAATCCTCCTCATCCAAACATGAAGGAGAAACCGCAGTTCAAAAACAACAATCAACTGCATTCATTAAAACACATATAAAAAAAATCCGATGGGTGCTAGTATAGGAAAATCTGTTTCATCTTTAGGTCACTAAGGACGTAATAACTGCTGAATAAAATTATGAACGGTTGCATTCAACATTAATCAGCTACAAGGTGATTGGCAGGAAGTAACTAGCTGATATTGTGATTCCGAATGAAGTTGTGTACTGCAGTACTGCCAAGAAGTACTTTTGAAATTATCATACTTTGAATACTTTCAGTAATTACCAGTAAATTAAACTAATTTGGATCAGAAATTCCATACCTTTTTCCACTGGCACTCAAAAATATTCTCAATATGTTGCTGGATCAGGCCACAAACACGGCATACAATGCCCAAATTATCTTTCATCAGGAAGTCATGATAACATTCATTCTCCGCTTCTTCACAAATATTCTTCTCTGATGGAACAATAGTACGATCACTTCCAATGGTCTGGTGAAGTAAATTAAGTTGGTGAGACTCTCGACAAGAAGCAAGTAATGGCAAACCATAAACAAACAAAAGGAGTAAAGGAACATTGTTAAAAATAATTCAGTAGCAGGATGGTGATAAACCATCAAAAGTTATATCAGAGGATGAAAAATAATTGGGAAGAAATGCAAAACTTGTTTCAAGACAACCAAATCATGCGCTCTAACTTTAGGCTTTTAAGTAGTAAAATGCAAAAAAAAAAAGGCACATAACTGACCCCTGACTAATATGCAGAAGACAGCAATCAGAACATTTTTTTACAATACAGCAAATAGACAGAAATGGTACTCAATTGTAGGCCTGTACAATAACTATTCTATCGTATGGGGCTTATCCAGTGAGAGCCATCTCAGTGCGGGCATGAAAACCATTATCAAATTATCATGAAATATTTATCAAAGAAAATAAGGGAGCTAGGCACTAAAGTAGCCTACCATCATACAGATATTGATTTCTAAATTGATCTAAGAAACAACAAAAAGAAGAGATCAAGAGACAATTATGATAAAATGAGTGAATTGAATACCTTAGAACATGCCAATGCAACCGACATGTCCCTCCAAAGATCTTCCAGCTCATCAACTGGGCTGCCATTGTCATATTGATTATTATTTCCATTCATTGGTGACTCACTTTGTATGACCTCACAAGATACTTCATAAGAATCAACAACAGAGATGTTGTCTTTCTCAACGGTTCCTTTTCTTTGGACATTTTCACCTTCTCCTTCCCTTTTTCCTTTCTCCTCATGATGACTCTGTTGAAATGCAAGAGAATGAACATTACTGGGAGAAAGAATTGCATTTATCAACCTGAACATTGTGATTAAAAGAATCAATATTATACCTCATAGGGTGAACTAAATCAATCTGTTTTTTTAAAAAATGAGTAGGCATATTATATGACAAAAATGATGAAACTAAAACCACAATTCTTTCTATCTCAATAAAGCAAAACCAGGATATTCAAATATTACACACTTATTCCTGTAACAGATCAGATTACAAATTTCTTTAAGAGACATCCTTCAGTTGCTGTAAAGTGCAATACAACATTATCATACCAATACATGCCTTCCTGGGATAAGGACTATCGAGGCTATCGAGATAAGGACACCGATTAGGCAATTAGGCATAAATATGAAAATTCTCAGTGATTGACACTAGTTTTCTAATCAAGCAATATAGACAAAAGATGATTAAACCATATTGATTAACATTTCTAAAGCTAATAGCCAAGCAGACCTCATTGTTAATGTTTATGTTGTGATGTCCTTGCTTGATCAGTTGGTGTGGCTCTGAAGTACTATGGCCATCAAATAAAGAAATTTCCTAGGGCTCGAAACACAGCTGACAGCTAGTCAGTAATAAGTAAATTTAAGACCACATAATAAATCATACTAGCATAAATTTAGACAAACTTGATACTGTTAAAGCTCATATAAGCTATTTGCTGACCATTGCACATTGACCTCCTCTCTTATTGCTTATCTACTTTTTCCACTTTCCAGTAAAAACAATATGCATAAAATACCTTAAATGCATTGAGAAACAGAGATTTTCATGATGAGTTGCCACACCTCATTGTCAATGGCCATGCTGTCCTTTCCATGCTTAACAACAAGCTGTGCTTCAGAACTGCTATTCTCATTATCCAGCATGATGATTTCCTGGTGTTGGCTAGGCTGCTCAGGGAGCAAGCATTCTTGGATATAATTGGCATTTTGCTTAGAAGCAGATGAATTTTCATCTCCAAATGATCTAACTATGTCCTCATCATCAGAAACAACTAAAAAAACTGTTGTGCCAGCCCCAATATTGTCTACATTAGCATTGGCATGATCTCCAACATTGTCCGCATCCAAGTCAATGAAATTATCAGAACCAAAATTGCTCCCATTTTGTCCAGAGCTATGTAATCTTGCATCTGATGACTTGAGCACTGGACTGGCATAGGGAAGCTGGATAGGTATTTCTTGCAGCTTTTCTAGGGTGCTGATAAGTTCACGCCTCTTGATATTGATTGCCTTGTACTCTTTAGTGGCACTCCCATACTTCAAGTCATTAAATTGCTCAAGAAACTGAAGACGGACACATCTGTTATGACCAATGATGCTTGATTGGGACTGGGTGCTTGGCAAGCTATCGTGCCCATTTTCATGTTTCTGCCTTTTGCAGCTAGCACGATACATCCTTCAGAACAAAAGGAAATCACCATTCAATGAATAAGACGCACATAATGCATGTATAAGCTCAATTTTTTTTTAAAAAAAAAAATTGAGCTGATGGAAGAAGGATTTTGAATTGTCCCCTTAGCTAGTGTATAGAGCGAATGGGAAATTTCATGCTTTTCAATTTTCACAACCACTTTGTACATGTTATATATAACCATTTTTAAGTTACCCTCACTTTTGCACTTGAAGGATCATGTGAGAAAATTCAGGATAATGTTGTGATGAACCATTGCAAGCCTTGCAGAGTGATTATTTGGTTTTACAAAGATAGCATATTATCTACACTGTTTTTTGTTTTGGGCAAAAATTGAAGATTTCGGGATTTGAGTTATGGATTGAGTTTGGATGATTTGGGTAATTGCATTAAGATTGTATGATGCATGTTTTCGTTAACGTGTGTCAATTTGTGAAGAACTTGTATCTGAAAACGATTTTTTTGTCTTTAGATGTGCAGGGACACTTAGAGTCACCATGGTCGACGACGAGGATTGATGCTACATTCAGAGAGAAGCCAAGGCTCAGAACAATCAAGAATATCAGGTGAGATAGTGAGCTCAAACATAGTATGAGAAAGGTGGAAAATGTTGAAGGCGAGTTTGAACGGTGGGTTTGTACCATGTGGCTTAATCTATCCAAGTGAGGCGTGGTCCGGTGGAACCAGAGTAGGAGAGACTTGCCGGCGCGTGACAAGACAATGGTGAATCTACACGTGGCAAGTGTGACGATTGCTTGAAATAAAATATGAAGATCTGATCAAGAAAGGGTATTTTGGTAAGTTTGGCTAAAATACCGGAATCCCCTTTGAAACAAAACCATAACGCATGAGCGGCGTTTGGAGAGCGGTTTAGGTCAAAGAGAAACTGGTTTGATCAAGATGGATCGAGGTAAAGGATTTAGCGGATTCAGACTTATACGCTTTAAAAAGCGTGCATAAGTAAATTTGTATGAGTAAAACCCGTGTATGTAGGGTTACGGATTTTCCCCGTTGTATTAAATGGATAATATCCACTAAGGATTAGGTGTGGCTAGTTGCCCACCTATAATAAAGGGATTGGGGTGGAGACTTGGGTTAACTATCCAATCCATCTCTTTTGTGCTTCATGTCTAGGGTTAGGGTTTGAGAATTGAGTGCGTTGTGTGCTCTCTATCTTCCAAGGTGAAGTGGCTGTAAAACTATCCCTCTCAAACAAGCAATACATTAATCTTTTGATCAGCTCTATGGATCATCTTTTTGATTAATTTGATCTTGATTTAGTTGGTTTTGATCTCTCATCTTTTCTTTTCTTGATCTTGCTGTGTCAAGGATGTGTAAGAGATGGAAATAATCTCTGAGAATCTATCTGCATTCATCTAGGCACTTTGATAGCAAGTTTATCAAGAAAAATCCGGTTTTGCTTGATTTGGCCTCAAAGTGTGATTTTTTTTTCTTATTCTTGCTTACTGGGACATGTGGCAATACATGTAGACCCATCTTAGTCATCGTCCACCCACAAGCAAGTTGTTGTCACTGATTTTGATTTTGGCTCGGTTTTGGTGTATCTTTCCATCAAACTGAAAAATGTATCAAATTTGGCCATGATTTTCATAATCGTTTGTTGGAATAGGTTTTTGATAGCTTAGAGAAGATTCATGTAAAATTTCGTATTATTTGGATTTACGGATCAAAAATTCCATTGATTTTCGAATTTAAAATAGCGATGAAATGTTATTCATATCCTGATTTAGAGGTCAGACCGGTATTTACATGGTTGTTAAACCGTCCTCTGTGAGAGAGGTCAGACCGTCTGTGTTGAGGATTTTATGGAGTTTGAATTTCTTGAGTCTTTTTGTTCTTTGTCTTTGGGAAAATGTGATATTCTCTGTAATTTCATAGTTATTGGAGAATAGAACCTAGAATACTTAGGGAAAAATTTTAAGAAGGCACCATTTAAACTCTCTCTTTTGCCGTCCGGTCCTATAGCACTCGTGAAGAAAATTATCATTGATAACAAATAAAGCAAACGAACATTGCTGTGCAAATTCAAGAAACAAATAAACAATTTCATCACAAATTAAGTACCAACACCCCCCTTTTTTCCTCTATAAACCGGTTATTCTGATTTGCAGTTCATACATCACAATGGTAAATATAACAAAAAAAAGGGTATTTATTTTGCATGAGAACAGAACACCATCAGGAATCCAAAGCGCAGCCAAATGCAGCCATCTCAAACCAAGAAACAACAAATGGAAAGGGAGCGTGAAATTGTCTCGAAATGTGGCTGCTCGCAACTCCCAGAAGAACCCGCAGTGACCAATTTGTACACCAAAACCTAGTGATTCGACCTAGGGGCAACAAAGCTACAATAAAACTCAAACTTGATGCGATTTTCCCAACTCACACCTCACGAAACCAGTCAAATTGGACCCAATAACTAAGAAACCGTTCAGTATGGTTGCCGGAGACAGAATTCTACCCAAAAAATTACATTGATCGGCCCCAATGGCGCCGGTCCAAAACCCCAACCCCCAAGAACAGCAGAGAACAACGCAATACAAGGAAATGCGTAAAAAGACCACCAAAAATAATATATATGCGCAATAGAAGAGGGCAAGAAAAAAATTACTTGAGGAGAAACAGAGGAGCCTGAAGAGCCTCGTGAGAATTGCTAGGGGGAGAGTTACTTCTTGGGCTGGTGGTGCGTGTTTTTTCGCATGGGAGACTGCAAGAAGCAAGAGGTGCTTGCGTTCTTTCTCAAGTACAAATGTTGAGTGGCGATCTCACTAAACTTTTTCTACGTAAGTCATCATACCAGTACAACCAGTTAACCGGGACACACTTCGGTAGGCCATGTGTGTCATTGAAGAATTCAGACGGGTATGACTAAACAAGAGTGGACTAGTCGAGCTGACCTGGGATGATCTGAACGATTGGCCTGCAGGTCTTGCAGAGTCTACTCATTCCTACTGTGGAGCGAAGGTTGGGGTGGCGTTTGGGTTCTGGGATACGTGGGGTGGGAATGGGAAATGTTGGGTGGGATGATTTTAATCCAGTGTTTGGTATTACGAAATGAGGGTTTGGGGCTGCGATACGGAGGCCTCGTATCCCATTTCCCGCCAATTCAATCTAGGGGGGAGGGGAGGGTTTGGAGGTGGGAATGGTTGAAACTACCCGTTGTGCCGTCAGGCAGTTCGCCGCCCATCCGAGGCCCGCCGTCCACCCCCGAGTGTCGAACTCAGCAGCCACCTCGTCGCATGAGCGCTAGATCGCTGCCCGCCGGAATGTCCCCTCGTCGCCCGGGCGTTCGTCCCAATCGCGGACCGCGCCCGCCTCGCCCGCACCAGCCCGCGAAGACGCCACCGTGCTGCTACCCGCGAGGCCATGACAAGGCTGCCGGTCGCTGCCTCGACCTTATAGCTCTGGATTCGATTTATTTAAGTAGTGTTTTCATGCTTTTCTCTCTAATAGATTTACACGGGTCCGTCAAGTTGGAGTGGTACACCGCCCTCAGGAACGTGGCGTACTTGGCCTCGTACGTGCCGTCGCGGATGATGCCGCAGATGTCAATGGCGACTTTCGTCGCCTGGCACCGGCGCAGGAACTGGCGCTCCACGCCGTAGAACGCCGCCCCGAAGTTGACACGGGGCCACGGGCTCTGTCGCCGTGGTACGCGATGGCCACGTGGTCATGCGCGAGCGCCGTCGCGTGCTCGTGCTGGAAGGTGCCGATCAGGCGGGAGGTCTTTAGCTCGGGGTCAAAGACGTGCGCGGTCCACTGGCCCATGGGGTTTTGGTGCACCCCGTGGTACCGGCGTGACGGCGTCAGCCGTGGCGGGCCTGCCGCCGTCTGCACCTGTGGAGGCAAAGGAGCGGCGGCGCCGGGAGCAGAGGTCGTAGGCAGTGGCACGCCGCCCCGTTGGCGCTGCTTGCTTGCGTGGCAACGGCATGGGAGGAGCTGACCTCGCGGCCGGAGCGGAAGCCCCCAGAGGAGTAGCAGAGCTCATCGGCGGTGGCACCCCGCCCGTAGGTGCTTCCTGCGCGCGTGGCAGCGGCGCGTGACGCTTCGCGGGTGGAACGGCGTCCCCAAATGCACAAAAGCTCGTCTGAACCGGCACCCTTGCCGGCGGCGCTCCCTGCGCTCCTGGCAACGTCGCATGAGGCGTCGCGGCCGGAAAGGCAGCCCCAATTGTACGAGAGCTCGTCGGAACGGCCGGCACCCTTGCCATCGTCGGCGGTCCCGGCATTTTTGGAGTCGGTGATGGAGCTCTAAAGCACATCGGGCGTGCCATGCCGGCCGTCGGTGCTCCCTGCTGCATGCGTGGGAAAGGCGCGGGAGGCATCGCCGCCGGAGCGCCGGAACCGGGAGTAGAGCACTGAAACAACCTTATTTGCGTAATGTGGGCAAGGTGAAGATCAAGCTTATGAAGAGGTTTCGGAAGAACCCGTTTGCGTCGAGGATCAGTGGTCGTAGGTTTTAGCCACGCTCAGACACGCTTGTGGAACTTCTTTTGTAATATATATTACTTGGGCTTACCACCCCGCTACGCTAAACTTGACCGATGTGTCTTAATTTGTAGTATACTTTGGATCTTATTTGTGTAAACATGTTTGACTGTGATGTACTTTTCTGTACGGTACGCCGCAACTGTACGGATCCTGGGGCAGTTGCGGATTTCCGGACGCTCCCAAAAACGGGGCGTTACAAGCACGTCATCATGTTGCAGCCTCGGTAATCTGAAAGCGGGTGCGTACGTAGTCGTGGCAAGGATTTGCTGCGAGACGATGTACGAGTTTGCAATGCTGCGTTGGCTACTTAAAGATGCCGTAAGTTCACCGAAGCCGAGTCGGATTCGACAAGTTTGGCGATCTCGTCGGGAGTCGCAGAATGATAGTGAGGGCATAGAATCATTCGACTCGGAATCGGATTCCGTGTAGGTACATGGAGTCATGGACACTGTGTCCAAATAGAATAGAGTCACCGGCCTGAAGGCGTGTGTTCATGTTGTATTTTTTGAGGGCATATTTTTAATAATATGATATTAAATATCTCTTCTACTTAAAAGAACTACTAAGTGTTGGTGGTGATATGTCTACTACGAGCTATCAGATCTGATACAGATGACTGAGATAGAGGTGCGAAAAAATCCTACTTAGACACTTAATTTTGCAATACCATGGCGCACCCTACTCGTCACAGCGCCGCCCCAACCCCCAGTCCATGAGGTTTCTATTTCCCTCACCCCCTCTTATCTTGCTAAACTTTAGCATCCGCATCAGGTTCGTCTTCTTGGATTGTTATAAGACTTTGCTCCAAATGGTTTCAGTTTTTGGTTTATTTTGTCTTTTGGCTTATTTAAGTCAGAAATCATTTGAAACACGTCGGCTTATAATTTTGGTTTATTGGATTTTTTGACTTTTCTTTTCCTCCTTATTCTTTTGTATTGTCCGTGACAATATAATGGTTTTTATATTTTTTATTATTTTTTTAGAAAAAATCAGCAGCTGTTACAGTGTAATTTTAGATATAAACCATAGACAGAAGGTTAAGCCGTAAGTTAGTTAGAGCGGGACAATGTGATGTTATCCTATTTGTGAAATTCCGCATGCTTGATGTAATGTCTACACCCATGGCACGTCCTGGTGAGACTCCGCGACGTCCCCTCTACCTTGATCGCCTCCTCGCCGGCCTTGCCTGCTCTGCCCTTCCCCTTTGTCTACCACAATTTGGTCCCATTCCCTTCATCTTCTGCTTCAACACGGAATTGCCGTGCACAACGCAAGCTCGAGTGCGCGCTCCACTTGCAGGAGATTGCCTCCCATGGTTGGACGTGGGCCCCTCCCATGGTTCGGGTAGGCTCAGGTGAAATGACTCAGATTTCAGTTAACTCTTACTCCATGCTGCTAATTCTGCTATTTTATAGTTATTATGGATCATGTACACCTGAAGAGCTGCAAATTATTTTCTGTTGCGCCTTACTGAATCTCTTTTCGGTTTCGCTCAAGCTGAGATGTGCTGTAGAACCCCTGGGAGAACAACTGATATTGACTTTTTGCACGATTGCTCAATCACCTCACAGTTGAGATTAATATAGATCGGATACAGTTCTTTTTGTTACCGTTCTTCTCCCTGCGCACAGATAGTTGGGTCTGCATTTCATAGCTCTCTTACGCTTTCAAGAGTGACTAATCAGTCCAGAATTACAGATATTCTTGAGGTATTTCCACTAATCTCAGATTGCATGAAACAACTTATGGTTCCTTGTTTTGTTGGCAGCTTTAAGATAGAAAGTTATTCTACCTTGCTTTGCATTCTTAAATTATTGGAGAACTTAAGTTATGAAAGAAAAGGCTCTTTCAGAAGGGAGCAGGCGATCATGGTGACATAAGGTAATTTGTGAATTTTTCAATTTCTTAGTCCTCATAAAAGCTTGAAAATATACGCATTGCACACACAATGTTGTCATAGAACAAGAAATAATATAGAAGACAGTCTGTTAGATGTGAAATGCTTGAACCATAAAAATAAGTGAAATATGTAATAGCAAGGAGAGCAGGAACCATCTCCTTTTTTTAACATGTTTGGCTGCTTACGTACTTTAGATGAGTTTCAGAGGCTAGATTGAGATGTGGTCTCCCAGAAGACATATCAAGTGAGTTATTTTCAGTTGTCAATGCAAGCTCTCCAAAGCAATCAGATAAAGGCTGTAGGATTATGGGCGATTTTTAACACAAGAATTATGGTACATTACAGGGAACACAACGGAAAATTATTCAAGCTTGCCTTTTACATAACTCACCCATCACATAAGCTCTTGGGCCTTGATATGTAATCAAGGGCGGAGCCAGAAATTGAATATGGGGGGTAATATGGATAACAAGTAGAGTAGAACTAATGAACTATGCCGGATTTACCAATCCAATAGTCACATATCAAAGTAATATATTTCGCAAATTACAATGCAAAGAAAATTACATCTCTATTAACTTAAACATAGTTCTACGACTACTAGCAAGATCATAGGCCTTAATAATGTCATCATTACTAATCTTTACGGTCAATTCCTTTTCAATATAAATTACCAAACAATTTTGTAGAAATCCATTTCCCATTGTACTTCGAAGTCGCGTCTTCGCAAGTTTCATAGCTGAAAAACATCTCTCGATGGTTGCAGTTGAAACTAGAAGAGTTAAGACTAATCTTAACAACTTGTTTACCATAGGATGAGATGAATCTTTACCAGTCTTAACTAGTCCACTTGTCTTAACAACTAGGTCTAATTGGGCTGCATATGACTGAGCTTTAAACTTGAAAGCATGTATTTTGTGCAACAAATTTGAAGGCATGTATTTTGTGCAACAAATTGGCCGGGAGTTTTGCAGCCACGCTCCAGGTATGAAAGGCTTCCCATCATTGACACGTTTGGAATTTGATATTCTCTTGAAGTGGTCAGAGTGGTCTGGAGTGGATGACGGTGATTTCCCATGGTTGCGTACCCTGTCGATTGTCGGAGCCAATCAACTGTGATCTCTTCCGTCGGCTCCCTTTCCTTCTTGGTTAAGTTGGTCCTATCTTCATGTGGAAATATTGCGACGGTTCCTGCGTGGCCCACCCTTCGTAAACTACTCATTCAGTGCTATGAAGATCTAAATGAACTTCCGACCCTCCCATCACTTTTGAAGCTAGAGCTAAGCGGCTGTCCGAACCTGAGTGCAATCGGTTCCCTCCCCTCACTCACCACCTTAGGCCTCAAAGAGCCACTGCCGAATGATGAGATACTGTACAGCCTGTTGAATGACCACCCGTCATTGCAGCGCGTAACAATTATATCTCATTACACGACATGCATCCCTCTTGATCCTCAAGGCCTACCTTCACTCGGGAAGCTTCAATTAAGCTGTCGTCATCTGCAGTACTGCGATGGGATCGCTGGTCTCACTTCCCTCAAGGAGCTCAAGGTCCGGGGCAGTTTGAAACTCCCCGTACATAGTTTGCTCCCAAAACAGCTGCAGAATCTGCTTGTGTGCAAGTGACGGGTCTCTGCTGCGTTAATTTTCTCTGCTTGTGTGCTTCAGTGCATGTCGGAGAATTAGTAGACCGTTCGGGGTGCCAGGCCCCCCTCTCTCCGCCACTGTATGTAATTATGATATGTAAAGAGAAGATTGAAGATCAGCTTGAAGATACCGGGCCTGTTCTTTGTAGCTGTAGCTTATGGTTTTTGGCTAAAATTTTTGAATATTAGCTATTCGTGACAGATATTATGGAGAGAGATACTCGCTTACGATTTTGGCTGGTACAGGTGTTGGATTTTTTACGTGTACTATAATTAATTTGTAGATATCATCTTAAAAAATACTCCCTTTAAAAGTTAAGTATTATAGTAAAAGTTAAAAACCAATTTTAAAAACCGGAAATAATAGACCCATCACCAGATATTGAAGTGGCTTATGATATTTTGGATTCACTTGTAATCCTTAATTCTGACACCAGTGACTTATAATGTCCTCAATTTACTTTGGTTATCTTACATTGTCTTTGCTGTTGGTGACCGGTATTTAATTTACTTTTGTTGTGTAGATATGAGCTATACAATTATTTTTGCAAGTACCTGTACAGCCTTCCCGAGTGGTGTATTGGGTCTATTCTTTTTGGTTGTGGCTTATAGTTTTTGGCTGAAATTTTTGAATTTTAGCTATTTGCGACAGAGATTACGGAGAAAGAGATACTCGCTTGCGATTTTGGATGGTACAGATATTGGGTTTTTAACGTGTACTATAATTAACTTGTAGACTCCATCTTAAAAAAAATACTCCGTTTGAAAGTTAGGTACCGTAGCAAAAGCCAAAAAACCATTTTGAGAAGCTGAAAAAAACAGACCCATTACCATCTTTTGGTTTTAGAAACATTTGATTTCTACAGAAAATTGTTAAAAGAATAAAGAAGTTCCAATAAGAACTTTCACATTGAAATACTATAGTGTGTCATGTTATATTAGATCACATATGTCTCGGTGCTAAATGGCCGTGATACCAGATCTAGGTAAATGCGCTTAGGGGGCGTTCGGAATGGCAGTATGTAATGTTGGATTTTTTTTTAGTTTTTGAAAGGAAATTTGCAGGTTTCATATTATTACTTGCTGGTTCATAGTCATTTTACTACCCCAATCTGATTTTGGGAGAAGAAGTTTCTTTAGATCCCAGAGAAAAAATATTTAGGTGTAATGGTGTATCCATACTTAATTGTATTACGTGGATAGAATAGAATGGCACAAATAACGAGGAGATATATAGTGAGGACAAAATAGAAAAAATTGCATTGGGAATAGCAAAGTGACAAGTATATTTAGTTAAAAATGCCAAGCAAATGGAAACAGAGTATGTGTGTTCAGGGGGTGATCGGAATAGCGATGGTTTTTGGCTTTTAGCTGAAAAAACACTGTAGCTAGCTGAAAAAACACTGTAGCTGAGTTAATGAATAGTGTAGTGAATAGTAAAAAAAAAGCTGAAGCTGAAAAAAGCCGAAACATCACCCATCAGTGTGATTGGAAGCCGCAGGTTACGTGGTCACTGGTCCGGCCGCCGTCAGGGGAGAAACCGCCCATATTATTTATTGGGCTACACATCAAGCCCATATCCATCTATCTGCCTAGTAGTGAAACTTTAGCTCTACTTGTATAAAAGCCTAACCAACCCCGGTTCTCTTCTCGAAAAAAAAACAGACCCGCCCTTGGCCTCCCTCCGAACCAAAAATTTCAAAAAAACCACCCAAACGGCCAAAACCTCCCGCCCCTTCTCCGGTTCTCCCACCTCTCGAGCCCCTCCTCTCGCGATGCATCCCGGCGGCGGCGGCGGCGGCGCGATCTGCGTGCTGAACGTGGCGGAGAAGCCTTCGGTGGCGAAGTCCGTGGCGGAGATCCTGTCGCGCGCCTCGGGGGGGATGCGGTCTAGGGAGGGCCGGTCGCGGTACAACCGCGTCTTCGAGTTCGACTACGCCATCGGCGGCCGCGCCTGCCACATGCTCGTCACCTCCGTCACGGGACACCTCATGGAGCTCGACTTCGACGACCGGTTCCGCCGCTGGCACTCCTGCGACCCCGCCGACCTCTTCCACGCTCCGGTCCGCAGGGTCGTCCCGCAGGTATCGCTCTCTGCCCTCCTCGCGCATTTCGCCGAACAGTTGTGCGCGCGGCACCGTGTCCTGTGAACGGTGGTCGCTCGCGTTGATTATGATTGGTTGATGCATTTTGCTGTAATGGCTTCGTGGTATCTTAGTGTCCGCGTCTATGGAGTTGGTTGCGCTCAACACACGGTGAAATGCGCCTCATGGAAATTTCGTCGAACAGTTGATGTGCGTGGCGTTGTGGTGTATACATACCTTGATTCCCGTAAGCAGTTGGTGGACATGCTATAACTGGGGCTGATTTGCAGTGGCATTGAATGGCTCTGCTGGTTTTGTTCGGGCGACTGTTCGTAAGGAAATATTTGAAGTGCCCATCAGGAGCTTGTGTGCTGGCATTGCATGGCTACAACTTGGTATTGAAGTGGGATTCATTAGCAATGCTGGTCATTTGCGCAGCAGCAAACTGTTTCTAATCTTACATATGTGCGCGATGCACTATAGGAGTTGTGGTGTTTGAAGTTATTATCACGTTAGGCGGGGGGCACTTAAGGCTGAACTCGTGATTGCAGCAGGCAAAGCAGGGTAGTTGCACAGTCGTACACTTGTACTGAAAACTGCAGATCAACCCCCTTGGAAGAGACAATGTTCAGGCCTTTTTTCTGGGAAACAGGTCACAAGGAAATAAAAGTTTATTTTACAGCATCATTTAACTCCCAGCCCTTAAAGGGTATTAGAGCAATACTTTCGTAACTACCAAGAACTGCAACACATAGAGAAAAATTTAGAAGCTATGGGGATGCCGGGGAGTAAAAAAAAACCAAAACATGAAGTTCAATGATTAACACAAGTCATCTGGGTATCCTCTATTCCTCTCCTCCAGCTTGTTCTTCATTCTTCCATTCCAGCATCAAGGAGTTGGATACTGCCTCTTGGTTGGCATGCACACACAGCAGCAACAGCTTAAGCTTGCTGGTCGATATGGTTTGACGCTGCTTTGCATCCAAAAAAAAAAAGGAAAGTATGTTTATGCCTAGGTGAAACTTGGATGTTGAGAGCATCCTTTGCTTGGTGCTCTTCATTGAGCCAATCAATTATTATGTATTTTTTGTTCTTTCTTGGAATCTTCTTCTCTCTTCCTGTCTGGATGAATTAGTTGAGGAACATGCAAGCATAGTGTCCAGCATGTTGAATACTTGACTGGCAATGTTGAATACTTGAATTGTCTATATTTGTCCAGCATGTTGGCGCATAGTGAGATTACTTTGTGTTTTTGTGCATAGGTATGTCAGTGGCATGATCATAATGTTATTATAACTGCTCAGTTTATTTACAGTTGAGATCTATTCATGAATCTTGCTTCTTAAAGTGCAGGATAAGCAGGACATAAAAAGAACATTGGAAGAGGAAGCTAGGAAGTGTCAGTGGCTTGTGCTATGGCTTGATTGTGATAGAGAGGGTGAGAATATCGCATATGAAGTGGTTGAGATTTGCACAGGTGCCAACAGTCATCTCAACATTTGGAGAGCTCGTTTCTCTGCTTTGATTGACAGGTATTGGTTGCTATGGACTGTCTGTTTGCCCTCTATTCAAAGATGGCATATCCATCTGTTAATTTGTCTTAAAAAATGAAACCACAGGGAAATACATGACGCTGTGCAACATCTTGGCAGACCCAACAAGCTCTTTGCTGATGCTGTGGATGCAAGACAGGTTATTTCAGTTAGCATTCCAACCTTTGAATTTGTCGTTAGTGTTTCATATTTTTGCGTTGCAACTATCAACAAAACTAAAATACTACTGCAATGCAAGCAAAGTGATATCCATGAAAATATTCTGCCACACATTTTTCGACTAACACTGTTGATTTGTACTGCTATTGGAACTGAATAAACCTAAAAGAAGCAGATATGCTAGTACATATTGTTCCTGCTTATATTATTCTTCGCAAATGAATACACATTTGCTTGTGCCTTCTCACTCTCTTGAAAAGCTCGTGCAAATAATAAGAAATTTTGTACAGGAAATCGACCTTCGCATAGGTGCCTCCTTCACTAGGTTTCAGACAATGCTGCTAAGAGATGCATTTGTCCTTGATGTCACTGGGGATGACAGGAATGTAATTCTGAGCTATGGTCCTTGTCAGGTACTTCAATATAGAGTATGAGCAGAAGATACTGAATGTGTGCCCAATTGCCCATTTATCATTTCGGTCTTAAGATTTTCTTTTCATTCCAGTTTCCAACCCTAGGCTTTATTGTTGAGCGTTTCTGGGAGATACAAGCTCACGAACCTGAAGAGTTCTGGACAATAAATTGTTCTCATACATCAGATGAAGGCACTGCATCTTTTGGTTGGATGTAAGATGCACTTTAGAAGTTGTCCTGATAGTTTCATTACAAAAGTCATGTGACATTTTTCTTGTTTGGCAGACGTGGCCATTTGTTTGATTACTCATCTGCTGTTGTGATCTATGAAATGTGTGTTGAAGAACCAATGGCAACAGTGAGCCCTGCACATCTTTTATTTCAATACCAGTAGTTACAAAATTAATAATGATGGACATCTTTAATAAAGGATCAAAAGAGTTTTTAGTTGTTTTATTTTGTTTCCTGCAGGTACAAAACATCAGGAATCAGGAGAAACTAAAATACCCCCCATATCCACTAAGTACTGTGGAGCTTCAGAAACGTGCTTCTAGGTACTTCAGAATGAGTTCAGAGCACACAATGAAGGTATTTTTTTTAGTGTCTTATTTTTCCTTAACAGTTTTGCTAGCTAATAATGGCATAACTCAGTGTCCTGATGTTTTGTTTTGCTGGTTTCTTGTGCTGTCCATATCAGGTGGCTGAAGAACTGTACCAAGCTGGATTCATTAGTTATCCCAGGACAGAAACTGATAATTTCTCTCCAAACACTGACCTACATGTCAGTTTTGAAATTTACTAGTGTGTCTTGTCCTTGTTCTTATTTCTGGTCTTGATGATTCTGATCACAATTTTTTTAGAATTGCATATATAGTTTTACATTTTTACATGGTTTACATGATATCATTTTGTTCTGTGAGAGAAGCCAAATTATATAGTTTGATCTGACAAAGTGACCAGTGAAAAAGAACATGTTGTCAAACAATTGTCTATTGTGAATTTAAGTTGTTTAAACTTTTGGTAATCATAGCGACATGTTCCTCCTTTTTGTTTCCATTTGACATGGATATGGTAACACTTGATGATCTTCATTGCATTTAATTCATGATTTTTTTTCCATATGTCATTGATGAAACACCACTAGAAAAAAATGTAAAACAACACATCCTACAATCCAATTCATACTTGTGATGATTATACAATTTTTTTATTTTCCTTCATTTGTGTTTTCAGTTCTCTTCATGCCTTACATGTTTGACTCCCTTTGACTTAGACAATTGTACGTGAACAAGTGGCTCATCCTGTTTGGGGAACATATGCTCAGCGACTTTTGGATCCTGAAGCAGGACTCTGGAGAAACCCCAGCAATGGTGGTCATGATGACAAGGCACATCCTCCTATCCATCCAACAAAATTTTTGGCTGGTGACTCCAACATGTCCCCAGACCATCATGTATGTAGCATTCTTAAATAGCATAGAAATATTAATCAGGCATCATACTAGTTTTATAAGACCTTTTTCAAGTCCATTGTTTTTTATGCTCTACAAATCTAACAAAGTTTTGCATATCTGTTTTCTGGTGTCCAGAAATTGTATGAGCTTGTTGTTCGCCATTTTCTTGCTTGTTGCTCCCAACCTGCAGTTGGAGCTGAAACAACTGTGGAAATCGACATTGCTGGTGAACAGTTCAATGCATCAGGGCGTGTTGTACTTGCTGTGAGCATCCTCAAATATTGTTGTAATCTTCTGTTGTTGCTTACATTTAATAGGCTACTATCCATACTTCAAGAAACATGACGCTGTGGTATCTCCTAATTATCTGGTCCTGCATGTTCTAGAATTCCATTGGAAAATTAGTTCCACTGATACATCTGGGAAACAATAGTAGGATAAGGTATATAATCAGTAATGAAGCAACTATACCTAATGTACAAAGGTGATGTAGCGTTAGCTGATTTCCTTGATGTTGAAGCTGCAATAAAAGACTCGGGTAGTTATTTCTAATATATGAGCATGAAGCAGGGAAAACCCATTATAGATTTAATTTTGGCAATTATGGTGCACTATTTGTTGAAAGGGGAAAAGGGGGGAGCATGTGCGTAGAAAGTGAATCAGACAACTAACATGTAAATCAATAGTAAACGTGTGACAAATAATTGTCGCCCCCTGACATTGGTTGGCACTTAGATAGCATATTAGCAAACCAGGCTTCTGCTCTTACAGGAGAAATGTTGTACCCACGTAATGCAGGCAAGAAAATTTATTTACTTTAGTAGACTCCTAGATTTATTTCCTTTATTATAGTATCACCATGATTTCTGGTGCAATAAGAGTCTTTCATTCTCTTCTACATCTGGGATCTGGAAATTTTCCATTTTTAATGAAAAATGCTATATACTTTCTCTGTAGAAAAATTATTTGGACATTTATCGCTTTGACTCATGGGGCGGTGCATTACTTCCAACATACACCATCGAACAGCAGGTTTGCTGCATTCATACTCCATGTTTATTTGTTGAAACCTTATTTTCTTGTTATGATGCTGTTGTGCCTTCTGTGCTAGCAGAGATAAAAAAATGCCAGTGTGGACAGTTCTTCTAAAAATCAGCCAGTTTAGTGACCATGATAAATTTGTGAATCGAGCAAAAGAGCTAGTATATTTTGTTATGAATATTGTGTGTATATTGAAGGGGCCTACTGGGCAATATATATATAGAGTACAAGAGGTTATTACAGAGGAATATGTCATATACGGATAAGAAAACCCAGGTATATAAGGAAATAACTAAAACAATCATATTATATCTGTAATGCCCTTAGCATATTTGTTAGTAATAGAAGAGTATATATAGCTTTACATGGGCCAAAATGAGCCAACACTAGATGGGCCTACATTACATATACTACACACTTAAACAAAATTCATATTTCAAATTGAAAACTTGATCCTTTTAATTGTAAGTATTGATGATGTTTTAGGCAAAATTTGTAATATGTATGTCAGCGTATCAGTCTGTTCAATATGTATGGATTAGTTATTTAGTTGTTTGATATTTGTCAACTACAATATATATGGATCACTTGCTCAGTATTTTTGTGAAAATGATTTTTACCTTGATTTTTTTTTGAATCCTTTTAAACTAACACAACATTAATCTGAACAACAATTTAAACCTTGCAGTTTGTTCCGACAACTTTAACGCTTGATTCTGGAGTCACTCGACCACCACCTCTTCTTGCTGAAGCTGACCTCCTTAGCTGTATGGATAAAGTACACCACTTCTTCAGTTCTTCTTGTCATCTATGTTAGTCTTTTCCATGGCAATATCCTATGTATCTAAAATTGCTGAGTTGTGCAAATATTTGACTCCTTTTGGTTCTATTTCCAGGCAGGAATCGGCACTGATGCAACCATGCATGATCACATAAAGAAGTTACTTGACCGTTGTTATGCAACCAAAGATGCAAATATGCGTTTCTCCCCAACAAATCTTGTATGTCTCATGCGTCATGCCAGATGAAAAATTCCATTTATAGCATAATTATGCTGTTTGAGTGATGGATTTGGTTACAATTAGTTGTGTGTCAGTGTGTGTGCTTATGATGTAGCACCTGGTGGATCTTTAGCTAGCGTTTATAATCTTACTAGAATATGGTATGTTTGATAACCCATAAGTACGCATGAAAGTCTTCACCCACATTTTGTGAGATGTCCCCTTAGCCACAGTGCAATTATTTTCTTTTGAAGATATATTCAAAACTCAGAAGAGAAAATACACATAATTCTCATTTCGAATAGGTAACATGTCGTCCACATGCATACATTACTGTGGTAACTCCATTGCTTTTGTAAAAAAAATTAATCTTGTCATAATGAGGACTCTGTTGTTTGATGTTTCAATGTAAGATGCTTTTGCACTTTTGCTTATGTAACACATGCATACTTCTTGAGTAACTAGCTGAAGGTGTCAATCTAATTCATGTTACTGCAAATGGCATATATTCTGTTCTATTTCCTTTTGATTTAGCTTCTAAAACTTCTATCCAACAAGTTCTGATGAGCGAGTTTAGTGTCAATTTGTAATTAAGAGTGGGTTGTAAGATAGCTTTTTCTCCAGTGTACAGAAAGAACAGTTCTTCCACTCACATCACTAGTGTCTTTTTTTTTTTGGGTAAATGCAGGGTGAGGCGTTGGTAATGGGTTATGATGAAATGGGGTGAGTTAATTCTTAAATCTCTGCACTTATTGAATCCATATAGGATGAATTATACTTGGTTGCTCAAAATAAACTCACAAATTTTAGGTATGAGCTCTGGAAGCCTTATTTAAGATCAATGATGGAAGCTGATATGAAATCAGTTAGCATGGGTACAAAGAGTAAATCGGAAGTACTTGAGAGTTGTTTGCAGCAGATGAAAGCTTGTTTTCTTGATGTAAGTTGTATTTTCCTGTATGTCATATTATAGATATTAGATATATCTCATATAGCTGTGTATTTTCCCCGTTGTATAAGGGGTTTTCTGCATATATCACATACCTGTACGTGTATATATATTGACCTATTGACTTCATGATGGATACAAGTGATGTTCATAACATGATATTAGAATCAAACTTAGGGTTTCGTCATACCTAAGGTTCTGATCCGTACTTGTCTCGTCGCCGCTGTTTGGGTTCTTCTGCCGCCACCGTCGCTTCTTCGTCAACTGGAGCTGGGTTGCTGCTCTTTGATCCTGCTAGATCCAGTTGGTGACGTTGTCTCTGGAGCCGTTGGCTCTCGACGGATCTCACCGGGCCGGCGGCGGCTCGTGCTCGTCTCCGGCCGCTGCCTCCTTTTTCGGGGTTCAATGGGATCCGCATCATTGTTGACCCCATCGGCTGGATTTGGAGCCTGCCTGCCAGATCCAGGCTCTTTGGTCGCCGCCGCCGCCGCTGTTGGATCTCGCCTGGTCGCTGCCATCTGGTCATCTCCGCCACGTGTGCGGCCACCGACGACCTCTTCCCGCGCCAGATCTGGTCGCCGTCGGCCATCTCCGCCGCTCTCCCACCAGGCGCTCTTTGGTTGCCGGAGTCGAGCTGTCGGAGCCAGAGTCGCTTGGAGCACCAGCTGCCACTCCTTTTGTTCTTCAGTCGTCGGAGTCGCCGGAGCCGGAGTTGGAGTAGTCGTCATCGCTCGGAGCACCGCCGCTTGGCCAGTTGGTAACTGCTGCTCTCGGGTAACTTCTTCGCTCATTTTTTTAGCTCGGTCCGTTAAGAAACCGACCCATTAAAGGTACCGACCAACCGAAAAAAGAAAAAAAAGAAAAAGGGAAATAGGAAAAAAGGAGAAAAAAGAAAAAAGAGAAAAATATCTTCTTTTGCAGGCACTGTCTTTGTTTCCTGTTGTCCGATGGTCTTTGATGGTTTCAATTATCAGGAGTAGTTTCAGCATATGCGCCTCCACATACGTGGTCAGCGTCTTTGGGAGTATTTTACTGGCGAGTCGTCTTATCCGTCTCGCTCTACTCCACATACTGCGCCTGTACTCCCGAAGGATGCTTCTGAAGACACTCGTACAAAGGCATTTGAGGTTTTCATAGAGACTTTTCTGTCTCAGTATGCTACTTACAAGACATGGATCGATGATAATGCTCGTGCTTTTGTTATTCTAGTTGGCAGTATGGAGGTGCACCTCACTGGTGATATTGTTGGTCTGGTTTCTGTCCAGGCGATGTGGGCACATCTGCTCACCCGCTACGAGCCATCTGGTGATTCTTTGTATCTTGCTGTTGTGCGTCAGGAGCAGTCGCTGTAGCAGGGAGATGCCACTGTAGATGAGTTCTAGGCTCAGCTGTCCGTGGTATGGCGTCAGATTGACTCTTTAAGGCCAGATGTTTGTCGCACATGTCAGTGTTGTCAGCGTCAATAGTCTCACTTGGAGCTTCATCGCATCTACGACTTCTTGACACGTTTCCAGTCAGAGCTTGAGCAGACTCGTGCTCAGTTGCTGGCTCGTCACCCTCGTGTGACTCTATTGGATGTCCTTACAGCTGTTCGTACTAAGAAGATTCGCCTTCGTGGTGCGGGTCTACTGTCATCATCGTCATTTCCTTTGGTTTTGGTGGCTTCTTTAGCTTCTACTCCTTCTGCGTCGCTAGTTACTTCTTCAGCATGTGTCTTCCGAGTTTCAATTAGTAGATTTCTTTACATAGGCACAGACCAGAGCCCAGCACATATTTCGCCGCCTTTCCAAACTTCATGTTGTTGATGCACTATAAGTTTGAGGAGCGGTGTTAGATATATCTCATATAGTTGTGTATTTTTCTGTTGTATGAGGGGTTTTCTGCATATATGATATACCTGTATGTGTATATATATTGGTCCATTGACCTCATGATGAATACAAGTGCTATTCATAACAATATAAATGGAAAAATAGTGATCTCAAGTTACAGAAAAAAGAAGCAAAGCAAAGGTTCTTTGTCATCTACAGATTTACTCCCTACAGTCACAAAAAAGTGATGTTTTTGACTTTTCAAAGTCAACAGGATGCTATTTTGACTACTAATTTTTGTTATCATATATTCTGAAAAACTTAGGGAATTAAAATATTGTGAAAGTATTTTTCATGATAAATTCACCCATATCATTTTGGTTTTGACGATATCTTTGGTCAAAATTAATTAGTTTTGACAGCGCGCATTCTAGTGCGTAACTCTTTTGTGACTCAAGGGACTATTAAATTAGCTACTGTTCTAGCGAATTGCTTTGGGTTTGTATTGTGTAAGTTGACCACATTGTGATTATTGGTGCAATGCAGGCAAGGGCAAACAAAGTGAAGCTCCTTGATGCAATGGGAACATTCTTTGCTAGGTTTGATTGGATCCCTTTGGTTTTCTTGTTTTCTTGCTACAAATTTCTAGCTTCACTTTGACTATTTTATCTAGGTCAAGTAGACCTACGAATGAGACACATGGTCCTATAGAAGTTGTGAGGCCATGTGGTGCATGCAACGAGTCTGAAATGGTGCTGAAGCGAAGGCCGGTAAATTGTCTCCCCATGCCCCTTTTCATGTTTTAGGGAATTTGGAAGTGTCACTATCACACTATGTTCATGCTTGAGCTTTGCTGTTCTTCTCCCAGAGTGGTGATTTTATGGTTGGCTGTCGGAGCTTTCCTCAAGTGAGTAACGTGTGATCTTTCCTTAATTACCAGGATTTTTAAATGAAAAAAACAAACAAGAAAGAACTCATTAATTTATTTTGCTAGAAAAGGGCATACAGGCTTATATCTACGGTCACAATACTTGAACTTTGATGATAATTTTGATATTAAATTATTAATACTCCTGGTCAATTTTCAGTGTAGAAATGTAGTTTGGCTCCCAGGATCTCTATCAGAAGCTGCTGTGACTAATCAAGTTTGTCCTACCTGTGCTCCAGGTGGCCATTTAGTTTCTCATTTGTTGATACTGCGCCACCAATCTGACCTATGTTTTTTATTGTTAGAATATTCCTTTCCTTTTTGCCTCGAATAATTCAAGAATCTATAACATTTACAGGTCCTGTTTATAAGATTCAATTTAAGTTCCGCCGAAGGGATATTCCACCAAATTTTGATGTTGATCACCTAGGTACGCTATCTTAATTTCAATTGTAGTTCCATATTCATTTAGTTATTCTTTTGGCACTTCTGTGACCAACAATCCCACGGTCCTCTATGCTGCAAGGGGTATCTAGTAGTATTTTCGTCAATGCACATCATTAATGTGATAACTTTTCAGTGCTTAAGGTCATTCTCATGAGATATATTTCATTTACTCTGATAGGTTGCATTGGTGGATGTGATGATGTACTTAAGGAGCTTACAGAGATAAGTAGATTTGGAAGTCATAACCAAACTACAACACCAGGTATCGGATGCTTATCCTTGTTCTCTGTTTCATGTATGGGCCAAATATTGTGCTCATCTTTTTATAGTTCTAGATAAAGATATAGTACGTGGGGTTTATTGCAATCTTATGCCTAGTTTCTTAACAGGGTTTTCCCTCAAAAATTAAAATATTAAATAGGTCTGTTTTACTGGCCTTACACCCTGTTAAGGGTATTAGAGATAGAATAGGAATTGTATTATTTCTTTTCTTACATGTCTTGATTTCCTTATCCGTGTATGTTATATTCCTCTATAATATCTCTTTGTACTCTATATATATTGTCTATTGGGCCATTTCAATATACACACAATATTCATAATATGGTATCAGAGTTTAGATTAAAACCCTAACCTCGATCTACTTCCGCTGTTGCTGCCTCTGGCATGATTGATCCTCGCTCCTGGGGGTGGCCACCTCGTTGGGCTGCGCCGACTCACCTTGGCCTCCTCCACCGCCTCCCTGTTCCACTCGACAATGTCATCGTCACCACCGACGGCCGCGTCCGCACCACCAGGACACCCTGTCGTCGGCCCGCGCTCAAGTCGGCTCTTCGCACCGCTGTCGCCTCGGCTACCGCCGACGTCCACCGCTCCGGTCGCCTCCTCGCACTCCAGCCAGTTCTGGTCGGATCTGGCCCCCTCTTGTCTCTGGCGGCTCCTCCGTCAGGGCGTCGTTGCCCGCACCGGATCCAGGCTCCCCAAGGCGGCCTCCAACTTCATTGGTCGATCTGCCACCGTTGCTCTTGGATTTGGCTAGATGCCGCAGCTTCTCGGCCACCACACCACGGACTGAGTCAGAAGCAACCGGCCCGAACCTCTCCGCTGTCTCCATGTCGCCAAGCCTAGGCCAGTTCCGGCTGCCATCTCCCAGCTCCTGATCCTCCTGTTGAGTTGCTGCCTTGATTCGCCCTCTTGCTCCTCGCTCTCCTCACCATCACCTAAGAAAAGGAAGGGGGTGGGGAAAGTGCATTAGGGGGGAAGAAGGAGCAAGTGCGTTCGGGGGAAGAAAAGGGGAGAGGAGAGAGAGAAAGGGGAGGCCACATTAATGCTGAGCTGAGGATGCTAGTATATGCTCTCTTTTGAGTTATTTTTCTTTAGTCTTCCGTTGGCTTTCATCCAAGTCCGTAGCTTTTTTTTTCAATTCGTCCAAGCAGTTCGAGTCTACAAAATCCTTGTCAGTCAGCCGATTATTTTGCTAACCACGTTCCATCCTTTTGGGTAAGTGTGGTCATCTCCTTCCTTTTGTATAGCAGCAGCCGTCGCTCTTCTCTCTTAGCCATGTGCAGATCGTAGAAGTCGTTATGATGCCGTCGCCCTAAGCTTGTAAGACCGTCGCGCTTCTTTTGCACTTTGTGCACTGCACCGCCGTCGTCTTGTGTTTTGATCTGCGCTGCCATGTTTCTATCTATTCCTCTTCGATTTGATTTGACAATTTTTTTCAAAAGCCGCACGCTACGCGACATTATCAAGACTTGGACTTCAAATTTTTATTATTTTAGTGACAACTCTTTTTAAATACAATTTTATTGCATACGCGTTACATTTGAGGGGGGTGTTAAGGGTATTAGAGATAGAATATGAATTGTATTATTTCTTTTCTTATATGTCTTGATTTACTTATCTGTGTATGACATATTTCTTCTATAATATTTTCTTGTACTCTCTATATATATTACCTATTGGGTCTCTTCAATACACACACAATATTTATAACACCCCACCTTATTTTGTCTCCTTGTTTTGCTTACTAAAAACATGACCGTAATGTCCGTTTCATAAAAGAGACATATTTTATGACCATATTACTTCACAGCAAGAGGCCAGAGCCAGACTCCAAGTGGTGTGAGGCAGGGGGCTTCAAGGCAGGATTTACATATTGGTTTTCGTCCAGCGGGGCAATTTACTAACGGGCACACGCCTGTTGTGAATCCCCAAGGTTTCCGATTGACCCATACCCAAAACTCAAGAAATGCATCAGGTATCTGAATTACTCACTCCCTATTTATGTGCAAAGCTGGTGACTTAAATCTTAGTTATTTTCAGATGCAGGTCAAGTACTGTGCACTTCATGTGGAGAACCCTGCATATCACGAATTGCCAATACAGAGGCTAACAGGGGGAGGAAGTTCTATAAATGTCAAGATACTTCATGCGGCTTCTTTGCGTATGTGATATTTTTAACCCCTTTATTGTACAATGTTTTGTTTGCAGAATGCATATGCATCCGTTACAAACTTTCAAAAATAAAATTAGTTTATCTATCTACTCTACTTGAAACTGTGGATCACGTGGGATATCTCCACTTATACAGCTAATTCAATAAGGGTAATTACAACTTGGACAAAGCTTCTTTGCATATATGATCCCGAACAAATAGCTTTCCGATTTTAAACAAGAGAGTAAAAAAATACTTTCTTTCACATTTTATTTGGAGTCTTCATTTCATTATCATCATTATTTTATTATTATTATTTGCACTACGAGCTATGGTGTATGCCAACATCTGTAACTCGCATGAGTTAATAAATTGGTAGTTGCTAGCCTCCGTCACTTGTGTTAATCATGGTTATCAAGTCGTCGCCTAGTCGACGACTAGGCGACAAATCGGTGGCGCTGGACCGATTGGAGCGGTTGACTCGACTTGCACCGTCACCGCCGGATCTGCCGCCGCCACCAGATCTGCCGTCGCCGCCGCTGGTCTACTGTCTCTGCCGTCGTCGCTGTCGGATCCACTGCTTCCGCCGCCGCCGCTGCCGGATTTGCCACCACTGCCACCAGATCCGCCGTCGGCTCCGGTGAAGGAAGAGAGGTGGCAGTGGGGGCGGAGGCGAGGCGCGCGGGGGGAGGGGGTGGTCGGAGGAAGAGAGGCGGCAGTGGGGGCGGAGGAGAGGCGCCGGGGTCGGAGGAGGAGAGGTGCGGGAGGAGGAGAGGCGTCGGGGTCGGAGGAGGAGAGGCGCGGGCGGAGGTCGAAGCCTCGGAGGCGAGGGGCGAAGCAATGGGGGATTAAAGATTCGGCAGCAGTCCAGCAGAGCGGGCATTATAAAGAATAGACATTTTGCGATTTAGTCCTCTTAGTTTCTAAAATTGTAATAAAATCTTTCTCTGTATATACATATTCGTATAAATAGCGTATAATAGTATAAACAACGTCTATCGACTAGTCAACGACTAGTCGGTCATTAGGAGGGTAGTGTCGACTTGTCGATTTAATAACCTTGGTGTTAATGGTCAGCCGATGAAAAGGCTTGCAGCAAGTTAAACAGCCGAGCAATTCGATGAGAAAAGAGAAGTTGTGTAGTCTAGGGACTTGTGTTAGTATTCTATGCATGTTTCTTTCTTTTGCCTGAGACTATGTGCAATGCAGATGGGAAGACGAGGTGGAGAATGTGGTGCCGAGGGGCCGTGGGCGTGGCGGGCGCGGTAGCAGCAGGCAAGCATCTGCATCTGCAGGGCGGAGAGGCGGCGGGCAAGGGCGAGGCAGGAGGGGCAGGGGCCGGAACTCCAACGCTGATGGCATGATGTTCGTTTCAGCGACGGGCGAGCCCGTGCACGGCTGCTGCTTCATCTGCGGCGACCCTTCCCACTTCGCCAATGCCTGCCCGGACCGCGGGAGATAGATATTACCGAAACGTTCGAGACGATTGTACATATTGGCAGCGTTGGCAAGGTACTCTTCATCGTTGTTGACATATGCAGTAGTATTTTTTAGATCAATGTATGCATTAGTACCTAGTTTTATGTACGAGGCAAATAGGTGCAATGCAATACGGCTAGTTTATGGTAAAGCATGTTAGTGATGTTCTAGATAACTCCCCAGAAAAGTGGGTGTTAGACTGATGTCAATTCAGAATATGTGACAGTACGATGCCCCCCTCTCCCCCTCCCTTTTTTTGCTTTTCAGCTGATTTTTGATTTTAACTTCATTTAGCAATTACTATTTATTAAACTAATAAGATATAATCAAAAGCCTTAGCCCAATTGTAGCACCCTAGCCCTCCACAAGGTCTAGAATGCTACCACTACGTACTTACCAACTCAAATTGGAGATGCTAATAAAGATTTTGGTAGCACATTCCTTATTTATACGACTACCAAATAGGGAGCAATCAACACATGAGTATGTAATAATTGCAATAAACCAATTAACTTCATATTGCAAACAACTATATTATAAACTGAATTTTGAGCTACAAGATCATGGAGGCTCTTCACCACGGCTCATAGATATGCTAAACCAAATGGCGAGTCACAAAAGACTTAACGTACGGGATTTGTATTAACAGAAGAAACCTGTTCTCCATTCAAGCAAAAGGAGATTTGTCGCATCCCATGCAACTTTTAATGTTTTTAAAACATACTCTAACCAGAAATTAATAGAAACATCTTAACAAAAGATTAAACATAACGCTCAATGGATGACTAAGCTATTATTTATAAGTGCAGTGCAAAAGGATTATTCCCATTCCATGTATGCAGTCAATCTGGATCACAAAAAAACAAAACAAAACAAAAGTGAGTCCGAAGACCTAATAAACACACGATAAAACAGTAATATCAATTTAGCAATTCAATCAATTCTATAACTGTAAACCAATTCTACGACTATAAGCTGTAATTCAAATCCATGACTGTAAATTGTAAATCATAATATCTGTAACTGTATCACTTTCTCTGTCACTTTCATGCAATGCAATACGATGTATCTGTAATTATAGCTTAAACCGGTATTGCGGAGTGTTCACTCATCGATGAACCACTCAATCGTCCCATCCTCTTTCATACGGGGTTTCAATCTCCACTCTCGTGGAGTTCCTACCGAAGTAGACCCTGTTCTTCTGTGTATAAGTGCAATGCATGATGCACATGCTTTTAATGTTAGCATTTAATCATAAACCACACTCATCAGTGTATGATTTGCTTGTAATCATATACCTCATCTCACAAATGCTATAGATCATGGCATGGAAATACGAGTAATAAACATTGATCATAATCCACTGTTCTACTATACATTTGCCTGTTAACCTGATGGACGATGCGCGGACAGCACCGAACACGAGCTGCCACCTGGACAAGCATTACCTATTTCAATTCATCACTAACGCGATACATACACATACGAGCAAATGACATTGTTTTTACGCATAAACCCAACATAGTTAATCTCTCTCTCACTGGACACCTTCCCATTTTCCTAATGCTCAACCAACCCAATAATTTAGCGATTTTGTCATTTATACTCTCGGATCGGACTCTATACGCTTAAACCTTCTTTGCTAATTTCTCCTATTCCCTCTTCAATTAATTGTACTAACCAACCTTACATTACTTTATCATCCAATAATTAATTTATTCGGCTGTGCACCGACAGCCCAAATTTTCCACTACTAGCTCACACGCACGGCTTGTACGCCCAACACACGCTAGCACTGCACTTCTTTCTCCCCATCCATAAATTAACCTGATCAATAGTGGCAGCACTATTTTCACCATCCCAGCATTCCATTTTAATAAACGACATTTCAATGGCTGCCTGAATCAATTCTTATAACCGGCATAAAAACTTATGCAACAATCGATGAATAAACAGGGAAAAGGTTTTCGAGGCGTTACGCTAACCTCGAGCGACTAGATCGGGCATTATCTGACGTTCCTTGGTCAGATCTGACGAATCGAGTGCTGCATCGGGCTTCCTTTTCTTTTCTTTTCCTCTTCTCCTTTTCTTTCCTACCCCTCTTTTTTTCCTTTCTCTTTCCTTCAGCCGGCTGCGAGAGGGAAAGGCACTTGCTGAAATTTCAAGCTGAAAAATGTCACAAACCTAATGATTTCATGAGATGATCAAATGATGGTAACTTCGAAATGCCCCCACGGTGAGCCGCGGTGCACGTATGCATCCTTGTAAAGTTCTTCCAACAGTTGCAACCCTCATTGCTCCTTAGGAATTCTATCATCCACCCAAAATCTCGAGTCAAAAGTTCAGCGGAAAATTGGATCATGCTACCACTCCTTTCCTTGCCCTATTACCATCAAGACACTATTTTCGTCAGGTCGCTTTCTTGATGTAGGACTAGAGCATTCGCTACATGCTATGCTTATCTACTCTTAGTTTACTGTGCAACACATCTCTGTCATAACACGAAACTTTTTGCGCAGTAACACATGCGTTGGATCATCACTCGCAAGAAGAAAGCCAGCGCTCAAAAAGCAATGGGCTTCCAGCTGATCAGATTGCTCAAATGCTGCTTGAACCGTTTGTTGCACTTTGTGATCATTCTGATGTGGTCATCTCACCTGCTTGAACGCTTTGAATAGCCAAAAACTTCTCTCTTTTTTTTAAAAGAAGAAAGAAAATAAAAGTGAGTTTTCCCTTAAATGAAACTAAGCTTTTGCTTAACTGGTGAGTGAGACTAGAACATAAAGGAGGGGTGAGAGGCTCTGCATTGCATGCGTAGGTGCTTGGGTTCCACCTAACTGTGTCGGCAACGGCATAGCTTTGCAGAGAGATGCTTCAGTTGCCACACAAGAAAGCTACTGAAAAATCTTGGAAGCGATCTTTCCATGATCGGAAAGATTCGTAACGAGGACGACTCGAACCGATCAAGCCTTTGTGATCATCATCGCCCATGCCCACCTAGCACTAGTAGCATATATGCTGCTACATTTGCTACTTACTGTACATTCCTCTGCATGTTACTATAAGCTGCTTATGTTTGCCAATGCTTATTATGCCCTCGTCTCTCTCACGCGCGCGCACGCACATTCTGAACATGTGAAAAAGAAGAAAGTGTCTATACAATATTCATATATTTTTTGGACTCAAAATTATCAGATTTTAGGGTGTAGATTTGAATCACTCATTTTTTTGAAGGGAGTATGGAGGATCTGTTGGATGGAGATCTAACGCTTTAGATTTGGAGTACTCATTGTTTTGAAGAGGGTATGAAGGATCTGTTAGATAGTGATCCAACGTTTCAAAATCTGATATATTTGAGCCTCTCAAAAAAGAAATCACCATGCTTCAAGGCTACAACTTAAGACCACCAATGTGCTAATTGAACTGCTAACAGAAAGATGATAACGAAAGAGGGTCGCCGTTGAAACTGTCAAACTTCGAACAAAGGAAAAAAAGCATCAAGAAATGAGGCACGCAGCTTACCAAAGAATTAGTGAATCCAAGCTGAGGAAGTTACCGGAAAACCATGGAAGTATTGCAGTAGCCATCGACACTCGATCGCTTGGTCTAGCTACATTTGCAACGGAGTTCATGACAAGATCGAACAAGAAAAACTTACTGAAAAAAGAGACGGCGGTGTTGCTGGTCCGAAGTCTGAACATCGTAATTTCAGAGCTTGAGGTCGCTAGCATCCATGGCCGATTCCGGAAGCGAAGTTAACAGTTGAGTTGGGGGGAATGAAGCCTGGTCCGAAACCGCCCACCGTGCCGCATCCGGCCGTCGTGTTAGGTCTCGGACCAGACGACATTCCCCTCAACTGCCATATGAGTGAGAGAGAGAGAGAGAGAGAGAGAGAGAGAGAGTTTTCATGTGGCCTCCTTACATGCAAGAAGGGCAGCTTGTTAACGCGCGGCAAATGGCACTGCTTTTCCACAGCCTTATGGCATGTAAGTCCACATGCTTCTTTGGCCGTTGTTGCTTTCACACTACATCTTGCATGAAGGACGACCAAACCTAGACCGTACTTCTTCTTAATCAGTACACTGATGAGTGATGATGTTGTTTAATCCAAGTCAAACTAGCTCATCTCGCACGACGACGTGCCGTAGCCATGTGTATTTCCAGCATGAACACGTCAGAGCTATCATGAGTTCATGACAACTAGCTTAGCTTACTGATATTCTGAGCAGCCGCCATTAAGGGCAGCCACTAATTAGTCTGCTAGCTGCCGCCGCTGAATTAGCGAAACGTGTACCAGATTTCAGTCATCATTAGGCATATAGTCCTGTCCATGATTAACCAAACCAAGCGGATGCAATATGCAGGTTAAGCTGCTGAAAAGCTAGGCTTCTTTTCTTTCGGAAGGCCTAGCTAGCTAGCACTGTGACATTGCATGCATGGTACATGGTTTTATTCCCAAGCAAAGGATTTCCTTTGCTTTGCACGTACTGCGCTGCGGTTCCAAGTTTTGATTCCAAGCTTAGCACTTAAGAAACTGGCCATGCGGCAACCTGCAGCTCTGCAACAACAAAGAGAGCTTTTTTTGTGGGGATGTGAAGGAGAGGCCGAAAGGGTGGCGGCCGGGGCGGCGGTGAAACAAATAATTAACCAAATGACTGAACCCAGGTGTTGGTTTTGTGATGCGTAAACTCTACTGGTATTTTCCTTTCGGCTACTTGGTTGCCTCTTTTTTTAGGTGTCCTCCTTCTTGCTTTTGTTTTTGCAGAAGATCAAGAGTTGGCCGTGTGAATGATGGAATAGTTACTCCAGGCTTTAGCTGGCTCCTTATGACAGGGACTAATGGAAGCGTTCTTGATTAATGTAGGGAAGGAATTTCCATTGGAAGTTTGTAGAGAGGAACATATTGCATATGCTATATTCAGTATGCATGGGCGCTGCGCTCAAATGCACATCTATGTCTAGGAAGGATAGAGATGATTGATTTGCAATTGACAGGGCCACACGGTCGAGCTCCGGAACAATCTGGCCTAAGACACAAATGAAGTTCATACGAAATGGATCTGTTTTTCGAGGACACATACGAAATGGATATCCATATTACAAAATGGTTTGTATGCATGTGTGGTCACAGAATCAACAAATTAAAGATGCGAAACATATAGATATTACGGTGATTAGCCTATATGGCCCCGCTCATTTCATCTTAAGCTTATGGTTTTTGGTTTATTTTTCGTTATTCCTAAATTTTATTTTTTTCTATTTTTTTAGCTTTTTTGCCGGTTCTTTTTCCCATATACGTTTGAATTATACGTGATGGGCTAACATGTTTTTTTCTATTTTATTTTTTAAATTTAATTACATCAAATAAGCCACTATCAGCTACAGTGTAAATTCAACCATAAACCACTATTTTTCAGCCCAACTGAGCGGGCTCATAGTCTCGGTTTTTTGTTGGACAATCAGAACCATGTTGCAGTGCACATTTCTATAGCCGGGTGAATTTTATCTTTCAGGAATAGGGAGTTTCCTTTTTGGTCCAACTCTTTAATTTTAAACTTAAGAATGATGATTTTAAAAATAAGTGATTGCCCTTCTTAGATCCATACCACACAACTAGAGAGTGGAGGGACAATGTGTTTCACTTAATTATTGAACATGTCTGATCGGGCGGTAACCCTTGGACGTAGTTCCTACGGTGTGGAGGCAAATAGGGTTGATCTATGGATTTTACTTCCTTTTTTCATATTTCGCTCAAAAAATTTGAAGAGGAATAGTGCATCGAGATGTTCGCAAGAGCCAACTCAATCCTCTTCCCAGAGAATCCAGATGAGGCAAACCTAGGAGAGTCTGCCGAGTCCAACTATTGTCCATGTACGATTGATAATGAATAGACATCTTTGCCAATAGGACATAAGTGTATCACTTATTCTGGCAAAATGCATCAAATTCCAACCTTAAATTACCTAAAAAATTGCTAGCTCCAGTGACTACTTTAAAAACCAATAAGCAGTTAGTTGTGCTTAAAAATAAAAATCGGTTGCTAAACCGCACGATATTTTTTATGTACATACCCTAAAAATATGTACATACTTCATATTCTGGTGCACGGTCGACCCATGGATTTGGTAATTTAGGGTGTGGAGCCATTAGAAATTGCCTAGCTTAATATTTGATCAATTTTATTATCTGTAGGATTTTATTTTATTTTTTAATGCTCCATGTGGCAGCGAGAAGCCAGCACACTGGGAGTTTTTTTTATGGATAATAGCACAGGTAGCTTGTATGTTTGCAGAGTTGCAGAATATGTCATGTTATAGCCCCTTTGGTTCATGAATTTTTCTAAATAATTATTTTTTATTAGAAATAAAATCAATATACCCACGTGGATTTTTTTTTTACAAGAATGACCTCCAGTCGTCCAACGGTTGGGCGACTGGAATATGTCGCCTAACAGCCGCGTGACACGCAAGCATTCCGTAGACCGTTGAGCGATAGGTTGCATTCACCCAACAGTTGAGCGACTGAGATCACTCGTCCAACGGTTGGACAACTGTAAGCTCCAGTCACCTAACAGTGGAGCAACTGCAATTTCAGCCCATTTTTTGCGCAACTAGCCTCCCGACTGTGCATAGAGTTAAATGACAATTGTTGTAGATAGATAACATTTATCAATTTTTATCTATAAGTTATATTTATTTTGGGAAAAAAATAACGAGAAACAATGTCGGTTGATCTATTTATGATTTTCATAGATTATGAATGGTACAAAATCTCTTAGATTCGCAACAACATTTTGCGATCATCATATGTTGTTATAATGCAAGAAATTTTGTAAATTTTTGTGATGACGATTGAGATAGCAATGATTGGTAAGTACGATGGTAAGTGCGATTGTGATGCAACCGAAAATTCAGATATGAAGGAGAACTTATTTTGCCATGTTGTTGAAAAATTTGAATGCGAAAAAACGAAAAGATGTGCTTTTACGGAATAAAATAGATATTATAATAAAGCTGAGAATAACATGACGCGTATGGTTTGGTTATATACATAAGAAAGAGCATCATGCATGATGTAACAAATCGAACTACTTTTACGATACATATACGTCATTTTGGAATTGAAATAAATTCGAGCTTTAGGGTACTAGTGCGGAACGGTCCAACCTATTGCGTGGATCGGGACTATTTTCCCTTGCGAGCTCGGCGTTGAACTTCTCAGCGGCTTCTTTATTCTTGGCCGTCATTTTTCTCTTTTTCTCGTGCTCTCTGCACGTGCATGCCTCGAGATGAGCTTTCATCTCCTGACGTATACGCTCGGTTTGCTTGTCGTTGCGGTGATCCTCCTCCCGGATCTTGCTGGCTCTTTTGACATCCCACTCTTCGAAGTCGAGAGCCCACTGGTCATATGGGTGGATCTTTAGGTTGATTTACTTGCGGTAGCCAAATAGCGGTTCCAGGGACTGCTGGTTTCGACAATTTGCATGACATATTGATTTAAATGCCATTGTTGTAATGGTACGCATAAATTTTCAATATACTAATGACATTATATTCATTCCTAATTAATCATTAATATTATCTAATAATATCTTACACAAAGCACACTATTTAATGCATATACAAATATTTATTAAATTTTCTGCAACTATAATCTTATACAAATGCTAATTTTGTATATAATATTGACTAAATTTTCTATAACTATGATTTTCTACGTACACTAATTTTCTACAACTATATTGCCCAACTATATTGATTAATTTTCTACAACTATAATATTGACTAAATATTCTACGACTAAATTTTTCTCAGGATACTAATTTTCTATAATTATATTGACTATATTTTCTACAACTATTTACTTCAAATCAAATTTTTTACGGATCCTAATTTTATACTAAATAAATTATTTATTTCATATAAAAATATTAACTAAAATAAACAAGATATTTCACTGGAACCTCTCTTTCTTCCTCTCCCTTTCCTCTCCTTTTTTTCTCTTCTCTTCTTCTTTCTTTCCCTTTCTTTTCTCTGTTCGACGTTAGCAGCTCGAATGCACTGTGCGGCCGGGGCTCGGCCAAGCGGCCAACTATATACCGGACGCAATCGTCGAACGGCTGGGCAACTGGACCTCTAGTTGCCTAACGGTTGAGCGATATGTCTCAGTCGTCCTACCGTTAGTCAACTACAATTATGTAGTCCAACAGTCCACTAACTGCATGCGTATCGTGTAGCCGTTGGGCGACAGAGTCCAGTCATTCAACATATGCGTGACAAAAGGCCATTTCTGTAAAAAAAAGATTTGTGCGGATATATTTTTGTAATTTAGAATAAAAATAAATTATTTTAAAAAATTCTTTGGTTCATCGTTTGAAATTTTTGGGAAATGATTTTGTAGGTGCATAAATTTTTTATCCTCACTGCTAGAATCGGTTTTTCAGTTAAAAAAGAAAGAAAGAAAGAAAGCGAAGACGCCATTTTTCTCGTCTCTTTCTCAGCTTTAGGTGATTTTCTTCTTCATCGTTTCGAAACGTGATGCTATGCTTAAATCTCTCAACCTCACATCACATGCAAAGGTTAGAGAGAGAAACGCGGGGTTTAGGGAAGAGACGGTGGACGTCTGTTCGCCTCTCCAACCCGACAGAGAGGGGGAGGGAGCCATTTTTCCTACTCTTTGCAGCCAAGAACCATTTTTCCAATTTTTTGCGGATTTTTTTTTCACATGTCTGGGTCTTTTGGTTGATTCCCCTATACGGGTTTTGTTCTTTACGTCTCCGGTATTCTCCCAATTTGGTGATTTAGAGAATCGCAGCTTCTTGATTGAAGATTTGAAACATTTGTATGTTCTAATACATTCTTCTTTGAATCTGAACAATCTGGTGTGCATATGAAACCCGTAATGTAATATCGGTGCAATTCTTTTGCAGGAAAGATTGGATCCTGTTCTCCAATTGGTAGAAAGATTGAGTTCTTGCGATCTATCTGTATGAACATTGGCATGTGAAAAAGAAAATCCTGTCTTGATCTTGGCTGAGAGCAACGTGGTAGTTGCACACTCTTGCCGCATTGGTGAAGTTTTCTTGGGGTAAAAGATTCGTCTTCTTGAACCAAACGCTGGCATGAGTGACCAAGATTGTACGATTGTTGTTTCCTCATTAACACTGTGGTGCGATTTGAGTATCTTTGTGCCGCACTAATGGGAAGTTCATAGGAAAGATCGGATTTTTAAGCAACCTACATGCAAATTTGGGGTGCATTGATCTTTCATGGCTGCGAAAGCTCGTGCAAGGTCACGGGACTTTTCGCGGCAATTCTGGGCCGTACTGTGCCATGCCTTCAGCGAGTGCTGCCTGATCATAATGCTCTTTGTCACTGCCGTGGTGTCGTATACGGCGACAAGGTTCGCACGCATCTGCAGGCTCCGGTCACCATGTATGCTGTGCTCAAGATTGCATCGGGTCCTACATGGCAAGGCCTGGTTCTCTGACGAACTGATATGTGCTGCACACAGGTTGGAAATCTCGCATCTGTCATATTGCCATAGTCACAACAAGCTCGCGCACTCTGATGAGCTATGTGAAAGGTGCCTCCGTTCATGTGTTGGATTGGTTGGTAAGCCTTGTAACCTGACAAACGTGAGCGTTAAGGAGAAGGTGAATTCTCGGTTGAGGTGTAAGCGTACACAGCTATGTTGTTGTTGTTCAGAGCCGTTCAAGAAGGCACGCAATGTACATAGGATATCTGAGCATGTAAATGACAGGGTTCCAGATGATGACATGTGCAAAATGAAGGAGAGAAGTGTAGCCATGGCAAGTGCTGGCCATTCTTCTGATTAAGGATTTGATCACTTGCCTTATGGAGGTTACAGAAAGCTAAAGGTCCGCCATGATTCTGAGTCTGAGATCCATGTCTCAGAAAACGATGACGATGGCAATGCAATGCCTCATGAAGCTAGACAACGAACCGAAGACATCTCATGTCATGGTGTGCAGCTGCAACCTATGATCACCGGTGCCAACTCATTGTCCACCCATCCTTCTGAGAGTGCTGTTCTGGCAAAGCTGATGGATACCACTCCTCTAGTGCCATTGAATACTACAACAGGTACTGACAATCAGCCTAGTGGCACCAAGCTTGGAAATATTGCAAAATCTTCAGATCCTGCTATTGGGCATGGTTTAGAGGAAATCAACTGGAGTCAGGTCAATGTGCGTAACAGCAATCATGACGTGCAGTCGAAGGCTATGCCTGAACAAGTTTGTGCTGAGCTTCCAAGAGAGAAAAGTATGTATTATTATCCAAAATGCTATAATCCTTATCTAACTTCAACTATTTCTGAGTATGTCAAATTTGTACTGTAGCTTGTCTGGTTGATATTGAGGAAATTGGCGATTCAGAAGGTATTTCAGGAAGCCCTGATGAGGAAGGTACAAAGGTTTTTTTTCTGGTCCCACATATGCAGGAACCAATTCGACTGCAGACGCTCATATCAACCGCAACAACGGCATGGAAAATGCTTCTGGTGGTAGGGGCAACCTTCAATCTCCTCGTTGGTCTGAAATAATATCCGCCAAGGATACCAATTCAAGAACTCAGGAAGAAGTGAAGACATTCCTGACCCAGTTGTCTTCTGCACGAGTTTTTGATGGTCCTTGGAGTGAGGTGATTACTAGCCCCAGAATCAGCATACAGATTGATGAGTACAAACAGTCTGATGACACTGGTAGCAGACAGTTCCTTGAGAGGAACAACTCAAATCTGGAACCATTTGATGTCCATGTCACTATTGAAGATGAAGGTGAAAGATCCCTTGAGTACCTGAAGCAGAAGGTTGAGCTTGACAAGGAAAAAATGAGTATCCTTTACAAGGAGCTTGAGGCAGAATGGAGTGCTTCAGCAGCAGCAGCAAGCGAAGCGATGGCTATGATCAACAGGTTGCAGGAAGAAAAGGCTGCAATGAACATGGAGGCACTGCAGTGCCTCAGGATGATGGAAGAGCAGGCTGATCATGACCCAGAAGCAATTGAAAAGCTAAATTACTTGCTTACAGAAAGGGAGAGAGAAGTGCTTGATCTGGAAGCTGAACTTGAGAATTATCGGAGCATGCTTCGCAATGAACCATTTGATGTCGGAAAATTTAATGCTGTGGATGGAGATATGGCATTTGAAGTCTTGGATGGTTCAGATTTCATGAGGAACACCATGTTTGGTTTTGAAGATGAAAATGTAAAAATTTTGGAGACCTTAAGTAGATTGGAGGAAACACTCAGCATGTCCCCGACAAACAGACTTGATTTGGATGGTGCAAAAGATGATCTACAGAACGGATCAATAAGAGATCACTCAAGGGGTGGTGGGCAGTATATAGAAAATTCAGAGATAGAATGTGGGAGCTCACTTTTGCCTTGTGAACACTTGAATTGTGAATCAATTTCTTTTGAGCGAAATACTGAAAATCAACCCATTGGGAACCAAAAACATTTTGGTCCATGTTCCCACTTAGATGATGACAAAATCAGTGCTATGATAAATGTTAAACATGAAATTTCACTTCTTAATAGTAGATTTAAGGCACTTGAAGCAGATCAGAAGTTTCTCAGGCAGATATTAAGTTCTCTTACATGTAGCAATTGTGGGGTACAATGTGTTCAGGAGATAACTAGCCATTTGCGAGAGCTGCGAAGAGTCATCACTGAACAAAGTGAGATGACAGTTTTATGAGCTCAAAATTATTCAGCATTATTCTGAAGGTAATAATAGACCATAGTTGTAGTTCATCTGTTAGCAATGAGTAATTACTTTGAACGTTTGAGTACGTGTTGTGCAAAACGAAAATGTATAGTATAGGTAACACGATGCATATCAATATAGGTTGATGCTCAGGAGGCCTTATGCATTGCAACAGGTCCTCCAAATGTATTGCAAATACCTGCTGAAACTGTAACCTTAAATTGATTTTCCATCAAACTAGCTTCAGAATCATTGATCTCACACAGGACACAGCTCACCAAATTATCAGAGAGGTGTATTTTTCAGTCACTTGCTGCTGTTTCATTGGATGCTGGTTATTATTTGACTATTTTCTTTCAATCTACAGTAAAAATTCTCATCAACTATATTGAATCAGAACAATTCTTTGAATCTACACACTTTCTTTGCTGTATATCTTCCAAAATCACCTTTAATCTTAATCTGAATTTCTGCATCATTTCCCAATGGAATATGTAGAAGTGCACTGTAGCTTATTGTCTGACTACAGTGTTATTCTTTACTAGTTATGAAATGATCAAAGGCCTTGTGAGTCGTGTGTCATGTTGTTTATTGACGTGTCATGTTTTACAGTCTAGAGATTCTGATCCAATCTCTTTCTCGGTTGCTGCTGTTGATTGTTACAGCACCGTGATGGTAGCTTCATGGTGGAATGACGATCCAGCTCGGAGATTTTGACAGATCATCAAATTGTGTTCTTGTTAAACAGGGGGTCGCACAGATAATACACACCTCCGAACTTGTCCAAGGCGATTTTGAATTTCTCATTCGTCATGGCCGGTGTAATGGAAGTTGCCCCCCATGCTTCGTTCCATTACTTAATAGTGATGTCTCGGGGCGTAGTTAACTACCGGGATCCTGTATGCCAATCTGGTTGTTGTTGTTGTTGTTAGGAGCAATTTTTTTTGTCGATGTAATTAAATTTTGCGGCTATTGCCGAGATCAGGAGTTGAACTAGTAACCCAGGTATTGTTAGATTAGTGATTTCGTCAAATGAGTTCACCCTTCACTCCTGTTACTGCACCTGGGAATTGGGATGCATGTTTTGCAGCCCATCCAAATTCACCATTTACAAAATGTGAAATAGAGGGAACCTATTTGGTGCCTGGCCAGAACAGGTCGCTTGGGATCTTGAAATTTCCATGAAAAACTCCTACAGGTGCACTGATCGTAATCTTACACTAGCCAAGTTATGTTTGCAGTTTGCAAAATTGCCAGAAATCAAACCAGCAGATGCGAGATGCACCAGTGCGTAGCGCAGTGCCTGCGGAATCTGCAGGTAAAGCCGGACAAGACCAAACACCGCACCTGCACGACGTCGGCCGAGCGGCACTGCCGATGACCAATACCACCGTTCGCCGGCCGAACTCGCCGCTTGCGGAGTGGCTCATTGACATGGAAATGCTAGCTAATATCGTGCGCGAATCAAAACAAGTTTGCACGCATGCACCACCCGTGCCGCGCAGCGCCGCGGCTGGCCACCTAGCCCACACCCACTCCGCCGGCGCCTGGCAGTCTGTGGCAGGGCGCAACGTGCCTCCACCCGCGCGTGGCATCCACCGTTCCGTCCGGACGGAGCGGATCGACCTCACCGTGTGCTGTGCATGAGCAAATCTGTTTCGTGCAGGGTGAAGAACCCACAGATCATCGTAAACCCACGACTTATAACGCTACTGCTGCAACTAAACGAAAGACCTTGTATGTTCACAGCAAAACCGAGTTCGGTGTCAGGACACTAGTAGGTAGTAGTAACCGCACAAAAACCTCAAACGAGGAGTTGAAAATAGCGTGGTTAGTTAAGGAGACACGGCGAAGCATCAAATCTTTCTCAAGTTAGAACAGAAATTGAGATGTTCCATGAGAAACCGCCGCTGTACAGCTATCAATAGCTGCCAAAACCACATAAAAAAAATAGCTTTCCCTGGAGACCAGCCTCCAGCAATCATTCATCACCCGAAAACAGCCTGATGATATCGTAAAAGAATCTATATGAACGACCAAAAAAAAAAACCGCCATCTACTATTCGATATGGGAGTATGCCTGGACAGTGCTGCGCTCTGACACTGCCTCGAACATAGGCAGAAGGTGGGAAACCACACTACAAATAGGAACATTCACAAGGCGGTCACTGAAACCGTTAATTGCCGTCTTGGAGAGGACTGAAACTTCAGGACAGACTGAGCTTCCTTCGATCAACTCGCTCCATGCTGCGTCTTCCTCGTTGAGGTTGGATTCTCGCAAGAGTTGTAACACTTTATCTAGGTGAGCAACATTCCTACCTGCTCCACAGCCAGTGGCGGTTGCAGCACCCACTGCATTTGCTAGTGCTAATGTGCTAATCGCCGGCAAGTTGTGGAGGAACCCGAAAGCTATAGCAGCAGTAAAGCTATCTCCACATCCAACCGTGTCCACAACGTCAATCTAGTGGAGATACAGAGCATAGTGAATTCTAAGAATGTGACAATTCAGGCAAATAACTTTGTTTACTTTTGACGCACTTCACAAACAAAGATCCTTTATCAGCATAGTGAGTACCTTAAAAGAAGGTGCACAGGAAACAGCGCTTCCAGTGATCATGATGGATCCTTTCGAACCCATTTTGATGACAACCCACTTTGTGCGGATCCCCCTCTTTAGCAACTCTTGACCTGCCTGAATTGGGCTTCTGATGTTCGTTAGGGACTCAGCCTGTTAAACCAATAAACAGCAATACTAGAGAAATGAGGCAAAACCCAAGAATAAATAAACAAGTAAACAGCACTGATGTAACTGTGCTCTAAGTCAGCCCAGATTCAGCAAATAAAATATTTACAAAACACAGTTGTGTTTTGGCAGTGTGGTATCATATAATCTTATTTTGGGATAAATGTCTGCAATTTTTTATCTAATCATTGGGGAAAAGCAAAACCATATATGAAAAATTCAAGATCTGCCAACCAGAATATCATTATTTTTTGAAAAACATGCACAGCTTATATATTATTGATCATCAACAATAGGGTTGCACAGGGAATTATAAACATGAGTAAGAAAATCTGGAACCCTACCAACCACAAAAGATTCCACGAAAAGTATGTCATTTATAATTAATTTGCTTTTACTAGTGAAGCCTGTCAAGCAAAAGAATAAGACGACAAGATATCTATTGCACTGAATATATGAATATATTACCATTCTTCTGTAAACAGAAGCTACATGCGATTTTTCAAGAAATCAGCATAGAACTAGAATATATAACAGGTGGCCAAGTGGCATAGATAACAAAAAAGTAAATCACACATAATCCTGCAAACCCATCCAACTATAGGGCTTGTATATAGGTCAACTAACCTCGTCTGATGTCAAAAGGAGAACATCACTGAGCTTCAGAGAGTGCTCAAGTGCTCTTTGTTCATCCAGGGTCCCGTGTAACAGAGATTTTCCACGGGGCCCAGGATCAAAGAACACTGCTGTTCCCGCATCAATCGCACAATCAATAGCAGATGCGATCACATCAGGGACAAATTCATCAAAAGCGTAGCCATTGCAAAACAATATTTTGGACTGATGAATAGCTGTCTTGGTTTCTGCTGGAAGTTTTCGTATCCAACTAAAAGCTGGCTCTTCACTAAAGTCCGCACGGCTGACATCGTAAAGAAAGAAACACTGATAAATAATAATGCAGATCACATCAACAAGAATATTAGCTAATCTAAATTTTAATATCATAATGAAAACATGAAGAGAAGACGGAGTGCATGAGAACTGTAAAATTCTAACCTGCAAAATCCATGTGTCTGAAATGGGTCTACAAGAACCCAACATAGAAGCGTCTCATAGGCTTGTTGGCATGCACTAGCATCAGTATTTTCAAGCATCCCAACAACATTAATGCCCTCCGCCTCAAGCACATCAAGGAGAAACTTTCCATAAACTTCCTCTCCTACATGCCCCAGTGTGGAACAGTGAAGCCCAAGCCTAGCTGCAGCAAAGGCCAAGTTGCAGTTCCCACCAGCCTCCCAAAATTTCTATTCAAGTGATAAAGGCAAAATGTTCAGAACAGCTAACAACGGGATGTTCCATAATCAATCATCAATCGTGGTGTTATCAATTTATTATAGAGTATTACTAATGAAGCATGAAACATCAATCGTCAATCGTAGTGTTATCAATTTATCATAGAGTATCGCCCAATCCTCCACATTCCCCCAGGCAGATTAACCTCGGCAGAAACAATACACCAAAAACACAACGACACACTTTTATGATCCATTTCTGGAAATCATCATACACACACCAACCAATCTCCCAAACAGACCACATAAGTTATCGATTTCTGCTCCGTCTTCAGCTGCTCACATCCGGTCTCATTCCAGACTTCCAGTTACTCATCCACACCAAATCGTCATCACAAGTTCATGTTTTCATCACAACACACAAATGCAGCCGCTAATGGAATGTCTACAATTCTACATCTCATCTTTCAGTTCTCACAGAAAGCAACCTTTCCTCCATCCACCCAGTCTACCGCTAAATACAACTAAGAAACAACCACATAAAGCAAAAAGGCTGTAAATTTTCCAGCTGTTGCACAAAAATTTAGAACCAAAACAGTGGCCCTAAAGGTCAAGCTCCCACATTTATCCGGTTCCACCGTAACTAATGCTAAATCCAATCAATTTGGCCCCAAATTGCCAATCACGGCACAGCAATTTGGGAGCAAACCAGAGCCTCCCGCACCCCAACAAGTAAATGGAGTCAACCTCGACCTGGTCGGGCGGCGAGGCGGCGAGGCGCTCCATGTAGGCCTTCCGCTCCTCACGCTGCGCCGGCGGGAGGCGAGGCACGCTGAGCACGACATCGACGCAGAGGTTGCCGAGCGTGGCGAGGTCCGTCTCCTTCCCCTCCCCGCCCTCCGGCGGCGGCCGCCTCCTGGCCTCGTTGACGGCGACGGTGAAGGCGCGCGGCCGGGCCCCGCCGGCGAGGCGGCAGCGCGGAGAGAGGTGGAGGAGGGGCTGCGGAGGGTGGCACCGTGGGAGCGGGAGCAGGGTGCGGGAGACGGAGGCGGCGTGCGGGTTTAGGGTTTGGAGAGCCATTGGAGAGGGGAAGGGGGAGAGGTGGAGGTGGGGGGAAGAGGCGAAGTGTCAAGCGAGAGGGAGGGAACCGCAAAATTGGAAAGGATCTGTTGAGCCGAGGCGTTCATGTATTCATGTGTATGAAATAGTTGAAAGTTGCATCATGTGGAACACTTTCTTCGTTGTCTGTCAGGCCGAATCTATTAAATAGTAAAAGTAATTGCAACATGGATCAGCTTAATAAAATGGTTTGTACGTGTTGTGTGTTCTCGAAAAGATAAACAGTTGTGTTCCCTGCTAATTTCTGAGTACGTGTTGTGTGTTCTCGAAAAGATAAACAGTTGTGTTCCCTGCTAATTTCTGACGATTTATTTAATAGCTCTTTGGATGATAATATCAGCCACAACTTTCTTTTGACGTTCCCATGCTGATTCAGTAATTTGGATTCAATTGATACTAGCAGGGTTGTCCGTGTATTTGTGTATTTGCGTCGCTAAATTTGTTTTTAACGTTTGTAGTATTAAATGATATACTCAAATGTTTGAGAATACGTTTATGTATCTTATAGGTTATTTAGATTTTCAAGACATCTTAAATATTAGAAATGACAATAGAAACATGAAGGAAAATATAACATGAGAAACGTAATTGAAGTTATAAGCTTTAATAGAAGAAAATAATTGAACATAATAAGTTGTATGCCCCTATTATTCATCCATTAGTTACTCTTTTTAAAAAAAATATACGTGTATGTGTACTTCTATTTAATTTTAAGCAATATATTGTTATGTACGGTAAATTATCTTATTAGTTTATATGATATTAGAGTATCTTGCTCACGCATATACCAATACAGCATGGGAAACCTACCTTGAACTTATCTTTTCTCATACGCCGGCTACCTTCTATCTCTTCTCGCAACCACAGCTTTTCTGCTTCAACCTCCATTAACAAGCCTAATTTTTGATTGACCCCTCTAAACTAATACCCCTTATAATGCAATACTCAATCACATAGTTATCTTCTACTTCTATCTAATTATTGCTTAATATTGATCATTACGATATCAAACACGTATATATGTGCAACTATCGTTGATCCCTACCCGGGACACCCATCACTCTATCTTTGGTGGCCCCGAGTCTATTCTCTACAGCTACGCTATCTTTACTTTGAGTTTTTTGCTTCTCTGCCGTGTTTCTATTCGTACAGATGCATACATACATATATATACACACACACACACACACACACACACACACACACACACACATATACATAATGTTTATATGTGCTTGATGTCCTCTTCTCCGATGTTAGTCACTCCTCCTCTTCGACGTTAATCAACCCAACCATTTCTTCTTTGGCGTCGGCCAACTCAACGTATAACTTCCTCACTAACTGTGATGACTTTCCATCTTCACTAATATCTTCATGTCTGCTTTAGTCGTTATCTAACGAAATAGAGAATCTTTTTGCCATCGCCGGTTATATCATGCTCTCATCAATGATGGCACACTCCTAGCTATCCAATGACTCCATGTTGTCCATAACCCATTTTCAATACAAAGCTTCATCTCTTCTACGCTAGGGCTTCCCCATGATTGAGATCCTTGTGCCACTGACTTTTTCAACAACGGCGATACTTATCACTCATCGTCATGGCCCTTGGCTTCTTTGTCTCTAGACTTTCTTCTCAACGGCTCTAGCCAGCAGCATAATATTGTCCTCATCTCCATCATCGCCTCAGCTGTTTACTTTCCTATTGGTCAATGTCTTCTTGCAGAACAGACCAACGCTAATTGCACTCCTTTGTGATCTCCTCCGACATCATTTGTGCTATCCTTGTTATAACTTTTATTTCTATTCATCTGAATTTTAGTTATTCAGGGATTTTTCTTTAGAATTGTATGAAAATTCTTTTATTTTATTTTAAATTTCAATTATGTTTGGTTGGGATTCATATACAAATCCAATTCCTAATTTTTTAATTTTTATTTCAAATTATAGTTATTTAGGGATTTTGCTTTGCAATTCGCATCAAAATCAAATTGCTAATTTTATTTTATTTTATTTATTCAAAATTTCAGTTATTTTTAATTGAAACTCGTATATAAATCCAATTGCTATTTTTTGTTTAATGTTATTCTGAATTACATTCATTTAAGGATTTTACTTAGGAAACAATATGGAAATCACATTGCAAAAAAATATTTTATTTTTATTCTGAATTTCAATTTTTTGGTTGGAATTCATGTACAAACAATTTCTAATTTTTCTTTAATTTTTATTTCAAATTATAGTTATCTAGTGATTTTACTTTAGAATGCACATTGAAATTGAATTGCTAATTTTATTTTATTTCTTATTTCAATTTTAGTTGTTTTTTTATTGCAATTCATGTACAAATCTATTTCTATTTTTTTCTTATTTTTTATTCCAAATTATATTTATTTATGGATTTTATTTAGGAATTCATATGAAAATCGTATTGCTAATTTTATTTTATTTTTTCTACCGAGCTTTAGTTATTTCTGGATTGTCCTTAGACATGTACTCTTTGTTATAATGTAGACCGTTATAATTTGATCCTACCACAATCAACGGTGTAAATTTTTCTCTTTTTCTAACGATTAAGGTGGGAATTTCTAGTTCTTTAAAGCGAATGTGGTGACATTTTTTTTCTTTAATAATATAATAGATAAATACTACTTGAGAGAACTGGAGGACTTTTCAGGCGCACACTACTTTCTCCAGATCGGGAATATACACCTTTCAAATCGTGGTATTGCTTTTTTGCTACCAAATTGTGATGTGCTAAAAGCAATGGTCAAAATGCAGGAGGAATCTCGTTCCATGGTATATTCTATCTTAATGGTTCATAGAATCCTATCATCTGGGAATGTCCCTTGCAGCCAAGTTGGTGCCGCAAGCACAAACTTCAACAGATATAATTTACGCAGGAGTATCTTGCTGTCGTAGTGTTGTGGTGGTGGTTGTTGACTTCGCAGGAGTACCTGGTTTCTAAAAAGATACTAGAGCTTATTTTTTTAGAGGAAAACGAAATGGACATGTATGGAACTATATATTGGGCTTCCTGTAGAGCAAAATATGATAGAAAAAAGTTTGCAACTGCGCGGCCCATCTCCCTCCCGGGAGCATGATCTCTCTTTCTTCTCATGCCCCGCAACCCATTTATTACCTCGCGGCCCAGCACCTCCGCGCGCAGGCGAGGCAGGTTTCTTCCCTCGCGGTCGCGGCCTGGCACCGTTCGCAATCCATCCGTCTGCCGCTTCACGTGCGGACGCCGCGCAGCTACGTGCTCACTGCCGCGCCGAGTCTAGCGCGACAAACGTTTTGGTGATCCACGTGCTCTACCACGTGACTAGACCTAACTTCCAACATTTTTTCTTCTCGTACAAGCATAACTTTTTGATGGAGACCTTCGACTCAATCGATGGGTGCTTTTAAGTGCCTTACAAGTCAAAATTTATAGTTTATTTTGTATTATAATTATTATTAACTTATTTTGTATAATTAAGTATAAAAAATAAAAAATTTATATCAGTGCGAACAATATGAAGAAATAAATAGAAAAATTAAAAGCAAAAAACCTTCAAAAAGTAAAATAAAAATAAAAAACCATAAATCAGAAATCAAAAGTTGAAGTCGTTTGGAGCGACATCTCTTTCTTTGTAACAAGCTAGCAGAATTGAATAGGAAATGGAAACAATTTACCCGATCAATCAGTCCGCGACAACGACTCATGTTTGAAGAGAACTAAACTGGCCAGACATGCGAAGTCAGTCGATCAGAATTAACGAACAGACCGAGAATTCTTCCCAAGCCTCACTTCCCCAGCAAGAACGCATCCATATATCGAGTCATTGGGTTTCTGTGGATGCACACTATACACCGGCCTTGCATGGACTGCATAACCATGCATATACGTTTACGTGCGTGGCTATATTTGGTTCATATGTGACTCTTACCGTGGGATGCATCAACACATATGTGACGACTGTCTTTGAGTTTTGATCAATTTCAATTATTCAAACCTAGAAAACGGACCGTGGAACATCGATCGCGTACGCGCTAACGGCCTAACGCTAGACCGGAGAAATCTAAGTAGAAAGTGAAGAATAGACGATGGACCCGGCCGGCCGGCCGGTCGATTTGTTAACCTACTGCTGGCTGTTAAACACACTAATTAAGTACTCAACAGTCTATAAAAGGAAACCGACAACCCCTTATCTTGCTACCCAACAGTTACTCAAACAGGCTTCTTCGACGTGCAAGTGCACGTATATATATACTACGTACGTGCTAGCATTTTGTAGCCATTCAAGTTGTTCTAGCTAGATCAAAGCTAATTACACTCCAGTAGCTAGTAACGAGGCCGACGTAAGGATTGATATGGCCTCGACCTCGGCGACGACGGTGAGGGCGGTGGTGGTGGCCGTGCTGTTGATGCAATGCTGCAATGTGATCCTCGCGGCGAGGCCGTTGTTGGATGCAGGCCGGGACGGCGGGTGGCTGGGGCGGGGCGCCGCGACGCGGATCGTGCAGGTCCTAGACAAGGGAAGCCCCCCGGCGGGGGGAGGAACCAACCCGTGCTGCTGGCATGATCCCCACCACCCATAAGCTATGGAGGCCGCAACTAGCCGCCCGGCAGCTCAGTCTGCGATCTGGCTCGGCTTATCGATCGGTTGTCCGCCCGGCATCTGCTGTGCTATATATGTTCGCCGTCTTATTTATCTGTAGATGTTAACTTGTAGTACATGTGTAGGGATTCTTCATATTTGATTTGTAGGGATTCCTCATATTTGATTTGTTTAATCAGTAGTATTTTGAAGGGCTTCCATATGCAAGACTGATTTGAGTCCTGCAGGAAGCTGTCCCCTAATCGTTGTTACTGAATCGAATATGTACTCCAGGTCTTGTAACTGAGCATGGTTTAGACAAATTCAGTGGTTTTGTGTTTCAGGGTACGCACGTGTTAAAAGACAAAAGTGCGGTTTGCACTCACGTACGGTTGTATTCCCACATTCTTTTGCCCCAGGTAAGAATTCGAACTTCGGTCAAAATTTTTTTATAAGATCCATCCAGGAGTGCATGGCACCGTGTTTGTTAGCTGTGCGATCATTAGATCATGCATATTTTACCTTAAGATCTTGTTTGAAACAAAGTAATTCCATAGAAATTTTGTAGTTTTTCATAAAAGACAGTTCAAGTTTTGCAGGCCCCCGTTGCAAATCTGTTCCTACAAGGGAATAAAAGTAACATGCATGCATCCATTACCCGTGCGGGAGTTGACCCGTGCGGCCTCAAACTCTCGCCGCCCTGCATCTTTCTCGTGCGGGGGCAGGACATGTCCTTCCTCTCGATCGGCCGGTGGAGCCGCAGGCTCCTCCCCGCCAGTTCCTACTCGTGTGCCTCATCACCTCCATCGCATGGAAGAGGAAAAACGGCAAAGTTCTTGCGTCCCGACCCACGGGCGAGTTCCATCCACCTCAAGTACGGGCTATTTTTTGGGGCGAAGCGGCTCGATGCAAGTAAGGATTTGATATGGCAGGATTTGCCTTCGTGGTTTAATTTGCACTATATATGATGAAAAGGAGGGAAAAGGAAATTTGGAAAAATGCTACTGGTTGTGAGACTCACATGTGGATCTCGGTCCAACATGTCAGCGAGACATTCAATGGTATTTTTCAAAACTGCAACCTTTGAAGTGGCTTTTATCAATACTTTTCTTAAAATTATCACAGCGGAGGCAAGCTACGTAGGTATATATGTATATATCTAGCTTAGGGCTAGTTTGCAGTTGTGTGCTACACTGCGTAATCTAGCTAGTTACAGGAGTATTTACTAATTGTAGCTAGTAATATTTTTTTAAAACGTATTTTTAAAACGACTTTTCAAATCTAAAATTGTGTGTGGTTCACGTTGCTATCTCTATCATCTATTACCATTTTGAAAAATATAGACCAAAATCACTAGCTACAGCAAAAAAAAATTAGCTGCAGCATAGAAGAGCGAGCAGCTAGCTAGTACTCCAGCTAGTAGCGGCAGAATTAACGAGTCAGAACAAAAGCGTGAGGCTAGTGTAGGTCCATCGGTCCGCGGCGACTCATTGAATACGACAAAATTGAAACAGTCCAAACATGTATGCACGGATCGGTCCAACAAGTGCAGCACACGCAGACCGACCGAGCGAGGATTCACTCATATTCACAAACTAAACCCCAACAAGAAGGCACGCATACACGTACCATTTCAGCCGGCATCGATATATCGACGTACGAGCAAGCTAGTAAACAATGTATTAATTACCATAAATGACCATAAGGCTAATAATATCAGTCAAGTTACACACGAACGTACGTATACAATGCTGTACTAGTTAGGTACGTACGTCCGATCCATAGCTTGATTAGCTTAGGTATATACGTACGTACGTGCCTGGCTTAATTTGATGGATTATTCTTTAGAACGTACTACTATTTGTTCAACCGTAGGAATTGAAATTTGACCGCGCTGAAAGCCGCGTACGTACTAGTGCGGCAATCTAAAGAATAGACCGGGTCCTTCTGTAATACCTTTTTTCCGGCCGTTAAACAGACGCAGCAAACTATAAAAGGAGACCATGATCGATCTTGTCTCTCCTCCAACAGCCACCAGTTGAAGGCACTCGACTCGACGTAGCTGCTTGTCTGCAATCACTCGACCAACTAATCGAGCTATACCTAGCTTGTTCGATAAACTCCGAACCCGATCCCCTAGTACGTACGTACGTACGTAGCAAACCCTGGCACCGATCGACGTACGTACTTACTGATCGATATGGCGTCGACGGCGATGATGGTGAGGGCGGCGCTGGTGGCCGTCGTGCTGATGCAATGCTGCAACGTGATCTTCGCGGCGAGGCTGCTGGAGGGGGACGGCGGGTGGCTGCAGGGGCAGGACGGCGCCGGGGCGTTCATCATGCAAGTCCTAAAGGGCAGCCCGGCGTCTGGGGGCGGAACCAACAACTGCTGGCACGATCCCAGCCACCCGCCCGGCGGAAGCTGCAATAACTAGCCGGCCGGCCGGCCATCAGCGGCTGCATGCGTTCCGGTTGGTCGCGGTTTTGTCTATTTGGAGGCGTCGACATGTATATATGCGTAGATATCTCGTTCCTTTGGTTTAGTTTGTTCGTTCTTTGATTGTATGGGCTTCCGCGAAAAAATGTACCGGAGCCTTGCAATTAAGCTGTTCATAATTAGTCAGTTTAGTATGTTAGTTTGCAATAAAGCAGTCTCTGACATATATAGGCCCTGTAACCAAGCTGTACCGATGATTTAACTAGGAGTGTAACGAGATTTAAATATCTCTATTCTTCTTACTTCGATTATGTATGTAAATTTTTTCCCTTGATCGAATTTGCATCACATTGTGTTACATATCCCCCTCTTTCTATACCATTTTGTTTGGCTTTTTTGATGACACATTTAAATGTTTGAATAACAAGCGCATGCATGTCGTGTGATACTAGAAAAAATTGCAGGATCAAATCGCCACTATTACCAATGTAATCATATATCTAATATTAATCGTAATAACCAAATCCCCCACTATTACCGGTGTAATCATATATCTAATATTAATCGTAATAACCATATGCTACTGCAATATGGCATGAACAACAAAGAACTTTTTTTGGGTCTAACATGCAAATAGCAATATGCTGGCCGCTCTAGTAGTACCGTAACAGCTTGACCTTTTTACAGTTGGACTTGATCAACAATAGAGAGGTCTACATAAGCGAGTCGTACGTACGGGCTCAGCTTTAGACAAACAACGTAACAAAGTTGTTACAGTTTTATAATTACAAATAACAGTGGTTCATATTTAAAATCATTCAGTTTATTCACAAACTTTATGATCGGATCTAGTTAATTTATCCCATTCGGATTGTGCAGCACATTATCCAGCACAAGTGCACTCAAGTCAAACGATTATCTGGATGATAGTTTGAAAGAAAATACTCAGACGATACTTATCAACTCTCTTATTTAAACACGTACATACGCTTGTTTGGCTGAATGGAGACATAATTCTAACTATCCTTCCGAGTCAAAATGTTCAGATCGACCGATTGATCTCTTATGACCAATAAGAAATTTTACTCTTTTTTTATTTGTCAAAGACGTTTCTCATGCTAACGGCGTGAATAGCGTCTAGCTACTACTAAATAGTAACGCACTAAAAACTACCTCTACAGGGAGTGCATATTAATTATTTAACTAATTGCCAATATGTCCCTTTTCTTTTCTTGAGGAAACGATCGATACTGCACAAAATTCAATTTGCATGGAAGAATCCCACGCAAAAAAAATGGTACAAAGATTTAAGTCGTAGTAAACAATATTTTTTAATCATAATTTCTAAACAAAAATTTTAAAAAGCTTACCTACATACTTTGAGTAAAAGGAATCAAAATTTTGAACTCAAAAAATCATGGCATTCCTTTGAACAAGACCGCTCACGCAGTTTGAGGTATCCATAATTTCCAGCATGGCTAAGCGATATAACAACCCATGTCAGTGACATATTAATGACCAACTAATATTAACCATTATACGGTGATAAAGAATCATTACATACAAATGACAATATGGATAAATCGCAATTGAGACAATCACTACATCCAGGGTATTTTAAATAAATATAGTAATGCATGTGATTTAAACGCAAAATAAATTTTATAAAAACTAGATTCAACGTGATCAAGATTGCATAACTTGTCTTCAACGAAGTCTTGATCTTGAACTACTTCTTCTCCTTGCGCAAACGAATAATTCGGAAAATAATCTAAAAGAAACATTTTATTCCGAGAATGATATTTTAAGCTTTTTCCGACTTGATACAGGCTTCGAGCCTTGCCTTTCAAGCCCCGAGCTTTTTCGAGCCCAGCCTAACCCGACGTATAATTAAGGTTAGGTACCATGTATACTATTAACTAACTTTTCGCCGCCCGAACGTGCCGTGAGTACGTATCATATTGAACAATCAACTTGTCCGTCACTTTATACGAAGTCGCCGCCACTTTCTCGTACGCTATAGGTACGTAGCTAACGGGAGAAATAAGTCAGCGGCGATCACGAACCTGATCAATCAGTACGTCCGCGGAGACTAGCTCATTGAACGCGACCAAACTGACATATAACCAAGTTCTCATGCATGGATCGGTTCAAATGTCAGCGCGCAGAGACCGACCGAGGATTCACAAACCCTCAGCAACAAGCCAGGCACGCATATACACACGAACGTCTACAACTCGGTACCAATACAAACGGCGGTCGTTGTGTTTTACTCATACTATACGACCGTGCATTTCAGCGGGCACCGGTTACGACCCGTTACGATCCAGGAGACAGATATGTCAGGATCGGAGTCAAGACGTGCTCAAGAATTACCATTGGAACGCATGCAATACTAGCTACGTACGTTCATGGCTAGGCACGCACACGCCCTTTTTTTATTATACTTTTACGACAGCTAGCGTACGTATCGTCTCAGTACGTACGTATATTCTACATGGCCGGCTTTGATCGATCGACCTACACTACTAGTATTTATTCAAACTTTGGAAATGGACCGCTGAAATTAAACCGCGTAGGCGCCTACCTACCTGCGCTGGACCTGAGAAAAGTTTACCCTATAGACCTGGTCCTTGTTATACTCTCTTTTGGCGGTGAAACATGCGCAACGAAGTACTATAAAGGAAACCATCTTGTCTCTCTTCCAACAACCAGTTTAGGGCATTCGGCGTACATAGTAACTACAAGCTATAGCTAGCTTGCTTGTCCGCCATATTTCGACAATTCTAGCTAGCTAGTTCAAGAGACTTAAGGCATATATACTAGCAAGTAGCAACCCCCGACTATGGCCTCGACGGCGACGATGCTGAGGGCGGTGCTGCTGGCCGTGCTGTTGATGCAATGCTGCAACGCGATCCTCGCGGCGAGGCTGCTTGAGGGGGACGGCGGGTGGCTGCAGGGGCAGGGCGCCGCCGGGGCGCTGATCATGCAAGTCCTAAAGGGAGGGACGGGGGGAGGAGCACCCAACCCGTGCACGACGGATCCCGGCCAAGCCGGCTCCGGCGGAATCTGCCATGGCTAGCCGCACGCGGCAGCTTATAAGTTAACTATGGTTGTCTTGGATTCTCTGTCGTCCTTGCGATCAGCTGCTGCGGTGATCTGGTTCCGGTTTTCGTTTATTAATTTGTAGACGATGGCACGTTCATTCAATTGGTTTGTTGATCATACTTTGTAATTACGTGCTTCCATGCAAAAATGGATTCTTGGAAGCGGAATAGCTGGTCGTATTTAGTAGTCAATATTGGAATATGCAAATAATGCGATATATATACCATTCTCTGATGTATGTCTTGTAACAAACAATTCTTTCTTCAGATAAATAAAAGCCTTAGATGGATTTTTTAGAAGTGTCTATACAACTTCTGGCTATTTTCTCCTCTAAAATCAGTAACTTTTTTCTAACTATAAGATAAAAATCAAGAGCCTAAATCATTCCACCCATCATATATAAAATCTCCCTCCAATCTAAACCCTAACCCCTACCCTCATTCCCACTGTACTCCAACCACCACTGCCTCTCCACCTCCCCTGCACCGCCACCCGCCACCTCACCGACGTTGCCCCTGACGCCGACGAGGCCCACCAGCGACCACCTCCCTCCTCCTACCCCTTCCCTCACACCACCTTCTCTTCCCCTCCCACAACCTTCTCCTTCCCCACCGCTCGCTTCCAATGCCCCCGCCTTGCCCTTCTTCCCTATCTCTGACGGCGGTAGCCGTTGGATCTACCGCTGCCACCTACCGCCTCCTAATTGATTGCTGCTCTCATTGCCCCCGCAGCATTTTTCTCCATCTTCAGCCGGATCCGACGTCGAAGCCCCCGTCCTGCTCTTCTTCTCCGTCTCCACCAGTGTTAGCCGTCGAATATGCCAGCGTCGCCCTCCGTCACCTAATGGACTCCTCGATGTTGCCCCTGCCGCCTACCCCGCCCACCGCCCTCCTCCCGCTCACCCCGCCACCTCCACCTCCCACTGCTGGTCCATCACCGCCCCAACCTCCCTCTAAGCTTGGGGGCTCGGGTGAATTCTAACTCTAACGATAAACCTGAGTCCTAATTCCATAGGGTGGCTGCGTGCGAAGACGACAGCATCACTGGAATAGAGGAATATGCCGACGGCAAAGACGGCGCACGAATCTCCACAAAAATGTCAAATATTCAACTAATTTTACCCTAAAAAATATTCAAGTGTGGTATAGCTCTTCTGATTTTTTAAAACATTCCTGATCGTGCGTGATAATACCAAAATAAGTCTACACCATTTTGCTTGGCTTGGTTGATTTGAAACAGTTTGAAAATTTGCGCACGCGTGTGCACGTAGCATGGAATGAAACGTGCGGTTAGCCGCTTCCATGCATGCTAATTAAACGGAGGCTTTTGCTGTTAAGTTTTACCTGCCGAACGTACGTGCCCTGAGAGTTCCGCGACTGAACAACTAGCTTGTCCAACCGGAACACGAGGAATCAAATTAAATTCAGGTCGAATTCTTTTTAGTTTATATTACTTATGATTTTTTTAATAAATAAATAGGAGGATTTCTTAATCACCGTTTCAAAATGGTTTATCGGGACAACTTTTCGAAACGACTTATTTGTTTATTGGTATTTGATTCGTTCACACTATAGTCAAAAAACATCGGCCGCAATTAAAAAGAGTAGGGCCTTGTTAAGTCGCTGCCACTTTCTCGGAAGTCATAATTATTTGTTGGGCTTGTTTTTTTTAGGCTTTTGAATTTTAACTTCTTCGAAAGTCAAAATAAATCGAGCGATTTTTTGAAATAGATTCTCTAAACGACTTTTCGAATCTAAAACCGTGTGTGTGGTCTACGTTGATGTCTCCATCATCTACTGCCATATTAAAAAATACAGACTAAAACCATTAAGTTACAGCAAAAAACCATTAGTCGCAGCATAAAATTAAGAAGAATTAGCAGCTAGCTAGTACTCCAGCTAGTAGCGGCAGAATTAACGAGTCAGAACAAAAGCGTGAGGCTAGTTTAGGTCCATCGGTCCGCGGCGACTCATTGAATACGACCAAATTGAAACAGTCCAAACATGTATGCACGGATCGGTCCAACAAGTGCAGCACATGCAGACCGACCGAAAGAGGATTCACTCATATTCACAAACTAAACCCCAACAAGAAGGCACGCATACACGTACCATTTCAGCCGGCACCGATATATCGACGTACGAGCAAGCTAGTAAACAATGTATTAATTACCATAAATGACCATAAGGCTAATAATATCAGTCAAGTTACACACGGAACGTACGTATACAATGCTGTACTACTATTTGTACGTCCGATCCATAGCTTGATATACGTACGTACGTGCCTGGCTTAATTTGATGGATTATTCTTTACCACGTACTACTATTTGTTCAACCGTAGGAATTGAAATTTGACCGCGCTGAAAGCCGCGTACGTACTAGTGCGGCAATCTAAAGAATAGACCGGGTCCTTCTGTTATACCTTTTTTTCCGGCCGTTAAACAGACGCAGCAAACTATAAAAGGAGACCATGATCGATCTTGTCTCTCCTCCAACAGCCACCAGTTGAAGGCACTCGACTCGACGTAGCTGCTTGTCTGCAATCACTCGACCAACTAATCGAGCTAGCTACACCTAGCTTGTTAACCCGATCCCCTAGTACGTACGTAGCAAACCCCGGCACCGATCGACGTACGTACGTACTGATCGATATGGCGTCGACGGCGACGATGGTGAGGGCGGCGCTGGTGGCCGTCGTGCTGATGCAATGCTGCAACGTGATCCTCGCGGCGAGGCTGCTGGAGGGGGACGGCGGGTGGCTGCAGGGGCAGGGCGCCGCCGGGGCGCTCATCATGCAAGTCCTAAAGGGCAGCCCGGCGTCTGGGGGCGGAACCAACAACTGCTGGCACGATCCCAACCACCCGCCCGGCGGAAGCTGCAATAACTAGCCGGCCGGCCGGCCATCAGCGGCTGCATGGGTTCCGGTTGCTCGCGGTAGATTCTGCACATATATGCGTTTTGTTTATCTCGTTCCTTTGGTTTAGTTTGTTCGTTCTTTGATTGTAAGGGCTTCCGCGAAAAAATGTACCGGAGCCTTGCAAGCTGTTCATAATTACTCAGTTTAGTATATTAGTTTGCAATAAAGCAGTCTCTGACATGTATAGGCCCTGTAACCAAGCTGTACCGATGATTTAACTAGGAATGTAACGAGATTTAGATCTCTCTATTCATTCTTCCATTATATTTACACCGTCTGTGATTATCAACAATCACAGACGGTTTTTAGTTAAAAATCGTCTGTAATATTTATACCACAGATGGGTCAAAAACCCTCTACGATGACCTCGTATCATTACTGACCAATCAATTTAGTTTATTCACGAACAACTTTATGATCGAAGTTTATCCCGTTCGGACTGTGCAGCACAATATCCAGCACAAGGACACTCTGAAACTTGTTTATTTAAGGTAGTGTCTAACCATCGTTCGGATGTTTTCTTCCAAACAATCATTCAGATCTCTGACCATTAGGTCAGAGATCTAACGAACCTTTTTTTGGGAGGGAAGGCATTTTTTTGGAGAGAGGGGGAAATTCGCATCTATTAGATCAGAGAGATCTAACAGGTAAAAATCTGAATGATAGTTTGGAAGAAAATATTCGAGTGATATTTATCGACTCTCTTATTTAAACATGGACATACGCTTGTTATATTTATCGACTCTCTTATTTAAACATGTACATACGCTTGTTTGGCTGAATAGAGACATAATTTTGACTATCCTTCCGAGTCAAAATGTTCAGACCGATTGATCTCTTATGACCAATAAGATATTTTACTCTTTTTTATTTGTCAAAAATGTTTCTCATGCTAACGTCGCGAACAGCGTGTGTCTAGCTACTACTAAATAGTAATGCACTAAAAACTACCTCTACAGGGAGTGCATATTAATTATTTAACTAATTGCAAATATGTCCCTTTTCTTTTCTTGATGAACGACACTGCACAAAATTCAATTTGCATGGAAGAATCCCACGCAAAAAAAAATGGTACAAAGATTTAAGTCGTCGTAAACAATATTTTTTTAATCATAATGTCTAAACAAAAATTTTAAATAGCTTACCTACATACTTTGAATAAAAAGAATCAAAATTTTGAATTAAAAAAATCATGGCATTCCTTTGAACAAGACTGCTCACGCAGTTTGAGGTATCTAATTCAGACATGAAGGATGACTATAATATTCAGTTGCCCACTAGCTAGCTACCACTGATGAGATGTCAAAGAGATGACCGTGAACAAGATTCAACAAGTACGTGCAGTACTGAGGTGTAACAAACGGACCTGTTCATGTATCCTAGTCATAAGAAACCCTAGACACAGGTTTCCTCCTGTGCTTGGAACAGTAGTATAGCACAAAGAGGAAGTAAAGTCGTCACGCATGCTGTAGAATTTTTTTTGAACACATGAAACGTATTTACACGTTGCACAAGGAAACGTATTTATACATGAAGCTGTTTAGTTCCCGTAGAAAAAAATTCTTGCGCTCCAAACAAATCCAACAGTTGGTTCCAATTTCCAAAAGTATATATGTACGCCTCAAGAACAACAAAAAAAAAATGATCCATCAACCAAACCAACCAAACGTGGAAATCGGATACATACTAATTCTTTTTTTTTTTTTGAACTTGTCCATAGTAATTCTAATTCCTTGTTCTTGTCGACACACAAGACCCTGCCTAGCTATCTATCAGACTGCGACTGATTCCAATTTGATACTCCATTGGTAACCAAGACAGAAAAAAAAATCAAGACTTCAGCGCTCAAACCCATCCATTACGCAAGTAATCTAGTTATACATTAAATGAGATTTTGACCTTCAAGATTGACCTCTCAAATCGTATAGACAGACGGTTGACCATGCCATGGCCTGTTGAGAACGAATGGTCAAGCCGAGAATGACGGAATGTGAATTGCACAGGACTCTAGGCAGGGGTTGAAACTGAGTAGGCTTTTCAGATTCACCAAGCCATACGAATGATGACTCTTGATTTCGTAATTATATCAATCAAGCAGGTTTTTGTTAAGTTCTTTTCAGCTGTGGTTTTTAGTTTTTAACCCTAGCGTAATTACTCGTGTGAATAAATCGAAAGTCGATAAACCAATAATCCATTTCTAAAAGGCTATCCCAATAAACCATTTTGAAACAGCGATAAAGAAACCATTTCATTTATTTGTTTGAGGAAAGTCATAAACCATAAGTTAAAAAAAGGGGCCTTTAATTTGTTTCCCACAAGAAAATAGTAAATTAATTTGGTTTTACATAATTTGACTTTGTCATCGGTACGAGTCCGGACAGCAAGCTTATAAGCACTCTCGGTTGGATACGAAGACCGCCGCAGGTGCGAAGGGATCTCGAAGTAACACAACAACCAAGTGAAAACAAGAAAAGTGTATTTGGGTTAAAAGAGTGGCATCCCCTCTCTCATTACAAGGGGTCCTATTTATAGTAGGGAGGAGAAGGCTAGCGTAGTTACAATTTTGCCCTTAGAGTTTGGTCTACTCTTGGGGGTATTTCGGTCATGTGCTCTGTGTGGGCCCGTTAGGTTTGGGACCCTGAGGTCGGCCCAGGGTCTCTTAGGGGTGGTCTTGCGCATTTCGCCCAAGGTTGGCTCAGGTTTCTCCTAGGGACGGTCTTGTATACGTCGTTTGGGCTAGCTTGGGGTCCTCCTAGGGACAATTTTGCATACTTCACCTAAGGTTTACCTGGGGTCCTAGGGACGATCCTACGTTCTTCGTCCAGGGTTGATCTGGGGCCCTCTTAGGACAATCTTGCGTATTTCGTCTAAGATCCTCCTAGGAACGGTCTTGCATATTTCGCCCAGGGTTAGCTCCGAACCCCTCCTAGACCAACCTTACATACCCTCGCCTGGGTTGGCTTGTTCGTTGCCCTGAACCAGATGTGGACCTGAGGTAGCACAGGACCCCCCCTCCAATTGGTTTTACATATCCTATGTGGAAAATTCCAGAAGGGAGCTCCAGGTTTAGCTCAGCACCATGAACCCTTATTTAAGGCAATCTAACTAGCCAGAAGGAAAATATAAGTAGGACCGCAACAAGAATTACCTTATTTAAGGCAATGCCGCTTCTCACCGCGTTGACTCACCCACCCGCGCCAATGAGAGGTTGAGCTTCTTCTGCCGCCAGTTCAACCACCAGCTCCATCGCTACATCACAGAAGTCGCTCGTCTATCCACGGCGTTGTCCATGCACCAGGTGCACCACCGCACTACTCCTAACGCCAATCTAGGCAACCACCTCACCACTTTTTGTTCCGTTCCACAGCCACCACAACCCTTTCTTCTTCCTCTCCGGCCAAGCCACGCCTAATCGCTTACGCCCAATTTCTTCACCAGTGAGCCCAAATTCAAGTCCTCACTGTTGCACCCTCTCTAACCCAATTAGCTGCACTCTTAGCATCACCTCAACACTACAAAGCTATCCCAAGCTTACTGTCAAATCTCACTGCCCCTAGCCTGCCATTGTCGTGTGCCACTACTTTGAGTATGGTGACCCTAATCATATTCGAGCAAACTGCCCCAAGCTATAGAAGGGCAAAAACGACTATGACGGTATAAGTAAGAATGACTACATTAGTAATAACCGCAACAAGAAGCTACCAGCTCGTGATCAAGGCATAGATAAAAAGCACCGCAACCTTGGCAAAGCGAAGAAGCTTTTCCACCGCGTCCTCATCGCCTTCAACAACTTCGACTTCAACGATATGGAGGGCTGGAGCAATGACGATGGCAAGGATGATCCACAAGCGAACACCAAAGACAGCGACAACTTCACCGGCATGTGCTTCATGGCTGACGAGAATGGCATCGACGATGATGATTTCTACAGCGACTCCAATGAGGTATGTCCATCTACGATCAGCTCAAAGATGCTTTTCTTAAGTTAAGAAAGTTTTATGATAGGTCTAGGATTAGGTGTGGTGAGTTAGAGAAGGAGGTAGAGAGCTTATCACAGGAGCTTACTTTACTTAGATCTACTTTCTCTTGTGACGATTGCATTGTATGTGCTTCCTTGCTTGAAAATATGAAGAAATTAAGAATCTCATATGATAGTGTGGTTTCTGAACTTGATTTGCTTAAGATGAAGAATGCTAGTCGGTTAACTGAACTAGAAATGACTAAGATTGTATCTGCTTAGTTAGATCTTACTGAGACTACATTCTGCACCTCATGTGAAAATAAGGACAATGCTTTTAGAGGATTGTATACCATGCTTCTTGATCTGCGTGAAACCTGTGATAGACATAACAACTTGAATATTAATCTAAAGAAAGCATGTCATAGAATTGCTAAGATGCAAGCTGCATTGATAGAGCATATTGTTTCTTGTGCCAACTGTCCTAAATCGACTGTTGAACTTGAATCTGTCTCTAAACAATTTCATGACAAGCGTGATCAAAATAAGAAAATGGCTCAATATGCTTCTAAGGCACCTGTTAACTTACCATGCAATTATTGTAAAAAACTAAAAGATAAATTGGTTGCTTTGGATGAAAAATATATGAAGCTAACTAAAGACTTACTAGAGAAGTTACAATCTATTTACTCTTTCTGTGCTGAGGTAGAGAAGAAATTAGAAAATATGCAAGAGACCTTTAGGAAGAGTTATAAGGCCTAAATGACTAGAATTAGGACTACCCCATGTGTACCTTATGAAGCCCTTAAAGTTGAGGTAACTTTATATAAGGAAAGATATGCTTATGTAGTTCGATCTTTTTCTTCTAACTCTTCATCCTCTCTTTCTGGTTCCTTATTTCTCCTTGTGCTTCATGTGCCTCAGTTTTTTTGGAAGTGTGAGTACCTCATGAACACTCTCAAAAAATTTGTTGGAGGCAAAAAATGGCTAGATCTTATCATGTACAAATCCAAGATTTACGTGGTTTTCAGCAGGAACATGGTCATGACTATAATGAGATATTTGCTCATGTCGCTTATATGACCACCGTTCACACTCTTCTTATTATGGCCTCTGCTTGATAGTGTTCTATCTCTTAGTTGGATATCAAAAATGTCTTTCTCAATGGCGAGTTATGTGATGAGATCTATAGGCAGCCACCTTTGGGTATTTTGTTCCTGAGAGTATAGTTTGTTGCCTTCACCGATGTCTCTATGGCCTCAAGCAAACTCTTTGTGCCTAGTTTGATTGTTTTTCTTCTGTTATCACTGCAGCTAGTTTCTCTATCAGTGCTCATGATCTTGCTCTTTTTATTTACACTTCGCCTTGTGGTCGAACGCTTCTCCTTTTGTATGTTAATGATATGATCATTACTGGAGATGATTCTCAATACATCACTTTTATCAAGAAGCGTCTTCATGAGCAGTTTCTCATGTCTGATCTATATCCTCTTCACTACTTTCTTAGGATTGGGATTATTTCTACTCTTGAGGGTTTCTATCTGTCACAAGAAAAGTATATCCAGGATCTTCTTGATCGTGCCTCTCTTACTGATCAACGAACAACTGATATTTTCATGGAGTTTAATGTTCATCTTCGTCCCACTTATGATGAGTCTCTTAATGATCCCACTTGCAATCGTCATCTTGTTAAGAGTCTTGTTTATCTTGGTGTCACTCATCTTGATATTTCGTATCCTATGCCTATCTTGAGTCAATTTGTTTCTACTCCCGCTTAACTCCACTATAGTCATCTTCTTCATGTTCTGCGATATCTTTGTGGAACTTTCTCGTTGTCTCTTTTTCCTTCACTCTAGTTTTTTATAGCTTTAAGCATATTCTGATGCCACCTGGACTAGTCTTTGATCTCCGGTCTCTCTCTACTTATTGTATTTTTCTTAGTGATACTCTCATCGCTTGGAAGACTAAAAAACAGACATCAGTTTCTCGTTCAGATGCTGAGGCTGAGTTGCAAACTATGATTTTATTGTCTGTTGAGGTTACTTGGCTACAGCGGTTATTTGAGGATTTTGATGTTTCTGTTTCTACACCGACTCTTTTTTTATCTAACAATATAGGTGCTAAGATCTGATAAAGTGTAAGCTTACAAGTATATTGGTGTTGATGCTTCCTATATGTGGACACAGGTTCAAGATAAGATTGTTACTTTTCTGTATATACCTTCAGAGTTTCAGTTGGTAGGCTTCTTCACAAAGGTACAGACCAGAGCCTAGCACAGCTTCTACCTAGCCAAACTTCATGTCGTTAATCCACTATAAGTTTAAAGGGGTGTTAGATATGTATTATATAGCTATGTATTTACCCTGTTGTGTGAGTGGTTTCCTACATATATACTATACCTGTACGTGTATATGTATTGGCCCATCGGCATCATGATGAACACAAACGCTATTCATAACACACAAGTCCTGGCTGCAGATTGGGTTTGTTGAGGTGTGCATACCAACAGGGAGGTGCTTGTTGAACATGTTCCTTGTGAATGTCATCAGGTCAACAGATTTGTCAAGCTCTGTCTTCAGAATATCAAACAAGATCCTGACAGCGATGAAAGGTATCTGGTTCTCCAAAAGGACCATGTCGATCGCAACCAAGCCTTCCCACTGGAGCGTTTCATATTCTTCATGCAGGTATCCAGCATCCAACCTTGACCAGTATTCATACTCTGCGCCCTTCTTTGGATCACGCCTCAACAAGAAGTGGACAATGAAGCATCCATCAAACAACAGCATCAGACTGATTTCCTCCACTGTCATAGCAACTGTCTCTGCATAGAGCTGCCATAATGGCTTTCTCTTGATCGCCTATGTCAGTCTAAGCAGGAATTCTTGAACCAAGGGTTCAAGGCTATGAATGCTGCGCTCCAGCAATCTATTGACGCACCAGCGTCTGCGTTCCATTCGCCTGAAGCTTGGTGATTACCTCAGTGAATGGAAGTAGGGACCGATGCAGACAGCCTTAGAGTCATAAGCTTCCGGGTCAAGTGACTGAACATCCTCAGGGATAAGGGTGATGTCATTTTCATATGAAGCATAAGCTTCCGGGTCACGTGACTAAACATCCTCAGGGATAAGGGTGATGTCATTTTCATATGAAGCACCCAGTGATACTCCATGGTTCCGGGGAGTCATCAGACCTGAAGTTTCATCAGTCTCCCCATTTGCATTGGCCATTGTTTTTCTCATCCTCATATTATGCCCTGCAAATATAAATGTGGAGGTGCAAGTCATCTAGAGGTAAGGAATCTGGAAAAGCAAGAGGATATGAATGTTTTACTCACCTCTTGGTTGCTCTGGAGAAGACATATCTCATATAGCTAAAGCTGAAGAAAGATTTCCTATGGCTGACGCCGTGATGGTGGATGAAGCTAAAGCTGAAGAAACTTTTCCTATGGTTGATGCTGGAGAAGAATGTCTCCCACAGACAATAGCAAGGTTGCCTCCCAGTTGATTAAATCTAACTCCAAGAAGAAAAGTTATATATATACATTGTTATTCAACAATCAGAACGCAACAGCAAGGCACTATTGAGTTTCATGCACCAGCCAGTTCATCCAAAAGCTTAAACTGACGAGGAAAGGTGGGCAATTCACTTATACTTCAATACTCCCCTTCACGTGTAGGCTCTCAGGCCTAAGACAAGGAATAGAAATAGACTGCAATTATTTTTATTTAATTGCGCCAACCAGGTCTCGAATTCAAGACCTTTTGGCTCCGATACCATATTGAGTTTTATGCACCAGCTAGTTCACCCAAAAGCTTAAGCTGATGAGAAAATATGAACAATCCACTTATACTTCAACATTCCCCTTCACGTGTAGGCTCTCAAGCCTAAGATTTGAAATAGAAGTGACCTGCAATTATTTTTATTTAATTGTGTCAATCGGGTCTCGAACTCAAGATCTCTTGGCTCTGATACCATATTGAGTTTCATGCACCAGCCAGTTCATCCAAAAGCTTAAACTAATGAGGAAATATAGACAATTCACTTATACTTCAACAGGCACATACCCAATCAACTTTCCATTCCCCTTTTTTATTCAAGATTGCTACATCATACAAGTTGACTATGTGAATTCAACTATGCTTACAGATAAACAAAAAAGATTCCGCAGTTGAGTTGCAGATAAACAAAATTGCTCCAAAAAAATTCAACAGCTACAGTCAAAGAATATTTAAGCAAATGGCCTTTAGACTATATTTTGTTTTCCCTTTGAACTGAAAGAGCAGAATGATTAACTGGCTACATGTCATCTCCTTGTAGTAGGCAGAGCTGCCAAAACTTTGTAGAACAGCGAGCTGAAATTTTTATGTGGAAGTTTCTCTGTCCATCGCAATTGGTTGTTCACCTTCAAACTCAGATATCACGATGAGCGAATCTGTCATTTCAAGAGAGAGTGGCTCCAACTTGTTCATAGGATTTATATGCTGCAATTGTGATACAATATATGAATTAATAGATTATTAACACCTGCTGAATCATGGTTGTTGATATTCACAAAAGGCAAAAGAGCTTCACGTCTACACAAATCAGGTCCATTGAAGCTAGATGGCTTCTTAATATCGAAGTTAGAAAGGACTTAATCTTAACAAGGCCTTCTGTAATTCACGAACATCATTCCCAAACAAACAAAAAATAACAAAGAGAATCTTAACCTGCTTCTGGTCCTTGACATAACCAATCGCAACTTCACGACGCAATACTGCCCTTTCAGAAAGCTCTGAGAATGATATTTTCTCCCCTTCCTTCATGTACAGTCCTATTTCCTACAATGAACACATGCAACAGGGCAGATGCTGTAACGACCACAGGCAGTCAAGAATGTGTCAGGAACACCAATTAAGGCCGTATTACCTTAATATAGATCTCATCTCCTTCAGCATCCAGAATATCCTTCCATACTTCATTCAGCTCACTACTTTCCGCAACTAAGTTTCATTTTTATCATGAGAAAGAGCACTTTCAAGAAAATGAAATAGCCAAGATAAGTAGATACCCAACCTTGTGCCGTCACGAGGCTCATTACTTTCTCTGCTCCAATAAATGAAAGGGAGGGTCTTATTCTAGATATCTGTACAAAATGCAGAGGTAAAGAACTTTCTTCCAAATTTAAATAATTTTGATGAATTGAACAATTGGCATGCAATCAAATTCTTACTTGCTTTCCCAGTCCTGTGTCTACAATTTCTGATACAAGATTCTCAACCTATAACACATTCAAATGAAAATTAGATAATTCAAGCAAATTGATATTTCATTAAGCATGGGAGTAATTATAAGAAAACCATTGTATGGGATGATTAGTTGAACCACACCATATTCAATTCTCGTCCCGTTGTCAAGGGAGAATGAAACTAAATAGCCTTCGAGAACCGTTTATATTTTATTGAGCCATTAAAAAGATAAAAGAGTGATTTGTTGACTTTAGGGTCAAGTTTGAGTCTTTCTAGACAGCTCAAATGCATCAACATTCCCCAAAACTAATGCATTACAGACACTTCGAAGACAACTTGCAGGCTCACTTGGTGCATTTTGACCAGTATTTGTAGTGAGAACTGACCTTAATGCCATGCTTTTGGCAAATGTTTTCAGCAAGGAGAAGGGTATATGCCAACTGTTTATCAACCTGTGCAGCATCTGCAGAAACCATACACAGATGAAACTTCTTTTTATATATAACGGGGAAATAGTATAGTACTATAGTTCTGTTGTTGGCATGTTAGTCAAACCTCCAATGAGCCAGTCTTTGTCAGATATCACGACAATTGAAAGTGGAACTTTTATGTCACACTTGGTGGATTTCCTAATGTTCATTATCGCTTCCTTCAAAGTATCATAGTCCATAGGACATCCCACCTGTATTGGTATGTTATCATATAAAAATTAGCAAGTAGGGTTACTTTTATGTCTGTGCAAGCATCCTATCTGTGTGCGTCAGAGGGTGCTACACACAAAGAGAGAGACCGAGAGAGACCTGATGAGTAACTTTAATATTTTTAAGTTGGCTCTGTATCAGAGGGTTGACAATACTGCTCCGCTCTTTGATAGGGGTTTCAGACAATATTTCCTGCACATTAAAGTGAAATTGTTAGACAAGTTCCGCCCTAATGTTTGGATGGGAGCACTAACATCATAGAGTCGTCAACTTTTGCTACAATTAAAATGTGAGAGCAGCACAATTTTTTTTTCTTGTTCCCACTGTGCCTATACATACCAATACACTACCAGGTCCAAGGTAACTATCATATTCTCGAATCATCTCAGTAACTTTTGGCCGCCAACCAACAATAAGTATGCATTCCCTTGGTCCCAGCATACAATCACTGCTCTGCATACAATTAACCACTGATGAACCCAGCAATTTGAGGATGGAGGAATTTCCATCGATACATCATTAGATTGAACTTTACCTTAGAGAGCGATTTTGAGGGGCGCTTTACAATGTTGTTTAGCCGTGCTTCCTTCAGTTCGGTAGCCATACTAGACGATATTTGACCCTCTCTTGACTCCGAGTAATGACTTGAATTTTGTGTTCCTTCTGGTACATTTAAAACTGTATACTGTGGTCTTCTCCTCCCACAAACAGGAGCAATAAGAAGCAACTGTGAAGAAAAGAAATCAGGAGCATATCAGGCCATCAACTAGAAAATTTAGATGTCAAGAATCCTCTCATGACTGATGATACAATTGAAAATTACAACATCCATCCCTTCCTCCCATAAACAAGTTTTTTTTTCTTGTTTACCCATAAGGAGTTCCTAAGGAAAGTTTTTTTAAAGAAAAAAGGTCCTACGATACTTGGAATATATTCATAAACTCACAGAAACTTATATCTATGTTAACTTTAGTAACTAAAATGATATGACAACATATGCCAAGGGGGCAATAAAAATTGCTAATCAATATCTACTTGCCAGAAAAATGTAGAATGGGCTCACTTTGATTTTTGGCTTAGCACAACTAGTTACTGTTAAGGATAGAATAGATTAGGGCTTTTATTTGTTTCTTAATATGCTGTTTCCTATTTTGCTGTGTTGTATTCCTTTTGTACATCCCCTTATACCTCTATATATATTGCCCCTTGGGCCTCATGAATAGATGCACACAATATTCATCTAACATGGTATCGAGCGCACCTAGGGTTTCTGTTGGTCCGCTTGCGCCGCCGCCGCCGACTCGCCGCCGCCGTCGACTCCCGCTGCCGTCGTCGGCCCCGCTGACTCGCTGCCATTGTCGCGCTGTCGACTCCCTGCCGCCGTCGGCCCGCGACTTCCCTGCCGCTGTCGTCTTCCGCGGCGCCGCCGCCTGGCGCCGCGGCACTACTCGCGCGGCGGCCCCGCCCCGCTCCACCCGCCGGCCGGCCATCTTCCTCCGACGGACCAGCACTGCTCCAGCCACCGCCGCCTTTCGCGCCGCGCGCCGCGCGCCGCCGCTGCCGCCGCCGCCGCCGCCGCGCCGCGCGCTTTCGCGCCGCGCGCGCTCCGTCGTCGCCGCGCCGCCGCCACGCCGCGCCACCGGCGCCCCTGCGCCGCGCTGCTCGCCAAGGCGCGCCGCCTCTCTCGTGTGCGCGCGTGTGTGCGTGTGTTGCTACCGCCGAAGGCGTTAAATAGTTAGGTTTGGTTCCAAAAACGCCGATCTAACCGCGCCGTTCGCCGCTGTTAGACTTCGTTGTATTGGTCGCCGCGCCGCCCGGCGCCGCCTACCAATGGGCACCGCTTTCCTCCTCGCCGCCGGTGGTCTTTGATGGTGTTAATTACACCGACTTCGTGTCTCACATGCGCATTCACATGCGTGGTCTACGTCTCGGGCGCCCTCTCGGCGATGTCACATGCCCGCTTGCCCTATTCTCCGACGGAGCCCACGCCGTTGCATTGCCCCGGTACCGACAAGATCGCATCGAGGCCGCCGATTGCCGATGATGAAGCCGCCCGCCTACCAGAGGCTCGATTTCTACAAGGATCGTCGACCACCTACACTCGGTGGTGCGATGACGACGCCGAGCCGCTTCGCTTGTCTTCATCGCCGCGATATCGGCCTCGATTCTCTTCGAGGTTGTGGGACTTCCTTCGGCTTTCGGATGTGGACTCATCTTCGTCGGCGCACGAGCCCTCGGTGATGCAATCGCACTCGCCCGTGGTTCGCCAAGAGCACTCTCTTCAGCAGGTGATGCTATCGTTGATGCCTTTACGCCGTAGCTCTGCATGCGGCGTCGCTTGGACTCTCTCCGCATCGCCGGGTTATCGCTCTGTCCGTCGCTGGATATACGTGCCGACTTGGAGTTTCAGTGGGTCTACGAGTTCCTTACTCGCCGCCCCGAAGTTCGAGCAAAGACGTGCTCGACTTCTTACACGCCACCTCGTGTCACTCTCCGGAGGCTCACCGAGATACGCGCAGAGGAGACTCGCTTTGAGTGGTCTTGGTCCGATGCCACTCCCCTCGTGCTCGCCGCCGTCTACCGCTGCTTCGCCTTCTTGGCCGCCGCCACAGTGGTGGTGGCCGCCCTACGCCCGAGGTGGCCGTCCTCACTGTTCCCTCTGCGACAAGGCGGCCACATTGAGTCCGGTGCTATAAGAAGAAGCGGCATCCGTCACGCCGTTCTTCTCCGGCACTAGTGCTTTTACGCCGCCGTCGCATCGACTTCTTCGCCAGTTCTCTCACCGAGCAAGAGATAGCCGACTTCGACGCCTACTTGCCGCCGGGTTCTCCTCGACAGATCTGCAGGTTACGCATCGACTCTTGTGCATCGAGAAACCACCCCAACACAAGTCAGTACCTCCCGTGGATTCTTGATTCGGAGCATCTTTTCACATGACTCCGATTCTTCCACTGTCTTTCATTACACCTCTTGATTCTCCCGCGTTGTTCTTACTGCGATGGTACATCTCTTTCGCTCTCGTCGAGGATCTCTTAGCAACTCATCCTTTCATGTTCCTTCGTTGCTCATATTCCTCGCCTCACTATGCGACTTCTTTCACTGGATGACATCGACCTTGGTTATCGTGTCATTCTCGACTCGACTCTTGTTGTGTTCGGGACCGCCACACGGAGCTCGGTTGGTTCTCGCCTCGGCGCCGTGACTCACGCTCTCGGGAGCTTGACTGGCTTCACCTTCCTTCCGCCGCCACCATCGCCGCGCCTCCGCTTCGCCACTTCGCTTCACTGGCTCTTTTCAGCGGTGGCATCACCGCCTTGGTCATCTGTGTGGATCTCGCCTGTCATCCTTAGTTCGTCGTGGTCTTCGGGTCTGTCTCAGAGACGTGTCTTTAGACCGCCGTGGCCGTAAGTTAGGTAAACAACTTCACTTCCTTATCCTCATAGTGAGTCGTGTCTCGGCGTCCCTTTGATCTTGTTCATTCGGATGTTTGGGGTCCGGCTCCTTCGTTTGAAGGGGTCATCGATATTATATCATATTTATAGATGATTTCTCTCGCCACACTTGGATATATTTCATGTCTTCTCGTAGTGAGGTCTTGTCTATCTATAAACAATTTGCCACTATGATCCACACACGCTTCTCCACTCCTATTCGTGTCTTTCGTCTCGATTCTGCCTGGCGAGTACCTCTCTCGTTACTGCTAGTTTCCTTCTTTCTGCGCAGGACTCTCGATTCTCTTGTCCCGGTGCTCATGCTCGAATGGTGTCGTGGCGCAAGCATCGTCACCTCCTTGAGACGGCTCGTACTCGATGATCGCCGCCTACCCCACCTCACTTTTGGGCCGAGGTCGTTTCCATCGCCACCTATCTCATCAACATCCACCTCTTACGCTCTTGGTGCGATCCCCGTTGAGCGCCTCTCGTGGTCTTCTTCCGACTACCCTTCATATGTTTGGTCGCGTTTGCTACGTTCTCCTTGCCCTCGCGAACGCACCAAACCGACCGCCGACCGTTGAGTGTGTCTTTTGGGATCTGATCACAGAGCACAAGGGCTATCGGTCTTGGGATCCGGTTGGTCGAGGACGCGGGTTTCTCGGGATGTGACTTTCGACGCAGTCTCGCCCATTCTACCCACGCCCCGCTCTCCTTCGACTCCTTCTGCATGAGTCTCTGTCTTTCTTGACCTTTCCGGATACACCTATATCTGCTTTGCCTCGCCCACTGCCCCACCGAGTCTCCACATATTCCCCCGTGGCCTCTCGCCGTTGTCACCGCTGCGTCGTCTCCTCCGACTCCCGGTGCTCCTCTCACTACTGATACCTCCTTCTCTTTACACTCGTCGACCTCGTATTGAGGCTCTTCCGGTGAGTCATCTTCTCCCGATGATCCACCTTCTTTCGATGCTCCATCGCCCCCGATGGGTCATCTTCTCCTCGCTACGCCTCCGCGATCGCGGCCGATTCGGCCTCCGCCCGCTTTGCCTTTCTTTGGCGCAGCTACTCGTGAGCTTTGTCTCCTCTCGGGATGTCATTACTCACCCCGAGTGGCGCTTGCCATGGCCGAGAGATTGCTGCCTCGAGCGTCTTGGTACTTGGGATCTTGTTCATTTGCCATCTCATTCTCGCCCCATCACGTAAGTGGGTCTATAAAATTAAGACTCGCTCGATGGCTCTCTTGAGCGCTACAAGGCGCGTCTTGTTGCTCGTGGCTTCCAAAGCAGAGCATGGCGTTGACTACGACGAGACTTTTGCTCCGTGGCCCACATGACCACCGCTCGCACTCTTACGCCGGTGGCGCCTGCTCGCCATCGGTCTGCTTCTCGCCTTGATGTCAAGAATGCCTTTCTTAATGGTGAGTTGCGTGAGGAGGTCTACATGCATCCGCCACCGGGTATTCTGCTCTCGAGGGCATGGTCATGCCGCCTTCGCCGCTCTCTCTATGGCCTTAAGCAAGCCCTCGTGCTTGGTTTGAGCGCTTCTCCTCGTGGTCACCGCTGCGGCTTTTCACCTAGTGATCATGATCCTGCGCTCTTTGTCCACACTTCGCCTCGTGGTGGACTCTTCTTCTTCGTATGTTGATGATATGATCATTACGGAGATGATTCGAGTACATTACCTTTGTCAAGGCTCGTCTTAGTGAGCGGTTCCTTATGTCGGATCTTGGTCCTCTCGGTTATTTCCTTGGGATTGAGGTTACTTCCACTCCGGATGGTTTCTTTATGTCCCAAGAGAAATATATTCAGATCTTCTTGATCGCGCTCTCTCATCGATCAACAGATCGTTGAGACTCCCATGGAGCTCAATGTCCACCTCCGACTTCGGATGGCGAGCCTCTTTCGATCCGACTCGCTATCGCCACCTTGTTGGGAGTCTTGTTTATCTTGTCGTTACTCGTCCGGATATCACTTATCCCGCTCATATTTCGAGTCGATTTGTTTCAGCTCCCACTCGTGTCCACTACGACCACCTTCTTCGAGTTCTGCGATACCTTCGTGGGACTATCTCTCGCCGTCTCTTCTTTCCACGTTCGATTCGCATGACTTGAGCCTATTCGGATGTTACTTGGGCGGCGATCCTCCGATCGCGGTCTCTCTCGCCTCTCGTGTTTTTCTTGGTGGTTCTCTTATTGCACGGAAGACGAAGAAACAGATCGCAGTGTCCCGCTCGAGTCGCAGAGGCTGAGTTGCGAGCTATGGCTCTCTTGACAGCAGAGATTACTTGGCTACGGTGGTTACTTGAGGATTTTGGTGTTTCTGTCACTACACCGACTCCTCTCTTGTCAGACAGTACAGGTGCTATCAGTATTGCTCGTGATCCTGTGAAGCATGAGCTCACCAAGCATATTGGTGTTGATGCTTCTTTCATGAGGTCTTGTGTGCAAGATCAGGTGATTACTCTTCAGTATGTGCCTTCGGAGCTTCAGATAGCGGATTTCTTCACGAAGGCCCAGACTCGAGCACAGCACAGCTTTTACCTCTCCAAACTCAGTGTTGTTGATCCACCATGAGTTTGAGGGGGGGTGTTAAGGATAGAATAGATTAGGGCTCTTATTTGTTTCCTAATATGCTGTTTCCTTTTATGCTGTGTTGTATTCCTTTTTTGTACATCCCCTTGTACCTCTATATATATTGCCCCTTGGGCCTCATGAATAGATGCACACAATATTCATCTAACAGTTACAAGAGCTTTAAGCCTTTAACAACCAAACTGTTCCCCTGGAATCGTATGTCTAGAGAAATAATTTTCTACTAGTTGCCCCTATCATGATAAACAACAACCAGAAAATACGTACTTTGTCTGTTTCTTTCAGCACTTCATCCTCACTTGGGTGAAAGTGAATGCTTCCAGATCGAAAGATACCACAAACAACTGCCTAACCATGAACATAAAGGGGAGAAATCAGTCACAACAGAGAAGTTATGCAGACTGCAGGGTTTAGGCTTTCACTTTTGAAACAACATTACATCTTGGATTATATGTCTCACGTCCGTATACTTCATGCCTCCAACTTCAGGAAAGCTGATAAGGTTGAAGACATTTTCTGTAGGATAAAACAATAATACAACATAATTCACAAACTAGGTAGGATAATGACTCCTATTGTCTAGACTACAAAAACAAGCAGGACATTGCTAAACCAATTCAATGAAAGGCAAAAGCATGTATAAAGCAGAAACCAACAATGACAAATTCATAGAAACGTGGTAATATCCGAACAATTTTGCAGAATAGATGATTGGGTACTGCACTAACATTGACATCAGAAATGCAGAATTGCATACTATGCTATGGTAAACCATAAATTGAAAGAGAAACAAAGTCAAGTGTGGCATGTGGCCAAAAAAGTAATTTGTAAAAAAAAAATCTAGCCAGAAAGTATGATAGCAGTCAATGATACAGATTATTATTTAGTTCAGAACAAAAATTTGGGCTGCCACATATGACTGGTTTTGAGGCATTTGTATAAATTATGTGCTAAATTGTAGAACGACAATTCAATGCACAAAAAGAGAGGCATGCCACAGCTGGGCATAGCTGTAACCAGTTTCGTAGACAAACCAAAAAGGCTGTAAAAAGAGCGGCATACCATAGCATAGTATGCAAAGTTGCATACTATGCTATGGTAAACCATAAATTGAAAGAGAAACAAAGTCAAGTTTGGCATGTGGCCATAAAAGTGATTTGGAAAAAAAAATCTAGCCAGAAAGTTAGTATGATAGCAGTACATGATACAGATTATTATTTAGTTCAGAACAAAAATTTGGGCTGCCCCATATATGACTGGTTTTGAGGCAGTTGCATAAATTATGTGCTAAATTGTAGAAGGACAAACTAAAAAGCCTGTAAAATATCTCGAGTAAAGCTGTATCAACAAACCCACAGGTGGGTACTCCAACTAGTGTGGCATCCCTGTCTTGTGGCTAAAGGCCATGGTTTGACTACCACTAACTACATGTTGGATGGGTTTATTTGTGGATTTCCGGGATTTGATCCCGTTACCTCTCAGTTGCTAAGCCTTGAATATAATTGTGATGACCAACTGCACCCTTATTAAAAAAAGAACATATCAACAAACATATATCAGAATGATTAGAATAGTACTGCGATAATTAAGCAAGTGCCTGTAGATTTTAAGAAGGCCCTTTTGTCTAGAGCACTGCACAAACAGCTTAGAGGCAACCATCTCCACCGGCTGCACATTTAAGCCCGTGATTGATTTCAGAAGTTCGCAGGTGGTCGAGTTAGAAGCCTACATTGATACAACATGAATACATAAAAACCTAAATGTTGATTAAATAAATCGTGGTATAAATGGTGGAGCTTGCATATACCTCAACAATGGTAGGAACCGATGCAATTTGCGGAAGAGGTTGCAGAGCCAATAGAGAAAGAAATGCATCTGTATCCACTTCATACCTGATCAGGTTCAACAAGATGAGTTTCAGATAAATAAAGTGATGCCAAGTAGTCAAATAGCAACAGGACTTAGTTTGCAAAATGACTGCTGGTGCAAACAAAATATGAAAAAAAAGTCCAAATTTAGCATACGGCATTTATATTCAACAACTAGCAGATGAGATATTGTTCAGACTTCAGAAAATGCACCATTTTTCCTTTAAAGAGTTTGTCTTGAGTTTCTTAATTCTGATAAAAGATCTGTTTGTGTCAAGTCATTCATTCCAAGCCTTCTAAGTGCAAAGTTTCAAGTGTCCCATACAATGCTATCATGATAAATTTCACATAGCAAAGCTATTTTCCAGGAGTTGGATGTCCTTCTGTTTATCATTATCTCTACAAAGATATCAATGCACTAGCATAGAGGGTCATTATGAGAAATAAGACAAGTTGCTCTTCTTTGAAATGATTTCCAGTAGAGCAAACATTTACTATATGCTAACTTGCATAAATTGAAAAGTGCTTGGTATATACATACCGTTCATTCTTTGTTGATAAGATGATTATAGACTTTGCTTTGTTTGCTGCTGCTCTCTCAAATGATTTTGTCAAGCTCAGGCTACAACTGTGTTTTAAAAAGTGGATTCACAGTGAGCTTTCACATATCAAGGAAAATATCTATGCTAAAGGTAAACAGATTGAAGCGAGTTGTCAAGTATTCAGAAAAGCAACACAAGAAGTGAATAACACCCTTTACCTCTTGGTGAATACATCAATATGGTTTAAATCTTTGTTCATGCTATCTCCAAGCTTCTCAATGTGCTTTCTGGGAAGATCAGAGAGAAGGAGAATTCTCTGCTTCCTTGACATTGTTAAAAAAAGCAATAAGCTGTATTAGAATATTTATATAGATAGATTTTACCAAAAAACTAACTATGTTATCCTTCAATTACCTTGCTGTAGCAGTACCTAAGCGAATGGCTGATTCATGGAATTTATTTAATTGATTCAATATGGACATCAGATGACTATTGACTCCACATATGATGATATGATCATCCTCAATGACTTGCAACTGTGCCCCTTCCCTTACCTTATGCATCTGGATCTGTGCACAATAAGATGACTATTTGTTAAAGGCTTACGTTGACATAAAATATGTTCACCTCAAATTTGTCAAATTTTAACTCACTCTAAATTGTTCTGTCATTGCACTTAACAAACGAGAATAGAACAATATACCCCAGATAGCAAGAAAGAACCCGATGACACGCTCAATGCGTGTCTTTTGCTGCGAAAAAAACAAAAGAATAGATTAAAAAGGATTTCTATAAAACGTAAATATCTATAGAAATGGTTAATCAAAGCTATTATCTAAGAAAAAAGTTATGCAAAACTAAGTAAAACATATGGTTCTTAAGCCACAAAGAAATTGGCAATAACCTCACTAGCCCTTACTTACTCTTAGATGAGTAGATGATGAACACAGACATGCCCAAGCTTCCCAAAAGCAGTCCTCTAAAGGCTGTTGTTTCTTCCTGAAATAGAAACCAAGATATTTCATCATCTTTTTATGTTAGTACCAATTACTGTGGATATAGGATATCATCCTAGAGAAACAGAGAAGAATAAATCAGAAAATACATGTACTTTTAAAGAAAAGTAACAGACCTGAACTTATGGAACAGGACTCCTCCAATAACAACAAGAGAAAAGCACGTGATGAGCAAAGTAATAATAGACCTATGAAAATAGTCAAGACAAAGTAGGAAGTTAATTTATCATGAGCAAGAAATTTCAGTTATTATGTGTAACTTAGGAATTGACAAACTTTTGGAATGTGCAGAAATGTGGCAGCCCAGGAACTGTAGCAGTGTGACAAAAGAAACATTACATAATACTAGACATATATGTGTAGGTGGTGAGCTAGATATGTTACACTTACAAGGCAATGTTTCGTTCAAGCTGTGTATTGAATAGATAGTACAAGCGAGAAATACTCCATCTGACATCAGGCAATGGTGGAAAAGTCACATCTAGCTTAAGAGGTACAGGTTTTTTGATAGGATCAGATATGCAGGCAAATGGCAAACTTGTAATATTGTGTGACATCCGAGGGAGCAATTTCATCATCAACTGCATCTGGCCTACAACAATTCTGTGTAGAAGGTAGAATATGATGTTTGCAATAGTAACTATGTTGCAGTTTCCCTGCAAAATTGAAAGAACAAGAAACATTAAGCAAACAGAAGGTGAATTAATAAACTATTCATTGCAAAGCGCTGCGGCCAAAGGGCTATGATGTACTGCTTGTTATACCTTATGGCCATTTCCTGGCCAAATTTCAAAAAAAAAAAAGATTTTCAATTCTTCACCTATTGTTTTAGTTGCCACTTCGAGATATACCACTTAGTTTCCTGAAATTCGAAATTTGCCACTCCAGTTTCATCCTCTTTTGAATATGCCATTATCACTAATTTTCTTCCATTTTCTTTTCTATTATCTGATTTTCCATATATTCCAAAGATGAACTACCGGTTTTGCCCCTTTCTCAAAGCCAACACGAGCAACCCAGTCTCTCTTCTTCTTCCTCGAAATTCCTCCTTGCCGTGCTTCTTGCTTGAATTGCTGCTCCATCCATTGCCAAATCCCCGTCTCAATTAGGGTCTTCACTCCAATCCCATCCGATAGAAGCTAATCGAGCCCAATTCGCCATGGTAATTACTACTAGTGCACTCCTTACTAGTTTACATTTGATTTCTGCTTCTTTGTGGATCCGATTCAGTCTCGTCTATCTACAAAAGACATACACTACAATTCACCATGCTGTTGGCGGCTCGGCTGTATGACCTGTCCTAGTCAGTGATGTCTTATGGCAGTATGACGACAATGATGTTTCCACGTTTGTTGTGGGATTCATACCGAAACCCGCGTACTGAATATAAGGGCTGCAGGGCTGAGAAGTTGAAGAAAGAACAGATAGGAGTGGCTAAAAGGATGTTTGCCCATGCGCTGCGACTGCCTACTGTTCAGGGAAGTGAGGGTGCAGCAGCGTGGAAACACAAGTAAAGGAGTTGGATGCGGAGAATGGCAGAAGGTGTTTTGCCCGCACAAGCTGGGATGTCAAGATGCATGTGTAGGACGTGGCATGGAGCTGGAAATGTTCAGAACGAAGGGATGAGAGGAATAGATAAGAAGCAAAACCGGTAGTTCACCTTTCAAATATATGGAAAATCAGAGAATAGAAAAGAAAATGGGAGAAAATGGGTGATAATGGTATATGTCAAAAGAGGAAGAAACTAGAGTGGCAAATTTTGAATTTTAGGAAACTGGGTGGCATATCTTGAAGTGGCAACTTCCTGAGTGGCATATATCGAATTTTGCCATCGTTATTTTAGGCAATCTATCGTTAAAATTCATGTATTGGCTCCCTAAAGGTCACATGCTAGCCATTAGCACCCTAATATGGCAACAACGATGTAGCACATGCATTGATGTATGTGTTTGTTATCACAACAATGAACAATCTATAGAGAGAATCACCTGAGGGGTAAAGCATAGCAAATTTTGTGCTACTGAAGTGGTCGGGATTTCTGCATTAGCAGTAGTCTCTTTATCATCCGGCCTCCTCGTTGAATCGAAAACTCCTACTCCTGGTCAAGGTAAAGCTTAAGCAAAGAGTACGCGGTATAGATTGACAAAGTCCGAACATGATACAGCAGCCAATTCGTTACAGGGAGTTACAGCTCTAACTAGCACACAGGAAACGCTTGGTGCATTGCTACCACGAACCTCGCTTGCCGGGGAGATGGCTGGCGGAGCGAACTCCAATCCCGGCGCCGCGGCAAATGCGAAACCGCCCCGGGAACGCGTAAAACCTAGAATACATGCTCTCGGGAGCAGAGATTAAGATGTGGATCAGATCAGAGGAAGGTCTAGGCCGTCTAGCTCGTCCCACACGTAGTAATACAACGGTGTTGAGTGTACCTGACGACCCGAGGCGGTGTGGAGGGGAGAGCTCGCCGGACGGAGGCCGGCGGCGACGAGACTGCGGCGTCGAGCTGTGACCTCATCACCCTCTCCTCCCGCTCGCTCTGTGTGTGCCGCCGGGGGGCAATCGGCGGAAGAACCAAAGCCCTGAGACGAGAGCTACGATCCGAAGAGGAATGGAAGGATGACAGCGAAGTGTCTGACTAACGGCACGGGAATGCGGGATGAGGCAGCGGATGGCTTTAAATTTTTCATCGCTGCATTTATGATGCATTTTTCTGTCTTATTTTTTGCTAGAAAGGAAAAGAAATGGCAAATGGAGTGAAAAGGCCCAGGCCCATACTATGGTACCAGACGCCTGGACCCACGTTTATCCAAGAGAAACATCGACATCATTCAATACAGCGCAGAGACATGTAATTGCAGAAGAAAATTATGTTTTTTAATTATTATGAGCACAGTGTGAATGAATCAATATCAATAAACTAATAAATTATTTTTAAAAAACTCTCAATAAATTGTTTTAAAAATACTTAGACTCGTCTGGAACCCAGGAAATTTTCCCTATTCCTGCTAGAATTAAGCTGCTTACTATCCAATTCCTAATTAAACTGTTTATTATCAACTTCCTACGAAATTTCTATGTTCCGAACAGGCCCTTACCTGACAACCACAACTGCAAGCAACATTCATTCATACGAACGGCCTTCCACAATCTGACAACACCAAATTGTACAGGGTGATTGCAACAAGTATTCTTTTATCCACCAATTTCCGGCATATAAATTGGTTCGCAACCAACCAAATGGAGCAAGGCACACCAATGGCACAAGATCACACCAGAAGTTAACAGGCAGCACAACCCTCAAGTACACTTCTTTTGGACATAACAGTACATAAATTTGCAACAGTAGTGCACCTTGGGTGAAGGGCACAGCAAAATAAAACCCAGCAAAAAGGAAAGAAAACAGAGAGAGAGAGAGAGCATTAGTGATGGCTATATAGTACTTAGGTATCACCGGAGCTCATCAAGGGCAGGGTACCACCCAGATGAGTTCATCAGTGTTAAGTGGAGAACAGTTGCAGGAGTTGTTGATGGGCACGTGCAGACGAAGATCCCCTCTTACGAGGGGTCGCTGCGCTGGGGCTTGGCCTGAGGAGCCTCAGGTTATGTATTGTTCGCCAAGCCCGAGAGGAGAGCAGTATCTACAAGGGTGGGGAACGATGCGGCAGGACACACTTCCATGAGCCTGAGTTGCCTTTCCCTAACATCAGCAGCCTTGGTTCCATTCTCCATTGCCTTACCCTGCAAAAGTAAGAGCAGATTTCTTAGCACAGTGGTGTTGGTAAAAGCCTGCAGCAATTCTTAGTGCAAAAACATAACCAGCAATGGTATTTGCAATAGGCAGCTCCAGGACCACTGTGGATAAACAAGAAAGCATAAGCAGGTATAAATGATTCACAAACAAGGGTACAAAAAACTTATACTAAGGTTTGGAGGCCTCTTATGCTGACATTCAAAAGCATCATATTAGCTTGGAGCCTTGGACTGTATGGTGCAAGGACAGAATGCAGACAAGGTCCGTAAGAAACTTGAGGAAGTAACCGCAATTGCAAATGCCAGGCAGCATACTGCAGCAAAGAGATTCTGCTACTGTTGCAAAATCCTAAAAGGGTCAAGGTAACAACTAACGACATCAAACTCAGCCAAGGTCAAGGAGAAAAGCATGGCCTGACTTCTTCACTTTTTGAGTTCACCTTGATCATTTCATCATGAAACTTGTAATGATCCCATGCCATACTACAGCAGTTCAACATCTCATCAACAAACTAAGGGTAATCATGTGCAACTGCCATGACAACCATCATCATAGTTCTTCATGGAGTTCATGGTATTAACCCATTTATTACTCCGGTTTGCAAATGGATAAGTACATGTAACTTGAATCACTTGGGTGCAAGATTAACATACTGATAGTTACTTTTACTCTGACAATCATATCAAAGTTAAGAGATAATCCTAACCAAAAGGGAACAACCGAGACAACAAGAAAAGCAGAGAAACAATATGGTAATTAGTCCCCGCCTGACTGACTGCAAGTATTTTCAGGCCCAAGCTTCATGCAAGCATCCTTCAGCATGCAATCCTATCCAACTACAGTACTTCAAATTATAAGTTCACCTAGTACATGCATTGAATCAGACTATTGCTGCTAATGATTAATACCAGAAAATATGAAAGCCTTAACAGGCCTTTCAAAATATAAAAACTAGAAAACTAGAAATAAACAGAAACATACGCTGACGTGAGTGCCATCTTAGGTTTAGCTATTAATGCTTAATGATATTTCCATTTGCCAGCTAGATCAATCAAGTAACATATGTTCACTCGAGTACTCCACTTATAGAGCATGAGAGTCAGCTAACTGTTTCACAACAGGAAATCACAGGAAGGGCTTAAGGCAATTTCCCCAACATTTTAGACCAGTTCTTTTTCCTCTTGAATTTAAAAATTCTCAAGTCTAATTATCTAGTTTATAATGTTTACCATTACCAAAGACCTCTACAACACCACAATTGGCTCAAACACTACATTGCGAAGAAGTGGGAATCCAAAACAATCAAGAACAGAATACAAACCACAGACACCAGAAATATAGATTTCATCAATAATGAAGCTAAGAAGAGTTGCTACATACTTAACAAACTATCAGCTACTAAAAGGACAATTTGGGATACCTTCACAAATTCAAAAGGGATACTGGAAAGATTCCACAGTGAAGCATTTGAAAACTGCATTATCGTCATAGTAAGTACCTACAAGATGCAAATCAAGAGATTAAATCCACAACAAAATGTAGGACCACCCACCAATGGGGGGAACACCATCACAAACACCCCCCCAGTAAAATAAGGAATTAAATGCACCAGATGCAAAAGTTCTAATCTGCTTCCTTTTAGTTTTAATAGTGCTAAATATTTGTTATGAGACTTCATAGAAAGAAGAACACGATCATGAACTTAAACTGGGCGCAGTGATAATCAACTGGACGCAACGATAATCGACATAGCTAAATTGAATTCAGAGGTATCAACAGGAATGTGTTGTCCTCACATCCATGACCAATACAAGAAATGTGTTTGCAATCCAATCCTAAGTTATTGTCTCATGTAACTTGTTTGACTGCATCAAATTATGATAGGCAAGCATACCAAAGATCATATGCTGTCATCTTATCTAATATAGGACCGTCCAAGGGATGTGACCTTTAATGGTAGCTTGTGCAACCCCACTACCATCATACATGAAACAATAATGTATCCCACCTTGCGCATCTTGTTAACTACAGTCATATTTGATGCAAAGCTAGGGTGAGATGATGCTGTAAAGTGTTCTAGAATCTTTAGATTCATGAAAACACAGCAGGATTCAGAGATCAGAGTAGGCAAACACATAACCAGCAATAGAGTTACACATCAGTATAAACCTACGGAGCAGCCTATTAAAGTAGAAATGCCAGAAGTTCCATATAACACACGTGTATAGAAATGTCAGTTGGATAGAGTTATTTAGATTGTTGATATTAGAATGCCACAATACTAACATTATCTCTATTATGGCTTCATGTGAAATATTAAGAATTATTGAAAACTTAAGGCCAACAAACATCAAAAATAAACTCATGCCACTCGAATGCCAGTCCTAACACAATCTCTATAACAGTTTTATTTCAAACATACCGACCAGTCAAAAACTTAAGCCCCATAAAAGTGAAAAAGTTAAAATTGAGACTACTTCAAAAAAACTAGAGTGTAAAATATTGGCAGTCCAACACAAACCTCCAATGTGCATGTTGCGAAATTCCAACAAATTAGAGAAAGATCACCACAGGAGAATGTGGGCCCTATGTTATGGAGCTGGCCCCCACCTACATCCATTCAATCTACCAGCCCAAGAGGCCCAGTAGGATATGTAAAAGACATATATACCCTAAAAGTAGTACCCACAGTTAAGAGTAGCATTGTAAAAGAGGCCTTACGACCATGTATATATGGTCCCCTGGATGAACAAGGGGAGAGGGATTTTCCATTCCACACACAACATGCTAATCTCCTCATTTACTATTTGATCAGTAGCCACAACAATTGGCGCCGTCCGTGAGGACTGGACAAGAGAGTCACAAGCCTGAGACAATGACGCCTAAGAAGGCGACGACGGTAGCAAAAAGAAAGCGAAGCACTACGATGGCGGTCGCCCAGGCCAGAGTCACGATAGGCAAACAGCCGGCGTCAGAACTAAGAGCCAACCCGAACGTCACCATCAATGAGACTGTCGACATTAGCAACGAAGTCTATTTTGCCACCACGCTCGACCACAACAACCGCACAGGTGGCCAGACGGCCAACATGCACACCGCCGCCGGCACTTCGACTAGCTTGGGAGGTAGCACCGGAGCAGTCGGCGGTCTCGATGCTCAGGAGAGTCCCGTTGCCAACCGCGATGCCTACGGAAGGTAGCCGGACTACCTCCCGGCCGAAAATCTTCCCATCACGCGCTAGGCTCCGAATCAAGTCTTCGGTGGCCAGACTCGCCCCCAGCACGTTGGTGCAGCAGCTGTTGACCTTCCTCGCCGCATTCCAACGCTTGTCGGCAGCTGACGAATCGCGGCCCACCAACTAGTACTCCAATTCCGTCGCTAACAAGCCCCTGCGCCCAGAGGGGTCGCCGCGGCTAGAGGAAGCGCCGCCGACAGAGCATCGGGAGCGGTCGTTGCCTCAGGCCATTGGTATACTAGCAAAGGCGGCGTGGAGACAACACAGGTGTAGCCGCGGGGGAGTGGCTTCACTGGCGACAGCATGCAAGGAGTGTCGACGGGAAGAAGACGAAAGAAGTGGTATAGGACAGAGGCTACGGAATCACGCTGGGACGAAGCGAGAACGGGAGTGCAAGCGCCAAGAAAAAGGAGTAGCAAGTGAAGCGTCGCGCTGCAGTCCATCTGGACCCTTAAGGCCGCGGGACGTCCCCGACCGTACCTCGAGAACACACGAACACGTCAAGCGTAGCACGACGCACCAGCAGCAAGAGAACACGTGCCCCATAGGGCAGCGCAAGCAGGTCACCCGAAGCGGTCCACGCCATTACCGTGATCCGTATAACCCGGCCTATGGACTGATCACTCAACAGGCCGAAGGGACGGAGGGGGCCAAACGACCTAGCAACATGGTTTCAGTTTGTCTACCCAATATGGAGCTCTTTACCATGAGAGGCTACTGTTATGAGGCTAGCTCCTATCTACATCCATTCGACCTACCAGCGCAAGAGGCCAAGGCCAGTAAGACATATAAAAGACATGTATACCTTAAGAATAATACCCACAGTAAAGGGTAGTATTGTAAAAAGGAGGGGGACAGCCATGTATATATGGCCCCCAGGATAAACAAGGGGAGGAGGATTTTCCATTCCACACACAACATACTAGTTCCCTCATTTACTGTTTGTAGCCACAACACCCTACTTACCATATGTTCAGGCTATTTAATTAGGTCCAATGTTGCAAAGAACCTGAATCCCTAACAAATAACTCGTCTTACCTAACCATGAAACTCATCTGATGAATTACTTACCGATGTTCTCTAAATGAAATTTTTAAGCACTAAAAATGCTAGTATTTTGTATAGACATTTTTCATTCTAGGATTTGACAAGATTAACAAGGTCCTTCCCCTCAAAAAAAAAAGATTAACAAGGTCCATTTACAATTTTCTTCTACCACTAGATGTGGCAACCCCGTTAGGGAAATCACTACAAAGACTAGCATCTTCCTCCAAACCACCTAGAGAACATCTCAAGTTTCTACTTCTCGCCAAAACTCATCACAGCAACAACATTCTAACAAAACAATGCGGCAGCGCTCCCCACGAACTTCCAAATGGGCCATCCTAAAAACTCCAATGCCGCCCAAGCAGCCACTGCCATCACAGTTGAGAAAAACCCCAAATGAGGTGCCACAAATAGTTAAATTTAGAACGAAAGCTTCACAAGAACAGTGACTAACAGCAGGATACCGGAACATCACGGCCCATTCCACTCGCAATCAACACAACCACCGAAATTATGGCAAAACGCACAACACCGCCAAGCCACAAAAAGCGCACGATTGCACGAATACAAACATTCCGAGGCCAAAACCATCACAGCAGCGCGAGCGTGGGAAAACATACCTCGGAGCCAATCGCATCCTGCGAGCGCGGTCGAGCCGGCCGGAGAGCTCGATGTCGAGGCCCCGACACCGACCCAATCGGGAGCGCGGGGCGACGATGCGCGCTCAGATCTCGAACGGCGACGACGCGCGAGCGAGCGGCAGAATCCGATCGGACAGCGACACCGCCCCCGCAGCGAGGCGAGGTGGGCGAACACGAAACCCTAGCCCCCAAAACGGAAGGGGGGAAGCAGCAGCAGTATTAAAACAGAGCGAGCGATGATACACACTGCTAGTAGTACTGCCCGCCTTCCGGATTTCCCGCGCGAATGCGGCGCAGTGATTTTACCTTACTGCCCCTGCGCAAGACGATGGGGGCACTCCACCAAGCGCAGCGCCTATGGGCCCCGCAAGGGAGGGCAGGAGGGTAAATTTCCACCGCCGCCTCGCCGTCGGCCTCACCTCGCTTTGACCCTTCCGCCGCTCCCTCTTGCCCGGAAACCGATGGGACCAGGAACCCGAGGGGAAATAAAGGGGCACGACCAGGGGCAGCACGGTAAATTCCGATGCTCACCCCGCGGCTCGTCGCCGGACGACACGGCCGCCGCCGGCCAGAGGGGGAGCTCGATCGGAGGCGGGGAGGCTAGACGCGGAGGAGCGGACCTCGAGGCGGCGGGGGTCTTGTCAGCGCAGCAGGAACGCGGGATGGGGAAGTGATTTGAGGTGGGCAAGGCGTGGTCGTGAGCTGTGATGGTGGCGGCGAGGAGAAGCAAAGGAGCTCAGCTTGACGTGGGAGGGAGCTGGCAGTGGCAGTGGCAGTGGCAGAGGCAGAGGCAGAGCATTCAGTAACCTGCAGGGGTAGCTTTAAAAAGAGTGCATCGTTGATGGGATCGTGAAACCAGGCCAGTAATGATGCCTTCTCTCTTCCTCTGTGCGCATTCGTCCCCGCTTTTAGAGCTTCACTGCCTTCTGGCTTACTTATATCTTATTTTGTCTTTTTTTTAGTTTTTTATTTCTTTGTATTAACTGTGACTATATATTACTTATTTTTTATTTAATTACGTTGAAAAAATTACTAGTAGCTATAATGTATTTTCAGTTACTATAATATAAAATAAGATATAAGTCAGAGTTTATAGGACTTCTTTTTTGGATCCGATTTATAGTTTTTTGCTACAGTTTATGACTTTTGCACTCCTTGTAAGAGAAAATGAGAAAATGTGAAATAACAGAAATAAGTGTAGTTTTAGTCGATATAAAAGAAGTGTACTATAATTAATTTATAGATTTTATCTTAAAATGATTCTTTGTTTAAAAGTTAATTACTAAAAAAACTAAAAATTTATTTTTAAAAGCTGTAAAAAGAGACCCATAACGCCAAATGAGCGCCACCGAATCATCTCGCGACTGCTACTGGAGCGGTGCTCTCGCTGCTGGATGCATATAACGATTAAACGATACAAGTTCAGAAACAGAGGGGTTTTATCTGAAAACAGTGTACAATTTGTCGTGTCCGGTTTAGCAAACAATTAATAAATCAGCGAATAAGAGCTAAATTATGTGATGCACATCGATGTTATAAAAAATGATCGACACGTAGCAGTAGAGATCAGCAATCTTTGTAGGGTGTTCCATGATGGTTTGGCAATTCAGAAGAAAAAGAACAGGATAATCGAGAACAACATGCAGGCCTCTGCTTTTACAATATTGCACTAATTACACTCTATCTTGTGCTTATTCGGGCCGATCTGGGTATCCACGACAGTGTTGTCATGCTTTTGCGCTTGATATGGAGTATAGATGTGACCCAGAGGTGTACGACCCTTGTGGTCCCTGGACAAACAAGGAGTCCAGAAGGACTGAAAGCGAAGGCTGAAGGTGTTCGAGGAGGAGATCAGCAGATCATGTGAAGATGTTGGCAATGTTGCCAAGTAGGCAGTAGCAGTAGAATGTTCTAATGGCCTAGCCAAACCTTGCTTGGAGACTGACGCTCGGAATGGGCTTCTGAATGGAAACCGTGGAAAATACCTAGGTGCAGAACGAGTCCATCAGCGATTTGTGCACGCTCGGCACGTTCATAAAAAAAGTATGACATCTCGATATGTCTTGCTTGATTCTTTTTTCTCCTTTTATTCATGATGAGCTGTGCTTTCTTCGGTAAATTGTTTAGGGACCGATCTAGATCCAGGTGCCCCCCACTCTGAGACCAGGACCAAGAGGATTAAGCTGGGTATCGGGAGCTAGAGTAGTGAGATACGAACGGTAATGAGGATAGAGTCACGGCGATGGCTTTCGCATTTTGATTGATTTTTTTATAATAACTAGGCTTTAAATAAAGTTAATTACAGTAGATACTATAATAACTTTATCTATATCGGCTGTTTTACTCTACTCTCTCACGGCTTCTCTATTAGTTGGCTTTTGTATTTTGATTGATTTTTTTTATAGTAGTAGACACTATAATAACTTTATCTATATTGGCTAAAATCGTATGGAAGTTTTTTTACTCTACTCTCTCACGGCTTCTCTATTAGTTGTTACTATTTATCAGCCGAAGCCTAAAGCCACCAGCCACAGCTAAAAAACATGCCCTTGTCTGACAGTCTCGCCTAGAGCTGGGAGTCAAGTTGGGTTTATCTGTGCTAACCCGAGGCCCGACTGGCCCAGCACGGCCTAAGCACGACATGGGCACGTCATGTGGCAGGCCTGGCCTGGAAAGCCAGCCCGTTGGGCGGCACAGCATGGCATGATATATTGTGCCATGCTCGGGCCGAGTCGGCCCGATGAGCATGGCCGGCACGGGGGCAATAGGAAGGAGGCAATCGGGTGGTTGAGGGAGGAAGGCGACTGGGAGGGTTGGGGGAGGCGACTGGGGGATTGAGGGAGGAGAGGGACGCGGCCGTGGGGGTTGAGGGATGCGGCCGAGGGATTGAGGGAGGAGAGGGAGGCATCGGGGGGTTGGGGGAGGAGAGGGCGACCAAGGTGGTTGGGGGAGGAGAGGACGGCCGGGTGGGTTAGGGGCTGGTAGTAGAGGCTGTAGAGCTCTCTCACTCTCTTTAGTAGATTTGTCTGAGCTAAGAGATGAATCAGAATATCGTATGATTGAGATAATAGTCAGGAAGCAATGTTCCAAAGCAACGTTCAAGAGAAACAACGTTTGGGGTCAATGATTGTCTTCGTGATAATTTACTTCGCTTCTCATTTCTTCACAAGCTATCTAATCTCTTATTTCTTCAATATCCCTCTTTACACTCATATTTCTTCAACATTCCTCCACACTCTATATTTATTAAACATCTTTCTATACTCCACATTTCTTCAACAACCCTTTACACTCCCTATCTATTTATTATCCATCTACTATGCTACCAAGGAGTCGGAATACCAAGGAGTTCTCGACCGGTATGCAGAGGAGTCAAAGCACGAAAAGGGCGGCAGGGTGGCTTAGTGTAAGCTCCCATCGTCGCTCCCCTAGTCCTCCTCCAACTCCGATTCTCGTTGATGCTCGTCGGCTCTCACCAAGCATGGAAGACTATAGCATAGATGACCGTTATATGAATGGTACAGAGGGCTACGAAGATGAATAATGGATGGAGACTCAGACTCAACATATATCATGCTAAAGAAGTTACAAGAGTAAAAACATGTTATATCTATTTTTATCAATGCTAAATCTCAAAAAAAATGAATTGATAGTTACTACTTACGATTGCCAGATTGCTAGTTTTTTTTAGTTTTTAAAATCTTTTTATAAAACAACAAAGATTCTATCTGGTGTTTATTATCCTACCTTTTGCTTAGTTATAGAATTTATTTAGTTAATTGCAGATAAAATTGTCAAATTTAGGGAGGATCCCTTTTTAGGCCATATCGTCGTAGCAATGGAGGAAACCTTTATTAAATATTTTGGTTCTATTTCACATCTGTATTGTTTTACTATAATTTTCTATCCTACAAAAAAAATTGGCAGGTTTACAGATTAGCATGAAGAGAATAAGTGAATGTCTTAGCCTTGATTATTCGAAAACTTTTGCACATATCAAAGATGAGCTTTTTCATATTTTTCATATGTATTATGATAAATTTAGCAGCAGCGCAAGATCAGACGCCTCACAGCAAACGCAACAAGGAAAGACAAGATTGACATCACAAGGTTAAGCCATCGAGGCAATGTGAAGCCCCGATGAGGCAAAGCCGTCGAGACCGGGTTGAACCATGCCAAGGTCAAGCCATCAAGGCGTGTTAGAGATCGCCGAGGTGAATTCATCGAATTAGGGGAGGCCTCTAGTCGAGAAGACATCATCGAGGTAAAACGAAGCTTGACCGAGGTAAAGCCATCGAGGCCGAGTTAAACCACGCCGAGGCCAAACCATCTAGGCGTATTAGGGGTCGCCGAGATGAATCTATCAAGCTAGGGAGAGCCTCTAGTCGAGGAGACACCATCGAAACGAAGCAAAACTCGACTGAGGTAAAACCATCTAGACTGAGTTGAACCACCTAGGGCCAAACCATCGAGGCATGTTGGGGGTCACCGAGGTGAATCCATCGAGCTAGGGGGAGCCCCCCTAGTCGAGAAGACGTCGTCGAGTCCGCAATGAACCACGCTAAGGCTAGACCATCAAGGTGTGTTAAAGGTCATTGTGATGAATTCGTCGAGTTAGGGGAAGCCCCTAGACGCGGAGATGCCGTCAAGATGAAGCGAAGCTCAACTGAGGCAAAGCCATCGAGACTAAGTTGAACAACGTCGAGGTCAAGCCATCGAACATTTTTTGAAGATCACCAAGGTGAATCTGTCGAGAGGGGAAGGCCCTAGTCAAGGAGGCGCCATCGAAGCGGCGCAAAGCCTAGCTAAGGCAAAGCTATCTAGGCCGAGTCAAATCACGCTGGGGCAAAGCCATTGAAGCGTATTAGGTACGACCAAGCAAACGCTGCAGATCCAAACCAAGTAAGCAAGGAATCCGATGCAAGAGGAGAAAGGGCGATGTGGGTATGATTTACCTGGGCCTAAGGGTGGTGTGGGCCACGTTGGAGGGGGAGGAGATCTTCGCGACCAGAAGCGAGGGGCCAATGTGCAGAGGCAAGGGGAATCGTGTCAAGGGTGGAGGTGAGGCGCAGGCATGCGGAGGCATTAGGGGTGGAAGCGAGGAGTGAGGGGTCCAAGGTGAGTAAGCGATGTAATGGATCTGATATCGCTCGATTTGGACTGTAATAGGCTGTGAATTGGGCCAGGATCTGATTACATGGTATTGGATTACAGCCCATGCAAACCAACTAAGAACTAGTGGAATCCATTCACACTGTAATGGGATTACAACCAAAAGCAGCCCAACCAAACACGTTCTAAGACAGTCTGATTCTATGGATTCGCAGGAAACACATTACACCGGCTAGGGCACTTATCATTGTTCTTACTGCTAAGTTTGTTGATTTATCTCCCCAACAGAGCAGTGGAATGATTTTGGATCATTGGTTCATACCAAAGTCTTGCGGCATTTAATCTCTCTTCCTTTTTTTTTTTACAAAGGGGCTCTTCTAGCTATACCAGATTCCAGTATTGCTTTCTGCATGCCTCTTTTTTAATGCGTAATTAAGGATCAAACATCGCATGATCTCCATCCAACAACACACAACAATTTTCCCCTATTCGTTCATAACGATCTACACACTGCTACACTAGTAGTATAAGAAATGCCCTACATAGTAAAGATGGCTAATAAGCCAGGCCACACAAGACAAGACACAGGTGCACGCACGCTTCGATTAATTCTTCGAGAGTAAAAACTAGGCACCTGGCGCGTACGAGGGCTCATCGTCATCGATAGGCACCACCTTGGGCACATGCACAGGCAGCACGTCGACGTCCTGCGCCCACGGGCCGCTCTCCCCAGCGGCCGCGCCGTCGACCGTCCTGAGCGCCTTCCACACGGCGCTGTTGCACTTGAACCCGGAGCCGAACGCGATCTGCCACACCCGGTCCCCCCTCTTGATCCTGCCCTTGGCCTCGCAGTAGGCGAGCTCGTACCACAGCGAGCTGCTCGACGTGTTGCCGAACCTGTAGAGCGTCATCCGCGACGGCTCCATGTGCCACGCGCTCAGCTTGAGGCTTCTCTCCAGCTCGTCCAGCACGCCGCGTCCCCCCGCGTGGATGCAGAAGTGGTCGAGCGCCAGCGTAAAGTCGGGTAGGTACGGCTTCAGGTCGGCGCTGAACACGCGCTTGAGCACGACGCTGGCCAGGAACCGGAGCTGCTCCGACAGCGGGAGCACGAGCGGGCCGAGCGTGGTGATGTTGGTGCGGAGCGCCTCGCCGGCCACGGACATGAGCTCCTTGGAGAGGGACACGCCCACGTGCCCGGCCTCGTCCTCCTCCTGCGTCACGCACGCGTAGCTCCGGTCGCTCGCGCCGCGGTGCGTGCGCACCGTGTGGATCAGCTGGTACTTGGCGCGGCGCCGCTCGGAGCGCCGGTTCGAGAGGAGCACCGCCGCGCCGCCCATCCGGAACAGCGTGTTGGTCACCAGCATGGGACGGTTGTTGCCGAGGTACCCGTTCAGGGTGATGTTCTCCGTGCTCACCACCAACGCGTACGTGTCGGGGTGCACCTGCAGGTTTACCAATCTCACTCCAGTTAGCAATAGCGTACATGCATGATACCGCTGTGGTACTAGTACATGAAACATATAGCAAAACATTAATTTATACTTCAAATCAATTGCTCACGATCATAGAATGAATTTCGTAGGTTAGCCAATGTTAATTCCTAATGGACATACGTATGTATTATGCATTGTTCGGAGTTCAGACAGATTAATTTCTTTGTTGTAACGGAAGGAGAATACTTGTATCAGATTCGTTCAATGGATCTCATGGACCATCGGTTTAGATTTCGAGTTATTACACTTGTACACGCGGATTCTCTGGTCCTTTTGCATTCTTTCCTCGCGTTTCAGCATCAATGCTGATGTTTATTGTGTTCTTCGCATCCATGTGCTCGTGGCTAACTGCAAACACTAGATGTTCAGTCCGTGCAGTGCGGTGCAGAAGACCGTTTCTTTCGATGCTCTGCTACTGCTAGCCTAGACCGCTACCTGCACCAATGCATTCTGCAGGGGGGCAAAATCTTCTGAAATGGAAGCCACGACGTGACTTTACTATGGTAATTTCTGAACCCACAAGATCAGAACAGGTGTGGCTAGCCACATGCAGTACAGTTACTCTAGGCAATGCCGTGCAGTAACTATCGCGCAGTAGTTAGTTATTACCATCTGCAACGGCCATGAGGGTCCTGGCCCCTGGGTGCACAGAATGAATTCACATTTCGGTGCATGATTCAGGCTAATGCCTCTCCGACCGTGGCTGCGCTAGTACAGAAAGTAGCCTTCGTTGCAGACTTGCAGCAGGTAAGGTTGGCCGTAATTGGTTAGTGTTCCACCGGACACAGATTACTCAGGCCCCGATCGTTTCGACTTTTTTCGGCTTCAGCTTCTAGCTTCAGTTTTTTTTTCACTATTCACTACACTATCCATTAACTCAGCTACAGTGTTTTTTCAGCCATCTACAGTGTTTTTTCAGCTAAAAGCCAAAAGCCATCGCTATTCCGATCACCACCTCAGGAGTGGTGTTCGGACCAGTCTGAGATGTTTGTTCTGCTAAGACGAGTTTACGGTCGGTCAGGGGCTACCCAGCCAAGGACCTGGACAGGCATCTTTATACAAAGATATGATGCAGGGCTGAGCTTTCTTGAGCTTAAATGTGACCTATCGATTCATGGATACAGTGTTCTTCGAAGCCTCTTTATACAAAGTTTTGATCAAATATCTGAATTACATATCACTGCAGAAGCATGCGCTGCAGTAAGCCGGCCGGCCCACAACCCCACGAGATCGACGGATGCTACCGTGTGTTGCTTCAAGCGATCCATCGCTTCACCTACAGGGCTAATCCCATTAATTATAGCAGTATTGTATATTAGCAGTAAAGTCTCCGTTTTTTCAAAATAATTTATTGATATTCAATTTATTTATACATGTACTGGTTCTATGTCAAAAGATCTACCTATCTAGCCGATCTGGGTTATCTCGGCTGGTAATTTCATGGGACCATCCTGAATATAAAATATGGTCTTTAGTTGTCCAATTAATCTCTGGGCTGTTAGATTGGACCATAGGTGATTTTGGGTGGCTTACCATACTAAGGTTTTGGCTTGTCATTTTCTACTACAGTGATTAATTTTTAAATGATACATTTTTTTAAGGTAGGATTTATAAGTCGATTATAGTAGATACTGTACTGAGTTCATATATACTGACCAAAATTACATATGACTATTTCTCTCTACATATTGTCTATCACAAACAATCAGAATTCAAAAACCATAAACACAGCACAAAGAAGCACCTTGGACCGTTTTTAATGTGGGATAGGACCCAGCTGTTCAATTGGTACGAGCCATCTCTAATCTGACGGTTAGGGAGTAGGGACTAGGTCCAGGACGATGGACATGGTAAGGGCCATAACTCATAAGGCACTCAGGTACGTTAGGACCCCCAAAACATCCCTTATGTTGTAAGTGTAATATTTGTTGGAAGTAGGTTAAGAGTAGGAACAAAGCAAAACTCATGCGCATGTTTCCATTTTTCTACAAATCTCATGCATAAACATTCCTTCTTTTTTAAAAAACCTCAGCAAGTAATGTTCACTTTTAGCCAAATGCATTTTTACATCGAATATGTCAAACCATCAATTGAATAGATTAGCCAAGTGATCTATTAAGCCTTAAGAGTACCACATTTAAAACCACTTAATTATAAAAACTTCGATTAATCTGGCCTACGGTGTTGGCTCTTAACTTCAGTTTATATGCACATAAGCTAAGCTATGACCATGCTAAGCTCTTACAGTAACTATCACGATCAATAGTTCAGTTGACTAGTTGAGCTAATCAGTAATCACAAAGTTAGAAGTGATGTTCTTTTCTGCACTCACTCGGAATGATGGGCACGCGAATATGTATGTCCACTAGACAAGTAGACATGCATATTCGATATGGTTACCTACGACCCTATGTTGACCAGAAAAATAATGGAATCTTAATCTACTGGCTGGGACATGTATATATCCTATTCTCTACCTACTTGCAAATTCAGATACTGTACAGGATTATGTTCTATCTAGTCGTGTGTCACAATCCTGCGAGCGAGATCATGTCGATCTTAATGACATGCGTGTCAAGTGCTTGTCCAATTACGTGCCGCTCATTTATTCGTGCATGCGTATATGCTAATCCGCCATTTCTTTCGTATTCACCCATGTGTGTTCATTGCTGCAAAGAAGGTGCACTGCACGGAGAGGAGTATAGTAATGTGTATACCTGGAGCAGGTGCTTAGCGAGGTCAATGGCGATGATGCCGGCGCTGCAGCCCATGCCGCTGAGGTTGTGGCTGACGACGTCGTGGCGCAGGCGGTAGCGGTTGACGACCAGCGAGGTGAAGGACGGGGTGGGGCTGTAGAGGCTGGAGTTGACGATGACCACGCCGATGTCCTCCGGCCGCACGCTGGTCTTGGCCAGCAGGTCTTCGACCACGCCGAAGACGACGGTCTCGGACTCCTCCCTCGCCGTGCGGAGGCACATGTCCATGGGCAGGCTGAGCAGCGACGCCGGGAAGTGCGTCGCCTCGCCGAGCCCCGACCGCTCTATCATCCGCTTCTGGAACGCCATGCTCTCCTCGCTGAACCTGCCGGCCAGCCCGAAGTGGCGGATGGCCTTGGCGCGGGTCGCCTCGTACGCCGGCCCGGGCTTGTACCCGGCGAGGTCCACCAGGTACACCGGCCGCGGTCGCGACATGGCGTACGCGTACACCACCGCCGCGCACACCGCGCACGCGGCCACCAGCACGACCGCGTTGGCGCGCGCCTGGTGCCAAAGGGCGTACACGCCGTCGAGGGACCGCGCGGACACCATCGGGGACACGACGAGGAGCAGCGTGACGGCGAGGAGGTCGGGCAGGTGGCCGACGAGACGGTGGTAGAGGAGCTTGGCGTGGTTTCGCGTCGCCTGCTTCACCGTCCTGAACAACTCCCTATCCATTGCGAGTTTGCGATCGATCGTAAAACTCTTATTACGGTTCTTGAAACTACTGACTACTGAGAGCTACACAGCTTAGAAAGCGTAGCTGAGACTGAGCAAGGTGTGGGAGTTCTCAGCGCGGCGCACGCGGATTTATACGTGGAGGCGGCGAGAGGAGAGGAGGGAGATTAATGGCGGGAAGCTGGTGAGGAGGTAGCGGTTAATGCGTGGCCCATGGCATATTCCTGTGCATGCATACAGTCGGAGAAACCGAGAGAAAGAGAGGTGCCAACCATGCCGTGTATGGAGTACTAGTACACGTGCGGTGTAACACCGTCACGTTTTCGATTAACCTAAAGATGAGTTATGAAACTAAATAAAATTAATTAATAACTAATAAATAATTGTGAGGTAATTTAAGCTTTTCCCACGCATCGAGTTAAATTGAAAACCTAAAGAGAGGTAAATAAATAAAATATATTCATAAATTTCTTCGCAAGAGTTAATAAATTTGAATACATTGGATTAACAAATTCAATTAATCATGCAACAAATAAAAGCGTTCGTCAACTCAAATAAAATATAATAGTATGTATTACAACAGCTAATTAATTACAGTCTATTTACAACAAACGAATTGCATCCGTCAAGGGATAATTAAAATTGTGCCTTGAATCGAATAAAAATATTAACAAACTATATTACATCAATAATAACAGTCTAAATTATAGCAGATTTACAATTATTGATCTAAACCAAAATAGCTATCTCAAAAATATAAATAATTATAGCACAATTACAATTAATAAAAAACTGCAGGTTTTAAATTACAATTGAGCTCGTTTCTTACATCAAATACAATTAACCATAATTACAAGAATAAACTGTAGTTTTAATTGCGAGAAAAGTAAATGTTAATATACCAAAAAGACCGAATAAAAGAAGAAATTAAAAGCCAGCTTGCCATCATAATCCTAGTTTAGTTATCAAAATAGGCATTTCGCTTATTGAGATACGTAGGATTTCATTATCCGGCGTTAAAAACTAACCTAGGTCCATTCCAAAATTCCAATTCATAACTATTTAGCCAAAATAGCCAAATCCAACCCCCCTACATAGTGAAATCACTAGCTACATAGGGAGAAGATAAAGTCAAGTCCAAGCTAGGAAAAAGGGAGAGGGGCATTTCCATCGACGACGACGACGACCATCACCACCACCAGCTTGACCAACACCACCATTCCCCACATCCCCCTCCCAGATCCATTCCACCACCCCCAAATCCATCAAGCCAATTGAGAGAAAGGAGGCGAGGAGGGGTTCGGCAATAAGACCATAGAGAGAGGAGCCAGGGAGGAGGAGGAGGCATCCGGAGGAGTTAGGGAAGACGGAAGGAGGGAGGGCCACGACCACGACAACCTAGGGACCAAGGACCACCAATAACCGCCCAGAATCGGCCAAGGTTGACGCGGACCATAAGGGAACCAAGGGCACCAGGAGGAGGAGCAAGCACCAAGAGACGACAACTCTATAAGGAGGCGACAACCGAGCCAACCGTGAGCCAATCATAGCACAGCCGAACCAAGCAACAATTGAGAAGATCGAGCTTCGGTTCTTTTCCAAATCAAGCCAACCATCCATCAGCAAGGCAGCTCACATCCCATTTTTTATTTTGCCATTGCTATCATGGGACCATACCACGTATCACCATTCACAAGCATAGCATCCAAACATAGCAAGCCATAGAGCTAACAAGAAGGAGGAAGAGAGTAGTATACTATAGATGAGACAACCGTGGCAACAGTGTGCCACCATTGGCCAACCACGCGCACCCGACACCACCACACTCCCCGTCATGTGGAAAGCCTCGAGCCCTGCTATAACAAACCGAAGTAGCATAGCCATCACCATCTTCACACGTTCAAGCCAAAAAAATCAACTCAAATCACAAGCTAAAGCAAGAGATAATCATGAACTAAAAGTAACAGAGGGAAACATATTAGTAAAGGGGGGCTCCATTCCCAGTGCCTGGCAATGGATCTAGAGGGGGCCAAGGCCGGATCTGACTAAGGCTAAGCTGAAGGCGAATCAGTGGAGGGGGGGAGGAGCAGAGGGGCCGACCGAGTGGGGGGCTATCCAACGTAGAGGGGAGTTGGTCGGCAGGAAGGGAGTGACGCTAGAGGCTAGCATCGAGTATGAGCAAAGGGCAACGCCGGGTGGTAGGAGGTAGCTATGCTAGTGAAAGGGAGCCGCAGAGGAGTTTGGTTATGACTCGAGCGGTCAGACCGCCCAGACCCAATCAGACTAGTGTGATGTCTACAGTCAAACTGACCAGTTGATACCTTGGCTCGTTTTTTGCTTTGTTTGTTCCTTGGACTTGTTAACTTCTGTTTTAAGTTTGTTTTCATTATGTCTCTAAACTTATTAGTTTTTATAGCTAATTGAGTGAAAAAACTAAAGAATACTGATTTTGTAGAAACTAAGAAAAAAGAGAGATGGAGATTCATTTTGTACAAGCTAAAAAAAGAGGCAAAAGATATTTCGCCCGTCTAATCTCCGCCATCGGCGTTACATGATGAATGGACAATGAGTTAATGTACTACGTACGAGCTAGCTAGCCATGCGGTCGAGGCTGACCAAGACGAGGATAGTGCTTTGACATTTGGATTTGGGGGGCAGTATTCGTCAAGACTCAAGATGCAATATCCGGTGCATATGTTGCTGCTGATATGTGCAGGTAAGCTAGCAGCTACTAGCCTACTAGTAGGGCTGGCTATTGAGCTTTTTTTAAAATTGATATAATTTAACATAATTTTTTTATCATTTAAGTGGTTATTTTTAATTTGAGCTACTATCAAGCCGAGCCTTATTAACTTTTTTTACTTGAAATGGACTTATTTCAATTTTTAACCTATTAACTACTGTAGTTAAAAACAATCTTGATTTGAGCTTTAACGAGCTTTTTTGCCAACCCTACCTACTACTACTACTAGCATATCTCTAGTGTTTGACAGTTCGTCAATCATGCCTTTATTTTTTTCTTGTGATCGATATAGGCATCATATAAGCAACTTCCACTGTGAAGTTAGGGCCAAGTTGTGTGGGTGTCCATTGGCTACTTTGAACAGCACGACATTGCATACGCAGGGTGAGTTCTTTTTAGTTATAGTTTATGATTGTGTTTTATGTTTTTTTTTGTCATAGCATAAGCGCTAGTGTAAATGAACTAAATACCAATAAGTCGTTTCTAAAAGGCTGTTCGATAAACCGTTTCGAAACGACAGAAAAACCATCCTATTTATTTGTTTAAGAGAAACTATAAGTTATAAGTCAAAAAGAACCCGATCGTAGAATGAAAATCCTACCATACATGATACATCATCGGCTTTAGACTGGTTATAATGAACTTTTTCTGCAGCGATAAAACTAGCTATGTATTAGTCTAGTTCTTTTCAACTTATGATTTATAGTTTTTCTCAAAGAAACAAACGAGATGGCTTTTCCGTCATCTTTTCGAAGCGGTTTATCAAGACAATCTTTTTGAAATAGCTTATCAACATTCAGTTCATTCACACAACCACTCACGCTAGGGTCAAAAGCCATCAGCCATAGCTATAGACCATTAGCCGTAACAGAAAAGAAAGAACCCATTGTATATTATAGTTGACACAAAACTATAAACTGGGACATCATGATTTAAAATAGATATTTTCTCTATGTAACACATATGAACAAATTTAAAATTTTTTTATGTCAAGTTTAACTAGTTAATCTCAACGTCCAAAAAATTTCAAAAATTTTCTCACACGATACATAAAGAAAATATATATTTTAGATTATGATGTCCTGACATTGTGGTATCCAGTTAATTATACTCTCTCTCTCTTCACATCATATATAGGCAACATCTCTAATGCAAATAGGTCTTTCAGTGCTAACATGTGAACGCAACCGTAGGCCGTCAGATCTGGTTCGTACGGCCACGATCGAGCTAGGCGGAATCTCACGGTTAGGCATGGATTTTTCTGCATAGCCCCTCAGACGGCGCAATTGTGTTCCATCCCGACTCAGCTGTCCTCCCTCGCGCAGGCTTTGCCTTGTGCGCGCCGCCGCCTGGCCCCTTCTCTCCCGCCGTCGCTACCCTTCTTCCCGGCCGCCTCCATCTTCACCGTGCCAGCGCAAGTCCATCCTCCCTCAGTGTGGCAGCGCCAGCTCGCTGTCCCTCCCAGTCGATCCCATCCCCACAGGCTCTGTCCCTCCCAGTCGATCCCATCCCCACAGGCTCTAGGGCTAGGGTTAGGCGCCACCGCCGCCCTCCCCCCAACGTCATCGCGCTGCTTTGTGTTTGTTTGCTGCAGGTTTCTTTTTCAGGAGTTGGAAGAGTAGAGAAAGGAAAAAGCCAAGGTTTCCTATTGAGAGGAGGAAGCAACTGGTGAAGCTGCGTGTCAAGGCTGAGAAGGCAGCCGAGGAGAAGTTGAGATCTCACCTGGAGCTTTTGTTCATTATGAGTTTTGTAATTTTCTAGTGGATGAATTGTTTCGTTTATCAAAAAATGAGTTTTTGAGCATGTTACATGCTACAACCTCATATATGCTTGTCAAATTTTTTTGGTTCTGAAATTTGCTGTTTGCTGCTGCTACTGACAGTTTTTTTGGAAAGCTGATATAAGCTTTCATATTTGCTTGTGAGAGCTGAATGTAGCAATTTTGTCCTTCAAGTGGATGGATTGAAATGGGCCTGGACTATGTGTACTACCAGCTTGTTTTATAGTGCAAACTTAATATTGTTCATTGTCCAGGAAACATCTCCTAGTGCTCAGTTTTTTTATTTCTGACAGACCATGGCAATTGGCAAGCATGTAAAATATTAAATGAGAAGAAAACCCTTGTTTCTTGTCCAAATTTAGCACTGGAAACATCTCTCATAGTATGATTGCCTAAAAAACATCTAAAAGTACATTGTTTTTCGCTGATTTCTACTTTGCAAGTCACTACAAGTTCACAATGCCAGGAGACTGGGAAAGAAAATGCTGGTATAACTTATTTGGGAGTTGTGTATGATTTGGCTAAATTGTGAATCCCCAGCCAAATGTTTTCGTGCAATCCATTTCAGCATGCTTGACCATGACCTGATACTTGTACCTGCTTCAATTCCAGAAACCTGATACTGTTACAAGCTTCAATCTGACACTTAAATCATTCCAGGAACATTGCAATGCCATGAAATCAACATTTCAGATATGTCTCACAATCACAAGCATGAACATTGCTCACAATCACAAGCATTCAGAGTAAATTTCTGAAGCGTTCTCAACAATGGTCAGAAGAGTGAATTTCATGTATTTTCAGTGCTTCAGCAAATCAGATGAGTGTTTTTTGAACATGAATACTACCAGAATTCAGAAATCATTGCTGTATCTTTTGTACATGAATTGTATCAGGAAATCAGCTCCATTCTAATGAAATAAATATTGCATGAATTTTCAGATTGTACAGTATCAGGGTTCAAGCCTTCTCTCTAGTAGTGCTATTGAATGGAACTTGTGAAATGCAACTCCTCTCACCTGAAAAAAATAGTAGGCTAGCACCACCCACATTTGCATTCCACAATCTGGCAGTATTCATTTGCATTCAATTTTTTTCAACTGATCAATGCCTCCACGCAAAAATTCTTGCATACAACAAATAATGTAAAGTTGATTTCACACATTGTCAGATCCTTTCACATTCAGAAAGCATTGACACATTAATACGCTCATGGACAAACACATTGTTACATACATTGACTAAAAACTGCTCTCAAAATTTAGAGAACCATAGTACACTCTCTGAAAATTCCGAGTGGCCGAGAGCCAGGACAAAGCTACATTGGTACATCTAGAAACAAGACAACATACGGCTACATTACTGGAACTATTCTTTTGATTATTTCACACACAGACTTCATCGAATTGGAACTTGGCAGCTTGCTTGTTCTATGTCCTCCGTCACTGCCATAGTTTCCATTTCAGCCAAATCGTCGGACAAATCGACAGCTTGAGCATGACTGTGCATAAAAAATGCAACACAAATCAATCAAATTTCATATTTGCACAAAAGATGTCGTACATCAAATCGCCAAAATTGTCACAATGGGTCTAAAAAATCCAGGAAAAACAACAAGGATCGTGGACTGTTACCGGCGTCCGGAGGCGATGCATCTTGGATGGCGACGTGGACCTCGGGCTTCAGTGCAGTCGACCAAAGTGCTGCAGGGTGACACGACAGCATTGGGGGAGGGCGGCGAAGGTGCCTAACCCTAGCTCTAAGCCTGTGGGGATGGGATCGAGTGGGAGAGGCGGCGAGCTGGCGCTAACGCGGTGAGGGAGGATGGACTTGTGCTGGCACGGTGAAGATGGAGGCAGCCGGGAAGAAGGGTAGCGGTGGTGGGCAAGAAGGGGGCAGGCGGCAGCGTGCACAAGGAACAACCTACACAAGGGAGGAGATCAGGAGAGCTGAGTCGGGATGGAATATAGTTGTGCCACGTGGGGGTTTATGTGGAGAAATCCATCCCTAATCGAGCGATTCTGTCCGCCTCATCGTGGCTGCACGAGCCAGATCTAACAGCCTACGGTTGCGTTCCCATGTTAGCACTGAAAGACCTATTTGCACTTGGTACATACATACATCATACATACATACATACATGTGATTGGGTCAATTCGTACGTGATGGAGGCCTCAGGCCGGGGAGAAATGCCGATCATGAGTTATGAAACTGATGTGCTGAGTATGATCTTAATTCGCGATTGATATATGGGCGAGTTTTTTTTTACCGTGACTCATAACATTTGAGTTAAAATTTTGAATTCTAGCTATTTATGAAAGAGAGTATGGAGAGAGATATCTGTATGCGATTTTGGCCGAATAGATGAAGTCGGGACGGTGTTTACTATAATCGACTTGTAGACTCCGTCTTAAAAGATACTCCGTTTGAAGCTATATACTATATAAAGTCAAACCATAAGCCTAAAAAACCCACCACATATGAAGCTCCATTATGGTTAATTGGTTATTAACGTCGACAGTGAATACGTTTCAAGTTTTTTTTGGCTATAATTTGGTGCTTTATTTTTCTCTCCTCGGTGTAACAAGCACTTCTTTTATGCTGTATGTTCGTAGAAACAAAATCAGACATTTCAGATAAACAGACGTTGTGCTGCAAACCACATCTGGCGCATGGATAAAGAGTTCAGGGATTTAAAACACCATACACGTAGTTGCCCATGTGCCGAACCTTCCTGCACCATCCCGTATCGAAGACTTCCATACCACTCGATCCAGCAGATATTTGTCATCCAAACGAAAGATCGATGCATGCATACGTACTAATCAATGCAACACGCTCACCTCTGTATACATATGTGTGACACATTTGTATGCATATTTACGAAAAAAAAACACTACCAGGAGTACTTCACTGCGTGGCACTGAAAGGTTTGTGTAAGCAGACAAATTAGACCAGAACAGAAGCAGCCATCATTTTCAGAGCCCATGCGGTGGCTGCACGAAGTCTAGAACCATTTTTCTCCCTCGGCTCTAACCGTCTTGACGGAGCAATGAGCGAATCTGCCGTGCCATGCTCGAATTAAATTTACTTGCTGGGAAGGAGAACATGCACGTACGAACATAAATGCAGCCGGCAACTACGGATCTACCCCCCCTCCAATCATGGGAGGCAATTCGCGACCGGTCGAGCGCTAACCAGTAACCATGGGCGAACCTTTCTCGGAGTAAGGACTGCTCATTTGAGCTTAGATTCCTAACTTCTAATTTATTTTTATTTTTTTGATTTTTATCAGTTCTTTTTCTGTATTATTTTGTATTATATATGATGTGTTAATCTTTTTTCTTTTTCTTTTTAAGTTTTTTAAAATTAATTACGTTAAATAACCCACTATCATCTACAATATAATTTTAGCTAGCTATACTATAATTTCAGTTATAGACCGTCAAGTTTCAGTCCAACTGAACGCCTCCCGCGCCACGCGCAGCCGCACTCTGCCCGGTCGGATCCATACTTGGCTCGCTAGCTTCGGCTTCAGGCAGATAAGCTGCTGCTAGTGTGGTACCAACACGCACACGGATATTGAGTCGCAGAGCGCCATGTTTAAGTGCTTGTACGTTGGCACGCAGGCAGCATGCACGTACGTCAGTGATCAAGTGAGCCAGGTCGATCGATCGATCGACCGACTTTGGGGCATTGAATCATTGATCGTTCCGGTTCATGCGTGCGGTGCGTGTATGGCGATGGACAGCTGCATGGCGCCATGTCGGCACGGCACGCACCCCGCATTGCCATTCATGGACGCGCTACTCTGAACATGGCCTATAAATGCTGCATTTGTTTCTCGCCTGTCCTCGACTATCTGACTGATTATATTAATGATCTATTCCTAAGTGTCGTGGTTTTTAGTGTTGACTGAAATAAGTACTATAGCAACTGATAGTTTTTTATGAGATATTTAATTAAAGAAAAATAAGGATGTAGGTTTGAATAGGTAACAAAGGGGTGAATGATGCCGTTCAAAATGTCTTTCCAAGTATTCTTAATCATCTTCTCAAATAATTATAGAGCTACTGATAATTGAATCTACAGCCAAAATCCGAAATCAAATCCACCAAGAAAACAAAAACTAGAGCAACTGAAACCCTAGAGGTCTGACCTCTCCAAATGACCGGTCTGACCTCTAGCGGTCCGACCACCATTGTCTTGCCAGTCTGACCGGTCCTGTGGCAGTTGGACCGCTTCCTTTGGAATCAGCCCGAAGCAACTCAACAAATTGTGCAGCTCTTAAAATACAAATCCAAATGCTATAAAATTTTGCATACATTTTGCTTAAGGTCTTAGGAGCATATCCTATCTATGGATCATAGAAATCCATATCAAAATTCAAATATTTTTCATATTTAAGCAAGATTGCATCAAAATTTAAAAATAAATAAAATGGTGAATATGACTTGATCATGGGTAGAGGATGTCTAAGATGGCTCTAGATATATTCTCACATATCACAGCAAGCGAGAACATCGAAGAAATCAAGCCAAAAACCAACGGATCACAAAATTACTCGTTGAAGCGGAAATCAAGCAAAACTAGGTTTCCTCGTGGACTTGCTATCAAAATGTCTAGATGGATGAAGATTGATTTCTAGAGGTTATCTCCATCTCTTATACGTCATTGACATAGTAAGATTAAAAGAAGAAAAGAGAAGAGGAAAAACCGACCAAGACAAGTGCAAATCAATTAACACAAAAGATATTCATTAAGATGAATAAAAGATTGATGTATTGCTATTTGAGGAGGAAAGTTTTACAGACACTCGATCTTATAAGACAGAGAGCATACCACAGTACTCATCTCTAAAACCTTAACACTAACACATGAACACTTAATCTCAAGAGAGGAAGGTTGGATGGTTAACTACAAGTCTCCACCATAACCCGTTAAATAGATAGACTAGCCAGCCATATCTAACTATTAGTGGATATTATCCAATTGGCATAATAGGGGAAACTTGATGACGTCACACACATGAGTTTTAACATACACCACTTTTATGCACGCTTTTCAAAGCACATAAACCTGAATTCACTAAAAATTTAGCCTTGATCCATATAGATCTTCTCAACTTCTCTTTGACCTAAACTGCTCTCCCAAGCGCTGTTCAAGTGTCGCGGTTTTGTTTCAAGGTAGTTTTCGGTATTTTGGTCAAACTACCAAAATACCCTTTCGTAGCTCGATCATCTCTTTTCATTACAAGCAATTGTCATGCTTGCCACGTGTAGGTGCACTACTGGCTTGTCATGTGTCGGCAAGTCTCTTATGTTATGGTTCCATCAGACCATATCTCACTTGAACCAAGCCACATGGTGCATCCCACCGTTCGAACTTTCCTTCGATATGTTCTGTCTTTCTCGTGTCATACTTGAGCTCATCACCTCACCCGGTATTCTTGATCGTTCTAGGCCTCAATTCCTCTATGAGCGTAGCTCGATCCTCGCTGTTAACTGTGGTTGACTTCGAGCGATCCTGCACATCCAAAGACAAAGAAATCATTTTCGGATTTAAATTCTTTACAACTTAACTCACGTTTACGGTAACATAACTCATCCAATATATAAACCCAGACCTAGGTCATTCAACCTCATTCCGTGACTCAAATCCTCAAGAAACAAAACCTTGACTGAGTTTCACCCTCAAGCCGGTCTGACTGCACCCCTATAGTAGTCAAACAGCGGGCCCTTATTGGTTTGAACCGAAAATATCTAACCTTTCCAAATTGCAATGGTTTATCACAATATAATCCAGGACCCTCTCACATAGTCTTTTAAAAGAAAAGAATAAAAAAAATACCATTATATCTCTATGGATACTGCAAAGGAAAATGAAAAAAAAAGCTACATTAAAAAACCAACACGTTCCAAGTAATTTTTAGCTTGTGGAAGCTAGAAACTGTCGCTGACTAACCAGGCCTAATAGAGACGATGATGAGGAGAAATCAAGGTGCTGGACCTTTTATCGAGAAACTTCGGTTGAGTTTTCATGAATAGTTTGGCCTGAATTAGGGTATGTACAATAGTATAGACAACTACTGTCTATAACATCCTCTATGTTATCTATTAATGAGACTAAAGATAGCTTATACAATAAATTGTACTTTTATATATCTCTTTAGACAGGTTTTCTATGACACAATGTGTATTGTTTATTGTATTACAATTGACTACTGCAAAAGAGGTAGTCAAATTTTTTTACGCTTCCTCTCTCCTCCATATTATTTTATATCTTATATGATAAGATGATGCGGGGAGGGGGTGGCCCGATCTTCACGATGTAGGATTATGGGTAATTAACCCGTGCAACCTAGCAAATGATGCAGCCAATCACCGTGTCTATACGATAACCTGCAGCACTCAAATTACTCAACCACACGCTACGGCTTTTCATCTACTTGCTATCGTGGAGTAGACACGTTCAAGTATTCCCCAAAGATTCGCAAGAACAACGGAGTAGCAACTCAGAAATAACACCCAATCCTTGTTGGTGGTGGAAATGACTCACACACAAAGAGGAACAAGTGTTCTACTAAAACTCAACCATGAAACTTTTGTATGAGTACATAGGGGTGCCCCCTATTTATAGGGTGACATGATTTGGGAGCTAAGAACGAAATGATGTAAGCGCTTATATCGTGTTGTACGATTTTTTGTGTCTATACGATCTTCTGTGGCTATGATGATTATGTGTTTACATCACATTCAGGACGATCTTCTATGGCTACATGATCTTTTGTAGCAATGATGATATATGCGTTTACATCATATTCATATTGATCTTCTGTGGCCGTACGATATTTTGTAGCTATGGTGACATAAGCGCTTACAATATGTTCATGATGATTTTCTGTAGCCACGTGATCTTCTATGGCTGTGCTTTACATGTCACTAAAGTTTCTTTTTCATTTGTTATCTTTTCCTCGAATTTAAGAACACATAAAATAGAAGCATTATGTAGTAACAAATTCTCATGAGTATAAGAATAATTACTAAGAAAAAGATTCACCTCTTATCATATTTGTTTTGTTCTAACTCTTGTGATTGGTCTAATAGTTTTAACACTTAAAATAGATGATATAGTATATTTGCTAATGATGTCCTTATCATAAGATTTATAAATAGCTAATCCCATACTATTGCACGTGGTCTATTGAAAATGACGTTTAGAGGTGTGCACAGGCCGTGTAGATATCTTCAAAAATTAACTTCTGAAAGGTTCATATCTTCAGAAATCTGGTAGTTGAGAGTTCTCTGGTGCAATAGATTTTGGCTCTGATCGTTTCGGTTTTTTTCGGTTTCAGCTTCTAGCTTCGGCTTCAACTACAGTAAAATTTCAGTTAAAAATTAAAAACCATCGCTAAAACGATCACCATCTTTGTCTGCTTGCTGACAATTTGGCAGCATCTGTGCGGTGCAATCAAATTGATGATATGTTTGGAGAAGCTACTTGAAAAATGATCTGTCCGGAGGCTTTAAAGAAAGAAGGTGTTGTCAAGTTAGAGGAATGTACGAGTAGACAGACAAGTCGGTGCCCTGGACCTTCAGATCCTGAGCTTGGGCACTGCTTATAATGTGACAGCAATTTTGTATGGATTGGGTTTTAATTAAGCACACCTGGGAAACATCGTCATGCTTTCCTATCCTACATGTGTGAAACTAGCTACGTGATGTGACACGAACGCTTTGCAAAGGACGTTAACCGTAAGAATCCAGGAAATGGCTACCCAAGCATAACATCTTCCTGAGGAGTAATTTAAAAGTGTTTGTTTGATTTTTTTGTGTTTTTTTATTTTTACTATATGGGGGTATGGACAATTGTTTAAACTAATTCATTCTACAACAATTCAGGTTTGGATATTATTTTTCTGATTTACATGTTATTTTACTGTTAATTTTACTACTTCTATTAAAAAAGTTTTATAAGGAGTACTTCCGGACCTTGCTGCAATAGAGCGAACTAGCATCCAATTCATTAGCCAACGATATTATTGTCCTTTATTCCTCAACTATACCTAATTTATTAAAGTCTAATCCACAGAGAAAAAAAAAGTCCAATCGGCGGCTAAAGAAGAATTGGATGTTAGGCTGTTAGATGTACCACACACAGTGCACAGGACATAAGATGTTTTTCCTTTTAGCAACAAGCCAACAAAGGATATGAAATGTAATAAGGATGAACGCGCCATTGGCTATGCCCTATCTGTTGGAGGATTACATGGGTGCTCAAACTAAACAAGAATTGCTATTCTCTAGTTGTCAAAAAAAAAAAAAAACAAGAAACGCTCTTATGGGAAAATAAAGAAATATTGTGAAAGAAGTCGGACCTCAAACAAAGAATCCAGGATTAATTAGTGGGTTCCTGTACGGGACAAGGATTAGATCTTGATCACATTCGTTCAGCCATTTTAAGTGAATTAGGTTACAGCATAAATAACCATTACTCATGGATCATGGACCTTTTGCACCGCCATACAATGAACGTACTACTACAGAAAAGATCATTACAAATGATGTTTTAACCGTCTAAATTTTTGTGTCACTGATAACATGTGGTTATCATAGACGATTCTCAAACCGTCTATGATAAGATACAATATAGACGATTTTTTAAAACAACCGAATGTGATATGTCAGCTATCACAGACGATTTTTGGTATTAGTTATCTGTGATAACTTACATATTGCAAATGGCTAATACTAATAACCATATGTGATAGCGGACATATTACAGACGGTTGTATTTAAAAACTGTCTGTGATAGTGGACATATTACAGACGGTTGTATTTAAAAATCATCTGTGATATCACAATATCACAGACGGTTGTAAAATACAAAGTTTGTGATAGCACAATATCACAGGTGGTTGTACTTACAAATTTTCTCTGATAGTTATATGAAAAGTTATATTATTTTCTGTTTTTCAACTAGTCTCAGGAAATGCTAGACACGTCCTCTGAAAACAAGGAAGTAGATCATATATATATATATATATATATATATATATATATATATATATATATATATATATATATATATATATGTGTGTGTGTGTGTGTGTGTGTGTGTGTGTGTGTGTGTGTGTGTGTGTGTATGTATGTAGGTAGGTAGGTAGCACATGACAATCATTACATATACAGATCTCACAAATAAATTAAATAACCAAATAAAGTATAATTGAATTAATTATTTGATAAAGCATAATTGCGTGAATTACAATTGAATCAAATGTTTGAACAACTAATTATCATCTCCGCTAGGGTAGAACTCTTCATTATGGTGGATGACCTCCGCCATTAAGAATTCGGAGAGCTGTCCTCGAACTTCGTCGAGGTTGGCAAGATCGTATGTACTTGAGTCGAATTCTATACCCTGTCACTAGAAGTGTTAAAATCATTAGCATACACATACACACTGCGCGCGCGCACACACACACACACACACACACACACACACACACACACACACACACACACACACACACACACACACACATATATATATATATATATATATATATATATATATATAGAAGTTGATATTCACAAAATAAATATTGGCAAGTTGACAAACTTCTGGATCTTTCATGTTAGTACCCATGATTTCCAGCATATGTCTGCAAACGTAGAATCCATATACATTACCCTATAACTGCTGATGACCCTACAAAAATAGAATTATATACATACGTATGGTCAGTTCTAGAGGCATTACTATGAAGTGTGATATACAATTGTGTTATAACAGGTACCAAAAATCACATCATATGTCGCAATGCGGTGCAGAATTCCTTGTGTCTCTTTCCCTAGGTAATATAAGCGTTGAATGACCTACATGATTCCAAAAAATTAGTCTCGGCCATTGCAAACGAAGGGAAGAGTACAATAGAGTTATGTATGGAGGAAATGAGTTTACCTGTCAAATATTTGTTGCACAAGGATAAAATCGTGGTTGCCACTAAGTAAGGAATCAAGATATATTAACTTGCTCTACTTTGGTACAATCATAATCAGAATCCAATGATCCCTAGTCATGTATGTCGTTATACTGATTAATTCTAAGTTCATGTTACGTATAAAGTAGAAATGAAACTTGTATGGCAATAAGTGAAGCACTTACTTTTGGTTAAATGGTACCATGATGTAGTTTTTGTCACTCTGAGCAAGCATCCCTTCGTTATGTAATCTTGGACGAAGGATATGTTGACCTTGATGCATTGCTCAGAGACCAAGTGTAGGTCGAGAAAAACCACGGGTTGTGGAGGAACATGTTATTGTGGAGACATGCAATGTCGTTGTAGAGGAACACGTTGATAGGAGACAAATTGAAAGACGCGGTGGAGAAGGATGTCAAGTTGGCGGAAGGTGGCTTTCAACTTCTTTGGAAAATCATTGGTTATAGGAGGAAGGACAATGTTGACACAGTGTCCTTCCACAACATCCGTCAGCGTACGGCTGGCATGGTGCTCCTCCAGGATAGATAGGTTGGCCATCAATGCCGACGCAAGGAAGCATAGTGAGCCATATATTTTTTTGTACTTGAGAGACAATGAATTAAGATAAGGAAGATAGTAGGCCGGTGAGGTGTTTGAACAGGATCAGCGATGTGGGGATTAATCTCCGGTGGTGGATGGTCATTTTTATACAATATGGAATACATTGCGCGTGAGATGAGATCGAGACACGGGGAGCCAAAACGATCAAAGAGGCATGCGCGCATCGGGAAGACGAAACACCAATATTCATGCTAAAAACACATATAACAGACGGTTCTTACTATAAGCTGTTTTTGATACGCAACTAACACAGACGGTTCTTACCATAAGCCGTTTGTGATACGCAACTATCACAGACGGTTCGTATTAATAACTGTCTGTAAAATATCATAGTAATAATCGTCTATTATAACTACCATTATCACAGACGGTTTATGTCAATAACCGTCTGTGAATTATTACAGACGATTATTCATAAGAACCGTCTGCGACATATAAATTACCGTCTGTGAAAATATTACAGACGGTTATTAGTAAGAACCGTCTGTGATAGTTACGTATCATAGATAGTATATAGTCGCACTTGTAAAACCATCTGTGATATAATTATTTAGTATAGTCTCTTTTATAGCAGTGAAAGTGGTCCAGGATTAAAATGAACGGGAGCAAAGAAATATTCAGAGATGCGCTCGTCGGTCCCAGCATAGCATAGGTAGAACTGCACGCACGCATTCATGCTGTAAAATATACTACAGAGTTTTTTTTTCCCTCTCGAGGGCTGAAAATACTTCAAAGTTGCATAGTCCCAACATATACACAAGCACACAACTATTCTCAAGACACCAGTATCAAGTACACGTCTGACATACACACACCATACAATTACAAGCACAAGTACACGAGTAGTATTCAGTGTGCATCGTTCGCACGCATGCTCTGCGTTGACATTACAGCACTGCAGCATGCATGTGGACGATGCATACTAGCGTACGTGCTACTGCTACCTGCGCCAAGTGCTTAAGATAGGATTGATCTATCTTGCAATGTCGTTAATTAATTCGTTGCTACTTGCTACCAGTTAATTTGGCCGCTTACGCCCACGCGACACTCGTCCTTTGTGAAGCTAGCTGTTTCTGCCCAGGCAAGAGACCAATCCTTGGTTCTCATCTCATAGGGATCCAAGAGCACTGTTCGAGCTCATGATGGCCATGTGCAGAAATTGCGCTCTACAGTCCAGTTCCATTTTGCACTCTTACTGCCTCTACCCGACGGTGTTCAGCACAGCAGTAGAAGCCGAAAGAATGGAATGAGATCTGAATCATTAGTTCATCATTACAAAGTCACCGAGCTGGGATGCATCTTGCAGGCATGGTACCTGTCATTATTAGTTCAGTGTGCACGCTCGATCGTACGCGTGGCTGCAGAGATCAGTATGATCGATGCCGCCGTGTGTTCTTGATCTGGCCGTTCTGCGCCACGGTGTGGCCGTGTCCGTGTGAATCCCTGCAAGGCCCGCCAAGTGGCCACCGTATCGTGGGCATTAATAGCCATGTCGTTCCAAGGTGCAAGAAAGATCCGAATCAGATGCACATGCACAGCTGGTTCACCTTCTTGTTTGGTAGCCATTTATGTATGGTGATATTCGGGCCAGGCTTCGGGTCTCCAGTATTAGGTTTTTTTTCCCTCCAAATTTGTGCTAGCTCGTATTCCACTAGTGGTAGCCGTTTATGTACGGTGTAGTGCTTTCCTTTGCATGGATGCTTGTGATCGATCGTAGAGAACAATTAACCGCGCCTATGGATCGATCGATCGACGTGGTGATATACGGTCCGTCCGACCAGACAAGTGCACATACATACTATTGCACGCGCACTGTTTATGTAGCCACGAAAGAGAGAGTCGGGTCATGGGCCGTTCATACTAACTTTGGTTTCTAGCTTCTACTTCTAGAAACCAATGCTAATACAAAAATCTCAGTTTTTATAAATCGTTTCTATAAGCATCTACTATTCATCAGCAATTACTTTGCGTTTTCATATGCTATAACGAACTTTGTATTTTATTATATCATAATTTCATAAATCGTATGACTGTTCGAATATTATAGTACATTTTCGTTGTATTATTTTTCTTACATGATGTATTACTATTCATCAGTCGTTTTCTTTGATACACTAGCTCCATAAGATAAGATGAGGCTTGCAAATTGCACCGCGAGTATGAGCTGTACGTACGTAGTGCGTTGCGTGCCGGTTCGAGGGACGAAGCGCCCTGATGCAGCAGCAAAGCAATGAATGGAGCAACGGATCAGCAGTTACTTGCATGCAAGTTGTCGATCATGAACGCCGGTCCGAGGGCCGGCCGCTAAAGATGAATGAGCTTTGGCAACTTGCTGCACATTTCGTCCCCTCGTGCATCATGCGCGTGACACGCATCGACAGCGGATCGAAGCGGCAAGCGCGCGCGGGGTCCCAAAATTCTCAGCGTCGCCTTCCTTCGCTGCATTTATAGACATAATTCGGAGCAGCGTTATCAAACTAGTATGCATTGAAAACAGTCGTGAATAACAGTGCTAGTACAAGAAAACAGTTGTGAATCAAAGTCTTCGGTCGCCGGTTAAGACAGTATACTACAGTAGCGATGCATCTTATGAAAAGTATACATGGGCACATCATTTCATTTAAAATGATGCCAATGCCAACGAAACGTGCAGCAGCGCTACAAAGCAGGCGGGAAAACACGTTCTACCCCTCATGTACCAGACGGGCACTCCGTCTGTTAGCGTTAGATTAAGGTGGGTTCAGTAAGGGCTTTTGGCTTATATCCTTTGCTACAGTAAATAGCTTTCAAACGTTAGTTTATTCAAGACAAGATTTACTAATCAATTATCTTTACTACTTTAAAAGAAGGAGTTGGTGGTTGATGAGTCCTCCCTCACTTCCTCTTAACCATTTGATCTAATTATAAGATACAATCCGAACCGTCCCCCACCCCCCAACGCCCCCACCACCCCGACCCGCCTCCCCTCGCACTCCCCCGCCGCCCCGATCCCCTTCCCTCGCACTCCCCCCGCCGCCCCCGCCTCCCCCTCGCTCTCCCCCCGCCGCCTCCTCCCCCACCCTGCGTCGCCGCCGCCGCCTCCCCTCCTCCCTCCCACCTCCCAAGCGTCGCCCTCGCTCTCCCCGCCGCCCCGATCCGCCTCCCCTCGCTCTCCCGCCGCCTCCTCCCCCACCCCGCCGCCGCCTCCTCCCCCCCCGCGCCGCTCCTCCTCCCCCCCCCCGCGCCGCCGCCTCCTCCTCCTCCCCACCTGGCGTCGCCTCCTCCTCCTCCCCCAACCCTCCGCTCCGCCGCCGCCTGTCCTCGCTGCCTTCTCACCCGGAGACGGTGGGTGCTTGGCCATCGCGGATCTGGTACAACCTCCTGAAACCCTAACTGTGTCCTCGTCCGCCTCTTCCCCTCCGAGAGAGAGAGAGTAAAACCTAGATGCCGCTCTGCTGCTAGGCTTAGTTCGGGGCGATGAAGATCCAGTGCAACGCGTGTGGCGCGACAGAGGCATGGGTGCTGTGCTACACCGATGAGGTCGTGCTCTTCACCGCCTATGACGAGGAGGTGCACGCCGCGAACAAGCTCATTGGGAAGCACCGGCGCGTGCCGCTCTCTCTCGACGGCGCCTCCTCCGCTCTCCCGCCGCGCCTACCATGCCCAAGTGCAACATCTCGCGGTGAGGCCACCCGCCCGTCCCTCCCTCCCTTCGTCTCTTGATTGGGGTGGCTACGTAGGAACTCAAGAAATTTTGGCTGCAGAGCGTTGTCTTATTTTAATTCTACTTAATACATTTGACTTTTCAGAATCGTGAGTACATGTATACCCTATAATGTGATGATTGATTGGAGGTTGATGTGCTGCGGGGTGATGTATGTTGCGTCCGTTTTGTGGAAGATGTGCACTACATTCGATTGATTGAGCATGCGCATAGCTTGGTTGCGAGCTCGGTGAGCAACCTACCCGCTTGATATGTCTTGGTATGTGGAGGTGGTTTGATTTACTCTTAACATTTATCAAAATTTCAGAATATCTTATTCCATTTGTTAATTAGAAGAGAGTGAACTAGAGAGTGCTCCAGTTTTTGCGCCCAAGCCACTTTTACGATTATAGAGCTGCCACTGTTCGACCTAAATGGTTGTGATGTTGTCTAATGTTAGAACTCGTGTTTGGTGATGTTACACCGATTATTTTTGCAATGTATCATGGAAAATTGTGATCTTTGTTGCTAAAGACAACCGCGATAAAACTCCACGGCGGGAAAATTCGTAGCTTATGTGAAACGCCGGACCAACGCCCACGATGACAAGTTCCACAAAGAACGCCGTATGCCGAGGGCATCTCTTTCACCGTCGAATGGAAGCAAATAGATTCGGTCTTAAAACTTCTAAACTGTTTTCTCTTAATAAAAATCAAGGCGTAAAACTGTCTTGCAATATAATACTTCTTTGCGATGGCACACATCAGTCCAGGCAACACAATTAGCAACGTCGTGAGCACGTACGGTCCAATGTGGGGCGATAATTTTTTTGGTCAACTAGGTAGGCACGAATGCAACTCCACGAGGCTTGATTCTCAAACCGACAATATAATTTCATTATCATTGTGTTGAAGACTTACAATCCTAGATTCGAACCACACTTACACACGCATGAAGATGCGGACCTACGACGACATAGATAGATGTTCTGCTGAAGATAAATTGCAAATGTAGCGGTCGCTTCAAGCGCCATTGCCACTGTAACGACGGCTCATACATAGTAGATAAACATTAGGATAGGGACGTACACACGATTATAGATCACTCCTAGGATATATATATTGATATATATATAATTACATGGTATATTAGAATAAGATACATGATGACGTAAGAAAAAGTTGATATTTATTATTCAATTTGAGATAATATTTGATAGTATGCACCACTTTTATTTGGTTTTCCGTTGCAACGCACGGGCACATAACTAGTAATATATATTGTACCGACTTAAACTATATTAGCTAAAATCCTATATAACTATATCTCTTTTCGTATTATCTCTCACGAACAGTTCAGTACAAACCGGCACTTGGGCCGTCAGAAAGATGGTGCGTCAGTGCGGCACACATGTGCCTTGCGTGCCGTCGCGTTGATGCGGGAGGCCTGTACTTGTGCGGGCGAGTGGCGGCTCGGCCGAAGCGTTGGCATTGCCGTGATGTGCGGCCCACCCATTTTTAGCAGGGCCGGAGGCACGCGGCCGGGCCCTTTTACCGCCCTTACCGAGATGAGATGTGTCAGGTGGGCGTGAGGCTGTGGCACCGGGAAAGTGCGCTAGAACGGGGCACCGCTTGTCGCAAGATTTGGTTCCGGGCTTAGGCGGGCGACGCTCGAGCAGGCCCAGCCCATCTTGTACCTGCGCGCACGCGCCAGTTGCCAGAGGCGCGGCGGCGGTGCTCGTCCAGTACCCGGCGATCTTGGCCCACGTACGTGCAGTGATTCAGACCAATGCAACACATGCACGCGGTGGGCCAATCCTACGATCCTACAAAATGCGCCTTCTGTGCGGCAAAGCGGACATAGTAGAAAGCACATCTCGCGACCGGCGTCATAAGCTCGATTCGATCCCAGCCGAAAGTGAGTTTGATCGGGTCCACTGTCATCTTGCAAGGTTGCTCGTAAAAAAAGAAAAAACTGTCGTCTTGCAAGAGCAAGCTCGTAGGTAACGTTATGAACAGCCTGTGCCTGTCCTCTCACATCGAGGTACAAGGAAATGCATGGTAATGCGCCGTACCTCTCTGGCCTAGCTCTACTGGACAGGATCTCCTGAAGCGAAGGATGGGCAGTTTCACATAAAAGGAAGCACTAGCTACGTGTTTTTTTAAGGAAAACATAGGAGAGTGTCCTCCTGTGAATATATTAATATGTGAAGTTGCGAAATGTACAAAAATAAAAAGGTAAAAAAAATATGAATCGACGTAAGCTATCTAGCAAGCCAACAATTCGTGGAGAACTAGTAAGGTGCCCGTGCGTTGCAACGAAAAACCAAATAAAAGTGATGCATACTATCAAATATGATCTCAAACTGAATAACAAATATCAACTTTTTCTTACGTCATCATGTATCTTTATCTTTACTATTTAAAAAGAAGGAATTGGTGGTTGATGTCACGTCCGCCCTCACTTTTTTAAGCCATTCGATTCGATCTAATTAATTCGAACCGTCCGTCTCCTAAACCCTAGCTCTCCCCGCTTTGCCCCTAATCCCATCACTCCCCCCCGCTCTCTCGTTTTCCCATGACCCGCTTTGCCTCGCTCTCCCACGCCGCCCACCTCCTCGCTCTCCCCGCCGATCCCGCCTCCCCTTGCTCTCCCGCCTCCTCGCTCTCCCTCCGCCGCCCCCCGCCTCCTCCTCCCCCCACCCCGCACCGCCGCCTCCTCCCCCACCCCGCGCCGCCTGCCCTCCTCCCCCCCTCTCCCCTGCGCCCCTCCCCTCCCACGCCGCCGCCTCCTCCCCTCCGCCCCCGCCCCCTCCTCCCTCTCCCCGCCGGTCCCGCCCTCCTCATATGCACAGCCTATTTATGAGAGAGACATAGAGAGATAGTCTTGTAAAACAACCAAGATAATCCTAGCAAAACAAATGTCCAGTGTTGAAAATAGCCCAAAAGGAAAGTAACATTCAAGACCTACCAAACTTCCTTTCGATTATCATAAACACTGCAAGACCCTACTTTTGTTCATGCATTACAATCAACCGGATAACATTTCACTAGGATGGCTGTGAGAGAAAGAATCAACTTTATTTCTGTCATAACGAATCAAGCATGATCCAAATAGTGAAGTTCCAAACAATGCATCATGATCTAAAGCAAGCTCTACATTGGGGCTAATTCATCAGCAATCCCCATATTTTTCTGTGAACACAGAGAGCATGTTACTTTGCACTAATTCATGCATGGAATGAGGAAAGAGAGCCTGATCCTCGAATTCATATCACCATGTCGCTGAGAGGTAACCTATAAGCAGATTCTACATTGAACGACAGGCTAAGCGAACCAGTTGCTTGATAAGACTAACTATTTGCTAAGATTCCTCAGCAAGATAAGCGCTGTAAACAACCAACTTTTTTATTAAATGCCCGCAAAAAAATTGAAGAATTAGCTCCATACCTGATGGAATCCATACTCGCGGGAGAGTCGCATGCTGAGCTCCGTAATGCAAGCATGGAGGTGGTCGTTGCTTCCATACAGCCTGGGGTACCTCTCGATGCACACGTCGAGTGCCCGCGCGAGCGCCACGGCGAAGGGGAAGCTGAGAGCGATGCCGCCGCCTCCGAACGACATGCTGTGGCTAAAGTAAGGTTTGCATTAGCATAGGTCATAGAATAGAAAAATAATTTTGAATCACACCAAAGTACACAACAATTACACAACGTTTCACCTAAGTGATGTTTGATCTCTTTGCCTTTTCCCCCATGAATACATACATATTACCTCCAAGAGAAGTCATTTTAAATGTGCCACTTACTCAACTTATAGACTTAAGACATAATCAAGGAGGTACTAAACCACTATGATTCCACCCCTAACAATAGGTATACAAGTTCCAGTACAGGATGCATAGTATGAAAACAAATTGACAAGTACTTATCAAAGGTATACGTATCATCTCCAATTTGTATCAAAACAAAATGATCTACAACAAGCATAAGTTCACACGAGCAAAGAAAAGAATGAGACACATTTAACTCAAGAAACCGAATATACGTTCGGTATTGAAAAAATATCCCATCTAAAACCCGGTGGGTACATTTGTATATATCATGCCAGAAGCAAAGTATAGAGCATTTCTCACCATAACAAAAGAGATTGCTTAATCAACCATCAGAGAAAAAAGGCCAAACTTTATTGCTTCGCGCTCGGATTGATGCATTGCTTCCACCCGCCGCAAGCGCTAGAAAGGCATTACCTTGCGGCGCCGTGGGGCATTGACGACGTTCTGCGCACCACCCCGGGCCCTCCGCCATTGCGGCGTCCCTATCGCCCACGATTAAATCCCGAAGGCCCGAGCTTAGGTCCTTTTCCCTCTTCTCCTTCTCCTTCTTCTTGGCCCTGGCCATGGCGATGGCGAGTGGCTCGAAGTGGTTGCCGTAGATGTACTTGGCGGAGTAGCCGTCCTCGTCGTCGAAGAGCATAACGTGGCCGCATCCTCCCCTCCCAGACGCGGTACTCCCCGCCAGGCTCGTCGTGGAAGCCAACGCACACGTGGTGGTCGCCGACGGCCACGGACTGGCCTGAGTTGGCCTTGAGCGCCTCCTCCGCCTACCAGGCGGCGGCCGCGCACGATCTCCTTCTCGGCTTGGCCTCCTCCCTCGCCGGCATCCGCGCGCCTCGCCTCCCCGAGACCTCCCGTCGGAGGGGCCACAGTCCTCGTCCTCTTCATCGTCATCAGAGGCTCCAGCCTTCGCGGAGAGCGCCGCAAACTCGTTGAGGAGGAAGTCGTCGAGGTCCTGGGTGAGGAAGGAGTTGGTGTCGGCGCAAGGAGGGGAGGATGCGGCGGCGATGGTTGGGGGAGGAGGGAGCGGCGGGAGATCTGGGGAGGAGGGAGGCGGGCCCGGCGGCGGATCTGGCCTAGGAGGACGAAGGAGTAGGGGGGGGCGGGAGGGAGGGGACGAGGGGGCGGCGGGGAGAGGGAGGAGGGGGCGGGCGGAGGGGAGGAGGAGGCGGCGGGGAGGGGAGGAGGCGGCGGCGTGGGGGAGGGAGAGGCGGCGGGAGAGGAGGATGGCGGCGGGGGGAGAGCGAGGCGGCGGCGCGGGGTGGGGCGGTTAGATCGAGAGAGAGAGAGAGAGAGAGAGAGGGGAGGAGCGGTCTAGATTTTATTGTTCAGATCAAATGGCTGGGAAGAGATATGGGAGAGGACTCATCAACCACCAACTCCTTCTTTTAAAGTAGTAAAGATATCTGAGCACTAACTGCATATTGAAGGAGCTAGTTGTAAATTTTGCGTTTTTACAGCTGCGTGATGCCTTCACGTGTCTCATGAAGCGCGGCCATCGTGGCGACGTACGCGTCCGCGCAAACAAATGCTGCTCACCGTCACAACTCACACGGTACCGGCCACCGCCGATGAGATTCTCTCTCTGCACATGTACGGGCCACTCAAGTCGCGTCCTCCCCTTCCCCGTCGTCCGCTCCCTCCGAACTCCTCTCCCCTTTTTGCCCTCTCCCACTGCTGGCCACCTCCCGCTAGCTCGCCGACGGAATCGTGCCGTCCATTGCCGCCCCGCCGCGCTCATCCAAAAACCCACGGCAAGACGCCCGACCACGCCGTCCTCGACCGACCTGGTAGCTAGTTTCCGTGTTCCGGCCAAAATATCTGCTTTTGTGCGATTACATGCCAAGTGCCGAATGATCTGCACTTTGGGAAACAGTTGCATTGCATGTAATACCCCTTTTGTTTCCCGACATATTTTTGTTGCATGGTAGTTCCTAGCACAATTACTAAATAACTTTCCATATCCGTGTAGTTGTAACTTATTTTTAACTAGCAGATTTATCAGTACAATTGTGTAGTTAGATATTATGATACAGTTATATTTGATATACAACTCTACTACCTATAATTAAAATATAATTGTATTCGCTATACAACTCTAAATATAAATATATGATTAATCTACACCGCTATAATTTGGTCTCGTCAAAATAAGAAAAAAGATACGCTCAAAATTCTAAAATAAAGAAAAGAAAACCATTCGATCCTAAATTTTGTGGTCCCTAATTATAAGTATAAAACATTAAAACATATCCATTGATTGCTAATGAATAAAGAAAACTATGCTAGAAATTATTGGGAGTAGGCGCCGGCTGCCTTCTGCAGAAAGGCCCTGACTTCCTCCGACAAGTTTGAGATGTGGGGAGAAGGTCTTCAGGCCCGGTCATTCATTTTCATAGACGAGTGTGTCGAGGGCGTACTGAGGTAAATAGCTACTGTCTGCATCAAGCATTGCCTATGCCACATGTCATGAACTCATGCATGAATGACTACTATCTGTATGGGGAAAAAAAACAGATCAACATGTACCTGATAGTATAGTATACAACTGTTTTGTAGATTGACGAAGTCGGACTTTCGTGAACCTGTAAACATTGGAAGTGATGAAATGGTTAGCATTAGCATGAATGAGATGGCTGAGATTGTCCTGAGCTTCGAGGGCAAAAAGCTGCCGATCCATCGTCTCCCTGGTCCCGAGGGCGTCCGTGGCCGTAACTCCGACAAGTGACAACAACCTCATCAAGGAGAAACTTGGCTGGGCCCCCTCAATGAGGCTGAAGGTATACATGACTACCTGCAAGGCACGTGCATGGTGCATTTGTTTGTCTGATAAGAACCGATGATGTTGTGCAGGATGGCCTAAGGATCGCCTACTTCTGGATCAAGGCGCAGGTCGAGAAGGAGAAGACAGAGGTTGTTGATATCGCGGCATATGGCTCATCCAAGGTGATGTCTACGCAATCTCCGGTTCAGCTGGGTTCCCTCTGTGCCGTTGACGGCAAGGAGTAAAGAGAACAGCTCTCCAAGATGAGAAAGACCTGCTTCGCCGAATTCGTCATGTCGTTTCATGTTGTTTTACATTTCAGTTCCGATGGAGCGAGCCTGAAACATCTATCCTTCTGTATGGCAGTCAAGTGTGCTAATGTAGCAATATTGGATCCAGTGTTCTCCCCCCTTGTGGGCTATGATTAGTGGGATGTTATATCGATCTATCATCGATTAATTCCTGTCCTGTAATTCTTTGTATATGGTAGATTTCCCATATTTGTGGTTGTATTCCTTGTGTTGTAATGAAATGAAGCTCCTGGTTTTATTCCAAACCAGAGGAGCATCGTGCTTTCTTTTTTTTCTTCTTCTGTATGCTCCGGATTCCGACCCTTACTTCACCTGTCCTACTTAGATACTTGGTTATTCGTGGCTGTCTTACTCTTCTAGCTCAAAAAACTTCAAACCAGCTATTTTCAATAAAGCATCTAGGTACGACTTCCCATGACACTGACGCAGCTAACCATCTCTCTGGAGCTTTGCTTGTCTGAAACTCTGAAAGTACACAAGAGCATGCCTAATCCTTCTCTTGTGACCGAATCAAACAGGCTATATATCATTATCAGTTGCTGCCACCACAAAAATCCTCAAAATTACGGCGTTTGTCTCTGTCACACGGGCCACATTTCGGACCACTTCTCGGCCGAACGTGTTCACGCTCCTGCGACCATAAACGTACGTGCCGGCTAGCGCCATGCCACCTGCTCGTTATATTACACGCCAAGCACGACGAAAGTAGAGGAGAAGTAGAGGAGAAGTTGCTTGCTGGGCAACGAAACACGAGGACAGAATAGGTTACGGATCAGAAGGGTCCCAACTGCGAGACCCTAGCTAGCGCACGTAGATCCGAATCTGCTCCTGGGGAATGGAGAGTAGATCCAAAATCAACCGGGAATTGAGGGAAGCAAAATCAACCCCGCCAGCTCCTCTTTTTTGCAGTGGCGCAAACATCATCGAGCCCACGCATGCAGGACCACCTGAGACGAGATTCGGCCTATCGAACGGTTACTTTCGACTTACTTAACCCCTCCACGATTTGTCCTTTGCGCCATGCCACCTGCTCGTTATATTACACGCCAAGCACGACGTTTAGGCGGGCCTCTGTCCAGGTAGAGTGATTAGGATACATGAGTAGAACTAGGATTAAGCAGCTGGTTACATTAGTGAGTAGCTAGGATATTAAGGCCCTGCTTGTTTTGATAATGACTTCCTTTTGCTTTTATTTCACTCTTCCTTAATTTTGTCTTTTTTTTGGTTTTTTGTTTTTAGGATTTTTTGCTTTTTCTTTTTTACTATGTATTTCTTTGCATTATCCGTGATAGGCTAACATTTTTTCTATTTTATTTTTTAATTTAATTACGCTAAATAAGTCAAATCAACTACAGTAAAAATAAACTAGTTATATAAAAAAACTATAAAACATCGCTATTCTGAGCGTCCTTCAACCTAGCTGCTAAGATAGAGGAGCGCTAGATGGCATGCATGTGTGATGATGATGTAATAGCTTCAAGTCTTGAGGCAATCGATTGTGCATTTTTTTTTTGTGTGTCCTACGCAAGCTACTAGAGCCCATTTTTTTTTGTGGGCAAGTTGGTTGATTGGAGAACAATTAAAGTATACAACTAGTCCTAAACTAGTTTAATTTAGGAGCGGGTCATTCCTGCTTATCCACTAATCCAAGCGCATGGAACTTGTGAGTGTAGGTTACTACTGGACGCTAGATACGCAGCAAGTTGTCTTTCTTTACTAGTTTGCTTAATTTTCGGAGCGTGCAACTAGGAATCATGTGTTGTTTATAGTGGGTCCTTTGGGGGAAAACTCTCTCTCACTCTCTGTTCCCCGGCGCGTCCATGCATGTGAATACATCGCTGGATCCGACAAGTTATCCTCTGTTCACATCCCTAATCCCCTTCCCATTTGATTGGTTCTAATCCAGAATCCTCACAAACTCCTATATAGGGTAAAAATCACAGGCACTTATGCACATTGCAATACAAAATGAGACCAGTGAGCTCGTCAGTTAATTTCCTCCTCCCAGAACGCTGCTTAAATCACAAAGTGCCAGTATTTCCTGCAAATTTGAGATGTTGGTTTCTTGTGATAACTGAAAAGAAGCTTTGATGATCGTTAGTCTTCAAACCGAACTGCTCGTAAAGTGACAAGATCTGCACTACTGGACTCAATTTCGAGCTCAACGTGTAGAGGCTCTACACCATAGTCCACATCTACCGACTGTCATCTGTCGGAAAAGGTACGGATTCAGTGTCTAACTAACCGTCGGAAAATATCTAGAGATTTGACGTCAGCTTATTTATTGGTAGTGCATGGGTAAACCGACGACCAATCTATCAACATATGTCCCAATGGGCAGAGTATCATGTCATGGACGGGCCTCTCGCGCAGATTCAATGGGCTTGATGGAATGGGCCGTGTCCAAAACACTGGCAAACAGTACAAATGTTGAAGCGTTGGCAAAAGCAAGAACGTGAACCAGAGCATTCTCTATGAACGGAGATACAACTATTCAAATAGTTTTATACTTTATAGAGATTATACAATTTTATTCACACAATGTGATTATTCTCACATTAAAAAAATCATAACACGATCTTTACAATGCTCAACCTCAACTAAATTTTGTCCGCTAGGGTTTCGCATCACATCCCCTTATGTCTTATGAAAATCAGCATTTATATTCATCACAATGACGAAATTAAAATTAAAATATTATAAATTAATCAGTTAGGTCTATCCCATACTAAATATATGGTTGCATGGTAAAGCTAAGATCAATGGTGCACAAAGTTAAGTCCTTAGATATTACCTAGACGAGATATCTATATCTTTCAAGGTAAATCCATACTTTCTCCTTTACTGCATGATCACTTTCTCAAGTGAAAACTAATTTTGTATAATCAATACCAATAACATACCAATGTCATGGTACACAAATTTTCAGCAAAGGTGTTGAGGGACTGTAATTGCTTGTATCCTTTACTATGCTTGTGCTGTTGTTTCCTGCATGATATTGAGACAAAGCTCATCCACTGCTTCTTACTAGAGGTATTTTGCTACCTTGGCCCCATCGAAAAAAATTTGGCGTTCAGAGTAAAGCTTATAAGTGGCACTTCGCTTGGGGGTGAGAAGGTCATTGTCTCCCATCGGAAAAACTTGGTGCTCGAGACGAAACTCACCAGTGGCACTTTGCTTGGAGAGATGAGAACGTTGTCGTCTCTCATCGAAGAAACTTAGCACTCAGTACAAAACTCACGAGCGGCAATTCGCTTGGGGAGCCGAGAAGATCATCGTCTCCCATCGAAAAAAAATGTGGCACTCAGGACGAACCTCACAAGTGGCAGTTTGCTTGGAGAGGTGAGATGATTGCCGTCTCCCATCAGAAAAACTTAGCACTTGGGACAAAACTCATGAGCAGTACTTCGCTTCGAGAATGCCAGGCGGCTCGATCGTCGCAAGCTCGACTCTAGAGGGGGAGGAGAAACTCAACCCCGGAGAGGAGAAGTGGCTTGACCCCGAGAGAAGAATTAGCTCGAACTTGGGGGGAGATATCGCCGACTCGACCTCAAATCGGGGGAGACTGCCAACTCGACCCCAGATCGAGGGATATCGCCAACTCGACCCCAGATCGAGGGAGACCGCCAATTCGACTATAGATCGGGGGAGACCGCAAACTCGACCCTAGATCGGGGGAGACCGCCAACTCAACCTCAAATCAGGGGAGACTAACTCAACCCTGGATCAGGGGAGACCGCCAACTCGACTCCATATTGGGGGAGACCACCAACTCGACTCTAGACTAGGGGAGACCGCCTACTTGACTCCAGATCGGGGGAGACCGCCTACTTGACCCCAGATCGGGGGAGACCGCTAACTTGACCCTAGTTGGATGATATTGATTATTGATGAGTATTGTGATAATTTGGACAATAGGATACAAAGGAACAATAAATATAATAATGCATATTTCAATTGGCCGGTAGATATTATGTAAAAACCATTCCGAAATTCTACATATGAGAAAACATAGGGAGCTAACAATCTATCGGCACATATATGAGATAGCAACAACATATCTCTTGCAAAATCCACTATCTGTCGGCAAAGGTTCTGTTCGTCGGCAAAAACTTATCTGTCGGCAAAGATTTTATCAGTCTGTGAAGCCATCAGCTATACCATCTAAGTATCTATCGGCAACTTTCACTGACTCTAATTATTGCGACCGATGGCTATCTGTCAGAAAAGCCTTTTCCGACAGATAAGCTGTCTCTGAATGGGTATTTTACCAATTGACAATTGTGGTGGGAAGAGTTGTATCATGGTGTAGCGAGGATCCCATACAAAAGGCACTGTCAGCGTGGATGCACAGTTCGGTACACCAATAAAATGCCATACTGACTTTGCCCATTAGATAGGGTAGTGCAGTAGTATTAGACAAAAACAGAAGTGGTCCTTCTGCATGCACCAACCATCTCATCTAGGACTCTTCCAATGGACTAATCTTAGCAATGTCCAAAGAATGCCACATAAAACTTAGAGTAGAGTGGAGAAAAAATTAATGAAGAAAGAGGGAAGTAATATCTGATGCAAACAATTGCATGGGTATATCATCCAAACAAGTAACCTTCAAAACTTGCATTGGGGAGAAACTGCAATGCCAACTTTTGATAGAGTGGGAGGAGGGAGGGAGAGGGGAATAGAGAATGATAAGATTTATTGCTTGTTCTCATATATAGATATCATGCACTAAAGTAGCAGTGTCTATATTAATTTTTTGATAATGTAGAGGGGTATAGATATAGTTTAAGATGTCTACCATTGAGAATATATACCCTTAGTATTGATGGTTGGACTAATTCATAACTGTTTTTACGCGTATATATGCAGTGGTCCTCATCCATGATGTGGAGTAGCTTTGAAATCCTTGCCAAGTTTGTACACGAATGCACCTTCAAATTAAGGAGCTTGTACAAGAATACAAGTCACACATAAACATGGCCAACCTGTTGTAATTATATTGCACAGTAAAAGCGGGCTCTCTGCGCAACATCCATTACTCTGCTACAGAGGCAAGGTACTACTCCAGTGATGAACTCATGGCAGGGCAATAAAAAGTGTACAATTGGCAAGTACATATACACAACTATTTTTTTAAAAAAAGTTGCGCATTGAGAAGAGCACATAATTGGGATAAGCGTACCATCGCTGCTAGTCTCCGTTTCATAAACAGAATACTGTCATGTATCACTCAATCAAATGGAGCCAAGAGGAAGAGCCATGACTTTCTGTGCACCATTTTATTCGTGAACAATGTAGGTAGTCCGTTTAAAAATTTCAGAAATTGCAGAGTTTAATAATTACCGGGTTCAGAGAATAGGCTCTCCTTTTTCTCTTCATCTGTCAGGAATAATGGAAGCATCTGATCCTCTATGGCAGCAACGCTAGTTACCTAGATTGCCGTGGAAGGGGAGAGAGAATGCGTGTGTATAATGTCTTCAAGAGAAAATAAGGTAGGTCGTTAATCATTTAGGATTGCAAATGATCTAAGCACGTAATGTGGCAAGTATGGAATGAAAAATGCCCGTAATTAAACTTGCATGAACACGAGACAAAATTGGTTTATGTAAAATTCAATGTATGCATGAGGATGGATCAACTTCGGTTAATGCAAAGCTGCACAGCAGTCGGATACAACCGGTTGTTGTATCCCTCGGCGACATACGTTAGTTCACGGTGGTTGCTGCTTAATTTCCAGCAAAAACATTATGGGATTGTACGAAACATTTGATGGTAAGCGCTTTTCTGTCTACACCTTTCGGGGCACTGCCTTTTTCCCTAGACCTATTAAAGCTTCCGTCCATGCGCAGCACATCGCTGTTAGTACGAACGGGTTACGAGCGTCACGTCGTGCACCTTATCTTCGGGGCATTCGAAGGAGGCTTTCTCCTGTGTGCATCAGCTGTACTGAACTCCATCTCCAAGCACTTGGTTCAGTGGTTGTTCTACTCGACTCCTACATGTACTTAGCCCATAGCAATAATTCGCAATTCATCGGTACCAATCACCCTTTGATTCTTCCTAAGCTGGAGTAGTATTCAATTAGCAAAGAAAATCGCCAAAATGAATCGTGCTCGTTACCTCTTCATCGTACTAAAAGTTTGCTCCACTTATTTTAGTTTAAACTTCTGACTTCTAACTTATTTTTCACTATTTCTATTTTTTTATTTTTGAATTTTTTTCTTTTTTTCGCATTCGTTTGCATTGTTTGTGATGGGCTAATTTGCTTTTTCTAATTTTATTTTTTAATTTAATTATACTAAATAAACTATCATTATATATAGTGTAAAATAAATAAGTTATAATAAAAAATCAATCATAAGCTAGTTTATTCGACCCAAATGAGCGGCAGAACATTGGCAAGCGAAGGTAGCATCTAGTGGTAGGTAGTGTAGTAGTAATTAAGTTGCGAAAATTTTCCGTATCGTTGGGACGCCCTTGTCGAGGATGGATTTCCGTGTCTCGTATCGCTTTAGCGGAGTACTTACTATTTGCTACTCGTACTCTTCCCGGAATCCATCGATGTGCACTACAAGTTTTGAGCAGTAAACGATCATGTCGCGACGACGAGGTTACTCTAGCAGCAGCGTGCACCTACGGAAATTACAAACCAGCCTGATGCAGCAGGTGCTGAGCTCCGAAAGGGGAAGGACGCATTTAACCTGCGGTTGCCTTGCGCCGCTTGCAAGGGTCGCAAGCGCCAGGGTCTTTGCAGTGGTTCTGTACTTCTGTCATCTGTGGTTACTCTGATCTCTCACACACTCGCTGAACGTACTCCATGAATTATGGCAATGCAAGCAGCCATGGGCAGGGGGATAGATGGATGATCCTGTTGTAAATATTATAGTATAAATAAATAATTAGATTTAATTCTAACATAATTAAGAATAATTAAAACATATTTTCAGCAGTATATAAACATATAATTCTACTATATCATTTATACAAGGACATATATCTAATGTATGTAACAAGAATACTGCCAAAATGTGCATGTAAAGCATTTCCATGGGACAGGGAATAACTAAAACTAGCATAAAGCTCAAGTTTTAGATTATTGATTAGTGCTCTCAGATGTAGGGTTACACAAAATATAATCTTGGTCATCCCGCTATTATGTTCTATACTCTTCACTAATTGAATATGCCAAGTGAGATTCAAACTCTGAGCTCTAAATAACAATTTGACAAACTTAATTTCAGACTACCTACAATATATATACTTTCGGCCAGCAGACAAGGCAATGCAAGGTGATCACTGAACAACACTGGAATTAGCTAACTAACTTCATGTACTTCCAAAGTATAGAATTGGAATATTAACAAGTTATGCAACAAGTCGAATTGGCTAACAGATGTGTATGTATCATGAAAATCAGTGATCACATAATATATGTATATATTTAGAAAGTATCTAACTGCAGGACTGAGAGTCAAATGACAGCAATAGCAAAGATTTAGAGCTTAAGTTTGAACATTCAATTTCAGCACGAGACCACTATCCTCATCGAGCTTAACAGGTTGTACCCATATTTATCTCTTTGCAATTTTTACTCAGCAACAAATAACAAATACTCACAGAATAGGTACCTGAGGCAAAGTGCAAAGAGTAAGAATCCGAAATACTTACAAAACCGATGATAAACGAAATCACCGTAAGGTAGACGGAGATACAGTGCCGATCTCCAAACTTTGGACCTCCAAATCTTGAAGTCGAGGGTTGGAAGGATGCCGCACAGGACCACCAAAGTGCACCGACCAAGTGCACTCAAGAGCAACAGAGAACAACCACGGCCTTCTTCCTTCCTTGGGTCAACCCTACACCTTCGGAATTCCCCTCAAACCCACTGGAAGACAGGGCACACGAGAATCCAAAGGGGAGAGGTCCACGAAGAGATGGTGCAAAAGCCATAAATCTCTCTAAACGTGAAGACCACAAGAAAGAAAGTCAAAGATGAGCAATTATTAGATCCGAAGAGGATGCCCAAGGACGAAGAAGTGGCGGCTTTAAATAGAGGAGGCATGGGGCTGTGGCATGGTGACTGCGAACGGCTGGCTCCAAGGAGCCCAGGCCAACCCGCGCTTTCGCCACCGCCTCACCGGTTGCCACCTCTCTACTTGTCGCCCAAATCACCAGCCAAAGCCAGCCGAGGCCAGGTCCAGATCTAGGTGTGATGTCGCATGGGAGGAGACCTCGTCCCCTTATCTCCTCAGGCCGATCGACAGGTGGGCTCTATTTCTTTCTTTTCTTGTTCTCAATTGAGAAATTACCAAAAAACACTCGGAAAATCCAACAGATCCAGTTTGGTGCCTTGTAGGCTTTCAACCATAGGGTGGTAAATAAGTGTCAGTGACCTAACGAGATTTCTCAGTGAAGTGGCGTTGTCAGTGCGGTTTCCGGTGTCTTGTTCCGCAAAACTGGAAATGCCCAGCCAATGGCTCCTCACTCGGCGTGAAATTACAGAAACCAAATAAGAAAGCAACAAAAAATGCCTACGTCAGCACACTATTGTAAATACAATCCAAATTGTGAATACTTCTTCAAATCGAATTTATCTGAGCTTTTTTCTTTCTGCAGTTTAGTATCTTCCGTCGTCATTGTTCCAGTGTAAGGTTTGGCTGCTGAAGAGACCACTGAAACCAAATGAAACAGATGGGGTCATGATGCATTCTCTCTCATTTTCTTTATATCTTTAAACTAAACTACAATTTTTTTTGTCCTCTCTCTTGAGTTCTTCTCGTCCGTACTTACTAGTCACTAGTACTACTCCGTGCCAAAATGAAACCCATCAGAAGGGTAAAAATGAAAAGAAAAGGAAAAATAAAGCAAAAAAATTTGCATCCAGTCCCTGCCCAAGGACCACACTGCAAAAAACTAAAGACAAGTCCTTAACTAAGAACTGAGTCCAGTAGTCCACCTCCCTCGCCGTCGTCGGCGAGCTCACCGGCAGAGGTGTCCGGCGGCGGCGGAGGAACCTCGCGCTCGTAGGGGGAAAGCCACTTGGCGCGCATGTACTCGGGCTTGCGCCAGGGCGGGAGATGGAGGCCGCGCTTCTTGAGGCTGGCGCGCGCGGCGTCGGCGGCCGCGGCCACGAGGAGGCGCAGGCGGTCCTCCCTCCCGACCAACACAGACGGCAGACGCTGTAGCACGGCGCGGTAGGCCTTGGTGGGCCGCGCGACCTCGAACTCGGCCCGGAAGTCGACGTCCACGAGGACCCGCTCGCGCTCGCCGCGCTCGGAGCTGGCGGGGAGGAGGACGTCGAGGTAGGCGTGCTCGCCAGCGAGGCGGGAGGAAGACTTATCCCAGCGGGAGAGGCAGACAGCGGAGTCGTGGCCCGCGGAGCGGAGGGAGCCAGCGACGAGGCGGAGGAGATCGCGCTTACGCGCTCCTGCCGCGCGGTGGTGCTCGACGAGCTTGGAGACGTCGGCGAGGAGGTTGCGGTCCCTGAGGCTGGCGCAGTGGACGAGGCCCTGCACATATGCAGTGGCGAAATGCAAGAAATGGTCAGTCCCTGCGTTCCTGGTTTCATCGTTGCCGACACGCGGCGAACCAAGAGGACAAGAAGCAACACTACCTTGATGGTCTCTGCGGCGTCGGAGGTTGCAGCCGCCTCGGCATCGGCCGGGCCGTCGTCGTCGTCGGAGGTTTCTCCGCCGTGGAAGCAGTTGCAGCAGCGCGCGGTCGCCGCCCGCTCACCGCCGCCGCCTTCCTCCAAGAAGCTCCGCACCATACCGTCCAGGCACACAGAGCTCGGCTCCGACTCGTCCTTCTCCCCGCCACCGGCGATCGACGGGAGCCGCTCCGCCGGAGAGACCCGCAGCAGCTGCCGCTCGAACAGCCGCTTCAGCCGCGACTTCGCCGCTGCCGCAGGGGACGGGGACGGATCGATTTGTGCGGCCTTCATGTCTGCGCAGAAGCGAACGAACAAAACGACAGGACCAGTGTCACTGGAGGCGGCGATCTTGATCTCCGGGGATCACTGGACGCATAGCCGTCGTCGGTGTCTCACTAGCTTCGATCGGTGCGGCTAGGGTTTTCTTTTTCCTTCTCCTTTTTTACGGATTATTTTTGTTGGTGTTAATCACTTGGAAGAAGACGAAGAGGAGAGTAGGGAGGGGAACGGGCTTTAAAGGGCTCGGATGGTGACGTGGCGGGCGGAATGAGGCGTGGCATCCAGCGTGGTCGTGTTTATCCTTAACGTTATCCTACGTGGCCAGTGACAGGTAGGGCCGGCTTGGGAAATGGCTCACTTGCCCGGCTTGGCCTGTGGCGTGGGAGTGTATTGAGTGCAGCGGCAAAGCTGTAAATATTGCCAAATATTGAGGGTATTTTGGGTATTTTGCAGGTGACAGGAGAAGAGGAGGTGGCGGTCTGGCGTTTGGGTGGATCTTTTCGCGGCTAGAAAGAGGGGAAATGCTTCATTTGCCATCGTCGTTTTCCTTGGGTGATCAAAACTTAATTTCAAGGCATTTGCTTTTCAATTATTGCTCGAATTAGAGAGGAAGAAGTGCTTCATTTCAGCCCGAGCAGATCCAATGTTCTGTCACTGGCTAGTGGGACCATTAAATTTGCGGTCCCACGTGTCAGTGACACATCTTGATCCAAGAATGGCTTTCTAACTTTAAGTTTGATCAAAATTTCACCATTGGTGTTGCATCAACGAAACGGCTCTGTATAAATAGCAATTTCTCATGGAGATGTGTAGAGAATTCGAGGTTTTTTGAAGACCTTGCAGGTCATGTCATGCATGTTTACAAACACACGGTATTAGAAAGAAGGGTGGTTCCATTAACTCGCAACGCAGCATGTTGCTATTGACAATTGATGATTATCCACTGGATCAAGGCGGAGAACGAAAGTGGTAACACTTGACGTCTAAGTCTTGATGGCTGTCCAAGAAACTGATCGAGCCATGTTGCCACCGTTGCGTGCAACAACTCATCACAAGTGGGCTGAACAAGAAAAACTGCCATGTTGGCCACACAAGTACACAACTAGTATGCACTCCATCCCCTAATCAATGATGAAAGCTTACGCCGGAGCATTTGCTTGCCACAGATTGTGCAGAGAAATGAGCAGAGAGGCGCCTCTCTCACTGCTGCGCAAGCCATCCAAGAACGAATCACAGGCCACTTTGGCCCCAACGGCACGGGAATGCCTTATTTGGCTCCCTTCCACGTGTATTGCCCAATTTGGCCCTCTCATATGGCCGGGAAGAATGCGAGGGGAGGTGGCGTGGTTGGTGAGCGCACGAGCGGAGGTGGCGCAGACGCGGAGCGCGTGAGGAAGGTGACATGGTTGGGTTGCACGCGAGGGAGGTGGCCCGTAGGGGAAGGTCACGCGCGCAACGGCAGGGAAGCTGGTGCGATCCCAGACCGCATGAGGTGGCCATCTCCCGTCCCGCCCGACCACAAATGGTGGGCGGGCCGGTAGGGGAAGGTCATGCGCTCAGCAGCAGGGAAGCTGGCGCAATCTTGGACCGCGTGAGGTGGCTAGCACCTGCCCCGCCTGGTGTGTTCCCCTCCTCGCACGGCGCCCGGCTGTGCCACCTTCCTCGCAGCCCCCCGGGGCGTGTCATCTCCCCTCACGTTGTGTCGGAGTGCACCACCTCCCCTTACGCGCTTCTCATACGCTAGAGAGGGCTAGAACCAGAATTCCACACGCACAAGGGTCAAAAATAGGATTTCGATGCCACCAAGGGCCAAAAGGCGAAGGATTCTCCAAGAACCAAGTCACCTGGTTAGCCTTCTGATCCATTGCAAATAGGACATGATCAGCGACCATTAGTTACACATGACTTTGTTGAGGATTGATCTGACATCCAAGCGTTGCGTTGCTTCTCCGAATTCTCACTCAAGCTCATCTAGCTTGGGGGCCCCAAGCTCCTGTTTGGATCCGCTCTCGTCGGTTAGCCCCAGCCTAGCTGTCTTCACAATAATCGAAGGAAATATGAAACATCGGCTCATTGGCTAAGATTTTTTGTTGTTACAAAGCACTACAAGTTTAATCAATCTTACCGCAGCGGGTATATAACTTGTAAGATCATATGGTGTCAACTTTATGTTGCTAGTGCGTATTTGATATTGTAACTCTGGTTATTGTATTGTTTGAGCTTGATTTTGTTTAAATTTACAAAGTTGTAGTTTGCTGTTAGGATTTAAGCGGTATGACAATGACGGTCTGACCGGCCTAGCGTCGACGGTTTGACCGGCGGCTATAGAGCGGTCAGACTAGCCATGTGGCTTTTAGGAACATAGACACCAAACACTTGTATAGATGTGTTTGATGATCTCTTTGTACTAGATGTTATTATTTTTGGAGCTCTAAGCTGAAACTACATATATATTAACCAAAATTTCAGAGATGATATTTTCTAGTACTCTTAAGTGGTCTGACTAGCCCGTGGTCGGTGGTCAAACCGCTGGTGGTCTGACCGGCTTTTGTTTGACCGGCTTTGGGCTAGCAGTCAAACTAGCCTCCTATTACCGAAAGAAGATTGAGTCGGTTCTCAGCGGTCTGACTGGCCATTGGTTGGCGGTCATATGAGCCTTTGCTGAGTTGAGTGAGCTGAGTTTTGTCTTTGTTGTGTTGATGCTCTAGGAGCTTTTCGGGAGTCCATGCAAGATGTTAGTTATAACGAGAGTCCATATAAGCGTTAGTCATGGTAGAAGTCCATGCATTATATTAATCATGGCGGGAGCCCATACATTCTATTAATCATGGCCAATAGTGCCATGTGGTGTTTGCTAACATGAGTCAAGTATGTGTTATTTGTGCTTAGGATGATTGCTTGTTGTTTGTTATGCAGGGGCGTTTTGTGATTGTTGGCGATCAACAGCAATGACCGAGGCTACGAGAGGAGCCCGAAACCATAGAGGGTCGAGAAAGTTCGGGTGAAGCTATATCTCAAGTAGAGAGACACAAGAGAAAGACAAGAATCATGAGAAGACAAATGAATACATGTGGTGTGTCATTGAACTTATGTGTTTCAAGTGGCAACGTTCCTTGGAAGGAGGCATACAATCTTGACGACAAGTTCTTGGGCACCACCAACTAAGTTATGGAGTTGGCTTCAAGGAGAAGTATCATGGAGAATGAGAGCATCTTATCGGGCTATTTGGAGTCAAGTAGAAGTCACATCTTGAGAAGTGTGCATGTGTGTGGGTTACCGGGTTTCTCCATTTGTAAGTGAATGTACCTACTAAATGTGGACTGGTTGTTACGGTTAGGTATGAGATGAGATACTCCATTATGCAATTCCTTGTGTGTTGAGAGAATATATCTCTTGTGCTTGGAGAAGCACTTTAGGGCTATGGTTTCCTTGTGTTAGAAGGTTTGTGTGAGTGCTCTAGGTTTAAAGCTCTGTCCTCTATGATAATCAGTCATCTCCAAGTATTAGTAGAGCTACTAAATTGTTCAAATCTTTGTACTCAAGTTGAAATTCATTATTTCTTAATTTGGCTTGTTTTTTGTGTTTTCTTCTCCTCTCTTGATCTTTCTTGGTGTCAAGAACGTGTAAGTGTTGGAGATATCTCTTGAAGACTAGATCCACATCCATTTAGGCTATGGAAAGTTCAAGTTTACCCGATTTTAATTCATTTTGGACCCATTATTGTGAAATTTTGTTCCAAAAGTTTTGGCTTCAATTTTTTGATGTTCTTACTTGTTATGATATATAGGAACTCATCTAAGATCATCTTGACTATCCGTAACCCGCAAGCAAGGCTTTGGCTCTAAGTTTAATTTTAGCTTAGTTTTGGTGTAAATTTACTTGTGTTAGATAAAGATCGAAACTTTGACATTGATCTTCTTAATTTTTGGTTGAAATAGGTTTCTGACATTCTTATGACGGTTTGTATTAAGTTTCATAAGATTGGAAGCTGTGATTCTTGAATTCGGTCTTTTGGAGGTTTGAACCCAAGCTATTCTTGCTTCTACCTAAGCTCCATTCAAACTGGCTTAAGGCATTGATCATGCCGCCAGGAGTGTGGTTATACCACCAGGAAAGGTGTTCCTCAGTTTTGGTTCAATTTTTATAGGGTTGATTTATAGACTTTGTGTATATTCTTTCATTGCATGTTTCGAAGCTATGGACAATCTAGGGGTTCGATTTTGATGTAGAAAAATAATGAGCTCCTATTCACCTCCTCTAGTCCTATCTGCGGCCTTACATAATTTAACAGTTTGATGGATCGAGTGTATTAATCAATAATTGCCGAGCTTAATATTTTAAGAAACAAAAATGAATGTGATGCACGAAAACCCCTGATCTAATGAAAATTCCTCCAGTTTTTCTTCCTCGCAGATGATCCCGGGTCTATTCGGTTCCCATTCAGACGACAGCATCATCAGCTAGCGTTGCTCCCTCGCACACTGTTCCGACGCTGGTTTATCTCTGCCTCTCTGAGCTAGCTTTCGGTACCAGCTGGGTCCAGGTACAGGCATGTCGGTCAGAATAATTAGTCCTTTAAAATTATCGCCATCAAACGGTGAAAATATTTTTATTGAGGAGAAAACGGTGAAAATATCGAAAGGGCAATCGGTGAAGAGATGTGAATGCAGCAGAGTCTTCTTCTTGCCCATGGCGCATTGGCACTCGAATACATCCCGGCCCGGCGTGGCAGACTGCCAAGCTCGTAGGTTTTCTGTCGCCATGCATCGGCTAAGTGATAGCCATTAAGCTATCCGAAGAACCTGCAGAGAGTCTCGGTGCCCGTGCCTTGCGTGACGATTTGAAAGGAGGAAGTTGTATCTTTCCTGATCAGAGAATTTGCCCCATGCAAAATATGTCTACGCACTCCGCAAAATTTGTCCGTTTGGATCTTGAGTTTTTCTTGCAACTTTTTATATTGATTTGGTGCCTAAACTAAAAGTTGTTCCATGATTCCACTAGCATAAGCTAAAATGCGGTAGCGAACCAAACAAATCCGTAGCTACCCGCCACATTTTGAAGAATTTTATTTGTCCAATCATAACTAAGGTGGGTGAGAAATGTCAACCATCTGAATTATTCATACAATTTTTTTTCTTCTTGCGTTGATTTCTGGTCGAATCGTCCGTGTATTGGTGCCATTCGTACTAGTTGAATACAAAGTATACAGAGATGATACGGATCCTGTCCGAAAAAAGACCGGACCCTCCTTTTCGTTTAAGAAAAGGAAGAAAACAGGTCATATCCACCATTATACACCAATCAATCTGATCAATCAAGGCCATGATCAGGTTATGTGGCACATTCATCCACTCAATGTTATCTCCAAAACTCCCCTTGCTATTCTCTCTGTTAATTCAAGAGGTACAAACATATATACAGAACTGAAATTCATGTCTGGAGAATTGGAATGGACACATAACGGATCGCTTCCTTCCTTTCTAATGCTGTGTTCTTAACTTCGCTAGCTCACTCGAAGTCTAAAACCGTCGGCCTCAGCTGATACTTCTCCAAGTTTCTTCACCCAGTTCTCTCTGCAGAGTCTTCAGCTCTGGTTCAGAATGCCTCAGGACGAAAGCCGTAGCCACAGGTCGTAACAGGAAGCACAAAAACAAAGGGGCACGAGAGCTCTCGCGACGCTGCTCACAAGCTGTGCATGCCAAGGCACACGTAGTACGTACCGGCAAAAAGGGAGGCGAGCGAACAAGCCCCCTTTTCCATGACCCAATCCAAGCGACCTCCCCCCATGATTCCCATGCACCCACTCACGCTCGCGCACAGTCACACTTCATTTCCCCCCTTGCGCCTCAAAACGGAGACTGAATTGTGTCATCATCCATCGCTGCCGACCCGGCGACGGAAGCTAACTGCAGTTGGACGACGAGGTGCGTGGTGCGAAGCGCATCATGAGGCAAGGGGCCCAGCCCCATCCCCGTGCAAGAACTCGAGTGGCGAGAGACGCTAGCTAGGCTTGCTCGTGACAAGGATCATTGATCAGAGCCGAATCATTCATGGAGACGAAGCTAGCGCTAGCATGATGGGAGTAGATGATACGTCGGCATCGCCGGCGGGGCCTACCAGAGTCGAAACCGTCGCCACATCGGTGCCCGCGCGGTGCCCCGGCAGAAAAGATCAATGGATCATTGCTTGCAGCTAGATGCAGGGAGGAGGGGAGGGGTCGCCTGCCTCATGGCTTGCATTGATCAGAGCAGGCAGGCCTGCTTGCGTGTGCCTTTATGGTCCCCTGGTTTCATGAATCATGAGCTGTTAGGTGTAACCTCCCATTCGTTTGCTATTAGCGCTCAGATAAGCAGATGAAAGATCACCTGATTTGTGGGTGAAAAGGATGGCTTTATCTCTCGACATATTTTTTTTTGACAGGGGGTGTCTTCAGAGATGCTAAATCTCGGCAGTTTCATGTTTTATGTTGTTATGGAGCCAACCAAGGACTTGTACTCTCATATCTGAAAAGATCAGCTATAGCAAGTCAGCAACCAAGAAGCTTCTGAACTGTTTCAGCGCAATCTTTCTGAAAAAGTTGTATAGAAGAAAAGATTTATAAGATATTTTGTACAGAATCATGAGGCGCTTGGGGGGTGAAGTGACCCATTCAGAGTTGAAGCGGTGGTCAGGAAATATTTCCGGAAGAATCACCAGTCAGGAAATTTTTGCTCGAGTCCAATGAACTGCCACTGATTAATCTGAACGTTTTGTCAAGGGTGGCAGAACGAAGCGCGAATCGTAGAGAGTTCATGACCATCCGTGATGATGGCAGCAAGGTGATAATGGACATGGCCGTCCATGCCTCTGCAGGGCATGCGGCCACGGCTGATGCCTGATGCTACCAGCTGGATCTACCAATGGTGCAGGTCATGCGTGTGTGTATCACAAATGCTTGTGAATCATGATCACGTATTCACGTTGAGGTTTAGTTTACTTTTAGTTTTTACCTCTGAAACAAACCTAGTTGAAGCATTGGAGCATGGATGAGGCTGATGTGTGTTAGAGTGTGTGCAGGCAAGTTTCCCCTTGTACTGAAATTCTTTGAGTGTCTTATGCACTGTTTATATTAGTTTCTGTTTTTAGTTTTGTTTTTTAAAAAAATCGAAAACTAATACGAGCATCCGGCTTCTCGAAATATCTTCTCTACTCCTTTTCGCTACCGTCTTGCTCCGGAGATAAGGCAAGAGGGCCATGGATGTATCACCCCACTACTCATCTCGCTCCCATCACACACACTCTTATTTTTTGCATTACTCGTCCTCTTCTTTTAAAAATCATTCTTTTAATCATTATTATTTATTTTTAATCAAAAATTATAAGTCACGTCTAAAAACTATAACAGCCCCAAACACTTTAGCCCAAAGCCTCAAGCAAATCCACTAGTCAGACCAATGGATGATTGCCGTGCAAGGTCGAAGGAACCAGGCCCAATGGGAGAGTTCTTAGTCCATTTCAATCGCGCCACAGCAACGAAGCCCCGAATGGCCAGTTTGTCGAACTCAAATGCGCGCGCAGACAACCAACCACAAGTCCACAGTGGGAAGCCTCGAGCCGTTCCCAAATTCGCAACACGCAAGTCTCCCTTGCCGCGTGGCGGCCACGAGGAGGCCTCGCAGTTCGCAGAATGCTATGAACCAGCTACTATTTCACACCACGTTTGACTTCTAGAAATAGGCATGGAATTGCGAAATTTAATTTTGATTCTAAGAATTAGTGTGTTTAGTTACCACCTGGAATTGGAATCAATGGTTCCACTCAAATCCAAACTGGAGAGCTAAGAGGTGCTCAGAATGATAGTGGTTTATGATTTTTTTTTACTGTACCTAGCTTATTTTTTATTATAGCTTAGTTGGCTTATTTGATATAATTAAATTTTAAAAAATTAAAAATTAAAAAACATATTAGCCGATCACGGACAATGCAAAGTAATACAGAAAAATTAAAACACAAAAAATAGAAACAAATAGAAAAAAACAAAAAAATCAACAGTAAAAAAAAGCCACCGCTGGACATAGACGTTGGCTTCTCTAAACGCTGAACGGGGCCTAAAACTAAACCCAATTGACTGCTCCAACTCCATTTGTCTAGAATTAAATGCACGAGTACCTCTTCTCTCCTCTTGAACTTTTTCTTGTCTCTTCTTGATGCTATAGTTAACTTTCTCTTCTCTCTCCTCCACATCTCTCTTTGACCTAGTCTCCCACACCTCCTATGACGCCGCACGACCCACCACCACCTACCCTAGCTTTAGTCCGTTGCATCGAGTCGTCGTCTTGCTCAACTCCGGTCACCAACTCACCTCCTCCACTGCATCCATGCAGGAGTTGCAGAAGGAACAGAACTAGGCGCTCTAAACCATCATTGGAATGCAAATCGACCATGGTGGCAGATGAACTGGATGGAGCAGGGCCTTCTTCCTTGCCACCTAAGTCCATTGTCCATGTCAACATGCCGTGGCAACATTTGTACAACAACAAGTGTTGGATTGGAGGAGCTCGACGGTGCTACATCAGTGTTCATGCAACAACAAGTGAGAGCAAACTCTAAATATTGATGTTGATTTTTTCTGAAAGAATAAAACTGCTAATTTGAATTCGAAGGACAAACAAATAGAAAAAATGGTACTAGAATATGATTTGCAATCCAATTTAATGAGTCAAATTCAATTCCATGGAGTCAAATGAGGTGTCAAAGATTTGTGAAGGATTTGTGGTAGAATTTAGATCCTTGGGGAGAAGTGGAGAAGACAAGGTAGAAGATTCAGGGGACGAAGGACCATGTGAGAAGACCATATTTTTGTTGTGATAAATCATTATCATTTTAGAGGAGTAAAAATATGACATTTGTAAATTTGTAGATTTTTCTGGACAAGTTGCAGAAATAGATGATTTTAAACTTTTTAAATCATATGATAATTTGGTGACTTAAAGTCATTAGTTATAGGTTAGATGAGATATGTTATTGCTAATGTGAGTCAAATTATGAAGAACTTGTGTTTGAAAATATTTTCTTTATTTTAAAATGTGCAGAGTCGCTTGGAGTTAACTATGGTCAACGACGAGTATGTCGGGTGAGAACGAGGAGTCAAAGCTCAGAATGATTAAGGATGCTGGGTGAGAGGGTGAACTCAAGTATGACACAAACAAAGCGAAAAATATTGAAGGTAGGTTCAAATGATATATTTGCATCATATGGCTTGGTCGGTCTAAATAAGGCGTAGTCCGGTAAAACCAGAATGGGAGAGACTTGCCGATACGTGGTAAGCCAATAGTACACCTAAACATGGTAAGCATGGTGATTGCTTACAATAGAAGAAATGATTGCGTCAAGAATGAATATTTTAATAGTTTAACTAAAATACCATAAATGACTTGAGAAGAAAACTGCGGCACGTGAGCGACGCTTTGGAATACGGTCTAGGTCATAGAGAACCTAGTGTCATCAAGATGGAACAAAACTTAACACTTAGCGGATTTAGACTTATATGTTTTGAAAAGCGTACATAAGTATAATGAGTGGGTTAAAACCCGTGTGTCTGGAGTTATCGGGATGCCCTCATCATACTAAGTGGATAGTATCCACTAAAGATTAAATGTAGCTGATTAGCCTATCTATTTAAGGGGTTAAGATGAAGACTTGTAGTTAATCATCCAACCATTCTCATTTGAAGTCAAGTGTTCTTAAATTCTAGGGTTAAGGTTTGAGAGAAATTGAGTATTTGTGGTATACTCTCTGTCCTTCAAAGTAGAGTGACTGTAAAATTTTTCTCCTCAAATAACAATTCACCAACCACTTATTAGCACGACGCGCCAATGAGCAACGTACACGTGTAACAGCCTCAGCGTTGGACCACAACCACAGTCAAATATCATTAGACCCATAGGCCAACTGCTTGCCAGAGCGAAGGGACGTAGGGGGCTTAAAGGCCTAGACGATATGGCTTTGGCCTGTTCAAGAGTGAAACCCTTCGCCACTTGAGACTCCTACAGTGGGGATGACCCTCACATATAATCATTCAGCTTGTCGAGCCAAAAGGTCTAATAAGATATGTATATCTTTAGAATAGTATGTGGTAGTAAAAGTATTATTATAATAATGATTTGTTTATATATATATATATATATATATATATATATATATATATATATATATATATATATATATATATACACTTCCTTAAGTCAACAAGAGAAGGGCAAATAGCTCATTCCCCCACACATTTTGACAGTTTTATACTTATTGTTTGATCCGTAGGCACAACATCGATAACAGGCGTTAAATGAGATGAACCAATACAGAGGTGCTGGTTTCAATATTCCCGAACGGTACCAGCTGAAAGGATCCATCAGCAATTCAGTATTTGAACTCGGTTCGACTGGGAGGAGGGAGAGCTATCAGCACTGATACAGAACGGCCATTCTGGTGAACACTCTACAGTCCGCAGCACAATACTCATTACATATGGATCACAGAACCACCCAAGCAGCAGGTCAAGAACATGGGTACGTACTAGCAAGCAAGGAGCAAAAACAACAAAAAACAGTCAACCAGGTACCATTGCAACTGCCACAACTTGCTGATAGATGTATTGTAGCATGAAAAGAAATTCATAAAGACCAAAACACACATCTACCACTCTCTCAAAGGTAATAACGCAGATAACACCAACAGAAACCACCATTCACAAGATAAAATGAACTGAAGCATTAACAACCAAGCTTCAAAACATCAGATGCTGAGTTTAGACATACAACCAGTATTGAATTTCACACGAATTCACCTGACATCAGAAATTTGTCCCACCAAACGCTAACAAACACAACTACCGAGAAACACTTCAGTTTACGACCACTGCGATACAGAGACACCTAACTGACACAACATAACAGTAAGCTCCATACACGAAGAGTCAAGCACATGAACAAGTTACACGCAGATGTCTTCCTCACTCCTTGGAGGTCTTGTTGATGAGCGACTTGTGTATGTGCGGGATGACGCCGCCGCCGGCGATGGTGCCCTTGATGAGCGTGTCGAGCTCCTCATCACCGCGGATGGCGAGCTGCAGGTGGCGCGGGGTGATACGCTTCACCTTGAGATCCTTGCTCGCGTTGCCAGCCAGCTCCAAGACCTCGGCGGTCAGGTACTCGAGAATTGCCGCGGAGTACACGGCGGCTGTGGCGCCGACGCGTCCATGAGCGGACGCCCTCGATTTGAGCTGGCGGTGGATGCGCCCCACCGGGAACTGCAGGGACAAAAGCAGGCTGCAATGTCAGGCATACGTTTGCGACAGATTAGCTAGGAACTCCACGCATCGAGCTAATATTTGCACCAAGAAACCCCAGATCTAACTAATTCGAGAGAACAAGAAGACATCGAGCTAAAAACCCGAGAGGACGTATGAACAAGAAAGCAGGAGGAAGAGGGGGACCTGGAGGCCGGCGCGGGAGGAGCGGGAGACGGGGGGCTTCTTCTTGTCCTTGTCGGTGCTCTTGGCCGCCGTCGTCTTCGCCGCCAGGAGACCCTTCCCTCCCTTGCCCGCCATCGCCGCCGAAACGCTAGCCCGAGCTTTGGGTGGAGAGAATTGCTCCCCTGGTCGCCTCGCGCGACGCACGGCTTGTGATTTTTTCAACCTTTTTCCCTGCTTGGTGCGGGAGGAGTGGGCTTTAAGGAAACGCGCCGTGAAAGTTTTGGGTTTGAATTTTGAATCTGTCGCCGCCGGCGCGCTCCGAGTTTTCGCGGGTGCGCATGGCGGAAAATTTTGGAGAGCGGATGCTTAGATGGGCCGGACACAGCTTGCAGCCGCGGAGCATGGCCCAACCCGGTTTCCTATCAGGTCACGATTTTCCAAGCCTAGCTCAGCGCTGCGCTGCAAATGAATTGTCGGTCACTCGGGTTTAATTCGAGGTCTATTAAGCTAGCCCTAGCCCCAAAAAAAAGTCTGGAACTCTTACCGGTTTGATAGTTTATAGTTAAAATTGTACTCTAATAGGTTAAAATTATATTGTAACTGACGATGACTTATTTGGTGTAATTAATTTAGAAAAAATCTAAAAATAGAAAAAAAAATATGTTAAAACGTATAATGCAAATGAATATAGAGAAAAAACAGCCGGTAAAAAAGCTCAAAAAATACCAAAAAATCAGAAAAAAGATGAAAAGATGAAAATTATGAATAATAAAAAATACGACAGAAGTCATAAGCTCAAATCCAAATGAGTGGGACCTTGATCTGCTATTTGTGTAAACTTACGGGGAAATGTGTTCCCTTGAGATCTTGGTGAAGTGCGTATCATACCTTTATTATTTCCAGGGGGTTCTGGCCCTTAGAGCATGCCCACGTGTCGGGACCCCCAGGAGCCCCTCAAAAAATCGAAAATTACGGATAGGTTCTCAGTTTTTACAAATAGACCTCTGGATTTTTGCGAATAACTCTCTGCACACTTTTTTTGCTGGATAACGACCCGCGGTTTCTCGTAATTACGTACAAACATTTATTTCTTACGCAAAGGCCCCTGATTTTTCCAAAAAAGCCCCTTCACTCTTTTTTAATTACGAAAAGGCTCTCGATTTTTTCAAAAAATCCCCTATATTTTCTTTTTGCTGCGATTTTTTAGTCCTTTTATTTCGGTCCACACGGTAGCTAACGTGACGTGTCACCATCCTATGTAGCTAGTGTTTATAGATAGATAGAGGGGATCGCCCGCCAGCCCCGCCCGGGCAGATTGCGTTGAACGTCCTTGGCGGTTGGCGCTTCCGAGTTCCGACTTGCCAAGTACGAACCAATTTCCAACCGGTGCCACACGGTGAGGAGCGGAGCGCGGCGCGACACGGAGGGTGCCGCCGGTTTTGCCCCCGCGCGCGCGGGCCGCGGGGCTTCCGGACCAGGTGTGCGCGGCGTTGGGCCAGCCTTCTCCTCTCCACTCCCGGGCGTGCTCCTGTGCTCGGGCGGCACACGCGCGCGAGGATGTGATTCGCGCCATGTAGTGCACTGGGAGTCCGGTTTGGAACGGCCGCTTCGCATGTATGTACAGTCTACGGGCCAAACCAAACGATCTTGTTTTTGACTGATACGTGGCCACAATCTTTGGGCAGTGCCAACCTTCGACATCTGCTGTGATATTAGAGCACGTACAATGTAATAGTATGATCTCAACTGTCTATTATCTATAAGTATTATTATATAGGATATAAAATGATATGAAAAAGAGAATAAGAGAATAGAGAATTGAGCCTTCCTTTATGCAAAAGTTAACTGTAACACAAGAAACACGATACATTATGTCATAGAAAAGCTACCTATAGAAACATATAAAAAGATAATCTATTGTAGTAGCTGTCTTTAATGATGTTTGTAGATAACATAGAGTGATACTATAAATATCAGTTGTCTATAATATTATACATGCCTGACGCCATTGCTCTGGATTGCTAGTGCACCGTAATATTATACACATTTGCTAATTGACTTACCCGCCATGGTAAGGTATAGGGGCCGCTCCAATCGGTTTTCGGCTTTCTAGTTATTAGTTGAAATTACACTGTAATAACTGTTAGTTTTTCTAAATTATTTAATTAAAGAAAAATAAGAAAAAAATTGTTATATCTTCACGGACAATACAAAAGGAAAAGGAGGGGAAAAACAAAAGCCAAAAGTTAAAAAACTAAAAAAAATCTAAAATAAGAAACCGACATGTACTTCTAAATAGTTTCTGACTTGAAAAGGGTAAAAAAACACAGAAACCGAGTCTATTTGAAACGGGCCATAATCTCGGTCGAATTTGAAATCCGCTCCACATCCTGCATCCTAATACGATACACATTGCAACTGTAATTTTCGTTCCGGTCGCGCATCGAGCGCCTGGTTTCCACCGTTTTTGTTTGGGACCCAGGTAGTACACCTGGTTATACAGAATGTAGTGTTATAAGACTGTTCATCCATCTGTGGTTCAATCAGCGCCACCGCAAAAAACTTGGTGGGGACACCAAACACACACACACACACAGAGAACGAGATCAAGACAGAGAGAGAGAGAGCTCGAACAGAACACTCTTGTGTGCAAACTCCCGACCGGCTGCACGTACTCGATCGATCTACGTAGAAAACGATGTGCACATACATGATGGGAGCGTGTCGTAGGGAGCAGAAACACACACAAACACAGTGAGATATAGAGGATCACCGATAGTACGAGCGAGTACTGGAGGTCGTCACGTGCGTGCATCGATCCTGCATGGGTCCGTGATCCGCCCGTCGTCTGATCGATCGATTGATTTGTGACACAACACACTAAATATATGTATTTTCGTGTCTACCCTCGACCTCGTGTGTATATGCGTGTTTCGTCGGAGCACTACCTTAAGTGGCAGCGCAGTCAGTACCCTGCATTATGTAGTCACAGTCATATGCGTACGCACTCATACATGCACGTCATGTCGATCGGTGCTTGCATGTGTGCCATGATGAAGCCATGATGCTTCGAGGATGACCGGAGACATGGGAAGCAACGTTGCATGCCTATACGCACGCAACGCCATGTGAGGAATTTTAGGTATATTTTTTAATTACTATTTATAAATATAATTACAAAAATAACTATATATCTAACGTATTGATAAAAATAGCGTTTTTACCGATCAGTGGCCAGACGGCAATGCCGACGAACTGATACGTAGCCTCTACCGCCCCGTGGCCATACTACATGCGCCTGCTGCCCCTTGTCTGAATGGCAGGTGATTAAACCGGCTGATTACGCGCCCTAATTTTTTACCTACTACTTGTTTAAATTTTTAAATATAGTAGTAGCTTAAAAAATTACCAAATTTTATGTGCATCCTTCTGACATAACGTACTTAATTGTGTAATTTTTTGGTAATTTTAACCACTATCACTGCTGCTCAAAATTTTATAGAATTTTGATATTTTTAGGAGTTGTTACATATACCAAACAAACTTTAAAAATTATGAAATTTTATGGGAAACCACTCGACATAGTCCTAATAATTGTGTAATTTTGTGAAAATTCTATGTACTTAAAATTTACTATATTAATTTATGTTAATTTAATCGTAAAATTAGCGATGCTCAGGCATCTTTTGTAGTGTCTGATCTTTATTTTTTTAGAATTTCATACATTACGAATATTTGTAGAAGTACAAATAATAGTATAAAAAATACATCACACAGGATGCAGGGCTGTGCATTCGGTTTTTTCGGTTTATACGGTTCGGTTTATACGGTATATACGGTAAATACGGTGCTAGTAATTCGGTTATATACGGTATTTTTAGAAATACGGTTCGGTTTTGGTAAATCCCAATTTATTTCGGTGTGGTATCGGTAAATACCGTATTTACCAAAGTTAACGCGAATTGCTAACGATATAGCGACTAGCGAGATGAGTAGACGATAATACATATACTACTAGCCAGCAAAAACTGATGGGAGTAATATATAATACATATACTACTAACATATACTACATATACCAAAGTATAATACATATTTACCAAAGTATACTACATATACTACTAACATATACTACTACATATACTACAAACATACACTCAATTTGTACTAGTTCGGTTTTTTCGGTTTTTTCGGTTTTTAGCCGGTTTTTCCCGAAAAAACCGAACTAAAAAAAACTCTAAAATCTAATAACCGAACCGAATACCGAATACCGGTCAAACCGAGTTGACCGGTTCGGTTCGGTTTTTTCGGTACGGTTTTTTCGGTTCGGTTAAAAAATGCACAGCCCTAACAGGATGCGATATGGCTCACCCATTTGAGCCACTGCTATCTCGTCACCACGTTTGCCTCACTATGCGTGGCTTTGTCTTCCGTTGAGCATGTCCTATGGGGTACGTTAGCCGGTCCAGAGATTGCGTCTCAGTTCGGAGGAGGTATGAAGACCGTTCTGTTTGCTCAGTGGCCGACAGTGGTCCAGTAGGCTCAGGTACAGAAGCTCGATCTAGTAAGGGTCGATATCCTCCAGTTGAGACATGCCGAATTACGAGCCACCAGCAATAATATTATGAACGAAGGACTCCAGAAATCCCCCTCGCGGTGCGAAGGAACTCTCGTCTTGATGTACGACATGGCAACGAAGCCAGAGGAGCTCTGCCCACCGAAGTTCTGAACCCTGGGTATGATGTGAATGCTGAGCTCTGCTCTGCGTACACTACAAACCCTTGCACTATGCACTACTCTCTAGAAGCATCTGGGAGGCCCGTATCATTATCAGTTGACTCGATGTCACCCCCACGGTTAATTGCATGGTGTAAGATGAAGCGATGTTAGTCACAATAAATATTTTGGATGTACAATGCAAGCCTCATTCCTCTCGGATGTGCAGCAGTGTGGTGTCGACCATATCGCTGAACGATAGTTCCGAATTTTACTTAGTGGTAAAAATTTTCCAAAGATATCCAGTTGAGAGGTGTGAGATGCGGTAGTATCAGCCTGTGATGGGCGTTAATACCGGCCGAGGTAGAAATTTGGAGATTTTGGAAAATTGAGCCATCTATTGAGTTGGGCTAACCTAGGTCAGTAAATTAATGCTACATGAAGCATGTTTTAACTAACATGGGTCAAGTTGTGAGGAATTTATACCCGAAAACGATTTCTTTGTCACTGGATGCGTAGGATCGCTTGGAGTCAACCACGGTCAATGGCGAGGATTAGGACTACACTCATAGAGGAGTTGAGTCCTAGAACGATCGAGGATATCGGGTGAAGTAGTGAGCTCAAGCATAGCACGGGGAAGATGGAAAATATTAAAGGGAAGTTCGAACAGTGGGGTTTGCATTATGTGGCTTGATTGCTCCAGTGAGGCATGGTCTCTTGAAACTAAAACAGGAGAGATTTGTTGACACGTGGTAAGCCAGTGGTGTACCTACACGTGACAAGCATGGCGTTTGCTTTGCATTGGAAGATGAAGACCAGATTAAGAAGGGGTATTTTGGTAGTTTATATCAAGGAGAAGGCGCTTCAGCAATGCTTATGAGAGCAATTTATATCAAGGAGAAGCTGGTTTGATCAAGATAGATCAAGATTAATGACTTAGCGAGTTCGGGCTTATGCGTCTTGAAAAACGTGCATAAATGAATATATATGAGTAAAATCCGTATGTGTGGAGTTATCGGGTTCCCCATTGTGCTAAATACATAGTATTCACTACGGGTTGGATATGGCTGACTAGCCCATCTATTTAAAGGATTGGAATGGAGATTTATAATTAACTATCTAGCCTACCTCTCTTGTTTTGGGGTTCGGGTTGAGAGTTGAGTGCCTTATGTACTCTCTGTCCTCCAATGTGGAGTGGTTATAAAATTTTTCTCCTCTAGCAATAATAGAATTAATCCTTAATCATCTCTATGGCTATCTCTTGTGATTGATTGATTTACTTTTGTCTTGGTTGGTTTTAGATCTTCCATTTTCTTGATCTTGTTGTGTTAAATACGTATAAGAGATGAAAATATCCTCTGAAAATCTATCTCCGTCTATCTAGCCTCTTTAATAAAAAGTTCATCAAGAAATTCAATTTTTGCACGTTTTCAATCTTGCAAGTGATTGCTTGATCTAAGTGTTTTTGGAGTGATTTCATTGGTGTTCTTGCTTGTTGTGACGTGTGAAAACATATCCAAAGTCATCTTGGCTATCCTCTATCTATGAGTAAGTCTTGATTATCGATTTTGGTTTTTGATCTGCTTTGGTGCAATCTGTCTTTAAACTGAAAAGATCTTAACTTTGGTAATGATTTTCACAATCGTTTATTGAAATAGATTCATAATATCTTAGAGAAGATCCCTGTAAATTTTTATGTTATTTAGATCTATGGATCAAAAATTTTATCGATTTTAGTTTTTAAAATCGCTCTGGTTTTTACTGTAGTGATGGCACTATCGGGCATTGTAGCAGTAATACAGCAAGCAGTACTAAAAATGGTATTGTAGCAGTACTTCTAAAATTACTGCTTATGTCTCGGATTTTTGGCTTGTTGATTTGCTAAGTTGTGTATTGACTTTTTGTCATAATCTTCTTAGTATTGTAGCTATCAAAATAAAAGATTGATGAATATTTAATAGAAAATTTTGAGACACTGAATTGTTGTCTTCGGACCTACATATGGCGCGGCAAGCCGGCAATGCATGGCATGCCTCCTCTTGATCGGTCGTACTCGTACCCATACCGGCCAGTAACTCACCCATTTGATCGATCCCACCACTCGATCGACCGACCGGCCGGCCGGCCAGCATATACCCCACGCTGCATGACATGCATATACACCCTGTACGTGTTGACTTGCATACGTATGATTGCAGAGAGAGAGAGAGAGAGAGATGGGCAGGGCGGGCGGTGGCGTGGGGTGCGAGGCTGGATAGATAGGACGGGTGGCTTGACGACTTGGATATATGTAGCCACGCATCTCGGCCACATTTGTAGCTACGCATGCATGCGAACGGCCTGGTCATCGTTCAGCTGTATCGATCGAATTGAATCCGGGTTTGGCGCCACGCACATAAAGATGCATGCTTGGATCGATTTCCACCGGGCTGGGCTGTACATGCAGCAAGCGCAGGGCCGACGCAGACGCCTCAATGGGCGCCAGAAGCTGTACGTGAGCCAGCCGCTGCACCCTTTCTCTCTCAACACTCTCGTGTACGAGTTACTCAGGAGCTGAGGCCACGAGCTAGCTGTGAGCTGCTGCTCCGTTTCAGAGCCATGCAAAAGGGATTGTTCATGTATTCCAAGAAAGATCGACGTGGACACGCTTGCATTCTCTTCTGAGATCATCACTCATCACCAACCTGCGCCCGTTTCCTAAAGGATCTTGTCAATGGTACGCATCGACCTATCTCCGTCCGTCCATTCCATCACGTGAACCCATTATTATTCCATCGTATCTGAGCGAGGTGTCCGAAGACCGAACAATTCAGTGGGCCCGACGAAAAGCTCGTAGCGCTGCGCTCTGTTTCGAGTTTCAGGCTCGGTTCGAAAACAACGCCATCCAAGTGTAAGCAAAAGGCTGAAAAGCAGACTAGTCGTAAGCTAGTAAGAATTTGGTTGATGGGATATGGAAGAAACTGTTGAGGTGATCATCGTTGAGAAATATGGGCAAGCTCCTTTCAGTCCATGAATTATGTATTATGATTTTCTTTAACAAATAAACGAGACAGATTTACTTTGTCGTTTCGAAGTATTTATCCATATAGTTTTTCTTAAAGCGGTTTATCGGTATTCGGTTTATTCGTACAAATGCTTATAGTAAGATCAAAAGCTATCAACCAGAGTCATAAACCATTAGCCATAGCTAAAAAGAATATATCCATAATTTATCAGAAAAACTAGATAACGATATATTGTTCCCCTCCAAAACGACAAGATAGAGAGCGACCGTTCGATCGTGTCACTGTAACACACATCATAAAGCTCATGAGTGATCTCCTATTATCCATTCTTCCTCTCGCTCTCTCTGCTTAAGCTTCCAATGCGAGCACAATGACCAGCATGCCGATACAACACGCCGTGAGCAAGTGCCCCTCCTAGTCCCCAGTGGCACCATCCCCAATTCCTTTCCTCCCTGCCCCCCATCCCTAATGCCGGTCTCCTTGTTGCTCCACCTCGAGGACTCCCTCCCAATGCTGCTATAGGTGCATTCAGATGTGTGCACTATAGTCTATATTATTTTTTGGCGAGCGGTCAAATTGGTTGAGACAGAGGTCTTAGGCAATCTTTATGATTCTTGACTCTTGGCTTTGGTGAGATTGTGAGTTTGTATTTTCGCTACGTGTTGTTGGTAATACCCGAGGGAAAATTTTGAAGATTCATTCACCCCTAACTCGCCATATCATCCTACAACTTCTTTGTAAAGGTGAAACATTGACACGTTTTAGTCTCTACAGGTTTCAACTACTTTTTTACACCTTCTGAAACCTTTCAATAGGCCAACACAGAGAACATTAACCAGATCTCACGCTATTGGATGGACGACAACATCGCGGAGGAGGATGATGATGGGCTCTTGTGCTCGCAGATGATGACAGGCTGCCACGCACGCTTGAGCCTAACAGGATGGCGATGGTGCCCCATGCCGGCAAAGGGAGATAGCGGGCTCGATAGGCTCAGCGAGGAAGGCGCATGATTTTTCAATTAAAACACATCGTACGGTTGTGACCTATTCTACGATATAACATGCTCGTAATTTCTTGTATTGGTTGTGTCTTATATTATGTCTAAGGTAAGATGCAACACACTCTCTTCTTTTAAGTAGACATGTTTTTTTTAGCTTTTCAATAGCTTTTGGCTTGTGATTTCTTTCAGCAATCACTATTCATTACACTAATAACCTGTAAGCAAAAGCCATAAGCCGAAATCCAAAAGAATAGACCAATCAAGACACAATGCATTGTAGAATGGAGATGCCCTGAATAGAGCAGACGGTTATTTTAGGAGAGAGATCAAGAAGCCGATATATTTGGAGGGAAAATGCATTAGCTAACTGATTTGATTATTTAAAATTAGTTAGGGTGTAAAACCTTCATCGATGGTTATTTCAAACGGATTTGCTATTCATCACTCGTATACTTCTCACCAAATATTAGTTGCTTTTTGGGTTATCTAATTTGCCTCAAGATTTGTGCACAGTGGTGCATCTAGATTTTGATGATAGTGGCTCCGATAATGGGGCTTCATGTTTGGTCAGATATCTAGGTTTTGCCTCAAACCATCGATTTCGGTGGGCGGCTCGACTGCGCCACAAAGCTTGTGATGGTGGGCTGGTGATGCAACTGCCCGAGCTTGATGAAGCTAGTAGGTGGTGAAGGCTGGCAGTGTCACTGATAACAAGAGATAAAGTTGGGTTGTTTGTTGGGACAACACCAACATTGGTTGTGCCATTGAAGGTGAGGAAGGTGCACTATTGCAGAAAAGGTCATCATAGATAGTTCAAAAATATCATCACAAATGATTTTATCAGTTGTCTGAATTTATGTATCAGTAATGACATGTGGTCATTATAGATAGTTTTCAAACCGTTTGTAATAAGTAATAGTATAGACGGGTTTTAAAAATAACCGTCTATGATGTATACGTATCACAAACGATTTTTCAAAATAATCGTCTGTGCTATATACGTATTACAGACAGTTTTTAAATATAAATGCCTGCGATATTACTAATCACCATTTTTGGTTTTTCATATCTTTCACATTCACTGGAAGCAATACATATATATTTCATGGTAACATTGACATATGTAGTTTAGCACACCCCATAATTTAAATGAACTAGAGATAAAGTTAGATTACATATCATACTTGGGCTCCAAAGGGCCGAAAGCAAATCACATAATGGATCCAGTGTGTAATTTGCTTTATACCATTTGAAGCACAAGTGTGATATGGTATCTGACATTGTCTCTATCTTATTTAAATTGTGATGTGTGCAAGACTACATATGTTAGATTTACCATGAAATATATATGTACTGCTTTCAGTGCATGGCAAAAATATGAAAAACCAAGATGGTGATTAGTAACGGTAAAATGTGGTTCCTTAATGGAGGTTGATCAAAGTTTATCAATGACAACCGTCTGCGAGTTAGTGATATCTGAAATAAAAAATAATAATTTTACACAATACATACCAAATATATCTTACTGAATAAGGAATGAATTTAAAATTATTTGTTAACTTCAGATATCACCAACTTACAGACGGTTGTCATATGGATCGTGAAGCTAAAATGGTAGAAAGCATTAATAAGTGGTATTCTTACTTTGGTGATGATGGCACCCTTGCGGGTGAGGAACATGGTAGAGATTTTGTTGAAAAAAAAGATAGTTATCGATAAAATTGGAGTTCTTGGTGCACTGTAGATTAGAACCATCATAAGTGTGCTAGCAGTACTAATTTAACTTATGAATCATTTAGTATGGGATATGAAATTGTTAGAATTGTAAAATTGTGAACCTCGGCGGGTGGGTGATGGCACAGCTCATTTTTACTCCATTTCTCAGATGATAGCGATATCAAACTTAATATATTTTACATAGCTAAAGAAAATCAAGTGCAACTTTATTTAATTATAATTGTGCTAGTTATTGACTTGATCAAATGCAATGCAGTGGTTGAAAAGTTTGACTAGCCTTTTTGAAAAATAGATCAAATGAGTCCTATAATTTGCCTCCGGCTAGGATTAAACCCTAAACAAACCGTAAGGAATTAATAATCTGAAAGAGCTAGCAAAGGTGGGGGCTAGTCTTGGCAGCTACAGAATGTAGCCTGGAAGTTGCCAGCATTAGCTATGAACAGTCGTAATGACGAAAGCTTCGTCATGTAGCGTCCTGTGCAGCCTGTGCTTCCTGCTTCGATGGACCCGGCTACCGCAATCGTTAAACCGACCTCGTTTTGTCTTCGTTGTCCTGCTACACGGATGCCGCACAGCACAATATACATCTCTCTCTCTCTCTCTCTCTCTCTCTCTCTCTCTCTGATGCTTTTGAGTTCTAACGATCCAACATCCAAAGATAATGGCCACATGTATAAGTTTTAACCGCAGCAATGCACGAGATAACTACGAGCATGCGTGGTTCTCATTGCTGGTGCTGATCATTCCACAGCTCAAATATTATATCGTATGCTCGCTCGCATGCATAGCAGCAGCAGCCTGATGTAACTGAAGCTGGCATGCACACATCGTGATGGACTTCTCCTTGGAGCTAGAGATGTAGCCTGTCGTGCAGTGGTACTAGCTACAGCTACCGGCCCATAGGGAGTGATGCTGTGCGTAGTACGTTGGGCTGTCAGTGCTATCACACAATGATCATGCATGCATGCATGCATGTATTGTGTAGTCGTCCGATCCGTGCATAGGGAGTGGTGCATGCATAGTAAACAATGGCGAGCATACTGAACAAATGGTTCCTGTCGAAGCCTTAACTTATGGGCAGTCGCTAGATAACACAGGTAATACAGTCTATCGGTTTGGATCAGTCGTGCTGTTTGTGTTTGCGTGTATAGAATTAACCTCGAACGCCGGGCATGGGATCGAGATCGAGATCTCTTGTCACCCATGCGCGCACAAAATGGGTCGTCGGTCGCTAGCCCAGTGGAGCAGTAGTTGTTAGACGTGTGAGTGTACGTGGTGTCCCAGGTACGGCACCAGAGGAGAGAAGAAGAAGGAGACAAAGGGGACTCAGGTCAGGCCGTCAGGTGTAGCAGCCAAATAACCTCCGAGGAGCACAAGGCGCCACCGCCACCTCCCCAATCAACGCACCTCACGCAACGCACAGACCGATCGGAATTGGAGCGTTGTTTGCTAGCTAGTAGCTCTCCTCTTCCTTCAATTCGATCGTACGCCTCTCTCTCTCTCTCTCTCTCTCTCGCGTTAAGATCGAGTTTAGACGACGACCTAGTAAAAAGTGTCATACTCGATTTCGCATATGGAACAGAAAAGGTACGGGTCCCATTTTTTCAACTTTAGTTTAGGGTTTTTAACAAATAGATAAAATAACTTCTTTGTAATTATTTTCAAATGGTTTATCAAGATAACATTTTCAAAATAGCTTATCAACTTATCGTCATTTTGGTTTGTTTGCACAACTGCTTATACTAGGATCAAAAGCTATCAATTACAATCCTAAGCAATAAGTCGCAACCAAAAATAACTCACCGTACATCTCTCATGTAGAAGCGGATTCCAAGTAGCTAGTACAGCATCAGGTGTACGCCCAGTTGAAAATGGCGTGTATACGCATGCATGTAGCTACGCAGGAGAAGATTTGAGAAAACTCAGAAGCTACAGTGGAGTGATAGTGATGTACATGCATGACAAGTGACGTATCAAGGTATAAGAGTCCAGTCTTGTGTACCTATCGATCTGTTACCTGATATATACGGTACAGACTTCAGAGAGATCGAGCTGAGTAGTCTATTGCGTAGTGTATATATACCAACAAGCTAGCAGATCAGGTGTAGTAGTCGAAAACTATGTCTCTCTCTCTCTCTCTGGCGAAACGGCCCTTTCTTCTCAGCTGGACAAGAAATTGTTGGCATGCGACACAGTTGAAAGTCAAATAGATTGATCGGATTGACTGGCGTCTGGAACAATATATGGACTATAAGATTGTCATATTTCGATCAGCTAGCGCCAGCTAGAAGCTAGGTGTGGCTTCATTGGAACAATTAATATTGCTTGCTCTTCTGCGTGCATGTGTATCCGGAAATGACATTACACTGGGAGGGGCTAGCTGGGAAGAGAAGGGAGATCGATCGAGGGGGCAAATCAAAGGTTGTTGGAATTGGGGACGTAATGCCGACATCACGGCTTGCATCCTTGGACAAAAAAATGCCTGCACTCTTTCAGCCGTGTGTGCATGCATGGCAGCATGGGCGCATGAGACAAGCAACATCCCATGCAAAATTTTGTCACAACCCCCCGGATCCCTGCACATACACACCTCCTCTTCCTCTCCCATATACATATTTGTGTGCATCCGCTGCTGCTGTTGCAGCAGCTGCAGTGAACAGCACCATCAGCTGCTGCTTGCATCGCTCACCAGTCTCCCTCTAGCTACATGCATAGCTCACAGGGGTGCAACACCACCACCACCACCACCTCCCTGTGCATTACACTGAGGAGATCTTGGCTCCTGCCAGCTCCTGCCACCTCCCGGCGATGTCGGCGGCAGCCCTCAGCGCGTCTGCGCCAGCGCCTAGTAGGCCCTGGCCGGAGAATCCGACGCAGTACAGACCATCTGGACCTCTCCAGTTGCTAGGGCACCGAGCCCTTGGCATGCCGTCCTCTGTGAAGAACCCACCGTCCTGTCGTGAAACACATATGTATCACAGTATCAGTGACTCGATCGCTACTACAGATCGGCATGTGTTAGCACAGCGGCCGGCCGGCTAGCTAGGTGTTGCGTTGGTATTTGGTTAGGCTGTAACCTGGAGCCAGGAAGGGACGTTGCTTCTGTAGCCGGTGGCGAAGATGACAGCATCAAAGGCCATCTCATTGCCGTCCACGAACCTTGCCCCGTTGCTGCTGAATGACTCGACTTCTGGTACCATCTGCGTTTGTTACGGCACAAGGCATCAGAAGTGCACATGCAGATGTAATACAGACAGAGAGGTTTGAAATCAAAAGGAATGTGCACACTGTCCTGGACATCGTTGCTACCTGCTAGATTGTTAGGTTTTATTAGTGCAGATCATTATAGGCAGCAGGTCCTATAGACGAGGACAAGCAACACAATGGAGAATGCCATGGTGGCAGTACTTTTTTTGTTCAGCGGCTATTTTGCACCCATGCCTAATCTCTCAGCATCGTGAGCAACATGACAGCTACGTATCTACCTAAAGTACAAACGCCTGCATCAGGCAGAGGGGTGGTAGAAGCCAAGAAGCCAGGTAAAAGAGGTAGATAAAACTGTAATTTTCACTCTACTCGCCAACAAGGGAGAATGTTGTGGAAACCTCAAGAGCGAGTTAAAATTGGCGTATCGCATATCATGGAAAAGAAACAGCTATCTCATACCTTAATGTTTCCAGATTTTATCAAGGACCATGCTCCCACGTCGAGGACAGGGCTCTTCCCGGTGACGTTCTTGATCTCCAACGGGCCCAATTTGGGCCTCTTCAGCCCATATTTTTCGGTGTCTCCCAGAACCACCTTTGCAACAAGGAGTAGAAACCTATCGACAAGCTTAACGGGAAGCCATCTCAATAATTTCATGGCTATACCAAATGTTGAGGCCCCAAACATCTCTCTTGGTAGAACATGCACCTGTCTCATTAATGTAGACAAATATGAATTCACGTAGAAGATGTTCAGATAACATGAAGGATGAACAGGAACTAGCATGCTTCCATGTAGAGAGTTACAACATACAACTGAGAAAGACCATAAACTCATACATATTTCATTTACAGGGAGAGAAACAGAGTTTCTAGATGGAAGCTAATGTAGTATATAGCAGAACAGCGAAGGAACCGAAGACTGACAAGCATGTGTTATCTATAGACAGGCAAACAGAACAACTAATGAAACTTGACATAAGAACAGTTTAAAAACATCAAGCACAACTAAAACAATGAATAAAACTAAATACATGATAAAGTGATCTTAATATAGGCAAGCATCACACATCTCAGTAAACAACTGTACATCTAGACTCTAGAGGCAAGTATAAATAGGATACTGCGCTAGACTTGTTGCCGGAATGACCAAGACAACAAAAGACTGTACATTCCCTCATTTTCAGAGAAAAGTGTGAGCGACTAGCATATAAATGTTAAGGCCAGGGTGAGTTGAACAACATCAAGGAAACAGAGGGGATCACGAATGTACCATGAGAGCAAGCAGCAAACGAACTTACCCCACTCCTAACCGACATGAAAGGCGTTGCACCATGCTCACACAAGTCCAAACACATCTCCATCCCCGAGTTGCCACACCCCACAACCAGCACCTTCATGCCCTTGAACCTTTCTCCGCTCTTGTACTCGCTGGAGTGCAACACCTCCCCCATAAACCTATCCCTCCCCTTCACCTTCGGCACGACCACCTCAGCATTCTCCCCGCTGGCTACCACCAGCCATGGAGACACATACTCGGTCACCTCGGCGTCCGCCGAGACCGCGGTTACTCGCCAAAGCGACGTAACCGTGTCGAACCATGCGCGCGTCACCGTGCGGCCGAACAGCGGAGAAATAGAGAAGTGGGAGGCGTACGAATGGAGGTAACGAAGGAAGTCACACTTGGTCGGGTAAGTAGGGAAGTCAGGAGGGAAATGGATGTGGGGAAGCTCGCAGAAGACCTTTGGGAGGTGTAGCCGAAGGCGGTCGTACGTGCGGTTGGTCCAGAGGTCGGCAATGCCGTTGGAGCGTTCAAGGATGGTGAAGGGGACTGAATGCTGGCGAAGGGTGGCTGCGACGGCGAGGCCCGACGGCCCTGCGCCGACGATGATGGGACCATTCACAATGCTGGGACTTTGCCTAGGGCTCGTGTTATTAGCTTGCCCTTGCATGATGGTCCAAGAACCAATAATCTAGGCACACAAACACACAACTCTCTCTTGGAAACACACTCCTAAGCTCATTCAATGGAATGAACCTCTCCTATATACGCATGTATCTCCTCTTCCTCTCTCCGAAAGAAGATAGCTAAAGATGTAGCCACAACCTAAGCTGCTACGACGGACATCATCTTTTTGCCTCTCCTCTTTGCATGCAGTACAGTGCCAGTGTAAGCATGGAGGAGGAGAAAGGTGTGCTATCGGAACCTATTTGGCCACCTCAATGAGCTGAGCTCAGGGTGAGGGTCCCCTCCCCTATATATAAGGAGAAGTGAATGTAAAGGGGACCTTTACATTGTACGTGCTATTTTTATGAGTTCTGTCACTACTGTTGGAATGATTGCCACCAATCTTTTCAGGACAACAAAGAAAAGGGAAATAATACCGTTTCTCTTATTATGTTATTTGATTTTTAAAGAAAGTACTTAGGGTCTACTCTAAAAAGGTTAAACTTCTGGTTTATGACTTTGGCTATTGTCCTTTGGCCGAAATTGCATAGTAGCGATGGTTAGCTTTTTTTAAGTTATTTAATTAAAAATTTTAAAAATAAGAAAAATAAAAAAAACCTGTTATATCATTACGGATAATACAAAGGAATAAGAAAAAAGAAAAATACAAAAAAGCTAAAAAAACCAAAATAAGTTAAAATTAAAAATCAACGTGTTCCAAGTGATTTTTAGCTTAAATAAATTGAAAGCCAAAAAAACCAGAAGTTGAAACTATTTAGATTGGGGCCTAAGCTTCATAGGCATGCCTAGAACCCAGAGATCAAATCAGATGAGATCTTGTCATGCAATGCACTTTGACAAACTAACCATGTATGTAGCATTGCCACCCAATGCATGAACATTGTTTCCAGTGTTGGATCTGCATATGTTAAGGTGAATCGTTCATAGTGGCCCTTGGTTCGCGTAGATTCAAGCAATCAATTCTTTGTCTTCTGAAAGGAGGGCTGAACGAGCCGATTTGTAAATATGGTTGATGCTTACATATCCATGCTACAAAATATATAAATAAAATATTTTTCCCTCTTTTGGATAGCACACGGAAGCACACTTTTCATAAACATTGCTTTGTAATGAAGGGAGAAGAGACCCATACCAAGCTCTATACATGAATCTTGTTAGCAAGTAGGCAATGCTGATACGGACATTCTGCTATTTGACCGAGCAGCCCTGGTCAACTCTTCGCTTCAAAATAAGATTCAGAAGATTTTTAAGCTTACTTTACCAGTCTGCTCACCTAGTTACCTAGGACCTAATTGCTACTTAATTTTACATTTAGACTTATGAACCATGGTAGTGCAATAAGAAGCAGGGAGGAAGGACGCAGAGACAGAAAGCCAGCTTCATTATTGCATATTAAACTGAGCAAATGCAATGGTTTACTTCGTAATTGACTGCCAATCTCATCAGATAGGCCAGTAAAAGATGCCACTGAAATTTTGATGCAAGTGAGTAGATTTTACAGATTCTCTGCTGTTTTTAGCCCCCTTGTCTCCACTAAGTGTGACATAGCTAAATTAACAAAATTCTGTAATCCGGAAGTTGGTATGGTGAAGAACTGTACAATGTTGATAGATAGGTTGAGGACAGACCAGAAATGAAAAGATCCCTTTCGCACATGGATGTTCACATTAGACACATCCTATGATCTGCAGGAATTCAATGGCAGAAAGGGGTTGCTGCTTTCATTTCAGTGAAATATTAGCTGTTCTGTTTGGAGGTTGTGCACAGTTGGATAAGATATGTTGGCATAACTTATAACAATAAACGAGACAGTTTTTTTTCTTCATGATGCTAGGGCAAACATCGATCATTCTGCATGACGAAGTTGCGGTGTCAGGCACACAGAAAACTGTCAAAGTTAACCTTAGCCTCTGAAGGAAGTGTGAACACCAATGGCAACTGGGTGTGCAATCGGATCGGATTCGAACGGATATTGCACATGCCGTATTTTAATCTATATTTTTTTCCAGATACGATCAAGCCAGATACAAATACGAGTATTTGGGTTTTTGGACACAATAGTGTTCGGAACAGATAGATGACGAATCGAGTCGAAAACAGATAATGATAGTGCACGCATATAGAAAGGAATATATATTGAACTGTACCACCTTCAGTTCAAATTTTCAACTATTTAACATGAGTGCAGACTATGAATAAACTATTGGAGAGCAATGAACTAATTGTCTAGCTTCTTTTGACTAGTACAGGCTAAGAATCAAACCTAAAAAAAAAGAAGGGATTGAATGATTAGGCCGGCCTAGCCCAGCCAAGAGGCATCCCATCTCCCTAGTGGCCTTGCCACCCCACCACGGCTCCACCACAACTCCTTAGGAGGTATGACCGTGGGCACGCCGCCATTGAAAACTCCAAGGACCTATCCAAGGAAAACTCCAAGCAGGTATCCATCCAGATCTAGATAGAGAGAGCTCAAGCTCAGAGAGAGAGAGAGAGAGAGAGGGAGGAGGAGGAGGAGGAGGAGGAGGCAAGGGAAGGGATTCAGATCGGGCCGTCGCCAACCCTGTTCGCTCCCTCACCGCCGTTTGTCGCTTCGAGCACCGCCATGTTAGGACGTCCTCACCCAATGTGGCCTCCCTCACAGCCCGTCCATTGCCCGAGCACCGCCGTGTGAGGTCACCCTCACCGCCCGTCTCTCGGCAGCAGCGGTAGGACGCGCGACGGACGGAGGCAGCAAGCCGCGCAACGGGCGTTTCATGCGCTGGGTCCGGGGCGATGTCAAGTTTCCGGATAGGTTTCGGCCAGATAATCAAATATTGAATCCGACGTAAACTATCCGGTACTGATAATGAATCTAGTCGGATACTGAATTCCCTTCTCGAATTTGGTCCCGATCGGATTCGGCACCAGTTCAGTCGAATTAACTCAACCCGTTTGCACCCCTAATTGGCAAAAAAGGAAACAACCTAATGGCAAAAAAGAAAGCAACACAAGCAATTTTCAGGCAAGTTGGTGAATGCTGAAAACAACGGACAACGTTCTGGATTTACCTTTCACAGCATAGATCGCATACGGCTACAGTTGATAGCCCGCATCCGCGGAAGCAATCATATAACCATGGCAAAACTCCTGCTGTAGGATCAAGGATAACCGACTAGAGGGGGGTGAATATGAGGTTTTAAAATTCTTAGCTAAATTAAATAATTAATTACTAGATGAACACTAAGCAATAAATTGAGTGAAAAACAAATCTACACAATATGAACAATTCTAAGCAATTAACAATAAGCAATAGAGAGCAAAAGCAATTACTATAATTGACAAGAAACAAACACAATGTGACACTCGGTGTTTTTACCGTGGTATCGAAAACTTGCCGGTTTTCACTAATCCACGTTGAGGTTAGCCCGAACTAATCGGACCGGCTCCACGAATTAAACCGAAGCACCTCTATCACTATTGGTAGCTCTTCCTCCGCTCCGGAGATGGTGAGCTCCAACCACTCACAATTCGGCACGGGCTTCTTCACAATCTCCTTTGAAGAAGTCACCGGCAATCAACCTTCCCGCCGTCTAGGTACCGGCAAGCACCAAGAGAATAGACCGTTGATTCCACTTGATGGCGTGCAAGTGCAATTGGATCAACTAGAATGAATGCACTTGAAAACCCCCCACAAACTCAGAACAATGCTTAAGAGAGAAAAGAGAGTGGAGTGAATGCTCTAGGGCTCAAATGAGTTCAATGAAACTTCAGCAATCTGCCCAAGTGCAGGTGGGGGGTATTTATACCCTTACCAACCAAAACTAATCGTTGTTAAAAATTAATACTGAAAATTCAGGGAAATCAGAATTACCGCTGTACAAAGTGCGGTATTACCACACTTTACTGTAGCATACAGTAACGGCTATGTCAGAACGAACAGAACTAGCCGTTGGAATTTTGTGCGGTATTACCGCCGTTGTAAGTGCGGTATTACCGCTCAGCGGTAATTCCGCAGGTCGGTGCGGTATTAATACCGGTAATACCGATTTCTGGCCGGCTAAGTCTTGACTTGGAGGCTCTCTGGAAAAAATATTCCGGAAAACAGTACTACCGCACTGCGGTAGTTCCTCCGTTCAATTTTCGGTATTACCGATTTCAGTGAGTTGAAGTCCTCAAAAGGGTGCTCTCTGGAATTTCCATACCGCACATAATCCCAGATATACGCCTAGCGGTGATACCGCTGTATATGCGGTATTACGCACGCGCGTAATACCATTTGTGAAGTCTTGGTACTACCGATTTTTCTGAGAGAGCCCAGTGATTTTTCAAACTTAATTTCAAATTCATGCATGTTCCTAGATTGATCCAATGTGCACAAAAACATGCTATCAAGCTAATTTCAACAATCTCTCTTAATAGTATGACATCTAACCTATAATACGGTCTTCCACCTTTACTCCTAAGACCGGTGAAATTTAAAATAGACCTAAAAACTTATGTACCTCATATTCGAACTTTTGGCGTCAATAATTCTTACAGCTTGTTCTTTACCTTGCACACATGAGACCTTATCTATACAATCTTAGCACACACATTAGTCCCATGTTCATAATTCGTCATTAATTAACAAAACCCTAATCTTAGGGGTCTAGATACTTTCACCTGCTCAAGCAGTTCTTCTGTACCACCATGCGCAATGTGCTCCCTGCAAGTTAGAACGAGTCACAGAGCAAACAAAATGGAGAGAATTTATTGCTCAAGAAAAAAAAACAGAGCAAATATGTGAATAGAAAGAATGCAACTAAAAATTTCACAAGAACACAGCTTCCTCAAGAAAGGACACCTCTGCGTTCTGAGGCATTTCGCCAAACACGTTACGTGCAGGCAGAGCGCCGTTCCAGTTTGGGGCTTCCTCCTCACCTGCGAAATCAAGCATCGTTTGACGATCGAAATTGCTGTAATGACAACTAGATCTGATCAGAACAACCCATCAGGCGTTACCGAATTCACCTCTCAAGAATCTTCCTTCCGTTTCGCCGTGATCACTGCGCGACACGAAGCGCTCCTCCGCACAACTGAGAGAGCCGCTGCCGCATGCCATGCGTGGCCGTGCCACAGGAACACGTTTTCCAAAAGAAAAGACGGGTTTCTAAAGAGCCACCCGAAATCCGTAATACCTGCGTGAAGGCCCCCCACGAGATGCTATCGTAAGCCGAAGACGTATTAATGGAGTACGCTATCCAACTCTGAATGCGGGTCGTATAGAAAGATACGAACAAGATTGCTTACGCCATTAGAAAGTTGATATGCCCTTTTATGTAAATAGAAACCAAGGAATCGAATCCCAATAATGGCACTATACTAGGTGAGTGAGAATCTCATCCGGCGATATACGAAAATACTTTATCTATCGTAAGTCATTGCATAGAAAATTTGTACGCTATTATCACATTTCAAGTGAATACGCCTTGGTTTGGCACTTTGGCTTATTACTAATCCTAGGATCGAAGAAGATATATAGATAGATAGATGCGCTTTTCACATTGCACACCTTTCGCAATTCTCAAGGCCGCATCGCGTGACTTGATGAGTGCAGCTGTACCTAGTCCCATATGCATAAATATTATTGGAGATATATCTATATGTTCTTCTCCATGCATGTGGGCCTCCTCGAATAATATTGTGTGCGTTCTATCCAATCCATCCATGAGACCATGGCACAACAAATTTCGACGAGTATGGTGTTAATCATTTGCCTCCACTGTGTTCTACCGTTCTGGATTTAGATCTGATCCTTTCATTTCTTTGCTTGTTTTTTTTTTCTGATGCTTCGTGTGTGAATTGACGGGCAATTTGTCGCCAGCCACAGGATGTGCCCCTATATATTCGGTGGTCGCCGGCGGCATGCTACGGGCAGTCCCCTTCATGGTTGTGCTTACAAGTCTTACGACCCTGTAGGCTTCTGGTAACGGACATAAAGCAGGCATCAAAAGGTTTATTCGGTGGCACTGGCACAGAAGTGCAAGCGATCCACGACGTCGCGGCTCATGAGGTCAACTGAGTTGGATGACGATGAGTCGACAGTGATGCAGCGGTGTGCAGTAAGTTGGGTGAGTGTAAAGTCGAAACAGGAGATAAGGATTGCTCCTGAATTAGCTCCAGTTAGATGTATATATACACATCAACGCATGCAACATAGACAGGAGAAGATCAATGATCAGAAGATATATTGCTACTACTATGTAAAGAAGAGTTACAACAATTAATTGCCGGGTAATCCATCCATTGAGCAGCAAAAAAGAGATATCTTCTATCACAAACAATCAGAGTAATGCCAACTGATTTAACATACTGTATGGGAAGGCAATATAGACAGAAGAAGATCATTGATCAGAAGATTACTACTACTATGTAAAGAAGAGTTACACCAATTAATATTGCCAAGTAATGATGCACTGAGATGGAGAGTACTACCTCAACCAATCAGAGCAATGCTAACTGATTGAACAATGTTACAATATAGAAGAGGTTGATCTGTATGGGAATTCACATCTGCTAGAAGATCGATCTTCCGTCATGGGGACATAAATCATTCAGGGGCATTCGATTAGATGGAAAAGCTTCTGATCATGCAGTATCTGAATCAATACTACTGTACTGTTATCAAAGTAACTAAGGAAGCACCGCATATATCTTTTTTTAAAAAGCCACAACATATATCCTTGATAAGTTGGTATTAATATGTTTATCCATACTATTGGTCCGTACGTGCATATATATGTGCTTTTCAGGATCAGGAGGAACATCAAGTACCTACCAAGCTCTATATGTGACTCGGTACACTAGATCTAGCATCTTGAAATATGAAACTTTGACTCAGTAAGTCAATATATATATGTAGAAAAACTGAAAGTAAAGAGTTTTTCTGGATACCATTTCTTTACTTGTCAAAGGTCTTTGTATACTGAATTCTCTCCCTTGGTGAAAAGAAGAGCTCATAGTGGAAATTTACATTTTACTGCATCATTCTACGTTCTAACCCCTCAATATTTTTGGAGATTTTTTTTCTGATATCACAATGGTCATTCGTCGATGAGGTAGTAGAGCACTGAATGATCGAATATGGTAAGACACGTCCTTTTGTATGTAACTGTAGGTGTACATCTTTAGCCTAAAGGACTTATTACTTGGGGAAATTTTGGATTGTACGTCCTATGAAGTGATTAGAAAGATTTGAATTATTTTGAACTGGATCAGAAATTTTACAACTTCATGAACTCTAGTTTAATAGATCACAGAAACTTTCAAAATCAGAGTTGTCTTTGTAATTCTTTTGGAAATAGAAGCACATCTGAATGTAATACTTGTATGGGATATGCATATATTGATCAGGGAATATGTTATTTAATTATGTTTGGGCACGGACTGGAGACACTATGGGAAGATAGTGATTTCTTACCTGATCGTAGCTTGATCTCATCAGATCCTACAGTTTCTTCTGGTGTCCATTACTGATAAAATGATGAAACATATAAGATGCAATAGACCAAATTGCACCATCAAAATTACTAGATTTGGTCGAAAATTATATCATTAGATTCGTAGAGGACATACTTGCACTCAACAGAAACGAAAATTAACCAAGAATATTACAGCAACATCCATCCAGATCATCATCTGTATATGCATGGCTCCTTCGTCTGCGCCTCAAAACCCTACTTCTTTGCTTACGGAGCGAAAGAAGCTGAACTTATATGTATAGACTGGAATCTTTCTTGGGCCTTTTTCGCCCTCAAAGATCTTGTTGGGAGAAGCAACTTACCTCTCTAGGGTTTCATCAAGCTGGTGTGCTGCCATGAGAAAATGAAACTGCCAGACGATCTGATTGCGTATTTCCTGCGCAATTAATCGGAAAACGACCATCAAGAACATACGCTTTCAGATCATGCTGGCAGCTTCATCTACTTGTGGTGCACAAACGAAGTGAACAACACATCTACCCTCATACCTGTCATTCTCGTCAGAGAGGGGGAAATAGAGAGAGAGAGAGAGAGAGAGAGAGAGAGAGAGAGAGAGGTTGGGGGCATGGGGGCGCGCGTTGTTGGTGTGGGGCGGGTGATTAGGGCATTTTATGGGGCTCTTTTCCTCGCTAATGTTTGTCTGTACTGCCTTCGAAAGCTGATGCGCAATAATTCAAAGGGGAGCGGTCCCAAGGAAGAAAGGAAGGACACCCCACTATACCATGCAGGCCAAGGTTTTTCATCAACATATGGTGGGGCTTTCTAAAAGCTGCCCCCCGGAGGTCCTTTCCTGCATCCCCATACCTAAATTCAGAGCTGATTCTGGTCAGTGTGGGATCGGTGTGCACCCGAGCCACGTGTCGTATTCTTGGCTACGAGTTGACAAATGGGACGTCTCATCCAAGGTCAGGAGTAACATGGTTTAATTACGCGCTCTTTTAACCGAAACCCGAGACACAATTAGCTGGTATCATGTCGATCTGCTAATTATGTGTTCTAACAAAAAAGACATGTTCGACCATATCCAGAATAAATTCCCGATTCAATATCAAATGAATTGCATGCTTTATTCATGCCTGGGCCGGTTGAGCCATCCAGGCTGGGCTTGGCCTGGCTGAGTGCATGCACGAGGGTCAGTTTAATTGGTTGCCTGTTTTATGTTGAGTCAGGCTGTTCTGAAAAGTTGTTTAGTCGTCTGTATCAGTTGCTGGATCGACTGAGTCGATGCAGGAGATGGTGTTCGGATGCCTGCATGTGGGCTGAGTTCGCCCACCTCTTCCCAATGGTGGTGAGGTTACCTCCTCCAATGCAAGGCAAATTCCCTACCCACGAATGTACTTCACTCGCAATTGATTTAGGTAAATTATTACGGTTATTAAATCCAATCTACTTAAGCATGAATGTAATAATATGGAAAATATAATTGATTGATAATTAGCCAATTTGACTAATGTCGAATTTAGGCTATGCCCGATCTGACATATATCTGCACGAATAGGGATTGTATTGTTGGTGTGTAGAGGCTACTGAGCTGTCTTATGCTTTTCCATCCCAATTAGTGCAGAACCTATCGTGAAGCGACAGGTACGTACGAACATCTTTTGTGAATAATTCATCAACAACAAAACATACAGGTACAGAACAATGATTGCGCTCAGGTAGTCTTGGTACTCTAGACCCAATGAGACTTTTGAAGTTATTTTTATGAGACTAGTCTAGGTACTATTTCTGATAAGACTAGTCTAGTTACTAGACTTGAATATACAAGTATACAAATATACAGTGATGAAGTGAGTATCTTCGTCGACGATGACTCTGACATAGAGGATGATGACTCAATCCATCCTCTAGTAACTCCCGAGGTGATTGGCAAGCCAGCTTCGACTTCTTCAGTTTAAGTAGAGCAGCTTTCTTCCACCTTCACCGGCGCTTCAAGTGGCTCTACTCCTACCTCTACAGCTTATGAGGTAGAGACCACGTCTGCACTAGAACCCCCTCTTCATATTTAGCGACGACATCCTCTAGAGCAGATGATTGAAGATCTCCATGAGTGAGTTACTCGTTCCAGATTTATCTTTCTAGATTCTCATGCGCATTCTATTTTTGTTGCATCTTTTGAACCCTGATATGTTACTTATGCTTTATGTCATCCACACTAACATAGATAGTGTTTCTCTTTTCTATGACAATATTAGTGCTATAAACATTACAAAAATCTAGTGCAATACTCTAGGACCAAGCACACTGACATTAGATACTATTTTTTTAGAGACCATATAGAGAAGGGTGACGTTGTGCTTCACTTTGTAGAGTTTAAGCAACGGGTTATGGATATTTTCATTAAAGCTCTTAATTATTCTTGTTTTGCTTCTTTGCGAAGAGAATTAGGGGTTATTAGTCATTTTGGTCTATTTTGATGGGGAGTTTGACTCTTTTATATCTATTGTATTATATTGTATTTTAAATTTAACAATATGCATTGTAATATAAATACATGGAGTTTTGACATTATCTCTGTGTAACATGATATCATGCTTTACATCTTACCATGTCCTGTACTAGTTTGGTAGATTTATCATGTTCTTCTATGTGTAACTTAACTTTTGCCATGCTAGCTTTATTAAATGTGAAAAACTTGAACTAAATCATGTTTTGTGGAAATCTTGTGACTAGTTTTACTTAGTGATCCTCTCATGATTTATACCATGTCAAATAGGCTAAGTTAAGTCTTGAACCTAAATTAAACCTTAGATTGAACTATACTAGTTCTTTATTGAATCATGAGTTAATATAAGTTCTTTGTTCTTGAACTAAATCAAGAAAATGCAAAATAAAAAAGATATCTTTTGTGTGAAAAATTGATCTCACCAATTATTTCTCATGAAATGACTTGCTATTGCATTAGACATGAACTCAAGAAAATTTTTGGATGACCTATACCACTCTCTTAAGCTTATTACTTGGGATGATCGTAGCACGACTTGAGATTTAACACATGACTAAGAAAACAAAAATTTATGAAAAATGGTTGAAGCTTATGAAGTAGTTGTGAATGGATCCTAGTCTAGTATTTACTTTCCTAAAAACCCAAAAATGAATTTCAGTTAGTGCTAAATTTGCTTAAATCCAAGTGCTTGAACAAATGATTCAACATTGAATTTGTAGCACTCTAAATTGACTCAATTATAACTTCTTGGTTCTATTTAGTTTATTGACATGGTTTGACTCATTTTTGAATATCTTTGGCTAAATCTATGATCTATAATAGTTGTTTCACTAAATATGGCATGATGTAATACTTATAGAGTCACTTTAGATAATTTTCATAGCTCATAATGCTAAGGATGAATAAAATATAGCCACTTTATTTTATTTATACTCTATCTTCTTTCATGTATCTTGATGATTCCATTATCAAAGAGAGAAAAAGATTGGTAAAAATGCATATTTAGAATATGATTTGACATTTTTGTATAAAATCTTGCTAAGTTAGAGTTTTAATATTTTGCTATGATTCTCTTGATTTTTGATCTCTTCTCACCATTACCAAGGTCAAATAGAATAATTATTTTTCATATGAATCTAGAGTATGATTTTTTACTTTATTTGGTGGATATGAAGCTTTTTTGTAGAAAAGTTGCTATTTTCAGTAGCTTCAATTCATTTATATCTCATACAATCATTTTCAATCTTTGCATTCCTCTAATGACCATTTTGGGCTTTATTTGTAAAATTTTCTCTCTAAATTCTAAAACATCATGTGCTTGCATTTTTGAGAAATTACAGATAAGTTCATCAAGAGGGAGATTGAAGGTTCATGTGAGAAAGTCTATGGTTTTGTTGTAATGAACCATTGTCATTTTAAAGGAGTGAAATTTTGCAATTTGCAAATTTACAGATTTTTCTGAATATATTGCAGAAATGAATGATTTTGGAAAGTTTGAGTCATGGGATGATTCGGTGACCTAGGTTAGTGGTTATAGGTTGCGTGAGATATGTTATTACTAATGTAGGTCAAGTTGTAAAGAACTTGTACTCGAAGATAATTTCTTTATCTTTTGATGTGCAAGGTTATTTCGAGTTAACCATGGTCAACAATGAGGATCAAGGTTACACTTATTGAGGAGCCAAGACTCAGAACGATTAAAAATACCGGGTGAGATGGATGAGCTCAAGCATGTCACAAGGACGGCGAAAAATATTGAAGGGATGTTCAAGCGACGGGTTGCGCTATGTGGCATAGTCGATCCAAGTGAGGCGTGATCCGATGGAACGGAAATGGGAGAGACTTATCGATACGTGGCAAGCTAGTAGTGCACCTACATGTAGCAAGCATATCAATTGCTTGCAATAGAAGGAGATGACTGAGTCAAGAAATGTTATTTTGGTACTTGATGAAAATACCGAAAACTATCTTGAAGCAAAACCGCAGCGCTTGAGAGAGCAGTTTAGGTCAAGGAGAAACTCAGAAAATCAAGTTGGATCAAGACTAAGAATTTAGCGAATTCGGGCTTGTGCGCTTTGAAAAGCATGCATAAATGTAGCATGTGAGTTAAAACCTGTATGTATAGAGTTATCAAGTTTTTTTCATTGTGCTAAGTGAATAATATCCACTAAGTATTAGATGTGGTTGGCTAGTTTATCTATTTGAGGTGTTGGGATAGAGATTTGTGGTTAACCATCCAACCATCCTCTCTTAAGATCAAGTATTCATGATTTATAGGATTAGGGTTTGAGAGAAGTTAAGTGTTATAGTGTTCTCTCTTGTCCTCTAAGTGGAGTGGCTATAAAACATCCATCCTCATGTAGCAATACATCAATCTTTGTCCATCTCCATGAATCTCTCTTATGTTGACTAATTTATTCTTGATTTGGCTAGTTTTTCCTCTTCTCTTTTTTCTTCTTGATTTTGCTGTACCAAGGATATGCAAGAGATGGAGATGACCTCTAGAAATCAATCTTCACTCATCTAGACACTTGGTTGGCAAATTCATGAAGAAATCTGGTTTTTGCTCTTTTTGGCCTCTCTGAGTAATTTCTTGATCTAGCTGTTTCTACCTCTATTTCTTTGGTGTTCTTGATTGCTAGGACCTACGAGAAAACATCTAGAGCCATGTGCTATCATTCACCCATGAGCAAATCATATTCATTGTTCGTGGTTTTTGACTTGCTTTTGGTGCAATATACCTTCAAACGAAAAAAGGTCAAAATTTTGCCAATGATTTTCTTGATTGTTGATTGAAATATGTTCTTGACATTCTAAAGAAAGTGCATAACAAATTTCAGTGATTTGAAACATTTGTCTGAGACTTAGCTCAATTTTAGGTTTTAGCCTAGTTTTAGTGCAACAGAGTTTCACGAACCAAAAGATCTCAATTATCTCAAGTTCTTTTAGGTTTTTCTTGTTGGGATAAGTTTTTAAAGTCATGAACTAGTTTTGGTTCAAGTTTCAAATCTTTTGGATCAACAGATCAAAAGTTTCATAGTTTTTCGGATTTGAAATAGTGTTGTTTTTCACTATTCATATGTTGAAATTATTGTAGCACCTAGAATTTTTAGATTTTGGCTTCTTTATCTTTATAGTTTCTCATAGCTATTGAAGCAAAGATTAAAAGAATACTTAAGAAAAAAAATTGAAGGCACCATTCACTCCTCTGTTACCATACCGGTCCTACAGCATCCAACAATTCCATTCATGTGTGGTTGCCCCCTACCACCATCATCCATCTACGCACATTAGAAAAGACCAGTGTATTAATAATACATAATGGTGTTGGCACTGAAATGTTACAATCAAACTAATAATCACTCATTTCATGCATGCATACCAAGTCTGCTAGATCCTAGGGATGCTCCTCCAATGGCATGCCATCATTGACCATGGAAACAATGCTCAGATATTTGTGCTTCATGCAAGACATTTCACAGCATTTGCTCAAAAAGAAATTGACACCACTAGTGAACTAACATATGACAGAGACATGGTGCATCACCTCATCATTGGGAAATGTGACAACTGTACTAGAACAACCAAACACAGTAAACAACTACATATAGATGACCAAAATAAAATCTGAGACAGTCATCAGATTAATTCATCCAGATGAGTTTTTGCTAATTTCCATTGGCAGTAGGCTAAAAATATATTTCTTGTGACAGGTCCAGATGGTTTAGATCCTGATCGTTTCGGTTTCAGCTTCTAACTTCAGTTTTTTTTTCACTATTCACTACACTATCCACTAACTCAGCTACAGTAAAATTTCAGCCAGCTACAGTGAAATTTCAGCCAAAAACCAGAAGCCATCGCTAAAATGATCACCACCTTAGAGCCAAGATAATAAAAACACATGGTGCATCAGGATTATTCATCGACTCATCATTGCCAAGTGTGAAAAAATGTACTAGAGCAAGCAAACACCCAAAAAGAATAAATAGACAGTCATCGGATGATAGGCAAAAAAAGCAGCATGGACCAGGCTAATCAATAATTTAAATAACTCTACAAATTTTCTAAAGAATAGATAAATATTGGCAAACCACAATCATCATGCTAACCAGGTGGCCTCAGAGGTGGTGCAATAATAAGTAGATTATATTTTTCAGACTTGGAATTCATCACTTGCACCAAGCTAGAATGAAAAGGATGCGTTACAAACATGGCAAACGTAGTTGACCTTACATGATTTGCAAAGATTGACACAAACTAACGGACCAAACTTGTTGAACAATGAACATACGGGTTCATAGACCGGTACCATATCAAGTGATTACTTCTTTCTTGTGTCATATTTAGTTCATCTACATATGTTCATGCTAATTTCTTGTTACCAGCAGATTAAAAGTACAACTCTTGTAACAGAGCCAGAGGATTTATAACCACCACATTGCAGAAATCCGGCCCAGATCATGAATCGACAACAACCAAGGACAAATGTTGAATCCAAAATTTTAGATCTGTTCGGTTTGTACTCAAGGCTGCAACCAGTACGCTCGCAACAATAGAGGGGAAGGCACAAAATCAACAAAAATCTCATGGAGAGAGAACTAGCATGGATGCTTCCTCTGAATTATATTGAATCAACAAGATTATGTGACTCTCCCCGATCACTCAGACAGGAAATCTATTGCTAGTATTTCCTCCCCCAGCGCCCTGTCTCTCGCTTTTGATAGCAGAGATCTACTGTTGGGGCAAGAGCCAATCACGCCTAATCTTTTTCAAAACGAAATCTGAGAAAGACATAGGAGGTCAAGTCAGGATTCAGGAACCACTGACCAGCCGGTCCTGCACACGCAGTCATGCGTGGCGGCGGTCGTTTTGGTGGGCTGCCGCCGGGCGGAATCAGGCACGCCGCGCGCGGGGCGGATGCGGTGGTGTAGCCGAGTAACTCCTACCTGTTGCGAAGTAGCTTTCTTTTCACTTGGTCTGGTTCAAGTTCCATTTGGTGTCAGTCTTCACAAGTGCCATTTGGTGTCAGTCTTCACAAATGCATCGGCTTTTTTCTTTTGCTCAACAGCCGCGTACCACACTGGCATCAGCTTAAAAGCTTAGATTTCAGAGAACGTTGAACAGGATCGTGAGTCATGGCTGATAAACAAAAAAAAAAACCAGAAAGTTTTCTGCAGGGGAAATAGATATCAATATAAGCCCTGCAAAAAGCTCACTTTTTAGAATTCCAAACCAATAATCATCATTCACGCGGATAGACGCCAGTATGAGCCAAGAATGCAAAAAATTGTCAATACCATTAAGAATGAAGGCTTGATTTACATCACTGGATATATATACCACACAATCCCGCGGATCCGCAATATAATGCATCTATCGCTATAAACTAGCACTACAATACAAATAGAACTATCACTAGTTACTACAATGGTTGCACGAATCGAAGGGTTGTGCTATCTGCACAGCTCTACTTTGGTCTACTATTTCTTAGATAACCCAGCTTCTGCGCTAATACGTCGGCATATCTAGGTCTTCTCCTCTCCAGCTCTGGCATCCCAGCTTCATATCTCATTCCTTCATTTAGCAGCTCCTCCCAGAAGTCGTCAGTCAACTCAGTTTCACTGCTCACCTGATTCCGACTGCCCTTATCATCCTGCTTACCCTTCCCGAGCCCCTGAATGCTCAGTGCTAAATTCTCCAACTCAGAGTTTCCAGGTTCATTCAACTCTGCAAATGCCCTTGGCTCAAACAGGAATGTCGACTCGAGTTCCTCACTCTGACTGGTCTCCCCAGGGCTGAGAAATGGCACTATGTCTATGGACCTCCTCCTTTTCTTTGAGAAAGCGTCCTCGAGCTCCTTCCTTTTATCTTGCTGCTGAATCAACTGGTGGAAGAAGTCTGGGTTCTGCATTACTCTTGGCAAGAAACCCGTCATCTGGAGCTGCTTCTGCTCAGCATGTTGTAGCCTCTCCTCCATGGTTCGCATGTCAGCTCTCGTGCTTTGCTGCTCCTGCCTTAGTTTTAAAACCTCTGTGAGTAAGATGTTCTTCTCGCGCTTTAGCCTGTTGATTTCTTCGTCCAATTCAAACTGACCAACCTCAAGGCAGGAATCAAGTGCCTGCTGCTGTGATGCAGGGAGATAAGACAACGGTCTCCTTCTCTTTATCATCTTTAGAAGCTGTCTCTGGCCCCTAAGGAAACCCTCATTCGCAAATTCCCATCTGTCTGGATCAATCTTTCTAAAACCCTGCAAATTGCAAGGTAAGTAACATAACAACTATTGTTAGTTCAAGTTCAGAAGCCACAAAAACTAAAGAACAACTAGGATGGCAGATTTTACAAAATATGTAAAACTGCAGGTTTCACATAGTTTTGTGATGAAATTTATAAGCAGTGAAAGAACAAGTAGCAGTATACTATATCGCTTGATGGTGCTCAAAGGAGTCTTCTAGAACAAATAAGCAGGTTCTTGTAGCTTCATCCGTATCTTGATCCATCTAGCTACATAGTAAGAAGTTGAAGAAAGAGCATGTCAGAAAATAAATAGTCTGTCAGGGAGATGCAGGCAATGCAGTCCCCTGGCATCCTCCTGTTTCTGAATTATTAAAAACATTTCAGGAATTAAGGTTTTAAGCTCATGCGTCTGGCAAAGGATTGGCCACAGCTTTTTTTATTTTTTGAAACCAAGGATTGGCAGACTGCAGACAGTTGCAAATCTGTGTTCTACATCTGCATTTCTTCATACTACCATGGTAATCACAGTCTGTTGAAGAGTTCTAGCTATCCTAATTCCTAGTCCTACAGCCAGGACCAAGAACAAAGAATTCCAGTTTGTAGCTTCTTTGCTGCTTAATTATACACACACACACGTTTCACACCAAGTGAAAAAAATCACAATATCATACAGAACTGCTCACTGCTAACGCAAAGAACTACTATCAATAAGCTCTATCTCTTCTTATCTAAAAAAAGCTCCCTCCCTCCCTCCCTCTCTTCAACAGCAATAAATATGGCCCTCCCTCCCTCCCTCCCTCTCTTCAACAGCAATAAATATGGTTCTTCTTTCACAATTTGCAACCAATTACCAAATTGTATCTTTCACAATTTGCATCCAATTAACAAATTGTACTACCTTCCATCTTAATGTTGTTGTTACGATATTTAATTCCAGAATTAGATGATGAAGCACCACAATAGTCACCACAAAAATAAGAGTATGTGCTAAATTATACATAACCTACAGCTCTAACATTAGCACTAAATTTTTCTTAAAGATTCCACCATGTCGAGGTCATTCTGAAAACTCAAATTGTACAAACAATCAGGCAATTCAGCTAGACCAAGAATTGCCACTCTGAATTGACACAAGTTGCGCTCTTTCTGAGATTTCTTGATTGATTACCCAAGCTCCTCCACAGTCTACAATGCAATAAACCAATTGCAACAACAACAGCTCACAAGCATAAATTGACTTGCGAACAAGTTACACTAGGCAAGCAAAGGAGTTGGGAGCCCGGGACAACAGACTCACATAGGTGTTGAGCTGGCGGACGAAGCTGGAGAAGTTGTTGTGCTTGAAGAACCGGGGGAGCAGCACGGCGGCGAAGGCGTGGGGGTCCCACACGACGAAGCTGTTCCCGGATCGCCCCCACGAGACGACGCCGTCGGTGGCCGGGTCGGCCACCAGGTCGAACGTCTTGGTCAGGAACGGCGGCGGCCCCACCTCGTGCAGCCCCTCCATCGGCCGCGGCGCCCCCGCCGCGTCCCCCTCCTCCTCCTCCGGCGGCGAGCTCGGCTGCCACTCCTCCTTCACTATCCCCGGCAGCAGCAGGTCCATCTTGGGTGGATCACCCACGAAACAACCCAAAGGTGGGATTTTGACGCCGGGAACCGCAACCAACCGACAATCCCCAGGCGAGTTCTGCTCTGATCGACGAGTCGTTCTTGGAAACGAAAGAATCCAGCGCGGCGATCACAAGACCGCAAGAAAGAACCAAGAAGAGCTAGCACAGTAGTAGCAGTTGGCAAGAGCCAAGTCGGAAGAGTGTCCGCTCGTCCGCGTGAGAGTGGCCGGCGCGAGCAATAAATAGCTTGTACGGGGCGGCGAGACTGGTCAGGAGACGAATTGAAGGTTCTAGACCGCGCGGCGCGTTCGTGGCAGGCCCGGCTCGGAAGTTTCTGGAGGCCGGAGCGGGGTGTGGCTGGGGTTCGCGCGCCCGGCGCAAGTGGGCCACGAATCGACAGCCGACAGAGGACGCCGAGGGCGACAGCTCGTGCCATTTTTTCTTTTCTGAATCCCATCTTGTCAACATCTTTTCAGATCAGAAATTTGCTGCCGAGCTCGTGGTTGGCTGCAACCTGGAAAAAGTTGTTCTTTTTCTCGGCCTTTTTCTCAGCTCATCTGAAAAAAAATTCGTCTCGCAAGTGCAGTCACATGTCAGTTGTTTATTAGTACTTCGATCTCAAAAAATGTTGGTCGTTGGTACTACGAAATGTATCGAATAATTTTGTCTATAGAATGATAGTGGAAATGATCCCTTGATAATTGATAGTGTGAGGCATTACATTTGCACACATAAGCACTTAATTGGATTCACAAAAAAGGGCATCATGGTTTATGTGAGAGCGATTGGCAGTTGCTCCAGGCTGGTTACCGGACTGGAAACCAATGATGCAAGGTGATTAGACAACAGATATAGCTGTTGAGGAACTGTCGTTGACGAATTCAATCCGAACGATTCCTCTTGAGAAAGAAAAATAGATCAAACACAGAATAATGCAAATAATTGATTGAACACAGAGAGATGAGATGAAAACTCCTTTCTTTATTGCTTTTTCTGTTTATATGTATACTTTATAATGATTGAAATTCTCTATTTATAGACTAAGTAGAGATTGTCTACCAATATAATAGATTTGCAGATCTAGACTTAGGTTTTCAAAGAGTAGTAAATGTGTTCAGTCTTGTTAACATATATTTTCTAGCGGTTTCCCTCTTTAGGGTGCACACTACTAGGAATATTCATCTATGTGCACGAACTTTTCAAATATTAATAGCATAATTATCACAAAGATTTGGTCCTCACTGTGAGATACTCCGAAAACGACAGACTACTGCATTAGTTGGTCAGCAGGTGAACCACAACACAATCACTGTTAGTGATGTGCCCAAAAGGCAATCATAAACAATTCGAAATTAAGGTTAAAAGGAATATTGATCCATATGGGATTAGGGTTCTAATGGGCCTACAACGTGGAAGCCCATTAGCATGCTCTATAAATATATGGAGGTGGGGCTGCAGGGGACACACAACTATCCTGAAAACCTTAGCCGCCACCTCCCTTCGGTCGTATCCCGAAACCCTAACCGGGTGCGCGGTGCTAGCACACCAGCGCACGGCATTCCATCCCGAACGTGTGGACTCGTGGAGCGCGCCTGCGTTCTTCTTTGTCTTTGATCGGGCGAGGCGCAAGGCTATTGCTAGGACGCGAGGAGGAGACGTTCAGTTCGTGAAACGATCGACCGCTTCTTCTTCATCGACGCGCATCTACGTTGGACCGGGCTGCTCCAACTCTTCTTCCGCTGCGAAGCGCATATAGTGGTAACTATCCATGACTCCCTTACGCGCATGTTTTCTGGTTGAACGCGGTAGAAAATGAAATGTTGTAGCTAGCGTAGCCTACCCGTTCTCCTACAATCACATAGAGGGTCGGTAGGAGGAAAATGAATAGAAGTATGCCACAAACATTTTCAGATATCAACACGTGCTGTTTGAATCATCATATCATCACACACCACATGTACATCCATTGCCATTAGTCCCTTTGTTAACTCTGAACTGTGGGACCTTGGGCGTGAAATTCCTGAATCACCGTATGTGTTCTATACTAGTTCCATAATCAGTGTTAGTACACACATTCACAACATTAAGATCACATTTATACATATCACAAATGAATTACAACAAAATAGGCGAATACATAAGTGATGTGAGATAAAGTTTACAATATATATATATATATATATATATATATATATATATATATATATATAAGTTAACAGTAAATTACAGCGGAAAACATGTAAATAAGCAAAACCATCCTGTGGTATGCTACCATAGCTCACAGGCAACCGACTGGAGTTAGGCCCTAGAAAAACCCATCATCGAATTCCCTAGTTTTGGGGGCAAAATACGCGTTGTCGGACATGTATTCTTCTTCAAAAGACTTACAGTGTATCACAAAAGTATACATATATGCCAGGCTATCAAAGAATAAGGCTCTATACTAGGTTATTTTTAACATGAAGCAAGATTTATTTGCAATACAATAAATAGTAATTTGCAACGAAATTTGTAAAAAGCATTTGACATTTAAGGAAATAACATTTATATAACTTTGATAATAGTAAATCACATCCATTCGTAACCTTCCTTGACTTCGATTACTACGGTTCTCTTTTTGACTTCGCCAAGCGAGATACGGCTCATCGCCGGCGAGGGACTCCTCGGCGGACCGGGCGTGAGCCAAAATGAAGCTGGGACCTTGACCCGCATGCCTAGGCAAAGAATCGCAGCCTAACTTGGAGGATAGGGCGTTCGGCGGCAAGGTCCTACGGCAGCGGAGGCAGGGGAATGGCACTATGGGGCTATGAGCTACTATAGCTCTATTCGGTGCTAGGGGAGCTTCCATGGGGAGGAGGAACTCATCTAAGATTAAAACAACATTCAGGAAGGCACGGAGTGGCTTGGCGACGGTGATCTCGTTGGCGGCGAAGAGGAGGCCCACGACGATAGCAAATTCCAGCAATAGTGAAACTACAAAAGGGTGTGCATGAGCTTGCTTGCATGCATGCGGGGGTATGAGTGAATGGAATCGAGGTACGGCTCATCGGAGAGAAAGGAAGGCTTACGGTGGTGTCCTGGCCAGAGATGAAGAAGAAACCCTAGCCTGAGTGATCCACTACATGAAAAGTCAATTAAATGAGTAGGGTGCTTAAGGGAGAGGTAAGACGCTTTGTGATGGAGTTGGGGAGGAGAAAAGCTCACCAGAGTTGCTAGAACACAGTGGTATGCTCGCCAGTGTCGCGATCAATTTGGTTTCTCGGTGTTTCAGTAAGCACGGTGCTCAAGAAACGCGTGCACGAGATTGAGGGGGCGAGCTGAAGAGCAAAGGCGCGATTGGGAGGCTTTGTAGGTACGGACGACTAAGGGCAAAGCACGAGTTCTCGCGAACACAACAGAACGACGTGGCTCGATTTCTCACCGTGGAACGTGAGATACTAAAGAAGACAAGGGGAAGAGATGCGTCACGTTGAGACGACAGGTTAGTAAGGGTGGCAACAGCAGAAATGATCGGTGGGCGCGTTCGTCAGAAATCGGGGGCAGCGCGACAATGGCAGAGTTGTCGCGGGTGCGCAGAAATGGAAGACGATCACTGTAAGTGGGCCCCACATGGTAGTGTGTGAGAGAAAGGGGTGAGTGCTAAGGGGGTTGGATAATTTTTAAACGTATAAAACTTACTTTAAAAATTACAAAAATTTTGTAGAGGCTCGTGACATAGTGCAGATTATTGTATAATTTTTTCATAATTTTATATTCTCTGGATTAAAATTCTGCAAAGGCTACTCTCTCATTAGATTCTTAGATCATGTTCAAAAAATTACTCAAATATTTATTTCCAGTGCTATGACTATACTTGTGAGTTTTTAGGATGATCTCCACTATACTCTCTCATGCCACGCCACTGTCAACCATCTTTTCTAACATTCGATTTTAGATTTAATTTGATTTATAATTTATGCACTTTTGATTTTTGAAAATACTTTTTCCAAAGAAATTCCAATAAAGAGTCAAGGAAACAAAATGCATTCAAAAAGTTCATTTTTTCTTATTTTTGCATGCCCTAGAATTTGGAATGTTACAGGATGCCATTATTCGCTACAAACACTGACATACAAAATTTCAGAAAGGTTTTAAGCAGGCTTTGTGCAAACAGCTACAAACTGATACAGGATGTTGGTCTGAGTACATTGCAGTAGCCAGTAGTACATCTTATTCAGTATTTGTAGTGTGTAATACAGAAGACCCACTGAGCAGCACATGTATAGATGCCATCAACGAGCTTCAACAGCTTGATTTCCACCTCTGTTGACAATTCTGTCGACGTACTCCTTTCTGAAATCATGCAACGGTTACAAAAGTCAACAAGAACGAGGACAAAAATAGTGGGAGGTACAAGAGAAAAGGAAAAATAAAGACAGAGAGCAAAGCTGAGATAAGTACCTAGCTGGGAGATGGTCCTGGGGACGATTGTACGGCGTCCAGACAGGCTCTCCCACAAAGAGCCGCATTGCCTGCAGAAACATAGTAAGAAAAAAGCGCAATATCACAGATCCATATTAGACTGTGATGTTCCTTATTTGATGGAGCACAGAAAAGGAAGCGAGCTTTAGGACATGAATATAAGATTAAGGGACACGACTGGTAGTTGAAATTCACAAAGACAATATAAGGCACAGGAGTGCACGTCATAAAAAGACAATTAGCTGTTTATAATTAGGCGTTGTGGGACTATAAATAAGTAGGCATTATCTGTCCACTTCAAAGAATGGCAGCTATCACTAATTAATTCACAAGTAAATGACACACACGGTTTTACGAAAGATTGTTCAGTCATTTTAGTTCATTTAGTATATACAAGTGTTAAGGAGACCAAAAGTCATGTGGGAACAAAGGTAGAAGTCATTTTAGTTCATTTAGTATATACAAATGTTAAGGAGACCAAAACTCATGTGGGAACAAAGGAAGAAAGTAAAAGATACCTTGATGTAGTTGTCACTGTCCAACGTGAAGCGGTGATACATTCCTGCAGGCAAAACAATCATTCCCCCTTTCTTCACTGCTATACGGATCCACTGATCATTTTGGTCCCTCACATCAAAGTATCCTTGAGAACATAAGAAAAAGAAATAGGTAAAGTAGATAGAAAGAATACCACCATGATTAGATAGAAAGAATACCACCATGATTATTACTGGAAATAAAACAGTTAATAGTTTTCTGGTCCTAAATGCCCAAAAATGTATAAAGAAGGTACCTACCACTGCCCTCAAGGCAATAGCGTATCTCTTCATCAGTATGCAAGTGTTCTTCAAAGAAATTCTTCAGCTTAGCCTCGTAGTTTGGCAACTTCTCTGGGCACACATCGCAAATGTCCTGCAGAAGGAAAAGCAGCACATGTTTGTCACACTTGTTTGCTTCTACTTCTTGCTTAGCATTTGAACCTTGCCAATCAAAATGGAAACACAGTAACAGTAAGTTGCCAAAAAAGTTCAATGACAAACCATGTAGGAGTATCCTCTGGCCTCACGAATTTTCTTGAGGTTCTCATCATTTTCCCAGTCATCAGCATTTAGGCACCAGCTTAATATTCCTAACTCTGGGTATTTGAAATGTGCACCATTTTAGCATCTGGCAGGTGTATCAACACTAGTTCTACTAGAGTTCATGCACAACTACAATAAATGATTTGAGCAGCAAATGCACAAACCTGAAAGTTTGTCAAGAGGAATGAACTCTTTGGGCTCACGATGATGAGGAAGCCTCTGGTCCTCTTCACTGTCATCCATGTACCATGCTTGGATGACCTCTTCCTTGCCATCCTAAGTTAGTAATAGCCATTCAAATGATATTGTATTGTTATTATGCAAAAAGTAAAATCTGACAAGTAACAAACGTGTCCAGAAAAGGCATCCATGGCCTAACATTATCCAATCACCACGTTATGAGCACCATAATTCATACCAGTGCAGAAACAGGTACAACCCATGCACTGAAGGAAATACGAAATTCTGTACAGCTTAGTGATAACATGAATTAACTGCAAACAGCTAACATAATTTACATCGTATCGAAATCCAACTGGTCATCTCACAAAACTACATTCTCATAAGATTATGAAATGCCAAAACAAACAAATGTTACAAAATCCATATTGAACATTTTTTTCTGGTGGTGCCCCAGGTTCACAGGACGTTAAGCCCTTATGAGCTAGGATTGTGCTCGATGATCTATCTGAAAGATTCTATATGAAGTTACTATGCATTAGACAGACTAACGAGCTCTATCCTACCTTTGGACCCAAACAAAAAATGTTCTACAACTAGTGGATGTAAAAAAAAATGGCAAAACCAGTATCCATATAGATTTTAGTTATATAAAACTACATCAAGTAGGCCAAGTGGCAACAAACTTAAAGGGGCCTCATACATTTAGTATCAACAGAAGAACCCTACTGAAGGAAACAAAGGGGGCCTGATCTGGATATGGATGGTGATAGTGCAAACTGATAAACACAGATGACTAGAATTGATGTTCATACTTCGTACCACTAAAATTATGAATATCTACAACTATTTCACTCCAACCTTTACATTTACTAAAGGTTTTGCCATTCCAGTATGTTTATCTTTAGGGTTACTAAACCAACAACACGAGAACGCCGAGTTGAAGACTGAAGAGCGACTCTCATGCTACATATTCCAAGCTCCAAGCTTTGGCGTGCTCTGGAGTCTGAATCGTCAAATCGATTAATTGAAGAGGATATATCTAATCTAATTTGAAGTTTCACATGTATGGTCTCCACCCTCAAATCTATTATTATCTGTAGCAGCCATCTCAATCTTTCGGGGGAGAAATCCCCTCTCCAATCTTTCTGTGCTCCAATTCACACGGACGTCTTTCGCCTATTCCTACCTAATTCTTGAACCGGGGCAATCAAGATCAATAAAACCTTGACGAAACATGCCCAAAAACAAGATAACTTTCTTGACGCAACAATTCCTCAACACTTGGGGCAGAAACAAGAGCAAGAAAAAGGATTAGGAAAAGAGAGTTTCTCGCACCTGGAATTCGTTCTCCATATCTGCAGTCTCGCACGCTGCTCTTGCCTTCCCCTTCTCTTTCGAATCCTCCCGAAAGCCTGGAAGCTGCGGACAGCCGACCACGGTATAAGGGTTTTCTATGAACCGCTTTGGCTTTAACACGAGCCGAGTGTTTTGCGGACATGGTCCTCCATATTTGTTTGATTTTGGTTAATCAATCTTTGTTGAGTGGAATGTGATATATTGAAAGGATAAGGCTGGTTTGAACGTGGGAATTTTTTTTCTAATTTATGCGAGAATTAAGTTGTTTCCCATAAAATTTTTGTGTTTCAGATAGGCCCGAAGATTGTAATTCCGGAGAAATTTAGATGTCTTTCCGTAACATCTCTTTGTCTGCTGCATGAAGCATGATGGCATGAGAGAACCATGGCGATGTTGGCAGTGTTGTCCGGTTCAACAGGACAAACTTTATGTAACCATTGTCCGACCACGATAAAACACGAACAGGTGTACACGTCAGCTGGTTGCATGAAAGTCCATTCCGCCCCCCTGTAGTTGATGACACATGAAGGACTTTTGCAATTCGTTTGCTGCAGTTTCACACTTTCGCTACCGTTAAGCTGCAAAAGGAAAGGAAAGGAAAGGAAAATTCTAATGGATTGTGTAAAATTCAACCCAACAGGCTAGAGAAGCGGACAAAGGACCTTTTCTTTTTTGCTTTTTTTATGGTTTTTTAGCTTGGTTTATTCGAATAGCTTTTCGAGCTTAAAGGCTATTCGCATCGGAGTTTTCACTATTTTAAAAAACATGAAAAAAAAAAGGCATCGGGAACGGCCTAAAAGAACGCAGGCGTTAACGGGCCTTTTTGTAGAAGGTCTTGTATTAAACTCTGCAGATCCCTTCTGTTCGTGGGCTGTGCAAGCTTGGGGCCCCAGTGGCTGCTTGGGCCCAATGTGATTCAATAGCGATGCAAGTTAGTCTCTGAAAAAAAACTAGGGATGCAAGTTTAAACATGTTGCCACGGGATTTTCTGTGATTGCTTCGTGGCTAATGCTGTCGTGTTGTTAGTTGTTAGGCAAGAGGCTGCAAGACCAAAACCCCATGGAAAAGATCGTGTACTTCACGCCGCCATACGTGCGGTAAAAACACAACGCGCGCCTAGACTATTTTCTCGAGAAGATAGGAAGAGACTGTGAAAAGATGATTTCGAAATTATCCAGCAAAGTAATTAAAATCTCGTGCTGAAGCTCTTGCGACCATGTTGTGCTAGAAAATGTTTGCCAAGCTATGCGGTTCACCTCCACTTTAGCTATTGGTTATTTCACTACTTTTGTCTGTACTTGAGGATTTTTCAGAACATTCAAGGTTAGGCTCGGATGCATGCACGATGAAACAGAGGGGTAAAAAAGGTAGCAAGCGTGCCCAGAATGCGGTAAAAATCTCTCGCTCTCACCTTCAATTCACCACGGCCGGTCACACAGAGGACACTGGCCCGCTGCAGTACACCGCCACTTCTCGCTTTCACCGCTGAAAACACCTTACACGAGGACGGCAAGCGACGCAGACGTCCTACTTCGATTCCCCTCAAAGCGGCCAGCCCCCGTTAAGGCAAACCATGAAAGATATGATACTCGCCAGCAGCAATGGCCTATCCTCGCTACGATATATACGTGCGAACGTAAGATGTGTCGCGGTATGACAGTAGGGGTCGGCGGACACAATCACTTCCGGTCTTTGCCAATTAATTGGCGATGCTCCCCATGCATCGCCAATGTGACTTCCCCCATGCTTGCTTGCATCTGCCTAGAGGTAGGCAAGACCTGGGCTCGCCAAGCTTCGGACCACGTTGTGTCGTATCGTGTCGGTCTGTCGCGCCTCTAGTCAGGTCTAGGTATAGACTAAAGTTCGTCATGCTGTGTTGGCTAAGCCTAGCCTGAAATAACTATACACGGCTACGGCGACAATAGAGGCGGCGGTCGTCATCTTCATTTCTCTCGTACCCGTCTTGTTAAAAATTAGTTAAAATTGAATTAGTTGCATAAAATATAGACATGTAATAACGTAAATATTTCAGAGAAAAAGTAAAATTTTCTTGATATTTTAAAAATATAATGTTACTATCTCGTTAAAAACCTTACGTCATAAAGTAGGGTTTTCCGAGTAAGGAAAAGAGTATAGTAACAATATGTGTTGTCAGGTGTTGAGGAGGTCGTACACTGTCCTAGCAATGACTGGCGAGGCAAATGAGGCAAGATGCAGCGCGGTCTGTCGACAAAGAGACAGGGTAGGGGAGGCGGCAGCCAAGTTTGGTCCGGAGCTTCGCCGTGAGTCAAAGGGAGGAATTAAGAAAGATGTCAGGGTGGGGCTAGCAAAGCGTACAACTGTTGAGGGGATTACATAGGCATGGTAGTGGCGGGCGAGGTTGTGGCGGTGACAAACGGCGGCTAGGTGGGTTGCTCAGTATTTTACCGAATAGTAAACAGTGACGACCGGTGGATCTTTGCACAAATGGCTGCAAGGAATGACAAGATCAACGTGAGAGAGTGCCAAGGGCTGGAAAAGGTGCGGGATTGGGTGAAGATCCAATTGAAACTAAAATTTAATGAAATTCAAATGCATTTTGAAATTTGGGCTATTTTAGTTACACATCAAATAATAGATTCATGGTGCCCGAAGCCAAAGATATAAGTATGGAAAGAGGAGTGAATAGATATGGTGATGTTAATAGTCATACAATTTCTCTTCCGAATCCTCATATTTATAGCTATAAGGGAGGATCTGTACACAAATGCGCCCTAGAGAGGTTTACTACTAGGAGTATCAAGGGCGGATTTGGGCCCGTAGCAAGATGGGCTTCAGTCTGGGGCATGAAAGAATTACAAGTGTATAGCTCAGGTAATTTCAACCTATCCCAGAGTATAAATTCTATAATTCAGCCCATGTTATTCCTAATTCTCAGCCTTCTTCCAACGAATGGAGCCCATTTTCTATGCAGGCCACATCCCTTCTGTAGCCCCGCTCCAGCCCAAGCCCACGATCTACAGCCAAAAATGCCTGGCTCTTCTCCAGTCTTCCCTAGCAACCCCAGCCCCCTTCAACCCTAGCGCCGCCTCTCTGGTCTACATCTAGCCATCTCCATGAGTCTCCTAGGTCCCAACCACTGGCGCTTGGGTCGCGCATCTTCAAGCGTCGCACCGCTGTCGACGTCCTTCACCCTCCCCTTGGTCCCTCGTGGTTCGCTGGCTGGCTGGCAGCAAGGCCCCTTGGCGAGTCGGCCCCTCCCCTCGCGGCTCACGTGATGGCCGACATGGCGTGCTTGGTGGCAAGCCTCCTTAGGCCTCGGCACCTTAGCTCCACCCCCTTGCGGCTCACGACTCATGTGCTGGGCTGCTGGTTTGGCCGGTGCCTGGAGCCCCGGCAGCAAGCCTCCTCAGCCCTCGTCCCCTCGGCTGCTCGATGGCTCGGCCCCTCCCCTCGCCACTCAGGTGGTCTTATAGTCGGCCCCCTGTGTGTGACATTGTGAGTATGATTGTATAAATCATGAATGCAAATATGCAATTGCTCATTTCAATCTTTGATCTCTCTGTGAGCTAGTTTGAATTTGACTACTTGAGTATTTGACTCAGTGAATTGTGAATTTAAAAATCAAAATTATTTTGAGTATGAATTATTTGATTTCATTTGTGAATCAGACATTGATGTTATTATAATTTGCTATATGTAGGACATTAGGACAATCAGATGTAGAAAATTTAGAAACACAATATGAAGAGGACAAACAATTTGCAAAACGCATTTGCAAACCTATATCATATAACAAGGAAAAGGTATATGGACTTCAACCATTTGCAAAACACATTTGCAAACCTAGATCATATAACAAGGAAAAGGTACATAGAGTTCAACCATTTGTAAAACACATTTGTAAAGTATAGTCACATGTTGCAAAGATTAGATGCATAAGTCTCAACTATTCGCAAATAATAATATCATGTCATGAAGAACTAGAGTAAGTGAGATTGAGCTATTAATACATGATGATGCTCAAGCTACTAGACAAAGATCCCTTTTAATAGTACGATAAACTTATACTAGCAATCCAGTCTTTCAACTAAACACCAAGACCGATAAAAGATTAGAAACACATTCTTAGGTTTAGCTAGTTATACCTTTGCCTTGAGCATTCATTTGAATCTTAATGATGCATATTTTCACTTTAAGTCTAGATCATTATTTTCTCTTGACTTGACGACCAACTCATGATCATCTCCTTTTCGAGATCTTGATATGCATCAACACATGATGCATCCTCTTTTTGATGGTCTTCAACTCATAAAGTCATTTTCTATCCTGAAGTTTTACTTGATGATTTTCAACATATGAAGCTATCCAAAATCTTCACCATCTTGGAATATAACCTATTCATCCAACTCATGAAAAAAGTTAAATCACATAATGTGATTATCATTAATTACCAAAATATACCATTAACTCATAATGGTATGTTTAGATTCTTCAATATTCTCTTTGGTAATTGATGATAACCACCACAATTGTAAATAATTAAATATAAAATTATTAAACTTAAAGTGCAGTACTACCGTCATTATAAGTCCGGCAGTTCCGCTCTCCGGTAGTACTGCTTAGGAGTTGTAGTTATACCGCTCTGCGGTAGTTCCGCCATTCAAACTCCGGTACTACCGTTTTTAGAGAGACTAAGGGCATGTTTGTTTTAGCTTCTGGCAGCTGCAGCTACTCCCAGAATCTGCAGCTCCCCCAAACAGTCCAGATTTTCATCCAGATTCTAAGTAGCCAGAAGCTACAGAATCCAGAAAATAAACTAGTAGCCGGTGGGGTTATCCACTTCTTGATTCTCGACTAGCTAGATACTCGTGGTGCTTCTCGAATCTACAATTTGAAACAAACAGGCCCTAAGTGTTTTAAAAGGTGCTCTCTGAAAAAAAACATTCCGCCAACTACATGTTGGTACTTTCGGGTTCCAGTAGTTTCGCACTACCATTCCGGTCATACCGCACTGCGGTAGTACCGCTAGATACACACCGATATTATCGATTTTCCTGTCAATGCACAGTTGACTTTAGAATTTAAATTCAAATGCATGCATGATCTTTGTCTCGAGCCATGTCGATCTTCTTATCAATCTTAGCATACATCTCCAAGTAGTCAAGTAAAATCTGAAACTAAATCTTTTAAACACTTCATAATCATGTTAGTCCCATACACAAATAATTGAGTATAAAACAATATGAGTTAATGTTAGTATATATGAACTACACAAGTTTTATATACTCAAAGAATATTTTTCAAAGTAGAGATTCCAATATATGTGGAAAAAGAAACATAAATCAATACTAATGAAACCACAAAATATAGAATAAACTCTCTCTAAATATGTGCATACAAGAATATATAATAAAAACATATGCATATATTCATTTTAGACTTTTGGTGGAGTTTAATCTCTATTTTGGATCTAAAAAATGTACTAAAATATAAATGAATGTAAGTGTCGAATACATACCTCTTTTAATTCACTTTTTCATTCAAATGAGACTAAACCATATCATAATCAATCAAATACATTAGTCTCATAAATCATTTGTCATTTATCACATCAAAAAAGACTAGACAATATCATTATTAATAAGCATATTAGTCTCATAATAATATTTCTCATATAATAGAGTTTAAACTTACAGCCGTTCAATATAACCTCTTTTATGGCAGTAGATATATCGACAGCCGTATATATATGAGCTATGAATGAACTCCGATCGGCTATTCATTATGAGCTAGCGCCCTGCCTGTGCACTTCGTCAGTACTCGTTCGTGCATGTCATCACTCGATCGTCTCGGTGTGGACCAAAAGGCAAACAAGACGAGGAGGAAGAATAAAGGGCAAGAAGTCTGGCTAGCAGTGGGCCTCCCTGTGGCTGGTGCGGTAGTTGCAGAGTAATTAGGAGACGACACGCATTGATTGGTTACTCGAGCCAGACATGCATGCACCAACACCAACAAGCAAGCAGCTATAGTAGCAACAGCCACAGTGTGCACGCATCTATATGTAGTTCTTCACGTACGTACGTACATGCAAATGGCTAGCTAGGTAGCTGATGCTTTCCAATTACTCGAACAGTGTTATGGGTCGACTTGGGAGGAGATCGATGAAGGGAGAGGTGCATGCATCGATCCATGTATGTGGAGTGCCGTGTCTTTGGCGCATGCATGTATGCATGTGGTGTACATTGTATCGGATTGGATTGAACAAGGTCTGCATCGAGTATGGAGGAGTTTATAGCATTTATGGCGTTTTTTGATCAAATATTTTATAAAAATAATGATCATAATATGAACTTCGAAAAAATGATGTATTTATCGTATGAGCACCACACGGTAGCACTGGGGGCGACACCTGACTGGTGCCGCACAGTCATCACACGGCAGCTGGTTAGTTAGCTAATTAGTTAGGTAATTAGGGACTTCATTTAAGTGTACTGCATGCACTAAATTTTAAATATAGCAAATGAGTTTGAAAAATTATGAAAATTTATATGAATGCTCCCAACATATCGTACTTGATTGTGTATTTTTTTTGTTATCCGTCTTAAATTTCACAAAAGAATTCATTTGATGGACACCCGTTCATCACAACCAAGTGATAAAAATTAGGATGGATAAAAATACGAAAAAATACACAACCAAGTACGTTGTGTTGAGAGCCTCCACATAAAATTTCATAATTTTTTGAGTTCATTTGCTATATCTAAAAATTTATACAAACATTACACTTGAATGAAGTCTCTAATTACCTAACTAATTACCCTACTTAATGCTGACTAAGCGGCCGCTGAACACCGTTCTCGCAAATATGGTTCAAAAAGCGCCAAAAAAAACGTACAGTCGCACACTGTACGCCGGCCGGCCGGCCAAAAGGTTGTGTCATCTCAATCGGTCCTTGTACGTGCACTGTTTTATTTCACCTTTACCGTATTATAGGTATAGCACGTACGCGTTGTTGATCTGTTTTGCCGCCATGGGCCAACTCACCAACCAACCGTGCGTGTGAGCCCGTCCATGTCCATATATGACCGATCAGTGCATTCAAATAGCTAGGTTTTGCACTGTGTGACAAAGCGAAGGCCAGCTAATTGTACGTACTACCAGGCCCTGGTCCTTGTGCACTGTGCCTGAGTTGATGCATATGACGACACCCAACCCAGCTATGTATGTGCACACGCCCTAAATATCAACTCGTTAATTTTTACATCCTCTTATATAGCTTGCATATTGTACACACTTGGGCATATTAGATAGTTATTCCTACATCACATACATGAACAGATGCCCGGCGACTAAGCCAATCCAGGCCGTGAACTCGTCACGTCATGATCTCAAAACACTCGATCTGCCACGGGCTCGATCCTCCACCGTGTCGTCCAAGAGGAAGGAGAAATGTACAGCGTACGTACGTGCCCCGTGCGTAGGAACAGAGGGCAGGACCTGAGCGGTGGGCCCACAAGGGGGTGCGGGTGGTGTACGCAAAGGTGTTGGTGTTCGTGGATTTTTGCGGGTCATTCACTGGGCACACAGCACGGGACCGCCCCCTCGTGCACCCCATGCCGAAGTGACGGAAATGACCCCAACACGCACATGACGGGCCCACGTGTCGGGGACGATTCTCCCGCCAGGCGGGGTGGGCCCGGCCGGGCACAGCAGGCAGTGGTGGGCCCGCGCGCGACCGCACGTTCGCCCCGGTCAAGACGGGCCCGGCTGGCTGGGCTCGAGCCTCGAATGCTCGATGGTTCGGATCGAGCCAGTCCGATCCGGGTCGCACCTTACTCACCAAGGCACCGCAGGTCCGTAGACTCGGCTCACGAATCTGTGTGCTGTTACCGCCTTACCGGTGTACGAGTACGGGTGGGTGGTCAGCGGTCAAACAGGGAGGGAAGAGTTACGGTGCCAAGGAACCAATGGGAGGGGAACACGTAGTACCTCCGCCCGTCGTGCCCGGTGGGACCATGGCAAAAGAGAAAGGAGACTGGTGGAGATGGTGGGCACCCACGCCATGCATTAATAGTTGACCGGTCCATGCAGGGCTGGCTATTGCTCGTGCTTGTGCACCCTTTTCCTTGCTCCCCCACCCCAGCAGGGCGATGGACGGATTCGCTGCAAACAGTGCCACCCAGTTACCTCCATACTTGTCTCACATGGCATGGCCATTCCAGAAAAGAAATTCACCCAGAAAGGCAGAAACCCAGTCAAAATGCACAAAGTTGAGCATTTTAGCTCCAGAGTACGGAAGCCAGCAAAACTACGCCTTAAAAAACTTAACAAAATATGTATACACACAACACAAGCCTGACTATGTTACATGTTGGTCATCAGAAAACGATCTATGGAATGGTCCAAGAGATGTCAGACCCCTATGGGACAGGTCCCCGGTGGTCTTGCACGTGTGGCAGTGAGCCCGGCTTGTGCCCCTTTTCACAATAATGTGTTAACCCCTTCGCCTTTCCCTGCAGCATAGATATCCGTTGCCCTTTCGGTGGTACGATGGTACTGCTACAAGCATAGTCTACTAGTCCTGACTACCTGTGCAAGCGTGCAGACAGGATGTTATTGCAAGATCCACGCACAAGCATACTGCCTGCGTGCGTGCGTGGAAGTGGAACCCCGCACGGCAATCTACACGTGATCCGCACCCTCCGTTTCCGATCGGACGACATGCACGTACGCCGTGTGTCCGAACGGCACAGCACAGTTTAGGAGGACCTTGATGGTCGCGTGAGGCAACTGGCTAGCCACTGTGTGTTTGCATCGTCCTGTGGTACGCAACAGATATCTAGGCGGCACGAGACATGGCAGACGACGAGCACATGCGCAACAGCACAGGTGGGTAGCATGAGTGACCGGAACAACGTAACCCTGCTCAAAGAAAAAAATACTGGCAAAAAACGATTCCTGTAGCAGCGATTAGCGAAATAGGAGCAGAGTAAACCGTGAAAATGGGCACAAGCTGTCCGCTCCATTGTAATTGGCAAAACCCGCAGACAATGCAAGCGCTAGCAAGAGGATACTAACAATGTATACATACGACTAGCTACTTTATGCAGTAGGTGGTACTAATATTCTATACTATGTGGAGTCTGGAGTGGGGTTTACCGGTTTAGGCCGTGTTTATTAGAGGTTATGCTTCTGATTTTTATTTTTTTTAATTTTATATTTTTCTTTTAATTTTATATTTTTTGTATAATCTGTGATGATAAAATTTTTTATTTCTTTTACATTGTCTGTGATGATACAATTTCTTTATTTTTAAAATTTAATTATGTTGAAAAAACTAATAGCAGATCTTTTCCAAGATCAATCTAAATGCATAAATACAACTTCGGGTGGGTTCTTTTCAACTGTGGCTGTGGTTTTGAATTCTGGCTGTTCGCAAGAGACAGTACGCAGAGAGAAATAATCACATGCAATTTTGGGAGGTATAGCTGAATTTGGTACAATATCTATTACAATTAACTTATAAACTCTGTTTTAAAAAGACATATCGTGTAAGAGCTAGTTATTATAACAAAAAAAATGAAAAGCTGAAGCCAAATGCAGACGGAACCCACCCTTCATTTCAACTTCCTCAGAAAAAACTTCATTTCACAAACGGTGTATGCAGTCACCATAGTAAATAAATGCCACCGTTCATCGCTGTTCGCAAAATGCAAACGAAAGAACAAGAAAAACACTACATTGCTTGGGACAGTATTTGTGAGACAACAGAAAGGCCATTTAATATATATTGTACGATGAGTATTTGATTTTGTTTATATTTTATTGTTAAAGTTTGAGTTTAATTTTATATCATTTGCTCTTTTGTTTTTGTTATTAGCTGGGCAGTGGTCTGATTGGCCTGCAAAGGCGGTTTGACTAGTATGCTAGAGCGGTCTAATCGGCCATGGATGGTGGTATAACTGTGGTCCAGTGTGACCGACCGTGAAGAGCAATACAACCAAAAACATGGTGTGATTGATTTTTAGTTGGTGGTATGTTTATTCTAGGGATATGCTCGTTGAGTTGCGAGAAGTTTTTGAGAGCGGTGTGACTAACGATGTAATGGTGATCCAACCGGAGATCATTGGGCAGTCTGGCCAGCATGGGCGTAGCGGTAAGACTGGTCCTTTTTTACCGGGTTTGACTAGGGTTGATTAGGGTAGTCTGATCAGCCATTGGTTGACAGTTGCACTGGCTTTTGCTGAGTTGAGTGGTTTGACTATGTACACGAAATGGGTGTTGTTGCTTGGGTGTGACATGTCGTATGACTAACATGAGTTAAGTGCGTAGAACTTGTGCTCGACATGGTTGTTTGATCTTGGTATGTGTAGGTTTCTTAGAGGACATAGCGGTCAACAGTAATAGACTAGGGCTAGACGGGGGTGCTAAAGTCTGGATCTTGACGGCATGGAATGCTTGGTGGCAAGTCAATAGGGGCATATAGAGTTGAAGATGAAGCACATAGATGCTTCAAGGAGAAGGAAGCGTGATAGAGAGGTATTTTGGTAAATTATCTAATACTGAAAAAAGTGATAGTATGTGAAACTGCAGCGGTGGCTGAAGTGGTTTAGATCATGAATGTGCCAAACACAAGGAAGGTTGAATCAAAACCGGGTCGTGATTCTCATCCTTGACTTTGCTTGGAATATGTTCCCATTATTGTGAAAGTTTGTACTAAGTTTTGAAAGATTTAGAGCTGTGGTTTTTAATTGGCTCTTTTGGAGGTTTGATCCCTAGCTTCCTTTGCTCCTGCCCGAGCTCCGATTAGACTAGCATGTGTCACCAATCAGACCATCCAACGATCTAACCAACTGTGACCTACGGTTAGATTGGCAAATCGGTTAGATCACCACCTCATTGCGGTAAGACCGCCAGAGAATGTTTTTAGGCTTGGTTCTTGTAGTGTTAGTTTGTAGGCTTCATGAACTTGGTTTTTGCTATGTGTTTTGAAGCTATAGATAATCTAGAGGTTTGATTTGATATAAAAAAAAGTGAGCTCCAACTCACCCTCTCTGGTCACCTTTGATTCTACCGTGTTACAGTCGGAGTAATGCTTATTCTTTTTGCCCCTACATCGAGTTAATTAGCAAGATTGATGCAGACATGCAGTCTGTATTAAACATTACATATACATCATGATGATTTCAGGTGGATTTCGGCAGTGCCAAAAAATAACGAGGGAATCATGAACCTTAGATTAGTTTTTGGCGTCAGAGTTAGTGAACAATTTATCGAACAAGTGTTGGAATAGTTCTATATTGGTTGTGAAAGGGTAAGAGATTTAATTTAAAAGTGAAGGAGTCTCTCTGGTATCAGAGCCCGGTTCTAACATCTCTAGCCCAATGGACACTAACTGTGTGAACGCCTGATGAACTGTGACCCTGAGGGACTGTCGGTGTACGGTGAAGGGGCACCCTAAGGGACCGTCGGTGTACAGTGAAATGACAGTGAACGACTGAGAGACGCCAATGTGTGAAGGGAGAGATTATTGGAATAGTTCTACATTGGTTGTGAAAGGACAAAAGATCTAACTTAAAAGTAGAGGAGTCTTTCACTTCATTAACTAACTTTTAAAGTAAGAAGGCTCTTCCGATCTACTAAAGAGTAGTACCATATAGAACGAAATAAACTACAGAAGTGATTTTTTGGTGCTCAGTGCATCGAAGTCAATGCTGTCTATCTAAACACAGAACTGAAAGAACACCTCATGTCATTTCATTACAGTTCTTTACTTCACCTTTACTTCAGAATAGTAAATATTACGCTACACGTACATATACTCCCAACTATGATAACAAGATACAACCATGACATAATTAACAGTAATAGTAAGTATGTGAGTGCATACTGTAGATGGTCTCGAAGGGGTATTGGAGACCAAGAGTCCAAGATCCTGCAATTAAGGGGCACTCCTAGTACATAGGATGCTCTTAACTCATGGGAGCAAAGAGACCAACAGATATAGGATCGATCGGGTACAAACACCATCGTTATCAGAAACCGACTGCTAGCTTGGGCCATAAAGACATCTACCACACAGCACAGACACACCAAACCCTCCATCCATCCAGTGCTACCTCTCGCTCTCTCGCGCCCGTGCGAGCTGAGCATTCCGAAGGAGAAAAGGCCGGAGGAGCGATCTGGTTCAGATTCAGATTCAGATCAGGTCAGGTCGTCGATCAGACGGGCAGGGAGAGCTAGCTAGATCGATCGGACGCTTCTCGCACAGTGCGTCTCGTCGTCGGTCGTCCGTCGATGGACCACACACGTACACGTCGCCGTGCGATCGAGCCAGCAGCAAAGCGCCTCTCACGCATGGTAGGGTCCATGCAGACGCAGGCAGGCGCTAGTGCACCAGTTCGTGCATGCATGCACGAGGGGCCCAGGAGCAGTCTAATCCAACGTCGTAGGAGTAATATTTCCAATCAATCAAGCCTAGGCTCGAGCTAGCTAGCTAGGGTCTACGCGAAACGAGGCAGGACCCATTCCACGTCCAGCCCCGTGCACCGGAGGAGGAGCCGAGGTGAGGTGAGTCGATCGTGCAGAGTGCAGGTGGCCGTGCGGTGCCGCGCCTGCGTGGCATGGTCGCTTGACCCTCCTCTCGCTCGCTCCAGCACGTCCACTTTCGTCCGATCCAAAGCTTCTCGCTTTTGATCATTTCAATGTGACCCTTTGGCCTGATGGGAATTGGGAATCCAATTGCCGGGATCTAGTCTTACGTGCATAAATATTTCATTGTTTCCTGGACTGTTTATTTCTTCCATCCGTGAGGGAGCTTAAGGTCTGGACTGGTTTTTTTTTAGCAACTCGACTAGTTTTTTTTGCATATACTCCCTCCATTCTTCTTTACTCAACCTTTTTTTTAATTTTTATGGTCTTCAAGATACAAATTTAACCACTATTTTTATAATTTTATATTGAAATATATTAATAAAATTATAATATTATAAAAATATTTTAACGACAATCTAATAATATAATTTTTATATAATTAATTTAAATAGTTTTAAATCTATTGATGAAAAGTTTAGCAACGGATTCTAATAAGTTAAGTAAAAAAAGAACAGATTGAGTTTTTTTTTTTTTTTGTAAATTTGCATCGAACCTCTCTACACTTGTGGTATTGTCTCAGTCTAAACTTGCTCCCATAGTCTGTTAGATAATGGAAGTAGCTGAGTTGGACGCTGGCACGGCAAAACAGAGATGGCGTGGTCTTCTTCTTCCTCTGGTCTAGACAAGGACGAGAGAGGAAGGCGATGATGACCTCGGGCTCCACACGCCGGCAGCAGGAGACAGGCGGCGAGTCCCCAGGAATGAGCAAAACGGAACGAGGATGACGAGGCGAAGCTTAGGGTAGTGGTGGTTCGGGGTTTAGAACAGCGGGGAGGTGCCGGCGACGAGTAGCGGCGGTTCTGTCATGGTATCGACGGCACCACTGTGGTCGAGGAAGAGGAGTGAACGCGTCAAAAGATGGGGGACAGTGAGGTGATACTCATGTGCAAAGCAATTTGACCGAGGCCGACCGCAGGCGACGAACGGCCGCGGTGAAACCAACTGAGATGTGAGGAAGAAGATGACTGATTCGTCGTGCTCGGTGAGCGAAAATCGAATTACCTTGGAGAAGTGAGGGAGGAGGAGATGGAGCACGACGTGACGCATTTGGATTTTCAGGAGGATCACAAGAAGAACAGGGACGACGGTGCGTGTCTGCCTCCCCGTACGACCATGTTGTGGCTGGGGAAATATAGTAAAAGAAAGAGCAAACGACCGTTGCGTAGCTTGGAGTCCGCAGCCAATTAATGAAAAAATCACACTTTTAATTCGCACATTACATGGGATTGGATAGAATTGCAACTTCTGATCGTAGGCAAGTGGCGGCACAGGAGCAAGAACTTCTTCTGTTCAATTGTGCTAGCGCCTACCACCCCGTCCCCCTGGCTTGGCTTGCACCGAGGGCTAGCAACGAGCCAAAAGGCCAATAGGATAGCTAGCACCGTACGGTGTACATGGCCTCATGAAAACGGTGAATTGGACCTGTGATGCAGACGAGAGTAAATTTAGAGAGCTCAAAAATAAAATGTAAATTTAGGGTGTTAAGGAGACGACAATACAAGTTTAGATGGTTGCAGTGTAATTTACTCACATTTTTCAGTACTAATTGAGACACGAAGGTTCACTAATTAACGAAGTACATAGCTGCCTTTTGCGAGTGAGATTGATCTAATAGCTGCCCTTCTTGTTTCAGCTTTAACTTTTGACTTCTAACTTCTAGTTCATTATTCTTAAATTTTATCCTTTTCTGACTTTTTAGCTTTTATTGAGCTTTTCTGCTTTTTTTGCTTTTTTTGTATTCGTTTGCATTGTCCGTAATGGGATAAACTATTTTTTAATTTTTAAATTTAATTACGTGAAATAAGCCATCATCAGCTACAATACAAAGTAAGCCATAAGCTAGCTTATTTAGGGCCTGTTCTTTATGACTTTTGGCTAAAATTTTTGAATTTTGATTGTTTGCGACTGAGATTATGAAAAGAGATACTCGTTTGCGGTTTTGACTGTTACAGATGTTAGGTTTTTAATATGTATTATAATTATTTTGTAGACTCTGTTTTTTTAAAAAATACTCTGTTTAAAAGATAGACATTATAGTAAAACTAAAAATTGCTTTTAAAAGCCGTATCAAACAGGGAGGCCGAACTGAAGCTCCCTTATTTTCTTTCTGACCAGTCAATAGGGGACACAACATCTTCACCTCTCACCTTCCTCTGACCCCTCTTTCGTTCAAACACGGCTGCAAAAACGCATCTCATTGATCTCAATTAGGAGGCCCGTTTGACTACCCCTAGCTAGCCATAGATAGCTTCTCTTGCTCCCGGGCTTGCTGCGAGCCTGCGACCAACACTTAACAGGACATGTGATGCATAAAGCATACACCTAGCTCTCGTCTCGCCGTTGCTTCTCGTGGTGCATGCTAGCCTGCCCTTTAAGCCCCATTTCAAATAACATTTGGCTTCTGCTATTCATCGTCGTTATAAACACGTTAGCTTTTTAACATAGTTTTTTTCCTTTACATTATTTATAGAGGTATAATTATTTCTTTTTTATTTTTAATTAAATTACTTAGGTAAAAGCTCTGGATACGTTTCAGCCGAAAAACCAGAAACCAAATCCGTCAGCGCCAGCCGAATTGAACGGCCCCGAGGCTCGCTCACTGATTGGGCTCACTAAAAAAAATATCTTTAGGTGTAAGTTGCTACTACCACTAGTCAGGTAGAAGAGTTGTTAGGACATGTCGCGGCCGTTGATTTGATGGCTCCCTTCTCGGGGGACGGCACGAGGACCGCCGTTGTCTTGGATCGAGCCATCGTCTAGGGTGTCAACCCTGAAATGTGCCCATCCATCCATGCATCGATCTTTTATTAGCTGTGGCTAATGATCCCCGCTTGGCTTGCCTACAGGGTGTGAAGACATGCGCAAGATCGATCGAGAGCCACCTAATTTTGTGATGATTTTGGAGGAAATCATTAGAGCAAGTAGTGTTTCATGTCTGAAAAAGTATTCTAAGCAATCGCGGTTTCTGCTCCTGCAACTCTCGCTTAGCTCCATATATCAGTGACTAGTCGTTATGAGAGTAGTTAAGAAACTGTTGCGCATAGCACTTTCCGGAGAAATTAGAATTTGCATGCATTGTTTGTTTTCGCTTGAAGTCTATTTGGAACGTAAGAGTTCTGATAGCAATTTTGCTAGAGGGCTTGCAAGTCATTTTTTGCCGGGCTTCTGTGTTTTTGGGAGAGTACTACCGCATGTAGTGGTATTGCTTTTAGGGACCGACAGGTGTTAAGAACAATAGTGTCAGAGACATGTGCCACCAAGTGTACTTGGTCCTCTAATCGCTCGAATTTATAAAATCGATCGAAGAGAAAGCTGAGCAGGACACGAAGGATTGACGCACTAGATCGATGTGATGGCTTTTGCAGCTAGGAGGAATAAAGGAGCCTATAAATGTCTATCAGTGGCCAATCCATGCAAGTAATGCGATCGAGCAGCAGGGAAGCGACGCGACACTGTGGTGCACCTAAACCTTCGAGCGTTGGCGTACCACATCTCCAATGACCCATCCATCCATCCATCCTTCCTTCCAGCTAGTCATCCGTCCATCCATCTTCTGCACTGGTCAACATGAGCCGCAAACTAAATTGAGAAGTGCAATGGTTTTTTAAGCTGCAAACTCAACATGAGCTTACTTAATTGATGTGCAGAAATGGAGTCGCCATGTTTTCTAATCTTATTTTCCTTTCAAGATAGGGGAATGGGTGTGTGTTCGAATCCCAACAATCTTTTCTTTTGAAAAGAAAAATTCCCACGCACGATACTACTGTCCTTGATCTTTTTTCTTTTTTTTTATTCTTTTGTATTATCCGTAATAGACTATCATGTTTTTTATTTATTTTTTTAAAATTTAATTATATTAAATAAACCAACTCAACTCTAGTAAAAAAATAAACCATCTATAGTAAAAAAATCATAAATCACCGTTATTTTGAACACCCCGTATTCTTTTGTTGCTATCTCGGGTTATATCCCATTGCAGTACAAATAACCTTGAGATCAATGACCGAATCAAGTACGTGATTACCTAAAAACACACGCGCCTTCAATCAAGGTCACTGACTCAGTGTAAGTAACTAGGACTTGTTACCATGAATATGATTGATCTCCCTTGCGGAATAGCGATGAGGCCGGCCGGCCGGCCGGCCGAGGAGTCAGGGTACGTACGCAGCGATCGGACGGTGCACGGGCCAGCAGCACCGTGTGCCAGGTCCCGTCCCCGCACGAATCGCGAAGCAGCGGCCCCGCCGAGAAGACGACGAGTCCAATGGCCGCTGCCGCTTGCCCGCGACGACGTACGCGAGCAAACCCCAAAACCAACGCCGAATCCTCCTCATCGCACGCTCCAAATAGCCATCACGCGCGTTGGCCCCCCAAAATACACACTCCCGGCAGCACGCACAACCCACTCACCCGCTCTCTCTCTCCCTCTCAAGCCTGCACGGTCCATGAGTACTGGCGCGCACACGCCGCTCACTCCCTCCGGCGTCACTCGGCGCCTAGCTAGATAGCCTGCTCTTCTCCCCTCTTCCCAGCTCTGAGCCGTCGGCACGTACGTACGAGATCTAGCTAGCTAGCTGAGCTCGCGCGCGCGCGACCATGGGCTGGGCGAGCAGCGGCCGCAGCCGTCGACGCGGTCTTTCCGCCGCCGCGCTCTACCTTCTCCTCCTCCTCTTCTTCGCCGCTGCCCTCGGTAACGACGCATCACATACTCCACCGCCGGTTTCTTTTGCATTATCTAGGCTAGCTTTAGCTAGCTCTCACACGTATGTGCGCGTGATGTGTTTCGTGTGTGTTCTGCAGGGGCGTGCGCATTGGCGGCGACCGGGAGGAGCGGCGGCGGAGCAGTGGAGGAGGAGTACTACTTCTGGGGCCCTGCGTCGGCGGCGGCGCGGCGGAGGCTGGTGGGCCCGGGGTCGTCGCCGCCGACGTGCCGGAGCCGGTGCGAGGGGTGCCACCCCTGCCGGCCGGTGCACGTGGCCATCCAGCCCGGCCGGAGCTTCCCGCTCGAGTACTACCCGGAGGCCTGGCGCTGTAAGTGCGGCGACAAGCTCTTCATGCCCTGATCGCCGAAAAAGCTTCATCTGCACATATGCTTCATTCACTCCGGTTCACCTCGCTCACGGATGCTAGCTAGCTCTTCCCGACCGGCTGGGTAGCTACGGCTGCACGCACACAGCTACCTAGCTAGAGACATGGGGCACACGTAAGGCAACCAAGAAGCTAGCTAGAGGAGGGAACGCAAGGAGATTTATGGAAGAAAAATTAATCATGGAGGCTTCGATCAATGGATTGATGTATGTATGTAAGAACATTGTTGAGTTCTTGGAGATTTAAACGGGTGTAATGTTGTAAGCAGCCGGTTGTGTTGTGTACAGAGAGGGAGCTAGCGAGCGAGAGATCGATCGATCGAGATGTTCATGCTGCCATTTTGTTTCTTTTTCCTCCTCTCTCCCTCTCTTTTGTTTTCTGATGTTGGTTCCGTTTCGGTTTTGGGGAGTAATTTTCCGGCTAATTTCATCGATCTATGCTGTGAACTTTTTAATCAGCGGGACATAGTGTGTTCGGTTTGTGCTGCTCAATTCTTGCCCCATGGTATCATCTTCTTGCAGAGGAGCTGTGGAGGGGATGAAATTATGAAAACTAGCTACTTTCCTTCAGGTCCGTCTGATGCCTGTCGGTGTTCTTGTGCACGGTGCATCCGTGCGTGCAGTACTCAAGGAAGAAATTTTCCCATAAAAACTTTTGAGCACACACACACATACCACATGACAGAGCATGTGTCGTTCAGAAATCAGTTTTGTTGTATATATAGTATGAGACTGCGCAGAAAACCACAGAAAGGAGCTTACAGCTACCCCCCAAAGATCAGAGGGGAACTAGCTGCGATAAGAGGAAGGAGAGGAGGGGAGCAAATTATGGTTCTGTTTTTTTTTTTAATTTTTAAAAGTTATTTTTATAGTAAATAATTTTCTATGGTAGCTTTTAAATAGATCGTTTTTTAAGTAAGATCTATTAGTTAATTGTATTATATATTATAATAATTTTATTTATATCGATTAAAATTACATATAAATCTATCTTTTTACATGCTGTTACTACCTATTAATTAAAATAAAAACTATCATCCAAAGCTAATATAAATGTTTCGTATATAAGCCTTATCGGATGCTGCCACGTGGCTCTTCAGATATGTTCGAGGACAGTATGACTGGAGAGAGCCTCAAGTTACGGTTTGCTTCCGGTGAGGAGAGGAGAGGTTGTAGAGCTACAGGGTTGCAGCTCAGCTTTTTACAGGAGCAAGAAACAAGGGGAAAAAGAAACTAGTCTGCGTAACTGCGTGGGTAGTATACAAATGTCAAGGAACAGTGACCTATTGTAGGGGTACTATTTCTGAGTGCAGTGGCACTAATTTATGCTGCTGCTGCTGCTTTACTCACGTCAAATCATAGTAAGTTCCCTAGAGAGGCCTGAATATACTCCGTATACTAGGAGCGGGGAACGTGGCCTCCTCCGCGTCCACGTCATTGTTTTACAAAAAGGCTCTAAAATTTTTGAAATAGCGTGCAGGCTTTCGATTTTTACAAAAAAAAAATCTAACACGTCATCTTTTTTCGCAAAAGGCTCTCTGTTTCTAAAAATTACATACGGGTCCTTAAATCTTTAAGGAGAGCCCTCTTCTTCTCGATAAAACCTCGTAATTTCTCTGGTATTAAGGGGGTGATCGGAATAGCGATGGCTTTTGACTTTTGGCTGAAAAAACACTGTAACTGAGTTAGTGGATAGTGTAGTGAATAGTGAAAAAAAAAGCTGAAGCCAAAAAAAGCCGAAACGATCAGGGCCTAAGTATGAATCCTTAGTTTTTTCAAAAAAAATCATTAGATTCTCCTAAAATTACGTACAAGTCCTTAACTTGTGCAAAAAACTATCCACGCGAATTGTCGATCCTTTTACTTTTATCCACACGGTAGTTGGCGTGACGTAGCGCTGTGCTACCATTGCTAGTATTTTAAGGCCTATTCTGTTTTAGCTTTTATAGACAGAATAAACATGTTCGTTTTTTAATTTTTTTGTATTGTTCATAAAGATATATCAATATTTTTCTTTATTTTTTAATTAAATAATCTAGAAAAATCTAACACATGCTATATTGCAATTTCTACCAAAAGTCCATAGACAAAAGGTAGAAACTACTAAAAAACCGGAATAAAGAGGCCCTAGACGCCATACCACTTCATGTTCCTTTTATGTCCACTATACTTATAATTTGTTTGCATTAGCTAGGCTTATCTGCAGGCCTATGGATAGTTCAATCATCGTTCCATTATAATCTTTCGCAGAACAGGCAGCATCTTGTGTCATGCATGCACACCATGAGCTAAGGACCTTTGCAATATATATATATATATATATATATATATATATATATATATATATATATATATATATATATATATATTGGTGGCTTTCCTATCTCCAAACAACTTTTGGTCATTCTCCATTTCTTCTCTTGTGGGACACTTGAAATTCAAATAATATTTGAAGTGAACCTGCAGCTCTACCTGCGTGGCCTCTTCCTTTAGCTTCTTGGTGTTGTGATGTGAAAATTTTCTGAGCACACTAACTCTTGTCAGTGATCGACACTGAGCCCTGTCCTTGAACATTTTTAAAAGGATATGAAGCAGGGCAGAGATGGTACAAGTCCTAAAAAGGATTACAGCTGCGACATCTTGAAGTAATGTGATGACTCCAATTTGATAGGGTTCAATTATTAAACGCCACTCGGCTGTCCCATATGTGAATCATACTGGGCAAACTACACCAGATTATATCAACTGGAAATTGCTTCTTCTTGAGAAACAAGTAAGGCTGCGATCGGAACAGAGATATTTTCACTGTTTAGCGATCAGAACACTGTAGCAGCGACGGAATCACTGTAGCATTTTTGTCACGTAGTGAATTTTTTTGTTTTTTTCTCATATTCCTTTGCATTGTCCGCACTAGACTAGCGAGCCGTTTTTATTTTTATATTTTTTAAAATTTAATTATGCATAATATGTCACTCAGCTACAGTGTTTTTTCAGCAAAAATCAAAAGCCATCGCTATTCCGATCACCCCCTAAGTTATGGTTGAGAAGCTTTTTAGGGGGGTCAATTTTGTTATGTGTGTGCTTTTGCAGTGCTACCCTAAAAATTGGGATTCTTGGAAGGGTTTCTTTCTCTCCCCATTTGTTCCTCGAAACAAAAAGGGTATGTATGTCTTTTGCACCATGCACCTGCTCTGCTTCCCAGCGAAAGTTTCAGCGGTTTGTTTTTTTAACAGTATTCTTGGCAGTGCGGTTGCCTGTTCTTACAGCAATGTCCGCCCTTTTACTTGCCTCCACGCAGAGCAAATGAACAAGAAACACAAATGAACAAGAAATATAGCAGTATAACTGTGTAACAAGAAAACAAAACCAAACAGAGATGAGCAAATTTTGTCTGCAAAGATTCGACAGTAGTGTACACATGTGTGTGATACAAGCGAACTTCTGTAGCTGGGAGACAAGGACGAGTGATTTGGGTTTCTCACAGTGCAATGTACATGGAGTCCTTTCGCTGCTTTGGAGAGACCATGAATCCATGATGGCATGATGGACAGCAACTATCTTTTGTTTGCCTTGTCAGTTGTACTCTGTAAATATAAATCCACAGGATTTTACTAAACATAGTGGATGCAGGTAATCACTGGAGATATAATTTACAAATTACAACGAGATGTTTGGATTTATGTTGTTTACTCCTGTGTTGACTACTGTTTCAGTCTCGAAGATGGCTGCTTGCTATGTGACCGCAAATGTTACGAGTTTAGTTGTTTTTCAGAGCTGGTGAGACAGTGAGCCATGTTTCTGAAAACCTCCACAGCTTGGTGTTCCCGTGTCGAATATTACCCGCAGCCTCTGCGTGTGCAGCAGGCTTGTTCTCAGCCCTAATGTGCAGTCCATCTTATTACTACTATTCCTCAGCGCAGTACTATACAACAGCATTATCTTCAGGACCTGTCATGTCTTTTTTTTTTTTGCGTACTTTTGTTTTCCACGTCTTCATCCACTTGTCACACGACCTTCATTTTTCCGAGTGAAGTTTCAGTCAGTCATCCCATGCTTTCATGTTCTGTAGTACGTATGCACTAGCACAGCATTAATCTTTCTCCAAAACTTTTGTTGATCAACAAAGTGAGAGAACATTGCAGTGATGAACTCGTCGATCTCATTAAACATGGGCCGAAGACCAGAAAGCTCTGGCGGCCCACAAAAAGGAATCCATGCATGATGAGGCCACGCCTGATGAGCACTCTTGGCCCATTTACACTTCCCGGCCTAGTATAAATACTGGCCTGTATATTCAAATCAAACACCTTTGGGAAGAAATCGACAGGAGGAATAAAGTCTTCAAAAGCTTATTCATCGAACATGTTAAAAATCTGATCCGAATTTATATCGTGTCTATGTAGAATACTTTATCGTCTTATGCCACATATGACATGATAGATGTATGCACAATTTGTATCAGACTAGTACCAATCTATAGTAACCGACTCTGATTCGGTTTTCTCTCTGTTTGGGACTCTTTTTTCTCGCACTATATATATACTCCAGTGGTCCATTGAAAGATGTGCTCCATGAGAAACGCTCCATTGTAATATATTCTTATTATAGTGATTTGTCTTCGAGCCCCACGGTTTTTTCCTGTAAGGGTTTTTTTACGTAAAAATTCGTGTCTCTCGTCTCTATTTTTTATGTGTATTATTTACAACAAGTGATATCAGAGCACAGAGATTAAGATTCGAGAGAGAAAAAATTTGCTGCTGGCTCGACGTCGTTGTCGTTCGTCAAAACGAGGCGAGTTCGATTTATTCTCCGACTTGCGGTCTTGTGCACGTCGTGTCTCCGTCCTCGTTAAAAGTGACGTCTTTGATCAGTGAGAACACGCAAGCTGCACACAAGTATCAATCTTAGTGAAAAAGTCTTTGGCCAGACGTGAAACACGTAGACGTGAAGAGTAGCAAGCTAGTACCCTGGTCTCCTCCATCAGTTTGCGTGCAACAAGTCAGGAAGAGCAGCGTGATCGTTCAAGAATCAGGCGACACGTCCAGAAGGGAGACACGTGATTTCAATAACAGCAAGTAGAGCCTAGAGTAGTCAAGTGCATTTTTCTTGGTTATAAAATTGGAGTGAAAGAATATAAATTGTGAAATCCTGATACTAGAAAAATGATTTTTAGCAGAGACATTACTTTTGATGAGTCTGCTATGTTGCATGATAAATCATCTATTGATATTCCTATTGAGAAGCAATCAAGTGTGCATGTGGAGTATATTATTGATTTAGGATCTATACCAGAAATCAATAAAAAAAATACTTCGGAAGTTCCTATTGTTACGCCACCAAAACAACGTTCTATTATAGTTAATAGAGAAAGGAGTAATATTCAGCTTCCTAAAAGATTGATTGAAGAAGTTAATATTGTGGCTTATTGTTTAAATATAGTGGAAGAAATTAAAAGTACTGCAGAATCTTCATCTAATTAAGTGGCAACCTCTTTTGGTGATTCAGAAAGATGGATGATTGTCATACATGATGAGATAGAATCTCTTGACAAGACTACTTGCCAAAGGATACAATCAAATTCCAGGTATTGATTTTACAGATATCTTTTTCCTTATTGTGAAGCATAGTTCTATTCGTATTTTACTCAGTATTATGACTATGTATGATTATGAGCTTGAATAATTGGATGTAAAAATTACATTCTTACATGAAAAATTAGAAGAAAATATTTATATGGAGCAACTAAAAGATTTTGTTGTTTCAGGAAAAAAGAATTTTATTTACAAATTGAAGAAATCTCTTTATGAATTGAAACAGTCACCTAGATAATGGTACAAGAGGTTTGACTCTTTTACGATATTTCATGATTTTAAAAGATCCAATTATGATAACTGTGTTTATTTAAAAATTGTTAATAGTTCAACTATTTATTTGTTCCTATATATTGATGATATGTTGATTGCTGTAAAAGACAAGACTAGAATTTCAAAGTTCAAGACACAATTAAGCAATGAATTTGAAATGAAAGATCTTAGTGCAGCAACGAAAATTCTTGGCATAGAAATCATTAGAGACAGACAGTTTGATAAATTATATTTATGTCAAAAGGGTATATTGATAAAGTTTTTCGACGTTTCAATTTGCATAAGGCCAAATCTGTGAGTACTCTCTTAGCTGTATATTTCATGCTTTGTTTAGCATCATATTCACAATCAAATGATAAAGTTGACAACGTGTCTAAAGTTCTATATGCGAGTGCAGTTGGTTCGCTTATGTATGCCATGGTATATTCTGACCCCGATTTATTTTAATCATTAAGTGTGATTGGTAGATATATTTACGGGCATTGGAAAGCAATTCAATAGATTTTTAGATATTTACGGGGCACATCTAATACTTGTTTACAGTTTGAAAAGACTAGATATGGACTCGTTGGTTATGTGAATTTTGATTTTGATGAAGATTTAGATGAAAGAAGATCTCTCGCTATCTCACTAGTTATGTGTTTACTGTTGGAGGGTGTGCCATTAGCTGGAAAGCAAATTTGCAAGCCACCGTTGCCTTGTCTATTACAGAAGCTAAGTATATGGCTATTTCTGAAACTTGCAATGAAGCCATTTAGTTAAGATGTTTATTTATTGAGGTTTGTGGAAGTACATCTTGTACTACAATATTTTGTGACATAGTGCTATTTGTTTTACAAAAAATCAAATGTTTCATGAGAGAACAAAACACATTGATATCATATATCACTATATTCGAAGTGTCATTACTCAAGATGATATTAAAGTCTGCAAGATAAGTACTCATGATAATCCAGCTGATATGTTGACAAAGCCAGTTCCTACATCTAAGTTTGAGCTTTGCTTAGACTTAGTTGATATTACTCACTAGTCCTCTGGATTTTTAGCGCTTAAGATGTACATGCTGATTTTATTAGAAGAGTTTACACATTCTTGACTGCTGGAGGAAATTCAACTCAAGATGAAAATTGTTGGGAAGCTGATCTGAAATCGTACCATATCCATGTAGGACACTTCAACGCCTCATACCGGACATGGCATAATAGGTGTATGCACAGTTTGTATCAGACATGGTATTAATCTGTAGCAATCGATTCTGATCCGATTTTCTCTCCGTGTAAGACTCTTTTCTCTCAATTATATATGTACTTTAGTAGTTTATAGGAAGATGTGCTCCATGAAAAGCGTTTAATTGTAATCTCTTCTCATTATAGTGATTTGCCTTAGTTTTTTTCCCACAAGAATTTTTTATGTAAAAATTTATCTCTTATCTTTATTTTTTATGTGCATTATTTGCAACAGAACAAATACTTCAGTATAGTCGTTTTCTTCTAAGAGTACTATTATGCTAACAGGCGAAAGATCTTCCCGTGTGAATATGTGATAATAGGAACCACATCCCACAGCTCCAAAATACATATGTTAAATAAACAATCAATTTATTATATTATTCACAGAGACAGTTTATTCCATTTTCACATCACACGATAAAATCTCACAAACAAACAAAAGAACCATCAAGTGTACTAGTGCAGCGGTATGACACATGCCAAAAGTAAGTGTACAACAACTCTATCCTGTCCGTGTATAAAATCCCTCTAGTGCTACTGTGTCGTGCTCCATTCTCCATTTATATGGCCTGACCTATGGCTAGTGAGGCCAATATCAGCAGTAGAAGTAGAACTTGTTGTGAAATTGATCCTGCAAAGTTATAACATAGGCAATAACAGTAGATCAATTGTCTGAAACCTTGCATATACATACAAACAGACCACATATCTAGTGATATCTGAAAGAAACTTATACCTGGTGCCGGTGCATTGCCGTTGTTAGAAAGGCTAGCGGAGCCAGGTGGTGCAGGAGACCTGGAAGAGTTTGAGAATGGAAGGATCCCTATGCTTGCGCAGTCCGCACCGATTGAACCTGGAATGATGCGAAGAGTCAGGGAATGCAACGCACGATCTTTCAATGCAGAAGGAAAATTGCTTGTGCATTTTGATCTTACAGTTCTGAAAACAAGGCATTGTTGTGATGTTCAGAAGGTTGCTGAAACCCTCCTTGCACTCGCACTGGTAGCTGAGACCTGTGCCGTTCTTGCATGTGCCTCCGGCCCCGCAATATGCTAATTCGCAAGCTGCAGATACAAAATTGAACAAACACAGATTACACGAAAAAGATGTGGTAACAAAAAAAAATCAAGAACAGTAAGTTGCAGTAATTACGGTCTGGAGGGAGGGAGAAATTTTTGGGTGGTGGTACAGGCGCCAGTGCAGGTGCTGAAGTATTGTTAGAACATGCGAGATCAAGGGAACCTGCAAGGATATATTATTACTTGATTATGTGAGCTGATATGAGCACACATTAGTAACTTGGTGCTTAAAGGATGTTCATTGATATTGTGGATAACTGATTGATAATCACTAGCACTTCTTTGGGAAAATTGAATATATAGGATCCAGTTGAGAGTGCTTTGCTGAAATAGGATCGAGTTTATTGTTCTTGTACATATAGGACCGAGTTGAGTAACTTCTTGCAAATATAGTATTTGTCTCATTTTATTTTCGTTTTGATTTTCCAGGCCATTTTTGCTCTACTAAAATGACTCTTTTGCCCCTCCCAAAAGAGGCCGCTCCCGCTCCCTCGCCTGGCCCGCAGCGCCGCGCCGCCGCTCCCGCTCCCTCGCCTGCGCCGTCGCTCCCGCTCCCTCGCCTGCGCCGCCGCTCCAGCTTCTCGCTGGCCTGTAGCGCGCGCGCGCGCTCTCGCTCCTCCTCGCGCGCCGCTCCAGCTTCCTCGCTGGCCCGCCGCGCCGCGTCGCGCCTCCGCTCCTCGCCTGGCGCGGCAGCGCGCGCCACCGCTCCCGCTCCCTCGCCTGCGCCGCCGCTCCAGCTCCCTCGCCTGCGCCGCCGCTCCAGCTTCCTCGCCTGGCCCGCAGCGCCGCGCCGCCGCTCCCTTTTTCGTTCGCTGGGAGGAGTCGGGCCGATCGGAACTCAAATGGGAATAGGCTGGATTGGAGAAAGATAAGGTGTGGTGTGGGAAGGGGCAAAAGAGTCATTTTAGTAGAGCAAAAATGGCCTGGAAAATGAAAACGAAAATAAAATGGGACAAATACTATATTTGCAAGAAGTTACTCAACTCGGTCCTATATGTACAAGAACAATAAACTCGATCCTATTTCAGCAAATCACTCTCAACTGGGTCCTATATATTCAATTTTCCCCACTTCTTTTGGTGCAGGAAACGCACAGGACTATTAAGATGATACTGTTGGTTCAAAAAATAAACTCTGAAGATGGCACAAAGATGGAAGCATTCTAAATGAACCTATCATTTTCCTTTCTGATGGAGACGCACGTTGAATTTATGAAACCTGCCTTTCTTTTGTAAAAGAGACAGCAAACAGAGTTACGAAATTGAAATGCCATAGTCAGTCCAATGAAGTTTATGTCCATTTTGACTTTCAGCACATTTTTGCCTAAAAAAAGGACTCCCAGTACACAGCTCTCCAATTCCACGTCATGTATTTAAGATGCATAAAACATGAAAAGCACCCGTATACAGGTATACTTCAGACTGTAAAGCTATTTGATGTTCTGAAATTTAATCTTATAACTAAAATTTGATACTCCTTGTGAAACATTACTTTTTGTCCAAGCTACAGCCTTTCTGAAGGTAGAAGCAGTACATGAGCAAACTTTTACCTGCTCCTAACCAATGATCACTGCAGTACTGCACACCACACTCCAAATGTTTGCCACACAGTTACATTCAGGAAACCAAATGATCTTACCCTAACAACCAATTCCCAACTGTATACGTACATCTAAAGCAAAGTTGCTAACCAATTAGCTATCATAAAAGTAGGTGGAATGCAGTTAAACACCGACACTAGTACAGCAAACAATCAACTTACAGACGGATCGTCTGGGAACTACACAAGTCGAGCGTGTGAAGAGGAAAGTACAGAGCCTGCGAATTGAACACTTACAGTTGGGGATGACGCACGGCAGGAACGTGAACTCGTCGCCGACGTGCATCTGCGTCCACCCCGGCTCGCACTCGCACCTGTACCCCGGAAAGCCCGACGTCACCGTGCAGTCCCCCTTCCCGCACGCCGTGGTGTTGCATATCGAGTCTGCTCGCATCAAATCAAATCATCAAGAAACATCACTTCCATTACAAACAATCAACTTTGCTATATTTTTTAGCAACACATGAACAGTGAGCGCATTATGCAAGAGTGCAATAAAGTATCAAGAAACCTCTGTTCTGCAAGGATTGGGAGAAGAAGTGGGTGAGGAGGCTTACTGATTACAGGGGAGAGGAGGGGGCTGAGAGGGGAGAAGAAATCATCGGCGACGGCCACTCTGGTGGTGGTGGTGACGGCGAAGAGCAACACCAGCGCGGCGCCGCCTGCGAGCCGTCTCCTTGCTGCCAACATCTCGGTTTCTTGATCTCTCCCTGGACTCTCTCCTGCCACCAGTACTACCCTGTCGCTCCCTCTTCTGCTCTGCCGTGTGTAGCGAGCGGTTGTTACGATGGTGTTTTAAGGGGAGGCGAGACGCAGTTGGTTGGTAGGCGATGAGGAGTTTTTATGGGGCCTTCCAGTATTGACTAGGCAGCAAGAAGCGAAGAAATGGTGGGTTCCGTCCGATATGGCGCGCGTGAACGGAAGATCTGTACTTTGTTCTTTGTTCTGAACAAATTGCATGTACTATACTCCTCAGTACTCACTACTGTAATAGTTTTTAAACCAGGAAAAATTGGCTCGGTAACACTGAAAAGAAGTTTGAAAATCGAAAAGAGTATACTCCTTTCATTTTATAAGGTAGTATTTAATTTGATGTTGGCTTATAGTTTTTTTATTATAGTTATCTTATTTTTTTTACTGTAGTTGAGTTGGCTTATTTCGTATAATTAAATTTAAAAAATTTGAAAATAGAAAAATATGTTATCGTATTACGGACAACGCAAAGGAATACGGAAAAAAGAAAAGGCAAAAAAGCCCAAAAAATTTAAAAAAACCAAAAAAGATGAAATTACTGAATAGTGAAAAAAAGCAGAAGCTGACTTTAGGCCTGTTCTTTTTAGCTGCGGCTGATGGCTTTTGGCTGCGGCTGATGTCTTTTTGGCTGTTTGCGACAAAGATTACAGAAAGAGAGATACTCGCTTGCAATTTTTGATAATACAGATATCAGTTTTTTAACGTGTACTACAATTAACTTGTAGACCCTATCTTAAAAAAATACTCCGTTTAAAAGTTAGTTATTGTAGCAAAAGCCAAAAATGGCTTTTAGAAGCCGCAAAGAACAGGGTAAACCGTTTTGAGCGGTACCTAAAATACTCAGAATTTTATTTTTCTTGATCTCCAAAATAAAACTTTAAATGATGATTTTATACTAATATATTTATATAATGTTACATAAGTATAATATTATGAAAGAATTTCTTACGATAAATATAAAAATATCATTTTAATACAATAAATCTAAATATTTAGAAAATTTTAATTGTTCAAATATTACGAGGTTTGGCTAGTCTAAGTCAAAAATGTCGATTATTCTGAAAAGAAGGTAGTATAATGTAACGTGATACCATTTTTCAACTTGCAAACTTTTTACGGTCTTACAGAGTAATCTGCATACGTCTATGCTTTTTTCCTGTACTTTTGATTGTATTGGCATGCTTCTAAGGCTGCTTAATTTGTAATTAGGGCTTAAGATTTTTTTATTTTTGAAGCAGAGGGTCGGTTGGTAGGATGAGGGATTGGGACTAGCAATTAATACATAAACTACCTTCATCTTGTATTTATTACATTTTTGACTGATGTGGGGGCTTAATTGGCTGAAGATTGAATTTTGCTCAACTATTTTTTTCATTTACAAAGTTCAAATATTTATATTGGCCACATAAAAGTACAAGTATATTCGTGGCGAGGAAAGAATTCCTTTGTGCATATTCAAACTTTTTCTGTGGAGAGTACCTTACAATACTACTATATTGCTCTATCTGATTCCAAATATAAATTGTTTTGGACACTGATATATAGTTTTCAAGATAACACTTCGAGCATCGTTTTCTATAAAAATACCTTGTTTCAAGTAAAAGTAATTATACATTATGAAAGTATGTTTTATGATGTATATAGTAATACTACTTTTATGTTACCAATCTTGATAATTTTTTATATATTAATGGTCAAACTTAAAAATGTTTGATCGGTATATATTCTAAAATGATTTATATTTAGAATTGGAGGTAGTAGTAGTATGATAATTTTTCCCTGGTTCAGAGCGAAGGTTGACTTCCTTCTGTTCCAAACCTCCTTTTTCACATTCTTCTTTTTACTCAAGTGTTCAGCAAAAGGCTTCCTCCTTTTGCTTCCTCAGTTAACCAAATCACAAGCCAAACAGCTGAACAAGTGCATTGTATCCCTGCTTGACATGTTGTGGTTGTAAAGAAACTACCTGAACATCTATCGATTCCAGGCATAATGATGCTTATCTTCCTCATAACGTGTCAATGTTCAGCGCGTTCCAGGACCATGATTTCCACACGAAAGCAACGCAGTCCAATTGATTGACTCGCCACTCGGATGCCCTGAAATGGAAGTAAACAAAAAGAACAAACTGTACCGTCTTCTAGAGGAGAACACGCTCCGACATGTGTCCCCCGTGAGGACGACGGCTGATAGAAATTGTCAAATAATGCGAGCCTAGGATCCTCCGTATTCTTCCACACGTCCATACATGGATTTTCAAATGGAGAAGTACAGATCTTTCTCTGAACTTCCTTTGGTAAGAGTTAACAACAGTACTAACATAGTAGCATGTCCTGAAAAAGTCGTTTGTCAAGCACCTAACTAAGTACATATTTTTTCACTAAAAAAACCTAGGTAGAATTTTTATTGCTAACTAGTCAACTGGACAAGGGTTCAGAAGACAAGATGATCTGCAACAATGCCGTCAAGAACAAACATTTCTATGGATGGGCTCGACGTCTCGTGCTCGGTGGCACGTCATGATCGGATGCAGCTACAAGATTTTTTTTTTTAAAAAAAGTGATCGGATACAAGTACACATGGTGTTCTTTTAGGCGGCGATGGATGGCTTTTGGCTTTTGTTAACGCTTTTTGACACAACAACAGATGATAGAGACGTCGACGCATATAACATACATGTTTTTAGGCTCGGAAAGCCGTTTGAAGAATCCGTTTTAAGAGACTGTCTTATTTCGATATTTGGTTTTTTAAATTTCCGGAGAAGCCAAAAACAGAACCCAACAATCAAAAAAAGAACGGGGCCGTCAGTCCGTCACCCCGCCGCCAGATAGGGGTTCAGTTTCTTAGGACTAAACCTTGCAGTTAACAAAAGTTTAACACCTTTATTTATAGTGAATCAATGAACATAACTTTAACAAACAGATAAGCAATAAAATTAACAATAAGAACATGCACAAAATAAAATAGCGATTTATATGAAAAACCTTCTCGATGTGAGGACTAAAAAGCATGGGACTTACATAGCCTACCTCCAAATCTTTTACTATAATCAACAATAGGTACATAGAGTCTTCTCTAGAGCATCTAGAGGTACATCATAGAAAGAATATTATCATCAAGATATAATCTTGACATCATCATCAACTACCACACATAATTAACAAGAGGTACATTAACAGTTAAGTAGAGAAGACATAGTTTCTGTCCCCTTTAGTTACCAGTTCATATCTTGCAAATCACAAATCCAAGTTATGTGAAATATTGAACGAATGTGGATCCATGAGTTCTTAATAATCTTTCAAAATTTTAGACAAATCGAACATCATTTGAACCCCAAATAGATGATCTACAAAAACTGCACAGCGCTAAATCTGCTGCAACTCGAACTGAAGATACTACTCTAAAAATCTAATGTTTCTCTATTCCAATCTTCAATCCAACCATATAAATCGAAGAGCATCAAGTCAAGAACGCACTGACCTGTCATTCATGATGGCACACAGCAGCCCCCAGCATGTGTCGGCGACCTCCGAGCTGGTGTCCGAGCTGTTCCCGAGCTACATGGCAAACACCGAGTCATCCCGTGCCAAGGTGTAGAATAAATAAGATATCAATATAAGATACTACCATGAAACGTCATTGCCAAAGTAAAGAATAAATAAGAGGAATAATAGAAATTGTAAAAAAAATAAAACATTAAGAGTACTTTATTAGAGAACTAGCAGAAACTAAAATAAATGTTTGAAATATAGGACTAGTCTACTTCTAACTAAATAAAAAATAAATAAGATAATATAAATAGTGACAAGTCATAGTACAGAAAACTCGAGTGCTCCTACCCATATATGTTGTTATCACTCCAATGACCTTTTACCTAAGAATAGAAAGAGCAAACATGAGATTTAGAAATCATAACAAATACCCAACAACGATCACAAGCAAGGTGAGTAAAGACAAGTAAATCCAACCGGTAATCAACACAAGTTAAGTGCAATAAAACTAGATTATCGAAAACACTGATAAAGATCGGAGATAGAGGTAATGACATAGTGAAATTAAAGATAATTTCATATTTAGCAAGTTATGGCAATGACACTGGTGATTACTTCTCACATTCCCGATTATATGATAATAGTCAGACACATCACTACCCTTGACTGTATAACTACAGACGGGGTGTAATATCCTGAGTAACAAAAGTGTACACCCCTCGGTACGTTACTAGGTGGGTAGCAATCTCCCCTATATGTAGGTAATTTCAGGCCAGATAATTGTTATATTATTATCAGATTGCATGAAATGAATTTAAGGAAATTAAGGGAAGACTAAGATAAGATTTATGAGAAGTGAAATGATTTGCCAAGATTGAAAATAAAAGGGTCTAATTCCCGATATGGACGATATGGAATGACAATATGGTGATAGAGATCTAGGAATTAATCTACAAAGAGTATTATAATATAGCTCATACAAGAGTTGTCAATCATTCAAATTTTACAATGTGATGAGTGATTATTAGTCCGATTAACATGTATCCAATATATCAATCATGACTCACTTACAAAACATACAAATAATGGATCATGATAACAGGAACATAAACCTACCAGCCCATAAGTTACAAGATTGCAAGTGGTTTAACCCTAAATGTAAAACATGTTCATATGCTACCCCATTAATGAATTAAGTAATTAATTCTAAAACACTACCTTAAAAGTAAAAATTCTAGAATATCATTAACTGAGTATTCCAATAAATCTAAAAACATGTAGCACAATATAACCTAGATCATCAGGGTATGAATACAATATTAGAAGTCTATAATCAGGCAAGCAATATTAATAAGCTAATTATTCCCAATGGCAGTGATGACAAATAATTATGGAAGGTATGGTATGCGGAACGGAGAGGGTATGGCTGCGAGATACTTGTCTTGAATACATTCTGTGGACTTGATGCACGAAGAATCCGAGGTGCGCAATTGTCTGAACGTTCCCTCAAAGGCTGCGTGTGAACATACAAGGTGAAATGAAAATAAATCAGATGTGGCCCAGCTAGGATTGACAAGAGACGACAAAATATTCACCCAGTCGGAAGAAACAGGTTTGCTAGTCCTTTCTGCTGTGCAAATTGCTGTTCGGCTGAGCGAACCGTTCAATCACTCAGCCGAACCACGTTCCGCTGTACGCGCTAACCGATTCGTGCTCGAAACGTGATTCAATCGTGCCCTCGTACAGCCGAACCACGTTGGTATGTGCGACGGCCACCCATCGTTACCGGTCACTGCTGCAACCGCCAGCCGTGTTGCTGCCTGCCCATGCTGCGCCTGGCTGCCGCTTGGCCAAGCTACCTCGGCCATGGCCTGCCGTGGCGCCATCGCCACCGCCTACCTTGGCCTGTCGTAGCACCGCCGTTGCCATCTCCGGTGGTGCCACCGCCAGCCACACACCCACGCCACCTCAGAGAGAGAGAGAGATGGGAGAGAACGTGATTAAGGAAAGGCTGCGTATGGAGAGAAAAAATATGTCCCCCTTTTATTAGCCCTCAAGGCTAGATTAGAAAGATTAATTAGAGTTTATCGCTTTTGTAGCCCCTACCTAAATTCAGGACGCTACACAAGGCCCGGTCCCAGAGCGCGCCGAGGCAGCGCACCAACGCGCTCCAGCGGCAGCCGAGCAGGAGGAAGGGGACCGAGCCGAGGAACGTGCCGAGGAGCGCCAAGATGCAGCGGTCGTCGTCGCAAGCCAGCGCCGCGCCTCGCGGGGGCCAGTTCCTGTGGTCGTCGGTGAAGCTCGACGCGTCGAGCGCGTCCCTCAACGGCAGCGGGTGCAGGTCTACCAGCTCCGTGTTCACCGCGGCCACCGTCTACAGCCGGACGCGGTCGTTCGTCGGATTCGAGGTGAGCACTCCAGGTGCGCAGGGGTCTGTGCTGAGTTCTTGTTCCCGCCGGATTCGACAAGTCTTAGCTCGCGGCGTGTGCGAGAGCGATGCATGTAAGTCTTCAAATGCTCCGAATCGGGCGTTTCGTGCAATGCTTATGAGTTTGCTAGTCTCATCATGTGTTGAGAGAGCAATGTGTCCAGTCCAGAGTAAAGTTGTACATGCCGACGTGCGTTTGGATTTTTGAATGTACATTTTGTAGGGCGTTTGTGATGACTGCAAGGTGGTATTATGCTGGGTAATTCAGTACGTACTAGCTGCAGAATGCAATAAGCTCAAATTGCAAGGTCGTGTGGAAGGTTGCTTAATTGTGAGGAAGCAGGAGTTTACACCAGAGTTTGCTCAAAATTGTATGATGGAACTTCAGAATTAAAATGATGTAGGACATTGTCGTCATCGGGCCCAGCCGCCTGCCGCTGCAGCGATGAGCAGGGTCGTGTGCTCGACAATTGTTTGGTCGGAGGTTAATTAAACGGCTACTTGTTGGAGTTTCCATATGCGGACGTACGGGATGGGCCACAAGGCCGACAAGCCTTTTTGAGCGTGGAAAGCCCAACCCGCACGCACGGCCATGTAAGGCCTTAATCCGTTGGCCACTCCTGTAGTTCTTTTCGCGCTTGATTTGGACAGATCATACAGTTCATCGTGTGTTCTTTTTCATGACGGCCAAACTAGGCCTTAATCGATACTACCGCTACGCAGTACTGCACCGGAAATGAATCGGCGGTTCAGTTCCCATAAGCTACCACAGCCACTCCTTAATCCGTGCAGCATATCTTCTCTTCAAGTCAACCTCCATTTTCTTCCACCACGGACCACAGTGCGCAGAAAACGTTGCCCAATTTAGCTAGCACTCCTCGAGCTCTCGGTGCTTCAGTTTCAGAGAAAGCAGACGGCGAAAAAGAAACCGTTTCGATCGCGAACCATACCACCTTTTAGCCAATAATTCATGCCCTAGTGGGATCAATGATCAGTCACGGACGGGCCCGCCATGGCGAAGAGGAGAGATTCCCAGAGCCCCGGTTGGCCAGCTCCTGGTTTCTGAGACACGCGAGAGGACGCAGTTTGGCCATTTTTCTGACGGCACGAGACTGCGAGGACATTCTATGGCTAGTCTCGTCGCATTCCGAACCAGCAGCTTGGTACGCAACTGCGCATGTATACCTGCATGCGTCCTTGGGGTTTTGCGGCGCACGAATGTGTCATCGTCTTCTCCGTCCTCTGTGGCCTGGGCTGGCTCAAGCGTGTTTTTCGCGCCTTTTGCGGTGCGGTTCAGAGCCTGGCATTGGTGTGGTGGAGAACGCAGCGACGGTGTGGCGCGAGCTGTGGATGCCAAACCCATTTTCTGCATGCCGCGAGTGCGTGGAGTGGACGTCAGTAGCAGCCGCCTGGACCTACCGGTGGCCGGAGAGGAGAGGCCTTTTGCGACAGCAACCGCAGCGCAGCCTCTTGCACGCAGGAGAATCTGTAACTGCTGCTAGAATGCAAAGAAACGATGCCAGATAGTGATTAGGCTGGTAAGGCCAATGGCTATTATTTCTCTCTAGGATTAATGCCGGCAATCAGAAGGGATAAATGATTCATAAAATTTTTCTTTCAAAGGTATACAAAATCTTTTGACATAACTGACTATGATAGTCATTAAGTTTAAATCACATCAACTAGACTAAACAAAATACGGCTTAAGACTTCAAGCAACAAAATCAGCCACTAACAACACAAAACCGGTCAGACTGCTATGGATTGATCGGTTTGACCACAAGTGCAATGATGATCGGATCGTTGAGGCCGGTTTGATAGCAGGTCCAAGGCCGCTTTGATCGATCTTTTGTTCCCAAACCAGAAAGTCTTTCGGGACAAAATTTAAATATTAAGGACTTATTCAATTCTTATCTAAATACTTTCAAATTTTGCATGAGACTTGTTTAAGGCATTAGGAACCTGAACCAAAAGAAACATAAGGTTCTTGAGCTCAGATTCACTTAATTTGAGAGAATTAAATTTAGGGCACAAAACACAAAAAACGCTAAAACTCAAATTATTCTTGCTCGTAGAGATATAAGATATGAGATTTTTAAGATCTATTCTTATATGTCCTAGTTCAAGAACAAGTATAACTAAGCAAGAACGCAAACCAAAACATAATTAAGACAGATGTTTTATATATTTTTAGTAGAGGATGAAATTTATATACTCATAGATTATTACAATGTACAGCCAAAAAATCACTCTTCCCTCTCGTAAATTTTCTCTTTCATCACTCTTCCCCCACTCTTCTGGGGTGGGGGAGTGGCGGCGGCGGGGGCAGGGCCGTGGGGGAGCGGGGAGGAGGCGGCGACGGGGGGCGGGGAGTGAGGAGGCGGCAGGGGGTGGGGAGGGAGGCGGCAGCGGCGGGAGGGCGGGGAGTGGGAGGGAGGAGGCGGCGGGGGAGCGGTGAGGGAGGAGGCGAGCGGGGAATGCGAGCTCGCGAGAGAGCGAGCGGGGTTGGAGAGACCGAGAGAGCGAGCGGGGTTGGAGAGACCGAGAGTCCGAGACTGAGCGAGCGGCGCGGGATTGCGTGTGCGAGCGGGGTTGCGTGTGCGTGTAGGGATGTAGACCGTGGAGCTTGTTTGGCTCGCGAGTGGTTCGTGCTCGGCTCGTTGGAGAAAGCTTTGAGCTCGAGCCGAACCGAGCCGAGCTGACTACAAGCTCGAGTAGCTCGCAAGCCTCGAGCTTTTTGTCTAGCCCTATATACGGTCGTAGCACTGCAGAACTCACTTTAGCATGATGGTGTAGACAAAAAAGTCAATACAATAATGCACAAGGAGTGTTCGTTATGCATACTTTAACACACCTTACAAAAGGAAAAAACTTACCCCAAAAGGAAAGAAAATGCAAGAATAAAAAGAACAAAAAAAAGACTCCAAAATAGCTACTCTACGCATCTCTGTGCTTTTTTCTAGTGAAGGGTGTGACCTGTCCTTGTCACTGTTCTCGTCTTTCTTTCCTTTACTTTTGACCTGAGGAGCTAGGCAAAAGCTTCATTGATCCAACTGCAACCGGGGAAGGCTATACTCAGCATGCGAACGCTGCCTTGTCAAGCTTTCCACTTTCCCATCTAATGGAGCATTCACTCAGTGCTGATGTTTCATTTGAGGAGTCATTAGTCCAAATAGCTCAAACTTGCACTCATCTAACCTTTACCTGTCAAGTCATGCCAACCTATGTAGAATTTGAGCGTGTAGTGGGGGAGGAACTGCTCCATTTGCTGATGGCTCTAAAAATGGTTGCACCTTAAATAAAGACACCATTCGACTAACTTTGACATGGATCTTTCGGGTGACCCGTCCATATTGAAAGTACCAAGCCTGCATGAGAATCTGTCTGAGGAAGGTTGTAACTTGTAAAGATAAAGGAACATGAATAACCATATTGCTTACTGTGATTCCTCCAAAAAAACATTTTGCTTACTGTGTGTGCTGATTTGTTTCAGAGATAATTGCACTGAAAACCGGCAGTGTAATGAAATGTACTGATTTAGCAAGATGTTCAAAGAATGTTTTTTCCTTTTTTTTAGTATGACCATAAACAATGTTCTATCGTCTCTGCTTTTTTAGGACTTACTTTCTACTACTTTAGAATTATATCGTGTAATTTCTACTTTTCAGTTGCATCATCACTTGACTGCAAAGGCTACTTTGACATTAGTAAATACATGCATGTCGTGTAATTTCTACTTTTCAGTCGCAACGCTTGACTGCAAAGACTTCAGTTCATAGTCTTTTTGGCTCATTTTCATTATGTAAATACATGCACAGAGGCGGAGCTGGGCCTTGGGTCGCCGGTCGTCGAGGCAATAGCCTGAGGCCCCGATTAAAATTAGCACATGGTTTAAGAAAATTCGTTGTTATTTATAGTGGATTAAGCCCGAGGTCTAGCCGTTGGCTAGCTACGCCCCTGAACATGCATGTCGTATTACTTCTTTGGCATTAGTAAACAATCCAGAAACTCCGCAGGACAGACAAGAGAATACATGCAGCACATCTTGCACCTTTTAACACGCCAGAATAGCCTAGAAATGATACTTCTTCACCTGGTATTCTTCATTTCCACAATTTTAGCTCACATATTGCCACCTGTTGCTTCACGGATCCGGAAGAAGATCCAATTTTGCTGCTGCCCACTATTCCGGAGGATATCAACACTTCAAATGCGAGGCTAACACGTGGACAGAGGAGCAATTCAATGTACAAACGGAAGTACATTATCTGGACTGAAGCTCTGAATTAAAGTATTCCATATTTTCAGTTCAGGGAGCCAGAAAATAACGCAACAAACAGACGCCCCTTCGCATACCGCGAAGTGACATCTACTCCCAGCAGGGCGAGGAGAGAATCTATGCAATGCACCCGTGTCTAGCGAAGTTAGCCTGACAGGCACAGCACGAAGAACATGATAGCTAGCCCACCAAAGTGGAGAAACGCAATGGCAGGAGAACACTCGTCGACGATCCACAAAGCGAAAGCAAGCAAGGATCCCGTGGTGTGTTGCGCTCGCATCGCTATCCCGATGACTCGGTTCGGTCATACGTACCACATGCTTCCACTCATAAAATACAGCAAGCAAAGTAGCGCACGTACGCTCGTGGCTCGGAGACGTGAACCTGTGCCTTCTTTTCAGACTTGCCTACAGATTGCGATTCAGATATGCTTGAATAGTACACCGCTTTCACTTGTGCCATCCTGTTTATCCAATAGGTCTTTTGAATTCAGAACGCTTCTTGTCCTAAGTTGCATGGAGGAGAATATTTTTGGGCCTTCTAAATAGGATAAGAAAATGATGGCCAAACCAAAATTTTATAGGGCGCTCGTTTTAGTGATGGCTTCTGATTTTTAGCTGAAATTTCACTGTAGTTAGTTTTTTTACTGTAGCTGATTTGGCTTTTTAGACATAATTAATTTTTAAAAAAATGTAAAAATAGAAAAACATGTTAACCCATTAGGGACAATACAAAGGAACATAGGAAAAAAAGAAAATACAAAAAGTCTAAAATATCTAAAAAAATTCAAAAAAAAGACGAAACACTGAATAGTGAAAAAAAAAGCAGAAGCTAGAAGCAGAAGCCGAAACGAGCGGGGCTACTCGACAGGAAGATATGATCGAAGATGGCGTACTTTCACGTGTCAGGGACAAGTTCGATTTTTTAAACTTTTTGGTATTTTTGAGCTTTTTTATCGATTCTTTTTTCCGTATTCAATTACATTATACATGATGAGTTAACCTGTTTTTTTTATTTTTAGATTTTTTAAAATTAATTATATCAAATAAGCCACCGTCAGTTACAGTACATTTTTAATCAGTTATAGTACAATTTCAGTCATACGATACTAAATTTTAGTCTAATCAAACAGCCTCTAAAAGTTAGAGATTATACAGTACAGTTTTGGTTCAAGAATGCCGTGTGATGTGAGTTCATCCAACAAGTATGCAAACAAGAACTGCTTTTCCTGACAATTACCCCAGTGGCGAAGACACGGTTAAATTACTAGCACTGGTAATTAACTCTTGACCTGCCTTTCCGGCGACTTGTGGAGCAAAATCTGTGACAGGAACAGCTTTGTGGTGCTGGTATATATGCTTCCAGCACATGGAACATGCACGTGTGATAGTACACTAGATTACGTTGTGATATACAATCCGTTCTTTCCTTTGAACTAGCGCGGCCTGCAAGGTCAACGCCTGAGTTCATCTTTGACCCGCTGATAAGCTGATACGCGTCTGATGATTAGCTCGGTGCCGTACACGCTGTGATGTGATCTGCATCACTTCCATCGCGTATCACACTCAGCTGGCTTACAAAAATAAGCTAGGTCGAGCTGAATCATTTGACTGCAGTGCTTGAGTATATCGTGGAAAGATTACAAAATTTCTATACAGCACGTATTCTAAAACGGCCATATTTATGTAGTAACTGAGAAGGTAGCACAATACATGAGGCTAGACGAATTAATGTGGATGGGCCGTACCCTCTATTATTGGGTCCACGTAGTCAGTGATTCGAGTAGGACGCGGGGATTTGTGTGGCCTTCGTGATCTCAAGAAGCTGGCAACGCCAAGTGCAGCAACTGTAGCCACTAGCTTCTGCACGGTGAGTGATGAACTGATGACCAAATCAAAAAGACCAATTTACGCCTTAGATCTTTGTCATCAGGCGCCTGCAGGAGCACTAGAAGAGGATTCTGGGGGAGCAGCCACTAAAATGACTAGTTTCAGAACGGTAAACACGTGTTTATGCATGCATCTCATTTAATTAGTGCCGAGCTAGGCGATCGACGTTGATGCCCATATATGTGATACTTTCCCATGCCATCTGGCTGGGTAGGTACTCCAATCAATCATTAATTGTGACTTAGCTTTGTAGACGAGTATCTTTTTCTTGCTCTGGACTGGATCGCTCAAGACATTTGGCGTTTTTAACCTGTCAAAAGTCGGAATAAACGTGTTAATTTTTTAATTTAGTATTTTTTTTGTTTTTTTACTTTTACTTTTTTTTTGTTTTTTTGCACTATCTGTAGATATATATACAGCAGTGTTTTGCATTTTTTCCCCATTTTTATATAAAAATGTTTTTTTATTTTTCTTTAACTGAGTGATTCAGAAAAAAACTAAAAGGCATTACTGCGTAATTTTAGCTAAAAGTTAAAAAACACTAAAAAAATCTGGAATGATCGGGAGCATGCAGCAGACATATGAATAAGATTTCGTCATCCCTCTTCTTGATTATTGAATCTCTAGAGACAATTGGCAGTATGTTTGGCAACACACCCCATCCACACGTACATGCCAGCACGAGATGCCTACTAAGCACACGTGCAAATTGAGAAAGCCGAGAACTGAACTCCCATGGATTCCTTATTACATGCTCTCGCCGTCTGAATGCATGCACATGCGAGTATGCTGATCCATTTGTAAATTAAATCTCTCATCTTACCGTGCCTATGTTTGGATGAAAATATTCACACGTAGCAAACTTACAAAGATGGTGTCTATAAAGAAACTTAGAGACGATACGTATCCGTATGAATATACATGCTGCAGAAGACGGTAACATGTCCGCATCTCACAGATATCTACGCTAATATCTCGGAATCGATCGAGACTAATCACGATACCCGAACGATGGGAAACCATGTTTGCCCATGTATGCGCGGGCGTGCTACTGCCAAGCCCGCCGTAACCTAATCATCAGACAGACAAATCGAGGAGATTTCCCCGGCCGCGCGCGCGCGCGACAGGAACCGAATCGATCTGATGAATCGCCTCGTGCCGACCGACGACAACCGCGCCAACCTGCACGTAGGAAGCTAGCGCGCGATGCCGTGCCACGTATGCACCACACCGCCCACGCCAGCACGGCCCGTCCCCCTGACAAGTGGGATCCTGATAATCCCGGGCCCACCCCCACTCACATGCTTGTACCGGAAAAGACTCGGGAGATAGCCGGCCGGGCCCACCGGCGAATCACTCGCACCGCATAAGACCAGACACCTAATCCAACGCCTCTATATATACACTGCCTCACCAGTATCCATCTCCAAACGCAGCGTAATTTAGCTAGCTAGCTACTCCTTGATTCCTGGGCTCTCCTCTTGTCCCTGTGATTTCGTACACATCTCAAGTTCGCTAGCACGTACACGAGCCAGCCAGCCATGGGCGGCAGCGCGGAGGTGGGGAACGGCGGCGGCGGGGAGCGGGGGGTGCCGCGGGTGCCGGTGCCGCCGGCGCGGCCGTTCCTGGACACGTTCCGGGGGAACCTCAAGGAGACCTTCTTCCCGGACGACCCGTTCCGCGCCGTGGTGCGGGAGCAGGGCGCTGGGCGGCGCGCGGTGGCGGCGCTGCGCTACTTCTTCCCGTTCATGGAGTGGTTGCCGGCCTACAGGCTCGGCACACTCAAGTCCGACCTCATCGCCGGCATCACAATTGCCAGCCTCGCCATCCCGCAGGGCATCAGCTACGCCAAGCTCGCCAACCTGCCCCCCATCCTCGGCCTATGTAAGCACGCTGTCGAGCATATACGTAGTACAATGTATTTTATCTGCATGCACGTACGTAGAGTCGTAGATATATGTGCTTGTCAACGTATACGCAAGTAACAATATTATTATGTGTGTGTTTACTGTACGCAAGTAACAATATTATTATGTGTGTGTTTACTGTTTAGACTCGAGCTTTGTGCCGCCGCTGGTGTACGCGATGATGGGGAGCTCTAAGGACCTGGCTGTGGGGACGGTGGCCGTGGCGTCGCTGCTCATCGGGTCCATGCTCGGGGCGGAGGTGCCGGCGGCGGAGAACCCGGCGCTCTACCTGCACCTCGCCTTCACCGCCACCTTCTTCGCCGGCGTCTTCCAGGCCTCGCTTGGCCTACTGAGGTACGTACGCACTAGTTTAATCCAGCTCCTTACTCCATGCATCAAACTAATTACGAACACTCTCTTGTGGGTTAAGCCACCAACCGAGAGTAGTTGGTGAAGAGACCAAAGAAAAGCACCGTTACTTTTTAACTTGTCAAAAGTTCATTAGTTTCTAGACTACCTAGTAACTACTACGCTTATGTATCAAGTCGTCTTGAGAGTTAATTGATTTGGACGTTTAACTGCTACGTATGGGTTTCGCTAATGTGTGTAGGCTGGGTTTCATCGTGGGGTTTCGCTAATGTGTGTAGGCTGGGTTTCATCGTGGACTTTCTGTCTCACGCGACGATCGTGGGGTTCATGGGTGGCGCGGCGACGGTGGTGTGCCTGCAGCAGCTCAAGGGCATGCTCAGCCTCGACCACTTCACCGCCTCCACCGACATCGTCTCCGTCATGCGCTCCGTCTTCTCGCAGACGCACCAGGTTAGCACCCAACACTCTACGTACTTAACACCGATGCCGACCGATACCTACATAATAATTATACGTGAGTACGCACGGATGGATCGATCATATGCATGGTGACACCACGCATGCGCATGACACGTTCCTGAGGGCACAAGCCTCTGGAGCTAACGAGCTTGACCTGCAGTGTACTGCCACTGCCAAGTTACGTGGATGTCCGGGAAGGACCTGTAATTTCGACAGGGACACGCATGGCCCTTGCCTCTCCTTTTGCTTCTTTGGCCGGTCATGCACACCTGCCGTTGCAGCTTTGCTTAGCTCGCGGGACACATGTATGGTCCATGATGCATATACGTCTGACGAGACTGATTAATTATTGAGTTAAATTTCGATTTGATTTCGTTCCTATCGACGCACGTTTTGCCTAGCTAATAATTAATTTCCGTGTCCCTGACGTGTTCGTTCGTTCGTTCGATCGGGTGCCGTGTCACCGTGATTGGATTGCAGTGGCGATGGGAGAGCGTCCTGCTCGGCAGCGGCTTCCTCTCCTTCCTCCTCCTCACCCGCTTCATTGTAAGTAACACAATATTCTTGCCTTCATTTTCATTTTACTTAGTACTTTCTAAATAATACTCTCCATGATCTTTTAATTGAGAAATCTTCTGCTGGAGGCAACATGAGAAGGGGAATTACTAGCCTCTCTTACTTTGCCTCTCAAGTGTGAGAGATATACTTAGGAGTAGTTTTCGTCTAAAAAAGGAAAAAAAATACTTACGAGTGGTAGGAAAGTTAGCATGAGGCATAAGAATCTCCTGTAAATGACTGGTCCAATCATACTAAAAGGAGTATGTATGAGTACCACATAAGAGAACCGATCGACCAATCATTGGGCTTTTTCCCCCTACCTTCTTGTATAATTGGTCCTGACGTAATACCGCACTAATACTAGGATTGTGACAAGAGAAAGCTGGCTTGATGACACAATATTTGGGATAATGCCGAATAAGGTTCCATTTTGTATACGTTTAGTCGTGCAGTAATCCAAAAAGACAGAGTTGGGTCAAGAAAACCGATGGGAACGGCTGCACTATCCAACTCGAATTAAAATTCACATGAAAAATCGAATAAGAAGTACAACTGTTGTTGGAGTGTCCATTTTGTTGTCTTAGACGTAGCCAATTAAAATGGTTGCTGCTTGCTAAGATATGCAACATTTGTGATATAGTTATCTTACAAATTACAACTGAGAAACAAGTAGTGTCTTGTGAGTGAAGCGAATGACATGAGCGGTCCTAGGTAGTCTATGGTCCAGCGGTTTTACTTGAAAATACTGCCCAGTCACAGGTGTGCTCGAGATGCAAGAAACAGATTTTGTCATGTGATGTTTTGGAGCCATATGGATACAAGGACACAAGCTCGTGAGGCCATTGGTGGGACAAAGGAATCGATCCATTGGTCACTTTTTGGATAAGCACATATGCATCTGATGATCTGATCTGCCTGTCCCCTGTATGGTTTCCATTGTCATCTTCCTAGCCTCTGAATATTCTAGTATGCAACATTTCACAATCCAATTTGAGATCTCTGTTACTTTCCTTTGCGTCTCAAAAACAAAAACACTTGTGTTGTTGGAGATGGAGGAACAAAATTTTAGGCTTGCTAGTTTATTAAATTTGCGTCAGATAGTGAATCGCATCATGTCGTCTTTTGTCAGTAGAACGTTTGACTTACTGGGCATCAGTTTTATACTTTCATACTGAAAAGCGATCGAATCCAATATCATGGGTAGTGAAAAGAATAGGCCAACAATTGCAAAAGGCCAAGGTCCACCAACCACTGAAGTAGTATCAATTTTTCCAAATAAGATCCGTGTGCAAGCCTCCTTGGAGCAAATAGGACCCGCTTATTTTGTCCCAATCAGAAATTGTTGTTGAAGACTTGAACTGTGTTTATCGGCTTATTATTCCAAGTCTCTTGTCTTATTTCGTGGCGCAATTGACAATTATTTGACATGTGCAAGAATGAATACGATGCGTATGTAGTTTAGCAGTGATAAAGGATTCCAAATTTATGCCTGAAATCGTTCCAGTGGTAGTTCTTGGTCTGAATTCTGGGGCTCTGATCCAAGTGACATCTCAAATTACAAACCATTTCTTGCATGTTCCACACAGGACTGCCAAGTTATTACATATCATATAATCTTACTTTCTTTTGACAGAGCAAGAGGCGGCCGAAGTTGTTCTGGACATCCGCCGCCGCGCCATTGACGTCGGTCATCCTTGGAAGCCTTCTGGTGTACCTCACTCATGCTGAAAACCATGGCATTCAAGTGGTGCGCACAACAGCTGATAAAATCGACAAATTTCCATCGATATACACATAAACATTCAGTAAAACATGGAGTACTAATTGACGCCATTTTTCCCGACATTCTAGATCGGTCACCTCAAGAAGGGTCTGAATCCACCATCTGTTACAAGTCTGAACTTCTCGTCGACGTACATGATGCTCACCTTGAAGACTGGAATCATCACCGGCGTCATTTCCCTCGCCGTAAGCCTGACATCCTTATCTCACTGGTTATATACATTTCAGTACCTGTTCTTTCGAAGAGAAAAAAAGATATCGCAGCACTGTATATACTGTAGTTACCAGCAAAAAGAGTACTCATGCTTCTGTCACATTCAGGAAGGTATTGCCGTAGGAAGGAGCTTTGCCATGTTCAAGAACTACCACATCGACGGCAACAAGGAGATGATTGCCATTGGAACGATGAACATCATTGGATCATTCACATCCTGCTACCTCACCACCGGTACATTCCCATCTCCAACACACGAACATGAGTGAGATAGCCAGGTCTCGAATTCAGGATCTCTCGCTACAACCCTTTTCATCCTGTATATGCCAGGCCCGTTTTCGCGGTCGGCCGTCAACTACAACTCCGGGTGCAAGACGGCCATGTCGAACGTGATCATGTCGCTGGCGGTGATGTTCACGCTCCTCTTCCTGACGCCGCTGTTCCACTACACCCCGCTGGTGGTGCTCTCGGCGATCATCATGTCGGCGATGCTCGGCCTGATCGACTACCCGGCCGCCATCCACCTCTGGCAGGTCGACAAGGTGGACTTCTGCGTGTGCGTCGGCGCCTACCTCGGCGTCGTCTTCGGCAGCGTCGAGATCGGGCTGGTCGTCGCGGTACGTTGCCTCCTGTTGTACTCTTCTTTTTGCATACTACTTGTTCTGAACAGTGGCCATCTGTTTCCTTGTGCTGTGTGGTTTTAGGTTGCGATATCGATTCTGCGAGTCCTGCTGTTCATTGCGCGGCCGAGGACGACGGTGCTCGGGAACATACCCAACTCGACGATCTACCGAAGGATGGACCAGTACACCATGGCGCAGGCGGTGCCCGGCGTGCTCGTGCTGCGCGTGGACTCGCCTATCTACTTCACCAACGCAAGCTACCTGCGTGAGAGGTGAGCAAAAGAAGTTCAGCACGCACAGCACACTAGACCATCAACGGCATGTGATGTGGACATCTTACGACGATCAAACTTGTGTTGTGATGCTCAGGATCTTGCGGTGGATCGAGGAGGAGGAGGACCGGACCAAGGCCAAGGGCGAGATGGGCGTGCAGTATGTTGTCCTAGACATGGGTGGTAAGTTACAAGTTCTTGTCTTGTGTCTGAATTACACTGCACCTGACTACCTGAGACAGAACCGTACATGATCATGCTTCATCTGAAACGATCGGTCTCTGCCCAATTACATGATACACACACCAAGCATCGTATCTGAAACTGTAACGTGAAGCCTGATCTGTCTGTTCTCTCTCCCTGCAGCCGTCGGTAGCATCGACACCAGCGGCACGAGCATGCTGGATGAACTCAAGAAGATCCTGGACAGAAGGGGCCTTCAGGTGAGAAGAGAGCAACGGCATTGAAGTGCTCTGCGTCGTGAACCCAGGCTGATTCAGTTCGCTGCTGTTGTGTTCTTCATTTCAGATTGTGTTGGCGAACCCAGGGAGCGAAATCATGAAGAAGCTGGACAGCTCGAAGGTGCTCGAGTTGCTCGGCCACGAGTGGATATTCCCGACGGTGGGCGAGGCGGTGGTGGAGTGCGACTACGTGCTGCACTCGCACAAGGCAGGCACGGCCATGGACAGTGCAGCAGCCCATGAGAACATGGTCTGATTGGAGGATTGGTGTAGCATATGGATGACTCTGACCTGAGTTGTCAACAGGAAAGCTGAGATAAATACAAACATCTCGAATATTGTACTATATTGTCTAGGAAATGCACAAAAAATCCTTTTTTTTTGGTAAAGCAATAAGCCTGTGCAGATGTACGAGGGTGTTTGGGCCGGCCTCGGCCAATCCCAGCCAACATCCCCGTCATAAAACCCAGCCAGGGCTCAGGAGGCCAAATGGAATCACTCCTCCCACGTGCCGACCTCCACCATGCCTTGCCTGCATCGCCTCTGCCCCTCCGCGCGTGCCACCAGTGCTACCACCTACCGCCTTCCGGTCACACCTCCCTTCCTGTTGTCGACGTGCCCGCTTGTCGTCACCCTTTGTTTCGCCTAGCCACGTGCCACCGCCACCGCCGTTGTCGTAGCGCGCTCCTTGTGCCACCACCGTCGATACCTAGTTGTGGACATCACCGTCCTGTGCCACGCTCTCTACCATATGCGCCGTCCTCCTCCGCCGGTCAAGAAGAGAGGGGAGGGGGCGGAAGTAGGGGCGGCTGGGAGGAAGGAGAGAGGATAGGGAGGAAGCTGTGGAAAAGAAGAGGACAATCGCGAGGAGTGGGCTGACCCGGGTGAAGAAAACAAGAGAAGAAAAAGAAGAATGTAGCACCCCACATACCAATATGAAATACTACTATGGAACGTCATCGCTAAAATAAAGAATAAAAATAAAAGCAACAATAGAAATTGTAAGAAAATTAAAACTTAAAAGGTGCTTTATTAGGGAACCAGCGGGAGCTAAAATAAATGTCTAAAACATGGGACCGGTCCACTGCTAACCAAATGAAGCAACAAAATAGTGGCAAGTCACGGTACTGAAAACTTGAATGATCCCACCTACGTATGTTACTATCACTTCACTAGCCTTCTACCTGAAATTGAAAAGAGTAAACGTGAGATTTGAAAATCTCAGCAAGTACCCAACAACGGTCGCAACACAGTGAATAAAGGATAAGTAATACAAGTAAGTAATTGACATACGGTAATTGCAATGAAACTAGGTTATGGGAACCATAGATACCGAGCGGAGGTAGAGGTAACCGGAACCGTGGAAATAAGGGTAATTGTCATTTAGCAAGTTATGACTATGATAATTGTGATATTGCAAGTTATGGCAATGGCAATTGTGATATAGCAAATTATGGCAATGGCAATTGTGATATAGCAAATTATGGCAATGACATTGGTGATTACTTCCCACATACCTGGTTATACAAGAATAGTCAGGTACATCATTGTCCTCAACTGTATAACTGCGATTAGGGATTGCAATTGTACCCATTTACCCGCATACCCATGGGTAAACACCCTAATAGAGCTGGGTATGGAATGTATTTTTTACCCACGGGTATGAAAATAGGAAAAACTTTGTACCTATCGGGTAAATAGGTACGGGTATGAGTAAGCTCTACTCGTACCCGTCTCACCCGTTTACCCGCGACTCAATAATCTGACAGGTGGACCAAGCCAAATCAGTCTAAACTTTGAAACCCTAGTTTTATCCCTCCTATTCCCCAAAGCCGAAGCCGCGAGTCCGCCACTCACTCCGTCACTCGGTCATCCACTCGGCCACCCAGCAAAGCGCCCACTCATCCTCATCCTCCAGATCCAGTCGCCTCCTCTCGCTCCTGGACTCCTGGCCATCCATCGCCGGCTCCTGGACTCCCACTCGGCCAGCTGCTGCCCCTCGCGTCTCGTCCCCCAGGCCCCCAGTGGACCGCCTGCCGCCCGTTGGCCTCCCACCCGGCCGCCAGCCTGGGTCATCCTCATCCTGTGTCATCCTCCAGATCTAGATCCAGCCGCCTCCTTTCGGTCCCGGACTCCTGGCACCAGCCTCCTCGGTGAAGCACTGTGTTTTCTTCCCCCAATCGAACCCAAGAATTGTCGACTCAATTGATTGATTTGCGATTTCTCATCCGTTCCGGGTGAGGAAGCTCCCTCTCTCCTACTCTAGTTTTTTTTCAATTCAATGTAGTAATTTTCTTTCTTCAAATCTCCCATTCCCGCATCAACTGGTCTGCCTGGCCTTGCCTTTGCTTGCAAAGGATTGCGGCTCTTCCTCTAGGTTGAGTGTGGGCATCGACGGCCAGATGACCGCTGCCTAGAGAATGATGGCCAAGATGGGGTGGAAGGAAGGCCAGGGTGTGATACCCCACGCTATTATCCCTCGGATAATCACGCGGAGCGTACGGATTATTATTTACCTGATCAGTAAAACACTGCTCCGGTAAATAATAAGTCTTTACCAGAGTAGCACAGCAGAACAATAATATAGATATTGTCTTCTTTATTACAACGGTTGCCACATGGCTTAAAGTCTAGCTTTACAAAAGTAGATAAGCAAAAGTATGGAACTGGTACCCTAGGGCCCTCTCGCGGCCTCGCCCGCTCCACTGGGCCGCCTACTCGTCCTAGTTGAAGTATACGAGGTCTACCTCGCCCGGCTCCTCGTAGTTGTCATCCTCCTCTCCTGCGAGCTCGGCGGTTCCTGCCTCCCCCTCATCCTGCTTGTAATATTCTTCGAGCGGAGTGGGGTTTAACAAAGGAAATTAATAGCAAGGGTGAGTACCACGGTACTCAACAAGTATATTATTAGCAAATGCACTGATATGCCTCTCATGTCCTTATGTCCACATTCTAATCCTAATTATTCTGAAATTAAACTTACGAAAATAGCTGGCATCTTTTCATTAACAAAACTTTCTATTTTTCACCCGGTGGGGTAAGATCCCTAGTGATCACTGTAGCCCACACTCCAGCGGACAGGCATGAATTCATGATTTTGTTAAGCACTGTGCAGGTTTGTACAACTGTACCCAAAACTACTCTGAACCTTCTGAACTACATTTTCCACACTGCCTTAGGTGTGGAATCAGGCTCAAAGCACAGAACCTTTCTCCGGTTACGTTGCTCCATTCACCAGCCCATCTATTGTCCATCGGGGTACCGGGTCGCTCACCCAGGCTCAACCGATTTCTAATAGTGTTGGTTGGCACCGGCTCCCGGCCCAACACTCCGCCTAACGCATATAGCGTCTGGGACTTAGTCATATCCAGACTTGCGTTACTGGTCCTGAGTTTCATCCATCTCTTTATTCACATATAAATACTTACCCTATGTGGTGATATGGATAACTTAACGGGATACTGATTTTTGCCCATCCGAGATGGGGAGATGGTTGGCACGTTAAATACGGTTCCCAATTCGAGTAAAAATGTAGTAGGTCCTTATATTATAACCATATGTAAAGGGGTCCGACTAACCTCTCTTCTTCCTTTCCCAGAACCCCTTTACCCACCGTATACATCTCTGTCCGTGAGCCTGCTGCTCCTTTCAGCAGTACCACGGCTACTAGCTCTTTCTCTTTTTCTCTTTCTTTTTCTCTCCTTTTTTTCTTTTCTTAATTCATCTTAAACTGAACATCTTTACTCTGTAGCTTCTTTTTGGCAAAAGAAGTTTTTATGAATTTAAATACTGCATATACTGCTTAATGAAGGCATGATATTAAAATATTGCTAGTGGTTTAACCTAATTCAGCAACATGATTATCCGCTACCCCCATTACAATTAAAGCGTGAATCCTACAATACTAATTAAAAGCATTAATTCTAGAACATTATTAATGGAGTATCCTAATAACCTAGAAGTATGTAAAATCAAACAACCTAAAACATTACGGTACCCAAACAATATTAAAAGTTTAGAAGCAGGCAAGCATTAGTATTATGGTAATAACTAGGTAAGGTTTAGTGATTTGATAATAGCTAGGTGAGATTTAATGCTATGATATTAACCAGGCAAGCAGGAGTGACATAATAACTATTCCAAATGGCAAATGTGACAAGTAATATAGAAACACATGATATGTGAAACGGAAAAAGGGTTACGGCCGCGAGGTACTTGCCTTGGGCACGCTTCACGCACATGCCGCACGAGGTTAGGCCGTGCGGCTGGTTCGCCATGCGAACCAGGTTTGGCCATGCGGCCCAGGTTCGGCCGCGCGACGGCGTTCGGCCACCACCGCTACCACCGGCCACCCGCCACTGTGCGCTACCACGACGCGCTTGCGCCTGCGCCCGTGCCACCGCACCTGCGCCCACACCTGTGCCGCTGCGCCGCTGCGCGCTCCTGCACGCCACGCATTAGGGCTACTGTGCCGCCGCTTGGGAGATGAGAGAGAGATTGGTTTCTTTGCCTCTTGAGGAAGGAAGGAATAGAGAGAGGAAGATAGATTGAATGAGGAGGGGAGAGATATATATGGTTAGAGATAAAGGTGGAAGAGATTATTGGTAATATACCCTTTTCAAATCTTGGGTGTTACAAAGAAAGGAGAGAGGATTCAGTCGGGAGGAAAGCTAACCGAACTAAAAGAAGGAGCCAACCGAGAGGAAAGAAGAGGAGAAAAAAAGAAAAGAAGAAAGAAGAAAGGAAGAGAAAAAAGAGGGGGGGAAGACTGATCCGGTGAATGATCGACAGATTCGGCCAATACAAGGTGTTAAGGAGATAGAATCCGTATTAGGAGATAGAGTCCGTATTCTATTCCATATATGCCTTATCTCCATATGGCATATCCTCTTGTACTTCTATATATATATATATGGCCCCTTAGGTCTCATATCAATACACACACAATATTCGTAACATGGTATCAAAGCTTAGGTTACATACCTAGCCTCTATTGCTTTTGCGCTGCTGCTGCCCCCGGGAGAATCAATCTAACTCCTGGGGACGGCCACTTCCTCATCAAATCCAGAGTTTTTGGGCGGCCACTTCTTCTGTCAACTCAGATCACATTGTTCGCCCGCTTGGAGTCGACCTCCGGACCGATCCCGCGTCGCCACCTGGGGTCTTCGTTCGCTCGGATCTCCTCGCCTGGGGAGCCGCCTCGTCAGATCCGCATCTGCGTAGCCACCTTCGACCTTCTCCTTCCGCCGCCCATCGCAGATCGTCATCGTCGGGCCTTGCAGCCCGTCCGCCGCCGTTCTTCCGCAGCCGGATCCGCCCGTCGCGAATCTCCATCGCCTGTGTCCCGCCTGGATCTGGAGGGGAGGCGCTCGATCGAGGGGAGGCGCGGAGTTCGTCGTGATATCCCCCTGCGCTTCTACCTCCCGACCGCCGGCGTTTTCCTTCCCTGTTCCACTCCCGGATCCGGTTATCCTCGCCGAATCCGGGGTCCTCGTCGCCGGATCCGGCGTTTCCTTCGTCAGGACTGTCGTCGCCGCACCGGATCCGAGCTCCACGCCGCTGGGTCCTTTTCGTCGATTCCTGCGCCAGATCTGGCGCTCCTGTGTTCCCTTCGGCCGGATCCGCCGCCGTCCAACGCTCCGTCGATCTTCATCGCCTGGAGCCGCTGCCTTCGGAGGAGGCACCTCGTCACCCGGCCTTGTCAGATCTGGGGAGCCACCTCGTCGCCCGGCGCTCAGATCTTCACCACCCGGCCTCGTCAGATCCGCCTGCGCCTGGGAAGCTCCTTCGTCATCTCCACCCGAGCCCCGTGGCTTCTTGGAGGGACTCGTCCTCCGCCCGTGGATCCTGCTCCAGCCAAGCCAGATATTTTGAGGAGTGGCTGCTCGTGTTGCTTTTGAGGAGTGGCTGCTCGTGTCTGGGAGGGCCTTCAAATTTGAGGAGGATATTTCTGTTGAGTGCCTTGTCAGATCCATCTCTTCGGCTACAGAGAGGGCAGCCACCCGTCGCGGCTTCCCTCGGCCGCCGTCTGCCCGTCGCGGTCGGCCGCTATCCGCCCGTCGCGGTTCCTGCAGGCGTCCTCATCCTTGTATCTCCACTGCCCGGCACCTCATCAGATTCGTCTGCCCGTCGTGGACTCTTCCTCGTTAGATCCGCCCGTCACGGATCCCTTCACCGCCGTCCGCCCGTCGCGGACTCTTCCTCGTCAGATCCGTCGCCGCCTCCTGCAGCCACCCATCACGGCCCCTTCTCGTCAGATCTTAGGTGTTTTCGGTTTTGCTTAGTATTTTGCTGCTCAGTATTTCGAGTCTTTTAGAATTTTGAGTTTTCCGTTTACATCCATCTAAGTAAGAAGGAGCTAAGTCAACGATCAAATCTACACCTTTAAAATTAGGGCCCACCAAATTAAGGGTGGGATTTTTTTTTTGTGAGAATTCTTATATCTCTAAGTCAACTACCAAATATAAGTCTTTAAGATTAAGGTTCACTTTCGATAAAAAAAAAAGATTAAGGTTCACCAAATTAAGAGCTATGTTTTTGTTTTTTTAGATAATGTATAGCATATTTATTTTTTTTCTTAGGAGCTGTAAATCACGTGTAATCAGCTTTTATTATATAATAGGTTTGTTTTATTATGTGCACACACTTAATAGGAGTTCGACCACCATTTTTCCAAACCATATACAGTATGATCCTATAATTTGTTGAAATCACTGAATGTTCCTACTTCCACCACACGGACTAGGCAGATATCAAGCAAAACCAGGTAATGAACTATCAATGATGCCAGGCAAGAGAACAGAATTCATCATATACCCTCCTCACATTTGAAAGTTTCAGGATTTACCCTCCCGAGTCACTGACACGTGGGGTCAGGATGAGTCACTGACATGTGGTCCGGAGGGTAAATCCTGAATTTCAGTCTAAGAGGAGGGTATATGATGAATAATTTCATTTGTATATGGCTATATTCACATTAATGGCTTGCATGCACATGCTACATTTGAGTGACTCATTATAAAGCTTAATGCAAAGCTAAACAAAAATCCCATTGCTTATATATACTCATTTCAATAATGCATATTCGCCTCACTGGATTCACAAGATTAACATAAACAATTATGTTTGTCTGAAAAATTCATACCAGTAAGATTCTCCTCAAGCCATTTGGAGTTTTTGGGGCTGATATGGCTAACCAACCACCATGAGTACTGTGTGGGATTTGAATCATGGCGGACCAAAGACGCCATTGGCACATAAGAGCAAAGGTAAGCCGCCACAAATGGCACGATGTGTCTCAACGCCTTCAGTGCTCAGAATTGAGGAGCAATGCGGTATATCATGCTTGACGCCACAAGATGCCTCCACTGTTTCAGAGTATGCATTCAAGCAGGTGTGGAATATACTATCACGCTTCCCAGCCCGAAAAGCAAACGGGATTTACCCTCCAATTTGTAGGCAGTTTACCTATGTTGAAGTGCAGAAGGGTAGATGGATCAGCAGTTGAAAAGACCAATGCCATGTATCAAATCAATTTTTTTTAGAAAGGGCATCAATGAATCTATTAAAGAGGGTAATAGTGAAAGGTAAGTTTGAAATGCTGACTGTAGAAATATTTACCTCCCATCCATGAATCTCCTAACAAATGCAGTAGAATGGATGAAACCCTGAACCATTTTCGGAGCATACGAAGATAGGTTAATAACTCCACTGCATTACGCCAAAAAAACTGTGATCAACAAAGTGAATAAAGAAAACAAATTAAGATGCAAAAAAAAAACAAAAGAAATACAATTGCAGGAATAAATAGCATATCTATGCCCCTTCCTTTCTTTAGATTTAGGAAAGGAGGACCAATGCTATGGAACAGGATAAAAATCAGGGAAAACCAAAACACAAGTAACGCGCCACCGAGATTTGAAGCAGGAAACGGAGTAGAAACACCAAACGCTGAACAGAGGAAACTTTCACACGAACCAAGAACTTACAAGGCCAATGCTACAGCAGAACATAGGGAAGGGCCCCCTTTGCAAGCAAAACTAACAAACCAAGTAATGATCTCCCAACCAGAGCAAGAAACCGCATGATTCACCACCTGTTGTTCCTCTTCATCCCACCAACCAACGAACCAATAGAACACCAACCAGGAGGTAGAGGCCAACCAACAAACATCAGAATGCATCGGAAAAGATGAATCTTTGGATCAAATAAACGGAGAACAGATCAGAAGGAACATCTGGGTTGTGACCATGAGAAGGAAAAGGGTCAGAAAAAGATCCAATCTTGGAGTGGAGGAGGGAGGGAAGCACGGTGGCGTACCATAGTGGATGAGGGGCAAGGCAAGCAAGATCCCATCTCACGCATTTGCCCCTTTCTGTGTTTATGGTCACCGGAGTCCGCAGCATTGAAGTGCGTACGTGCCGAGTAAAGGATGTAAAAGCGCACAGGAGAGGTAGAGAGTACAAACAGCAACGGGAGACCTCGCTCCGGCTTCTGCCTTTTTCTGATTTTCAACTTATTTAAATTAAAAACTATTTAGAATAGATCAACTTATAATTTTAGTTTTTTAAATTTTTAGGGTTTTTATTTTTTTTATTTTATTCCTTTGTATTATATGAAACGATATAACAGTTTTTTTAAATTTTTTTATTTTTTTCTTAGAAAAAAGTTAACAACAATTGTAAGATATGTTCTTTTCAGTTTCTTAAAACGGCGTTTGGCTTTTGCTACAGCACCTAACTTTCAAACAGAGTATTTTTTAAAGATGGAGTCTACAAGTTAATTATAGTACACGTTAAAAGCCCAATATCTGTACCATCCAAAATCGCAAGCAAGTATCTCTCTCCATAATATTTGTTGCAAACAGCTAAAATTCAAAAATTTCAGCGAAAAACTATAAGCCGGAGCAAAAAAGAACAGGCATGTAGTACAATTTCAACCAAAATCTACATCTAGAAGGTTAAGCCAAAAGCTAGTTTGAGCATATCTTAATTGTGCCAAAAGAAAAAATTATATGATTTTTTGTTTAGTGATTTGATCTGTAGACTACGATTAAGAGCCCATTTATTTCGAGTTCCACTTTCAAAAGTCAGGAGCCAGAATAAATACGTTGGTTTCTTAATTTTGGTAATTTTCTTTTTTTGCTTTTTCCTTTATATTGTTCGTGGAGATATAACAATATTTTTTATTTTTCTTACCTTTTTCTTTATTTTCTTTTAATTGTGATTCAAAAGCTAATAGCTGCTATATCGCAATTTCAACAAAAAACCAACGGCTCGAAATCACAAACCGCTAAAAAAATTTAGAATGAACGGGGCCTAAAAAATGACGGTAACAAAATGTCCTAATTTTCTTCGGAATTCTGGGGTTAAATTGGAGATTAGTTAAGGGAAATATGATGATTCTAATGAGCTTGGGAGGGGAAACCGGGGACTCAACAGAGCAAAGAAGAGGGATCAATTTTTTTATTTTACTATAAAAAATATTTGTTCTGTATGATCGAGAATGGCAATAAAATGGTCCTTCAAAACAATATTGAGTAACAATGCTGTTCTATTGGCAATAAATTTTGGGGGTTAACACCTTAAAATATAATCAGGACAGAAACTGTCGGCAAGTTTAGATGTTTGTTTCCGTTTTCCATTTTTCTATTTTCCCATTGCTGCCCCTCTCAACTCTCAAATGGGGTAGTTCATATTTCACACCAGTCTCTCAGCGTTTTCTGTCCTGATCTGTAAATTTTAGAAGTTTCTGGATGCCTCTTTCTTTTCTGGCTAAGCCTCAGCTTTGTTTATAGGTGGTGTTTTTTATTAAGATGGATGATTTTTAGATAGCGAATGTCGATAAGCTATTTTAAAAAGCTCTCCCGATAAACACTTTGAAAAAAGGCAAAAAAAACCCTTCCATTTATTTTATTTGTTTAAAATACTATAAATTGAAAAAAAATGTCTATGTTTTGTGTGTCCTCCAATGCTCACCTCACATGTGTTCTTTCTTGGGTTGGGGCTTCTAGAGAAACATCAAACATGTTACTTCGATCTTATCATCAAGTTGTTCTGATCATGGCACACTTGACTTCGGGGGCGTTCAGAATAGCGATGGCTTTTGATTTTTGTTGAAAAAACACTGTAGCTGGTTAAAAAAACACTGTAGCTGAGTTGGTTTATTGAGTATAATTAAATTTAAAAAAAATATAAAAATAAAAACAGCACGTTAATCTAGAGCGGACGATGCAAAGGAATACGGAAAAAAAACAAAACACAAAAATACTAAAAAATACAAAAAAATTTAAATAAAGACAAAAGTGCTACAGTGCTGTGTGTCGCTGCTACAGTTAATTTTAAGCCAATCGTCGCGATCGAAAGCTCAAATGAGCGCTCCCGAAAGTGACACACTTGCCGTTGCAAAAGTGGCACTTCGAAAATAGAACGACCGATCCGAACATAATCTGCTGCTATTCCTGCCTCATTTTTTTTACTGTGCAGGGCAAGAACACCATGAGTCCTAATAGTCTACTATCATCTCCATCGCTTTTGCAGGAAGTCTTCAAGGAAACATTGTTACCGGACAGGTTCATAAGGACGGCGGCAGCGGTATTCTTCTTTTTCTGCTTATAGTTTATAAATTTATAATTTCTTTCAAATAAATAAATATGATATTTTCTACACCACCATATCAAAACACTTATCAAGGCAACGTTTTTAAAAGATTTATTGGCTTATCAATCGCAGGTGAAAAAGTCCCACCCAATAACCATTGTAAGGGGGTGATCGGAATAGCGATGGCTTTTGTCTTTTGGCTGAAAAAATACTGTAGCTGAGTTAGTGGATAGTGTAGTGAATAGTGAAAAAAAAGCTAAAGCTAAAAACTGAAACTTTTAGAAGCCGTTCCGATCACCCCCTAAGTAGCTAGCAGCAGTACTTGAGCTACAGTCTAAATCCATGTTGTTATTACACGTCATTCACGAAGTACAATTTGTCAATTGCCATCTGCCAAAAGTTTCCCACATGACCTGCAAGAAAACAGGCACCTCTGCCACTGGGCCCCAAAATCTCCACGGCCATCAAGAACGGCTCACGTGCCCACCTGATGCTCCCTCACATGGCGTGTGCCCGTGGGCGCATTTGCATCTGATCATCATTCTCCTCCACTCCACTTGCTTCTGCTGCTGTTGCTGCATTATTGCGTGTCAGCACATTTGCCAGTAGGACTAAGGGGGTGATCGGAATAGCGATGGCTTTTGGCTGAAAAAACACTGTAGCTGACTGAAAAAACACTGTAGCTGAGTTAGTGGATAGTGTAGTGAATAGTGAAAAAAAAGCTGAAGCTAGAAGCTGAAGCCGAAAAAAGCCGAAACGATCACCCCCTTAGATAAAAATGGATTGAATATTTTCGATGGATTTGAATAAAATTTGAATATACATTACGGTGGCTCAGATATTTATCAAAAAAGTATTGGATGGAAAATAAATACAGTGTTTTTATCTGATATAAATACGAATTTAGTAACTCATTATCTATTAAATACAAATACAGATCCGAATTATCTAGATATTTAGGGGCTAGATATTCACAGTATATATCCTCTATTTTAGCCTAACTTATTTACACGACACTTTAGTAGCCTATTATATATTAGCATATACATCAATACATATAGCTAGAAAAAAGAATCTTACCTTATATGAAAAATTCATGAATGTTCTCAATGAATGTTTGGATCAAATAAATTATTTGTGTTTTTCTATTTATTTTATGTGTACAGTTTAAATAGTTTTTATATTAAGAAAAATATTCATAACCATATTTAATTTAATTTGTATTTGATATTATTTATATTGACATCCACATTCGAGAAAAAAATACCGTTCTGTCTTTATTCCATCCTTTTTCAACACTAGGACGACACGTCTCGGCCAACGCAGCTACGCAAGTATGGCCAAATGGACCGTACGGTTAAGTCAATTGGGCCTTGTCAGTGTGACTGTATTTCTGCGGCCCATCACAGCATGGGTGGATCCGTGACGTACGGTTAAGTCAATTAGGCCTTGTCAGTGTGACTGTATTTCTGCGGCCCATCACAGCATGGGTGGATCCGTGAGATGGAAGCCTGAGGTTTTTTTCCTTCTGGTGGCCGAACGTACAAGTCTCCGGCCTGGCCTGTTCCACATATACGTGGTCCAAAAATGTTCCGCGGAAACTCCTCGCCGCCGTCGTCGGGAGGGGGAAAAACTTGCGAGAGTTTACGGCGGCGGCAACGGCAAGTGGCGCTGTTCGAGGAGCGGAGGCTGCGGTGGTCGCAGTGCGGATCGTGAGGCGGCGCGGCGGCTCGAGCAAGAGCGACAGAGGTTGAATCTGACCATACTTTTCTAAGTTTTCGTAATGGTTATTTGGGGGCGGGGAAACGAGGGCGGTTGATGCTGAATGCATCACAGTGCAATTGCTGGTTTATCTCTTTTCTTTGACGGAATTGACCGATGAAGGCAACTCGTACGTTAGTTTTCAGAAATTATTATTATGATCATCTTTTATGGTACCAATGACTTATATGGTGTTTGTGTGGAGCTAGGTATTAACACATGAATACATGATTGGTTCATTGGAATCTGTGAGCGTTAGGATTATGATGATGAGGTATCCTATATATGCTTGATTCTTTTGAATGTGGTTGATTCCCCACATCCTTTGTTGGACATTTAGTTGACTCAGCGTAGCAAAAAAAGTTGATTGTGGTAAGAGGCTGTCTTGTTTCCTATTGCGGTTGTTGACTCAGCGTAGCAAAAAAAGTTGATTGTGGTAAGAGGCTGTCTTGTTTCCTATTGCGGTTCTGATCCAAGAACCCTACTGAATTGGGGATGCCATGTTCAATTGGCGACAGAGGTTAGGCAAACTCACTGTCAATGAGAATTGTTGCCTTGTTGGTGATGCAGAAAAGGATGAATGGACAAGTGACACCAACCACTGTAGTTAAGGCTCTTGCAAAAGCTAGGAAAGAAGATGCGACTATTCGACGATTAGAGGCCTAGTTTCTGTTTGGCTGCGAGGTGGCTTTTATAAAACACTTTTGTATTGATTTTTGTTATGATAGTTATTTAATAACTTCTGTTTCAGAATTCTTACACAGATATCTTAAACTACTGCAGAGTGAGGCATACCCTTGGGGGAGAAGGAGCTGCTGCCCTATACCCGTACCAATCTGTGGATGATGTAGGATAACCCATATGGTCATGCAGACTTACCATGGTTCAAAGATTGCAAGGCCCACTGTGTAACTTGGTATATGGTAGCATGAGGATGAGCCCATAGTTAGCATTGTAGTACTGTACGGTGTAGATTCCTCCATAGGAGCTGAAATTACTGGAATGCTAAGAAAGCTAAAGGAGTTGCATACGAGATTATGTCCCTATGTATATCATTGGGCCTTCCATCATTTAGTGACTCTTTTCCGTCCTTACATATCAACTTTGAAATGTATATGTTGGTCAAGTCCATATACACTTGTAATTTTTTTCTGACACCTTACGGTTTAAGCAAATCCACTTCTTTTGTCTACATAATATAACAGGAGAAAATATTTTTTAGCATTTGCAAAAACAAATGTGAAATGAGTGATACGGGACATACGGTGCAGTTGTTTTAGCACAGCATAATAGTTGTCCTTACCCTTTTTTTACTGATACCTTTTATCTTTCTTGCTTTGTTTTATTTCAATTGCATACTAGCCTTCATTGTTATCCTTAGTAGCAACAGCAATATTTTTGTGTACTGTCAAAGCAAGGGGAGATGCTCTGTGTCAAGAGATGCCTTGTATAATTTTTCTTCTTTTTGCCATCTTATTTTAGAATTTATGTGCTTCTCTGCAGAGGGCTTTGCTATTACTATTTGTGGGTACTAGGGTGAAAATGCATAACCAAACAGTGCTTCTCAAAGAAGTATCAGCACCTTAATTATGAGTCATTATGATTTTCTTTTGTTTAAGAGAAAGGGATATGCTTGGTTTGGTTATTACTAGCTAAAGCTATAAATTTGACTGGTCCAGCAAAAAAGAGTTTGAAAAGTTATCAAGCTTATATTTTGATTGAAGCATATTTGATGAAATACAAGATGCAGGCCAAAACCATAAATAACTAGGTTCTCTTGAAGTTTCGCCAATTCCTAGCTTTGTATCCTCTCAGTAAGTAGGGAGTTCATTGCATGACACTAGTTCTGTATGATGTCATTAATCTATGAATACCTGAGTGGCCTGCCTGTGAGCTATACTTGGTTTTGGGATCAGTGGGTTGCTGTCTTGCTGCCACGCATCTTGGGGTTGCAATTGGTAAACTATATGATGTGATACTTGCGTTGTTCGTGGATATTTGACTGTGTCAAATACTCAAATCTGTTTATTAAGGACAGCACCAGTCAATAGATGATTGATTAGAATGTCCTCTACAGACAGATCTGTTTATTTCCTTCCTAAGAACTCAGGAATTTCAGCTGTGAGACTGATCACTAAACTGTCATTTTACATTTAATTGGGCAGGTTTTACTCTGAGGATGTCGTAAGCTGAATCGCTATGCATATTGTGATCTTTGTTTTACTCAATCCTGTCTCTGGAACTTCAAGACTATACTATCCCAAAAATTTATCTTTGCTCCAATTATTGTCCTTGTTATCACCGCATCAATTCTGAGCAAAGTGTGCGCATGGGCATCTATGCCGATGCCTCTCAACAAGCTTTCTCTCATCATATATCAGTGAAATGTTAGTCGACATCCCAACATCTGATCTTGCTTTGTAGATTGTTCTGTGATGGGTGACATATTAGTGTGGTGCAGAAGCTTGTTGTTCAGGAAGTACATTGTCTAAGTACAACCTCAGATTCATTATTGTCCATTTGTCTTATGAATGCCTTGGATTTTTCTTCCCGTATGGTCATTCATATCCACAGAATTCTCAACATCTTCTGCCAGCAGCCCAGCACTGTTTTTTGAATTATCTGTCACTCCGAAGAGGTATTGTTGAAGTCTAGTTCTGTTTTGGCAAGATTGCAGTTATATCTTATTAACAAGTTTATGGTGACATTTCTCTGCATTCGTATACTCTCCTTGTTATATATCATTGATAGGTATCACTCTCACTTTTGCTGTCCCCGCTTCTGATGTGACCAACAACTGTTCATCCTGTGATGTATCAGGACTTCAGAAGGATAAGATTTCCAATCTCAGAAAAAAGAAGGATAAGTTTTTCTCAGTGTATAGAAAAGCTTCAAAGCAATGGTCCTCCACCATGAACAAACTAGCTCAAGCTAAATACATATGTCATGCCTTATGACACTGATCATTCTGCCAAGTATGCACTGCATTTCTGTTGTAAACCTCTTGACTCATTTCTGCCCTGCCCTTCCTCTCAACTTTAAGCAAGGCAACGGAGCGGAAGCTAATGGTGGTTGGATAGAACTTATTTCCAAGTCGCTGGATGTTAATCTTGGATTACTCAAGATGTGCAAAATCATGTACATTGTTGTTTGAGCTAGAATGATATTTCCTACTGCAAAATGGAATTGGACTGAAACCATTTTGATCTGTCCTTGTTGCACAAATGGAAATCAAATCTTGCCACACATTTCACTTCAAGTCTGCATGTTGTTTGCTGCATCTCGGATGCACGATTTCTGGTCAGTTGTCCATGCTATAACCGGTCAAGTTTGTTGCAATGCTAGTATGCTACTATACATGTGGGCCTGGATCTGCACCATGCGCGACATATGTAACTAGTCCTTGCATACATTGCTGGTTGCAGGTTTGGTTTTCGCCTTTAAGCTGGAGCATGGCAGCTGCGGCAGCAGAAGCTGAATGGACCACTTGAGGCGTTTTTGTTTTTGGAAGCTTCAGAGATGGCAACTTGGCAAGCATCCATTCCAACCCTCGCGTGGCTGTACGTGCGCAGGAGCACTGTAGGTGAGGAAATACTGTCGTCTTGCTACTTATTACTATACTCTGACTTTGCAACTTGTGTTTTTGTCTTACCTTACCATTTAATTGCTGCCTGCAACCTGGTGATGTGCTAGGGAAATTTGTATTGATTGTATTCATGTTCTTCTTGCCTTGATGGGTGACCTCTCCTGCCTTTGATGTGTAGTATAGTACTAATAGGCTTACTGTAGATGGCTAATGCTATATGTACTTACTGTTTAGCAAGGTTTTGCATGAGATAGGAGGCTTCATGGAGGTCTTATGCTTGACACCTTTTCGTCGATTTGCTAGAGTTCATAGGTTATCTGGCAAAATGCTTATTGATTTCAGTAGGCTCCATATTTAGAGAATTTATTAATGTATGAAATCTCCTAGGGTGTCATAGACACTGCATGAAAAACACACAGATTTGGCATTCTATTTTTCTTGTTAGAATGAGGTGGTGAGAGTACTGTAAAGGGGATATGTACGTACTATACCCTTTGGGTTTGATGGGCACGCTCATATCAGCACGAACTGTGGGCCAGATTCCAAGGTTTTGTCAATGATGGTCACTTGATGCGTTTATCAAGGCTGGGCCCAGCTGGAGGAGGGAGCTTTTTACATCAACAAAAATTGTGGATGCAGAGACTGAAGGGTTGGAGAGAGAGAAGGGGAGGGGTGTGGGAGTGGGACAAAAGGGTGGAATGGCAGCAGAGAGATTGTGTAAAGGAGGACGAGAGAGAGAGAGAGCAAAAGGGGCGCATGATCCACTGTTCCAATCGAACAACACATACTCGGGTTGGATGGAGTACTTGGTAGATCGATCAAGAACAGCGGCTAGTCTCACTCTCACATCAAAGAGGCTTTGGAGTTGTCCTCCTCCGTGTACATCCCTATCAACTAGAGGCTTTCAGACAATGGCACGAGGGGAATGGGAATGTGTGTGTGTGTGTGTTGAGATAGTAATCTAGCTAGCTTAGCTGTAGAAAAATTGCCACACACTTTTGTGCAAGATTATCTAAGTACTAGGTCAATCTTTTCCAGCATTTTACTCTTATTTTTCTTGTTTCTTGCTCTACCTTGAGTTTGCCCTGTTACCGTTTGATATAGAGAGAGAGAGGTGGGCGGCTGCAAAGCTGAAAAGCTAAAGACAAAGTGGGACACTTTGGCCAAAGCATGGAACACAGATCTTATTTTGACTGCCTCCACAGTCCACACAGGGACACCTTCACATCACTTCATTTCGGTTTCAGCAATTTGGCACACTGTAGAGTGTAGATTGGTACTTAGTAGGAGTACTTAGTTCAAGTCCAGACAGGTTTTGCACCGTGCTTACAATTTCTAAGGTTCTGCTTGTACTTTATCAGTTTTGTAGATTTCATTATACTATATGTCTATATCTTGTACCCTCATTTGTACTTATGTGCGTGATCTACTAGACTACTAGTGGTAACACTACGCATTTTGGAAATCGTGCACACAAACAAGAATTTAAGAGCTGACTATCAACTCTAAGGTTATTGCCTGCAAGTAGCAGCCCACTAGGTTTTCGAATTAACATTTTTTAATTATATTGAAAATCTTGCATACTGTAAGATCACATTCTGGAAGTTGTGATGAGAGCACAAATCTTGACAAAGTGGTGCTCTCTTTCTAATAAACCAATGTAGATGCCTCGACAATCAAGAAGGTGGATGTAGGGATTCCCATTTTTGGAGATTTGGGAAGAGCATGCATCGCCAAGATGGCCTTTATAGCTAATCTAGATCCTGAAACCTGCTTTGCCCTGTCATTAGCCTGACAAAATGTATTTTATGCAGCCAATCATTCCAAGTTTAATGCTTCTTCATCTCCTAATCAGACTAACATAAGTGCCCCCTTTCTTGTGTTGCTTCAAGTTTTAACACAAGCCCGGTGGAGATGACCGAAGATGTCGTCGGTCGGGGCGACGGCGGCCGAGGCAGGCGCGGCCGGATCCGCCCAAATCTGTCCAGAGGTGAGCGTGGAGGCCTGGATCCACATGAGGAGGTGGAGCAATGGACAATGGTGGCCGGATCCGTGGCGGCGGTCGCCGGATCCGAGGTGGCAGTGGCTAGTTCCTAGGCAGCGGCGGCTGGATCCAAGACGGTGGCAGCCAGATCCGGGTGGGAGTCAGCTTGGTGCAAGTGCGACGGCGACTTGGGACGGGTGGTTGACGCAAGGAGACAAGTCAGCATAGTAGCTAAGAGACGGTGGTGTGACACAGGCGAGACGGCCGGAGGCGCGTGCGCGAGCGTGTCTGGGCACTGGCGCACAAACAGGCGACGACGAGAAGTGGAAGGAGGTGGCTGCCCCTGAGAGTGGAGCACACTCCTCCCAGGGGCGGCGGCGGCGGCGGAAGAGCTAGGTTGAGAACCTATGTTCTGATACTATGTAAGTTGGAATGCTTGCTTTTGTATTGCATAGCCCAAAGAGGCTTATATAGTACAGACTCAAACACACACAACTCTAAACCCTAGACAATGGGAAAAGACACTAATACCCATAACACTATGAGGTTGTTGAGACCCGAATATGCAAATTCGGACTCTCTGTGTATTCTGCACTAGTTTAGGATCATACTAGTGCACATAGTAGAAACATAGATGAGATATCGACCATGATCATGGTTAACTAGAAAAGATTTAAATATTACTAATTATCAGAGTAGCAATCTTATAGTCAAACTTACAAATAATAGCATGAAGGGCCTAACAAAACTAACTATCAGCGGAAAATAGAAATAAGCGAAATAGCCATTCGACATACCCACAGGCAATAGACTGGGAAGCGAAGTCCTAAACTGCGAAGTTGACGAAGAATTCCTTCTTAAATACTTTTGTCTGATATGATTCACCTTCAGCAAGTGAGCAATAAAGGATATACCTGTGAATACATATAGTACTCAATAAGTCATTTGTAACAAGATGCAATATAATTATGAAAGGTTTATCAAGTGAAGGCTGAGTGATTATTTTACAAAAAACAACAATTTAGAGTAAATACAGTAAATATATTGAAATACACTAATTCTAATTGAATTACTAATTAAATAATCCAAAGGAATTAAGTAAAACATAAGTGAACTAACCATTCACTTGCCAACTAGGTCCACCAAAGTTTTATGAAGTTCTACCCTCCATGTGAAATCACTGAATATTGTCCATAATCGAGAACATGGCTATTTGAATAATTTGACACTCTGCAAAGGTTATACAACGTTACCCACAAGAGATAATCAACTTATCATGTCGGTCAATATACACTTCTTTGGACGTGTGACAAAGTGATTATCACAAAGCTTTTACAATGCTCAATCTCAAACTGATCTCGCCCGCTAAAGTTTCACTGTTGAGTAGGCTGATGGCCTATGATCTACCCACCCACATCATCTCAATGACGAAATCAAGGTTGAAAAATCACAAATTAATTAGCCAAGTTCATCCCATACTAGACTTGTGGCTGTACGATAAGGCTCAAATCAATGGCGCATAAAGTTAAGTTCTTAGACATTACCCAAGCATCTATATCCCAATGTGCTATTAACACTCACTTTATTGCACGATTACTCGTCCAAGTGAAAACCATTTTGGTTTAATGAAGAACAATGATAACCTATGTCATGGTATACAAATTTTATAATTGTAGCTACAACCACGATTCAATATCTCATTAAGTCAAAAATAATAAATTGATCAACATGGATGACGAGCCCAACGTAATAATAAGTATGGCTAAGCATATTAGACGTACAACCTAAGCAGATACTAATATTATATCACTAGATAATTAACCATCCTTCGGTTCTAATAGATTCATGACATTCAAATTATCAAGGAGAAATTGATCGAAATTGGTTGGTAAGTACCAGTTACAAGGATTTGTAGTGAATTGGCAATGCATAATAATTTAGAATAAAATAATAATAAATAGATTTGAAATAATAAGTTCAACATGATCAAAAGTCACAACTTGTTTTGGCTTTATTCAGTTATCAATTCTTGATCTTTAAATTCTGCTTCTGCTCCTTCAAAGACATTATTTAATGAGAGAGAACAAACAAAACACAAATAAACTCAAAGAAAATCCTAATAAAATCCAAAAACAACAAAACTAGTTAGATTACAAAACTAGTTAGATGAATTTAGGAAGAAGAATCAGATCAATTGGAGTTAGGACGGAGGAGAACAGACTTTCAGAAAGTTTAATTCTAAGAAAAAGAACACTATTCTAGATTTTTTTAGATTTATTTTTCTAAAGGAAATTGGATTTATGATGCTAGCAAGGTTTTTTATTTTTAGCCGAATTATTTTTCTAAAGAAAATAAGCTTCGGTCATTGACAGGTAGGACCATAGTCTATGGACTAGGTTCACGGGTCTATGGAATAGTGCTCCGCTTGGTGGGGTCCACATGTAAGTGTATTGGTCCACGGTAGACTAAGTCCACTGAACCGGTGTAGAGACTTGGGCTGACATGGTGTGTGATGTAGCAGACAGGTAGGATGACACACGGGCAAAAAGGGCAACATGGTGACACATGAATGATGACGTGGCATCTGACAAGGCAGGGTGTTGCGATTGGGAGAGGTGGCAATAGGGGAATGACATGGTTGCTACGTGATTGCCGTGTCAGATTGTTGTGTTGAGCGGGCGACGCGTGGCGGCGGGAGTGGCTGGGCCGAGCAGACAAGCCTGTGGTCTGGCTGGTGCACGCGAGGGCGAGGATGGGCAGAAAGAAATGGGTCGCATGGGGTGAATTTGGCCCGCGAGGTTTTCCAACATTTTCCAAAATTTAGAAAATAGGAAAAAGAAATTTAAGCTCTAGAAAATCGAAAATAAATCCAAAACATTTAAAAAAATAGAAAAATTATTTGCAACACAAGGAACTCAAATAAAACCATGGTTATTAAGTCGTAAAGTTGAGTCGAGTCACTTAGGAGGCGACTAGGGAGACTAGTCGACTAATCGACCGACTAGTCTGGACTAGTCGCAACTAGGGAGGGAGGAGGCTGCACAAGGAGGGAAGAGGGGGGAAGGAGAGGGGAGGAGGGAGGCTGCACTAACCGGAGAAGCAAGGAGGGACCGAGGGAGTCGCCGCCGCCGCCAGATCCGTCGTCGCAGCCGTCAGATCCGCGGGATCCGTCGCCGCCGCTAGTCTGCCGTCGCCTCCCGCTTCACCGGCGCTGGATTCGCCGTCGCCGCAGCCGGATCCGCGGGATCCGTCGCCACCACCAGTCAATCGTCGCCTCCCGCTTCACCGGCGCCAGATCCGCCGTCGCCATAGTCGGATCCGTCGCAATCCAAGGGAACGGCGGCGCAGGCGACGGGGAAGGCGAGGCGTGGTCGAGGGAGCAGTGGCGCAGGGCGATGGAGAAGGTGAGGCGTGGCTGAGAGAGCGGTCGGTAAGGGCAATGGCGGCCATCGGATGAGGAGAGGAAGACGACGGCGCTGCTGCTACGGCGTGAGACGAGACTGCGGGAGACGGGGAGACGAGACTGCGCACGCTCCGCACACTTTTTATCGGCCGCACGGAGTTGGGCCGGGCCGTTGGTTTATGTGGGCTTCAGTCGGTCGACTGAAAACAAGTGATTAGTCGCGTCTAGTCGTAGATTAGTCGTCCGGACTCCCGCCTAGTCGTTCTAGTCGAGTCGGTCTTCCTAGTCGTCCATCCTGTACCGACTCGACGACTAGTCGTGGATTAGTCGACGACTTAATAACATGGAATAAAACAGATTTTGAATTAATTGAAGTTTATTTTATTCACATTAAATATTTTTAATTCCTGAAAATTCAAGTTAATCTTTAATTTATTCAAGAAAATCCAATTGATTATTTTTATTTTTAAAACTTCAAAATACTCTGAAAATCAGGATGTTATAGAGATTTTCTAACATTATATATTTTTAGTGGGTCCAACAACCATGGAAACAGCTTGCAGGTTAGTATTTCCCAGGTTCATATTCTTGGTCAAGTCTGCCCTCAACTCAAGAAGGTTGGTCTTGTCTTGGGGAAGGAAGCAGATGTGCACAACAACTAGCCAAGGATGTACTTTTTGATTGATTAATCAACCTAGGCACCAGTCTAATCCCAGATTGGAAGCAGTGTTAGTTATTAATTTATTATCATTAGTGATCATTTACAAACTAACCATCTTTCTCACCCACTCGTGCAATCCCTTTTATGACAGTGGGTCCCATGGGTTCAGTATGCCAGGATCAGCATCTATGTAGCATTGGTATATACTACACTATATATACTATATAGATTTTACACATGAATCTAGTGTGCGCACAGTTGTTGAAGACAAGTAGCTAGCTTGGCCATGATTGGGGCGGTAAGAATCTGTATTGGTAGCATAATATTTTAGTGAACGTGCAACAGAGATCAATAACAAATCTACTCCTATTCAGGGCTACTTTCTCTGAGCTGCCGTGCATCCGTGGGAATTCTGTGATAAACTAAGCAGAAAGTATGGGTGTTCAAAGTTATAAAAATATTATTCAGAACAAAACATAAAAGGTCTATAATAGTAATAGTTAACGTATAATTGTTCGTACTAGGGATAATATCCCAAATAATATAAAAAAATTACAAAACAATTACAAAAATTTACAAATTAACTCGACAACGCTCCATTCTTTGGAAGCATGATATAATGTCATTATCCTTAACTTGTAGAAAAAAATTGTCGCTTAAAAAATGTAACCAAGCAGTCATTCATGTATTGTTCTTCCATTCTATTTCTTAGCTTGTTCTTCACATAATTCATTAAAGAAAGTACTCTCTCCACATTAGTAGTTGCTACGGGAAGAATAAGCACCAATTTGAGGAGCTTGTAAACAATTGCATATTTGAGATTCTGCTTTGTTTGTAGACTTCTTTATCTTTTTAAAGCTCAAAGATCTATAAAATCATAAGATACAAGATTCATGAGTTTACTACAAAATCAGAAGAGGGAGACTAGATAACATGTCTTATTGCAATAACTCACATTTGAGAGTCCACCAGTGAATAATCCAAAGGAAAAATCTAAGGGGGTGATCGGAATAGCGATGGCTTTTGGCTGAAAAAACACTGTAGTTGGCTGAAAAAACACTGTAGCTGAGTTAGTGGATAGTATAGTCATAGTTATTAAGGCGGTAAGGCGAGGCGAGGCGACCCACCCCCCTCACAACTTTTAAGCGGTAAGGCGCGAGGCGAGGCGACGCCTTAGCACGCATCTTAAGGCGAAGAAAATGGAACTCTAGAAGTCTAAATCAAAGTCTAAATCAGAAGATTTCTTAAAAAAGGACCTAATTGTAAGTTTACAGAACTCCGAGTACTAAAGTATAAAATATCAATTTATTTATAACCCCCTCACCCCAGTCGACCGAGTGTGTGTCTCACTCGGGCGTACACTCACTCGGTCGACCGCCTCCTCCCCCGAGCGCCGCCGGCCGTCTCCTCCCCCGAGCGCCGCCTCCTCTCCGAGCGCCGCCGCCTCTCCTCCGGATCGGCCGCCGCCTCCTCCACTCGCTCGCCGCCTCCCTCCGGACGGGCGCGGATCCGGCTCGCGCGTCGCCCTCCACCCGACGCCGCCGCCTCCACCGAGACGACGCGGATCGGTCTGCGCGCGCGCCGCCTCCACCGGACGACGACGCCGCCGCCGCCTCCGACGGACGCGCGGATCCGGCCTCCCGCGCGGATCCGGTCTGCGCTGCCGCCGCCTCCACCCGGACGCCGCCGCCGCCGCCTCCACCGTGCCGATGCCGGATCCGGCCTCCCCGCGCCGGATCCGGTCCTGCGCCGCCGCCGCCTCCGCCCCCAGGCCGCCTTGGGCACGGGCGGCAAGGCGGGGGCGACGCCTTGCCCCCCCGGACCGCCTTACCGCTTAGGCGACGCTTAATAAGCATGAGTATAGTGAATAGTGAAAAAAAAGCTGAAACTAGAAGCTGAAACCGAAAAAAGCCAAAACGATCGGAGCCTAAAGCTACCCAAGGTCCCAAGTAGTATCTTCCTCCTATGTCAAATTTGTTCATATTTTTTCATGCAGCAAAAAACTAGGCCTAAGCAGTAGCATTTCATCAATTGCTGAATTGCATGTATTAATCAGATTAAATTCTAAAAGGAGCAGCGATATAATCAAAACAAAACCAGAGTAAGCATGATTTTCCCTTAAAATTGTCAATTGGACAGCCGACAATGTTGATGAATAATGTGAAGCACATACATACAAGCATTGCTCATTTCAACACATACTCACATACAACACCTACACCAGATCCATTCTAAATTTCTAATTACAGTGTCATACTCCAATGTTCATTTTAGCACTAGCAGTCTAGCATGGCAATCAATTAGATGTAGATCCGCCTCTGAATCAGACCATAGTCAACTAGTTCAGTTTTCATAGCCAAGCCAAATAGCTAATTACAAGTTCTATGGTAGATTGGTTGGATCTGGTCATCTGGACATGTTGACATTTTCAGACCATAGTCACATACATGACTCACATCATTGTCATTTTCAGTTTTTCACAGTTCAGAGTATACATACTACATAGTCAGGTATAGAGGTACCCACTACTCAATGTACTCCGGTCTCCGGAGGTGACGCGGCCTGCGGCGATGTGGCCACCAGTCGCCAGAGCAGCAGAGCTGGAGTGCTGGATTGCTGCATGCTGGAGCCCGATCCGGTCCCCCGTAGGTGATGGAGTGGAGACGCTGAGACGACAACCTGGCTCCAAGCAGTGGCGTAGTGCTACTGAGTAGGGGTGCGGTCGGCCGGTCGCACGGTACGGAGTTGAAGCCCGGAGGTGACACGGCCGCCGGAGCTGGACTGCTGGAGCGGTTTTTGACGGAGATAACCCCGGGCGTAATATCTTGGTTCCAGGATTATGATGCTAATTGTTAATTAGCTGGTTACAGAGTTCAGACGGATTAGCCAGTTCTGGCAAAAATGGTACATGCGCTCCTGCCATCTGAGCAAATGATCATTGGAAATCGACTTCACGTGATTGGCACGAAGGTTTTGTTATTCTCTTCCCTAACCTAGCTCTTGCCATCATTTTCTAATCTTATTCCTGATTGTTTTTGATGGTTGCGTTCGGTACACGCATAAAAAAATTGCTGGATATACCATGGTCATGAAGAAAATTGTGGAATTCCTACAAACCTCTAACTATAGGCAGACACCAAAGTTCCACACCAGGTGCCTGGTTCACTTGTTGGTCACCGTGCGTAAAAATGTCCGTTCGTACGGATAGCAGCGTTCCGTCGAATTTAACGGATTTTGCACTGTCCTGAATGCTTTTACTTCTACACGAAAAAAGTTCAGTGCGTTGGTAACTACAACCATTTTACCGCATGGAAACCATCTGTTGACTGCTTTAACAGTGGACGAAGAAAGAAGCCGGACGAATCAGTCCATAACTCCGGGGCAACAACCAAACCTGGTCGGTCAAAATGGCAGCAGAAGAATCAAACCTGTGGTTGTTTTATTGCTGAGATCAGCTATTATTTCCATGTCTGTCCGTTTACGTCCTTTGGTAAGTAGGTTGCAGCTGACTTGTTATTCAGAAAGTTGTGTTATTCAGAAAGTTGGTATTCAGTGTTATGCTATCCAGAAAGTTGGTATTCAGTGTTATCTTCTTGACAAGTACCGCGAGCATAAACAGTCTTACAAAAAAAGGTTGCCATTATGCTATATGAAGTGTTGTCGTTTTTGACTGAAATAGTACGGTAGCGGCTGCTAGATTTTTCTGAGATATTCAATTAAACGAAAAAAAATAAAAATAGAAAAAAAAACTCCATTATATCTCTATGGATAATGCCGTTGAAAAGGGTAAAAAAAGGGGAAGAGAAAAATGCGCATTAATAAGCCAATACGTTCTAAATAATTTTTGGCTTCAAAATACAGAAGCGGAAAACTATTTGGAACAGGCCTATAGTCTATAGTGCTAGCATTTTTACAAAAGAAAAAGGAGACAACAGTTAGCATTAGGTGTGGTGGTTTACATCAGGGTTTTTTTCCAGCTCCTTTCCTTGATCTCGATCAGATTCAGTCAGTCAGTGAGTCTCTGGGTCTAAGGAAGGAAGAATAAAAAAAAGGAATTAATCACATTTCTCTTTTTATTTATTTTACCAAGAAGCCATGTTCTTGATTCTTGAACACATCAAAAGTATCCAAGAAACAAAAGAGGGGTGGGGGGGAGAGAATTACTTGGACTAAAGGTGCAGACAAATCCTACACCCCCAATGAAATCTAGGAAGTAGGAACCAATGTGCAATCACTTCCGTCCAGATTTCAGCATCGCACTCCAAAGGCATGCGTGCCCCCAACCCATGTACCCACACAACGAGTCGTCCAACATCTCTGAAACTGTCAGCTTCACTCCGAGTTGCCACACACTTGTCATATCTGATGAATCATCTGAATCTTGAGCTAGCAACCGCACCTGCCTTTCTTCAGTTATTCTCCTTGCTCTTAGAAGAACAAGAATTGTATGATCAAGAATGTAGTAGCTCAGCTGCTTTAATTTTCTAACCTAGATAAGAACAGTACTTGATATGAAACTGTCTTTTGCCATGCAAAAAAGGATGTGAATTCCAACTCACATTCTCCTTACCGTACAGGAGCACAAAATCTAGCAGCCAAAGAGGCAAAAAGTCTAGTCCACCACCTTGGAAATACTCTCCTAGAGCCTACAGTGAGTCTCCTCTCCCATGGGGAGTGCCAAAGCATATCAAAAGAAAGGAACAAGGCAGAAAAAGAGCATGATAGGAACAAAGAAAAACAAACAAATTAGGGGCCGTATCTCAAAAACACAATAAAAACATTTTGGAAGGGAGGAAAGTGAGATCTCTCTGAACACCCTCTCCTTCTGACTTATCCTTTTTTTTGTTCCTCCCAGCTGCTAGCTCTCCCTTGCTTTCTCTGCTGCCTGAATGACCAATAGGAGGAAACACCAGCAGTGCAGTAGTAGTACACTGTTGCAAATAATATATTTTTTAAGAGGTGTGCCTCCATAATACTGTAATAAAATAAGCACAGAAATTACATAAACTATTATTATATTAAAGAACATTGATCTAAAAATTGTCAAATTTTTTTAAAAAAAATCGTAGAAATGCATCCTCTGTTGGAATTCCAAGATTTTTGAAGTCTACATTGCATTATATATCTAAGTTTGAGCATCTGATCTTTTTTTCTCTCATGGAAGTCTTCACATGCTTAAATACTGGTTCTACTGCTGTACTTTTTTTTTTTTGCCCCGAAGGGTACTGTGTTTGTATGTATTGATTGCCCTTCTGTTACCCTCAGTTTCGCAAGGGCAACAAAAAGCAGAGACTGACCATCCTAAGATTCTTCTACACCTCATTCTCACACGTATTTAGGCTACTCACACAATTTCACCTCCGAAGACTGAGGTTTTTGAAGGAGAGAGTCCTTCCTCCCTCCAACTTTACTCTCTCACTCTCGCTCCGCCCATGGCACACACACATACACTCACAAATACTCACACCTACACACACTCTTCCTCCAAGAAGCTGTAGGCTAGTAGTACTTCACATTTGTTCTTCTCCCTTCGCTTCAGAAGCCAGTTAGAACATTAGTGTTACCAGACTCTTTCCTTCAAAGAGAATCCAGATTTTGTTCCTCAATCCTCCTCTCTCTCTCTTCCCCTCTTCGTTTCATCAAATCACAATCTTTGTTTATAGAGAAACAAACAGTGGCCTCAGTGTCTCTACCTCTCCTTGGCCCCTACCTTCCATCAAGTCATCAACTGGCCATTTTGCAGCAAATCAACAGTTTCTTGGGCTGCATGAGTGTTCCCCTGAGGAACAATGAGAGATGGCAGCAACACCACCAAGAAGAGCAAGGTATTTCTCTCATGTCTGGTCTCTCCCTGAGCTCTTCATTCTAAAAGTAATTGTTCTGTTTCCCCATGCTTAAATGTGGCGGTGTTTGTGTTTCTTGATCTTGTTGCAACTTGTAGCTGTCATGGTCCAAGGACTTAGTGAGGAAGTGGTTCAACATCAGGAGCAAGGCCCATGACTTCCATGCCGATGAAGTAGCTGCAATTGGGAGGAGAGGTGTGTTTGTGTGTGATTCTGCGAGTGCGTGCTTGTATCTGTGGGCCAGATTGTTCCCCGCTGCTCCAACAGTGAGCTCGCCATGTCCCTCTCTGTTTCTTGGGGATCAGTTTTCGTTGCTGCTTCCACTGCTCGTCTTTTATTGTCTTGTTTCTCTTTTTTTGCCACTTGTGGAAAGCACTTAACTTTCCTGTCTTCCAAGTTTTTTTACCAAATTCTTGATACATTGTTATTCGGGGTATTGCCCGGATTGATCGGGTCCTGTTTGATTGCAGGAGGAGGTGATGATGAGTGGAGGGGCAGCAGCTTCACCAGGAGGGAGCCGGGCACAGTCAAGAAGAGCAAGACAGGTTAGCAAACTGCAAAAGACCACACACTTCGTTTTTTTATTTGGACTATGACATTTCTGATTGCATTCTCCAATCCGGTGAAATGTTAACGCAGAGAGGTCGTCAAGGAGGAGTCATGAGCGCTCAAGGCGGGGTAAGATTGATCTTGACGCCGCGGAGGCCACCGTGACATTGGATTATAGGTACGCTGCTGCATTGCAATGTTGGTGGTACCCAATCCCACATTTGTCCCGTGCATAATTCCTCTTGTTCTTGAAGTAGGATCTTTGTTGCTACATGGAATGTAGGTGGCCGATCCCCGCCAAATAACATGAGCCTCGAGGACTGGCTCCATGCTGCACCTCCTGCTGACATTTATGTCCTCGGGTACTGGTTTCATCTCCTCTATGCTCTCGTATCTCTGAATTCATGTCAGATGGTACAGCGCTGCAAGTTCGATAGCACTCATAATTTTGATGATATCGTGTTGTGTAGGTTTCAAGAAATCGTCCCGTTGAATGCCGGTAATGTTCTTGGGACAGAGGACAATGGCCCGGCAAGGAAGTGGGTGTCACTGATCAGAAGGACGCTGAACAATTTGCCTGGTACTAGTGGCAATGGGAGCTGCCGAACGCCATCTCCAGCACCTGATCCGGTGGTGGAGATGGATGATGATTTCGAAGGGTTGTCATCGAGGCAGAACAGTGCATCCTTCTTCAACCGCCGGTCTTTTCAGGCGGGGCTCAGCCGGAGTTTGAGGATGGAGGGTGACATTCTTGCCCCTCAGCCTAGGCTGGAACGGCGGTACAGCGTCTGTGACCGAGCAATCTACGGTCGTAGACCTAGTGACTATGAGACCAACTGCCGGTGGGGTGGATCATCGGATGATGAGAATAACACCGGAGAATCACCAAGTACGATGTATTCGCCAATGTCGTATGGTTATGGCAATGCAGCATCTCTGGAAGACAGCCATAGACCAGCTGGTCATACTAGGTATGTTTGAAGTTCAAAGTTGTAGATTCCCAGAGCTACAGTGCATTCTCTTTCCATGAGATTTAGTGAATCTTTTTTGTGGCAATCGGATGTTCAGATATTGCCTGATTGCAAGCAAGCAAATGGTGGGATTGTTTCTGATGATTTGGGCTCGGAAAGACATAAGTGATGACATAAGAAATCTGAAGGTTTCTTGTGTTGGGAGAGGATTGATGGGCTACCTTGGTAATAAGGTAAGTCACAATGTTCTTATGTTATATAGCTATTGTGATTTTTAATGCTTTGCCTTATATGATTTGATCGCAAACAAGAAGTCTTGTTAGCTTAGGGATTCAATGGTAAAGGATTTGTTTTCCAGGGTTCAATTTCGATTAGCATGTCATTGCACCAAACAAGCTTCTGCTTCGTCTGCAGCCATCTGACGTCAGGACAGAAGGAAGGTGATGAGATGCGGAGGAATTCAGATGTACTGGAAATCCTCAGAAAGACGAGGTTCCCAATGGTTTATGGACAGTATGAGCGTTCACCAGAAACTATCTTAGAGCATGAGTAAGCAAAGAACCTTAGGATGAACTCATAAAGCATGTTCCATATGCATTTGGTGTAACATTGGGCCCCCTTGTGCCTTTTCTTGCAGTCGAATCATCTGGCTCGGGGACCTAAATTACCGAATCGCGCTTTCCTATCGGTCAGTGAAGGCCCTCGTGGAGATGCGCAATTGGAAAGCATTGCTGGAGAAAGATCAGGTGAGAGCTTGTAAACCTTCTTGAACACTACATGTGTATGTGTGTGTAGCGTTGAAGCCCTAGAAAGCAGTAAAATTATTGTGCCACAGGCAATCAGTGCTTTCTGTCTTGTCGTTCTTTTACTTTACGATGTTACAAGATTTCTGATAGCTTGGCAAAAGCTGAAGAGCTATTGTTTTGATTAATAAAATTATTTGAAATATTGTATGAGCTCAACGACATGAAAACTTGACACTTTCAGCTGAGGATTGAGCAAAGAGGTGGACGAGTATTTGTTGGGTGGAACGAGGGGAAAATATACTTCCCGCCAACATACAAATACTCAAACAATTCTGACAAGTATGCTGGAGATGACATGAACCAGAAGGAAAAGAAGAGAACTCCTGCATGGTATTTTGACTACACTATAGTGCCAGAGTTTTGCTGGATTTTGTACAGTTAAATTAAATTTAGTAATCTTGCTGCGCAGGTGTGATCGTATTTTGTGGTATGGAAGGGGCCTTGGTCAGCTGTCATATGTTCGAGGCGAATCTCGCTTTTCAGATCATAGGCCGGTGTACAGCGTCTTCGGTGCAGAAGTAGAATCAATCAATCATAGCCGAATCCAAAAGATGAGTTGTTCAAGCTCGCAACTGGACATCGAAGAACTGCTGCCTTATTCATATGGATATACTGACGTAAATCCATATGGATACACCGACCTAAATTTCTACTGAAAGGGTTCAGGAACGTTGGCATCCTCTGAATGTTCAGTCCTGTAATCAGTGATGAGAAGGTATGGTTTGGAGAATGATTTTATTTCTAAGTTGAAATGTGTGTGTTTCATAAGTACTAAATATTTTCCAATGACAGGCTGCATTGCTGATGGAGAGCAAAGGACTAATTGGACATAAGTTACAGCTTCTGAAAAATTGGTCAGTGGCATTCATATATATTGATCAATACAGATGATTTGGAAAATTCTTGCGAACTGACTAAATTTAGTAAAATCCCAGAATTGCACATTGGAATCATCAGAAATGCACCAGGTGCTTGGATAGTTCACAAGATTTAACTAATCGAGACGAGGTACAAGTATGATTAATTTCATGTTACAAGATCTACATTTGCAGTGACTGGTGAATGAGAGGTGTAATGAGCATTGGATCCTATTCCTCTCTCTTTGGCAGGTGAGGACCATGTTCTCTGAACTCTGAACAAATTTACAGACTGCACTAGTGGGGATGGTGACAAAAATTATTTCACTGACTTCACAGAGAATAAGGAACCTAGATGACCACTTACACAGCAAATGGTTCTTTTCTTGAGCTGATAGTACGACCATTCAATCATAACTCCAGGAGACTTTGGCCACAGCAAAGATACTACTGACAACAACGGCAAGCGTGCACCAGATATTTTTTTTATCTGTACCTTGTAGGGAAAGATTTTTTTTCTCTCTTCCCTGTATTCAGATAGTAACGACAGGTAGTCCTTTGCACAGTTAACTTCTGTGTGGGTATTTTATAGCTGGAAAAAAGAGTCATGAATGCCTGCATTGTCCATATCATTTCCATGGATGGAAAAGGATGTATAGGCCATCATTGTCATATTTTGTTGTATGAGCATTGTCTGATCAATTGAGCTGACAAAAAGGCTACCAGTCACATTTTCACCAGCCTTCACTCTGCAGGAAAATGTGTTCTACCCCTCCTTCCTTTGCCCCCTTTTCACTGTTCTTGGCAGGGGCTACAAATAAAAGCCAAGAAATGTGTTGCTGGAATCTGCAGAGGCATTTGTAATACTACATTGTTTTTGTTAGTGTCGTTGTGAGTGCATGCGCACGCGCTGATGAAGTCTAGCATGAAATGATTTGCTACTTCTTTTGCACTTCATAGTCTGCATGATGATCAGAAAGAGTGAAATCTGAAAATCTACAGGTGAGTCAGAGTTCAGACGGTTTCCATTAAAGCAACTATGGTGGTGTGATTCAGTGGCTTCAGTCCTGACAGAAATCGTTGAACTGCAGAAGAGAGATCAAACAAACTTCATGCACGCCAATAGTTGTCGGCTTACTAGTGATTGATCAGATTCAGATATGGCTTCCTGAAGCAAATCATTGTCCACTAGAATTGGAGAAGAAGAAAAACATACGAGCTAAAAAAGAACTACTGTCAGATCTCAGCATCCTAACGACCTAACTTCAGTGTTTCAAAACTCAACAGGGAACGAAATGCAGAGTTGGAGGCTGCTTTAACCTCATTTCCAGCCGAAGAAACTGAGCTTCTTTTCACAGGACACTTTCTTGATTGGTCTTGACAGAAGATAACCTAACCATTACTCGCCTTAAAAGGAGTTGGGAGGAAGTGACAGTCATCTTTCAACTTCTTTTTTGTGAGACGCAAAACAACTGTAAATTTTACCAAACCTAGGGGGCCGTTCGGAATAGCGATGGCTTCTGGTTGAAATTTTACTATAGTTAATTTTTTTTACTGTAGCTGAGTTGATTTATTGGACATAATTAAATCTAAAAAAATATAAAAATAAAAGTGGCATGCTAATCTAGAGCAGACAATACAAAGGAATACAAAAAACAAAACACAAAAATTCAGAAAAAACAAAAAAAAGCTAAAGGACAAAAATGATACAGTACCTTGAATGCGGACCTGCAGCCGAACGCTATCGTTGCAGCCGAAGTGAGCATGGCAATATATATAAGGAAGGTAGGTAGCATGTTTCTGTTAACCATGCATCGAAATTACCAATCTGGTACACCCATGATCTGTCTTAGCTAGCACTTCGGTGATTATTTGTGTTGGCTAGGTAGGCTACTAGCTAGCATAGGGGGTTTCTCACAAGCTTTAACTACTAATTGTAGAAGTGATGTTTCTGACTTTTCAAAATTAACAAGATACAACTTTGGCCAGTAGATTTTATCATCATAAACTTAAAAAGTCACATATAATATTATGAAAGCTTTTTATGGCAAAAACTGCAATGGCAATAGAAAGAAAAAAAAAGGAAGGAAAAGCAAAATTTGAGAACAACCCAAGGGAGAATAAAAGGGATAAAAGGGTTTTGCCGTTAGAACCCTTCCACTTTAGAAATGCCGAATTAAATATCGCTCATCGAGGTTCCTAAACTGTCTGGAGCCGGTCGACGCCTCATGTTTGTGGGCACCATCATTCGGCACTAGAAAATCCAACGCCCACGTTTTTACCGACTTACTTTTCGTAATAGAAAAACCCAAAGGTAGTGCAGAAACCACCTCATGGACCAAAGGTCCCAGGGTTTTACCCAGCAAAACAGTCGGCCAGCAATGAGTTGAGGATAAGAAAAGGGTAGTCATGACTTTGCACAAGATAAGAGAGAGAGAGAGAGAGAGATCCAGCCAGCAGTGCCCCTTATAACCAAACACCAACACACATCTCATTTCCACTTCTCCAGTCGAGAGAACACCCACGACCAAGCCAGAGAAGGCTATCACTTTCCATTGCCATACCACAACCGAGAGCCAAGCTAAAAGACCACCCACATTGCCTCCTTTAGCCAAGGCTGAGGACTAAAGCCAAAGGGACATCACCCCATAGCCCATACTGAGAGGAGGTGAAGAAGAGAGAGTGGAGGAGAGGAGCTAAGAATGTAGAGGAAGGCGAAGGAGAGGAGCAAGGGCCACGATGTCAAGGGGACAACAAGCTGATGACCACAAAGAATGTCATCGACCCTTGCCACTAGCGGGCCGTCATCCAAGTAAGCCCCATGCACATAACCATTTACTCTCCTCCATCTCAGTCCGACGTCAATGCGACGGCGGCAAGTCCACAGAAGAACCGTCACGCACCCTTCGGAGATGACATGCTCCCCGGCGCATATCGCCCGCCAAGTCCCGATGCGACTGTAGGATCAAGGAGGCTGACTAAAGAGAGGGTAAATAGGCGATTTTAAAATTCTTTAGCTAAAATAAAGTTTATAATATGAAAGTGTAAATCAATTTGATTTAGTACAAATAAGGCCTAAATCAACTAGATTCACCTAAAGTGCACCAAGAACTTAAGTCTATGTCAAAGGTTTGTAATTCTACGGTGACAAGCAATCAATTTAATTCTATAAATATGAATTGCTTGAATATAAATTGAGTATAAGAAAATAAACCACAATTGACACACGATGTTTTACCGTGGTGTTTGGAGATTTGCTAGTCTCCCCTAGTCCACGTTGAGGTAAACCCAAATGAATTGGATCAGCTTCACAAATTAAACCAAACACCTCAATTCCACAAATGGTAGCTCTTTTTCGCTCTGCGTAGGTGAGCTCCAATCTTTACAAATACGTCGGGTCTTCTCACAAACTTCTTTGAGAAGATCACCGGACACGACGCCTTCAACGCCGTCTAGGAGTTAGCAACTTCCAATAGTAATAAGTCAAGCTCCTTACTTGACTCTTACCACGTACAACGAATGCACAAGCTCAAGTGAATACAAGATTCACCTCTAGATGCAACACATGCAACTAGAGACATCTATCTTTACTCATAATGTGCAGCACATGCACAATAGAGTGGAGAGGATTACACTAGTTCAAGATAGTGAAATAAGATGCAAAAAATTGTCTTCCAATCAGCTAAGAAGGTATTTATAGCCCACACCATAAAAACTAACCGTTGGGAATAAAACCCTTGAAAAATTAGGGAAATCGGTATTACCGTCGTTGTAATTGAGGTACTACCATTTTCCATCATAACAGCTAGAAAAATAGCCGTTATTTAGTATTTGTAGTATTACCGTATTTATAATTGTGGTACTTCTGTTTTTCAGAACTACCGCAGTTATAAGAGCGGTACTTCCGTTTTCGGTTTTTCAGCACAGACAACACTCAGAAAAATGGTCATAACTTTTGACTCCGATGTCAGAATTGAGTGATCTTAGACTCTATAAAAAGCTTATTTAGAGAGCTATACAAATCCATCTATTTGTATGATCTAAAATATATTAGATCAATACATAAATCATAAGATATCCAAGAAGTTACTATCACGGTCTAAATCCAAAAAAATAGTAACAAACAATTTTAGACCGTGCCAAGAGATAATGCATGACCTCTTATAATCTACAAAACATATTTACAAACTTAGATCATACCACAAGGAAAAGGTACATGAACTTCAATTGTTTGCAAAATATATTTGTAAAGTATAGTCATATGTTGCAAGAATTAGATGCATGATCCTCAACTATTTATAAAATATATTCGTAAATAATAGCATCATACTATGAAAAGTTAGAGTAAGCGAGATTGAGCTATCAATACATGATGAGACTCAAGCTACTAAACAAGATCCATCTTAATAGTACAGAAAATCCATACTAGCAATTTGGTCTTTCAACCAAACACAAAAATTGGTAAAAGACTATAAACATATTTTTAGCCTTAGCTAGTTATACCTTTGCCTTGAGCATCCTCTTGAAATTTGATAACACATATCTTTACTTCAATTTCGGGTTATTATCTTCTCTTGGCTTGATGATCAACTCAAGATCATCTTCTTTTTGATATCCTCTTGAAATTTGATAACGCATATCTTTACTTCAAGTTCGGGTTATTATCTTCTCTTGGCTTGATGATCAACTCATGATCATCTTCTTTTTGATATCTTGATGTACATCAATACATGATGCATCTTCTCTTTGACATACATCAACATATGATACATTCTATTTTTGATGACCTTCATCTCATGAAACCATCTTTCTTTCCGAACCTTGACTTGATGATCTTCAACATATGAACCCATCCAAAATTTTCATCGTCATAGAACATAACCTATTCATCCAACTCATAAAAAAATGTTAGTCCCATAATGTGATTGTCATTAATTACCAAAATACACCATTAATTCATAATGGCGGGTCTATATTCTTTAATCTTCCCTTTTTGATAATTGATAACAACCACAATAATTACAAATAATTGAATATAAAACCATCAAACTCAAAGTGCGGTACTACCACCATTATATGTCCAGTAGTCCCGCTTTTTGGTAGTTCCAGTTTTTGGCGTGGTACTTTTATTTGTCTTGAGGACCAGAACTTGGTCCTTTCTAGAAAAAAAATACCGTCCATAAACCCGGAATTTCTGGGGTTCGGTAATACCGCTTAGGAGTTGCGGTCATACCACTCTACGGTAGTTCTACCGTTGAAACTCTGGTACTACTATTTTCAGAGAGACTAAGTGTTCTAGGGGGTGCTCTTTGGAAAAAACGTTCCACCAACTACACATTGGTTTTTTCAGATTCTGATAGTTCTACACTAGCATCCTAGTCATAGCGCACTACGGTACCACCGCTAGATACACACCGGTACTACCGATTTTTCTATTAATGCACAGTTGGCTCTAGAATTTAAATTCAAATACATGCATAACCTTTGTCTCGAGCTATATCGATCTTCTTGTCAATCTTAACATACATGTCCAAGTCGTCAAGCAAAATTCAGAACTAAACATTTGAAACACTTGATAATCATGTTAGTTCCATACATAAACAATTGAGTATAAAGCAATATGAGTTATTTTGAGTATATATGGACTACACATATTTTATATACTCGAAGGATATGTTTCAAAATAGAGATCCCTATATATATATATATATATATATATATATATATATATATATATATATATATATATATATATATATATATATATAGAAAAATAAACATGAATTAATACTAATAAAACCACAAAACATAGAGTAAACTATCCCTAAATATGTGTATACAAGAATGTATAATAAAAACGTATGCACATATTCATTTTAGACTTTTGGTGAAGTTCAATCTATATTTGAGATCTAAGAAATGCACTAAGATGTAAGAATATGATGTAGAATGCATATCTCTATGATTTTCATCTCTTCATCCAAATGAGACTAAACCATATTATAATCATTCAAACATGTTAGTCTCATAATTGCATTTATTATTTATTACATCCAAATGAGACTAGGCAATATCATAACCAATAAGTATATTAGTCTCATAATTATATTTATCATTATCACCAAAATTAAGTTAATAGAGCTTAACCTTACGGCGACGGTCAAAGCTGCAAAACTTTCCCCAGCCATGCACGAACAAGAGTAGGGCAAAACAAAAAATAGAGGCTAAATAAATGCATAAAGTAAAGAGGGGAGAAGAGTGAACCATCCTAGAGAGAAGGCTTAGTAGAATGCGTAGGAGCACCATCGTTGGGTCGAGAAGCCATAAGAGTAGCAGCCTGTCCGGAGGTAGGGCACGTGGCCACGGCCGTGCACCTCATCGACAGTCGGTGATGCCAGTCTGAAGCCAACGCCAAGGTTGGACGGGAGGAGGTGTAGAGAAGGCGGGGTGAGGCCAAAGCTGTAGCACGCCTTAGGAGGTCTGGGGAACCATATGGGGGAACTGGTGGGGAGGACCACTGGTAGTGAATTGACAGCTAGTGCGATTGCGTCGGGAACCCTAGCAGCAACTAGGGTCCGGGCCAAGAGCGTGGCCGCATGCGTGTAGAGGAGCCAATTGAGGAAACCGCATTGGGGATATGGAGGAGCCCGCCGGCGTGGTGCCGATGGCTGACAATAGACCTAGGGCCGACGAGCCTGAGAACCTCCATGAGTTCCCTGTCGTGCATGATTAGAGGCCAAGCTAGGACCCAGAAGGGGAGGATTGAGGCGGCACTTGCGGGAGGCGGCAGAGGAAACACCGGTGGCCTATGGCACAAGGGTCAGTCGTGCCATGCATGGGGCCAGATTGGAGGGGACTTGGGGGAGGATGAGGACTAGTAGTGAGAGGAGGAGGGGATATAGAGTGAGGATAAGACCAAGTGGCCAAGAAGGCTTCGGCCGGGTGGAAAGAAAGAATAGAGAAAAAGAGAGAAAAGAGAAGGCCATTCGGACAAGTGAAAAAAAGAGAAAGAATAGGAAAGAAAGAAAGTGAAGAAAAAGAAAAAGAAAATTGAAGTAGGGGCAGAAAAAAGATTTAGCCTGCGCGATAAGTTGCAAAATTTTAACCCTGAGCATTTGGATACTTGTGTTGGGTTCATGCATGGAAACGATGTTGTTCGTATGTGTGCATATATTGCTATAGTGTATTGAGACTGAATGATACCTGTACAGGTGGAGGCTCTGGCTTGGTGCCGTCCACACGCCATCCTTGAGATTAAACAGGCAAATGCATGATAGAATGGTATGTTGTGATGGATTCTCGATATTTGTTCCATCATGTTTTATTTCATGAGATGATATCTATGATTATGTATTAATCATGCACGAGAAGTGATGCATATAGTTGAATGCAACATTGAAAGAATATTGCATCATACACAATGCATATGAGCCAGGGTTGTGGGTAAGTCATATAGGTAGTCTGAAGCGCATAAGCTACGTCAGTCAGAAAACTATATAACTAATCTAGAGTACTCTTGAGTAAGACCTACAGAAGTAGCACCTCCATAGGATAGAAGAAAAGATCTATTTCGATAGGCACTTCCACGGGATGGAGGTAGAGAGTGAATATCGATAGGTATTCCCTCAGCTATACCGATATGAGCTCAAAGGGTGCATGTGTGCATTGCATGGCATTAAAGAAATAAGAGGCAGAGACATAGTTACAAATATTGTGTTTACAATCACAGTTATGAAATCTACTGAATTGTTGTGTTGACACCACTGTTTTATTATGTGATTGCTGAGTCCTTAGATTCACCCTTGCATTGAAGACGACATGCACGGATGGGAGTAGCACATATATATTTCCACGTACAAACAGTATTTCGCACCTTACCTTTTGTTACTATATTTAGACTTTAATGACTTGCTTAGGGAGCTAGTGTTGAAATAGTATGTTGTTTATTGTGTCTTCGAGTTGTAAATGGAGCAGTTATTGTCTAAATCTATCAGCAACGGTTGTAAATGATAATGTTATAGAATGATGGTAGTATTTCAGATCCAGAGTATGGGCCGAGGTGTTACAAAAACTTATCGCACTTTCATAGTGAATATTTGCAACAGTATCTTTGGTCAAAGTTATAATGGTTTGATTGCATGATTCTGGGATGTCGTTTCTTCTGTGACTAGAGGGGTATTTCCTTCCGATGGATCAGGTAAATTAAAATCCACGAGGTGAATACAACAATTTTAAGGTTTGGGAAGAATCTCAATCCGTATGGGGCAAAATAGCTATGACATTGCACCCTTTGGACATTGAAGTGACTGGAAAAAAGGCATGCATGAGAAGACACGACGGTGGAGAGAGAGAGAGAGAGAGATGTGCATCGATCGCCTTAGCTCCTTGCCGGCAGTAGACCCCAAAGGCATTCATGGTGAACAGTAGCAAGGAGCAATATGTTGCATTTGCATGGGCCCAAACAATCTTATGGACGGAAGGAAATGCAGTCAAGATTCATCATCGCAGATCCCCCCCCCCCCCCTACTCGATCGAATTTTGCATGCAGTTCTGGGTCGATTGTGTCCCTGCTAATGATTGGACAGTGCCACAGTATGCCATGATCGAGCTGCGTGTTGCTGCTCTTTTTGCAGCATGTGTACGTATGCCAGCTCGTTCAAGTTGAAAACTAGCTTGTTATGTGTATTAACATTTCTGACGTTTTGTATGCGCATCATTTCTGATACTTTCACATTGTAAAGAGGGAAGAAACTTTTGAAATGGATAAGAGAAGAAGAAACCAATTAATCCTAGCTAGATGTGGAGACAGTGGTGGCTGAAGAGTGAGGCGATCACTTTGCTTCCAACATCGTGGCAACTACGTGCAAGGACCATCAACAGATCGATGTGGCCACCATGAAATGAATGGTTGCCACGTGATGAGCTGGTTCGAATCGAGGAGTGTGTGAATGGTAGCTGATGTCATCGCCCTCTCCTAGCTCCGTGCTGCAGGACCCAGAAAACCATGGCCATCATTTCCACAACCTCCTCCTGCTCGCTCCTGTGCAGGAGTAATCGTCACGACAGCAGCTAGCAATCTCGCACCAGAATTAGCATAGAATGCTATGCCTTCACAGAGGAGGCACCAGAATGTTCAGCTTCAATCAGCTCGATGATATCATCATCTCGATCGAGCACTACTGTTCTAGTACGTTCTTTCTCTGCAATGTATTGAGTTCTTGCACGCGAAAACGCCGAAAAGAAAGGAACAGCAGAGAGAGGTTATCGTCACTGCAAATAGACAACGCTACACTTTTGCGTCGAGCAATCTTTGCATGCATGGAGGACACAGGCACCTAAAGTCTAAAGCTCGATCGCCATCATTCAAAGAATGGATACGCGCACGATAACATGAAGATAGAAGAAGATTAAAGGATGGCATGTCTCGTCATACTTGCCATTTAAGCAAGGGTTATGTTTACTGCAACGTGCGACAATCATAAAAAGCTATCCAAGATAATGCTAAACACCACCGTGAAGGACTTGAAAAGATAGCGAATATATGTAGGATTTGATGTGGGAGTTATAGGGTACAGCTTGGCAAAATCCACGGTTTAAATCGAACTGTGGAAAAGATATCTGAAAAAGAGAATGTGGGAATAAAAAACGTATAGCTCAATTCGTAACTGAAAATTTGTAAAAACTATGTATATACCCTTCGTAGTATCCATTCTAATTAAAGTTGGACCTTATCACAATTGATAATGCTCGAGGAAATTAGATAAAAATTATATTTCATATTCTTTTTTAGGTTTTGTAGGCAGCCCAACATATTTTACTTACAAATTTTAGAGTTGTATGTGATGTTAATAGACTACATCAATATTCTCATAATAAGTATAAATATACTATAACCCTATATATTTTTTAAGTGGTAGATTATACGAACTGTCATGTGGGTTATATAGTATATTGGTAAAAATCTATTAAATTTATTTCTTAATGTTAGCATTTGTTATCATTATGACACCATAAAATTAAATTATTTTCACAACAAAATATATAAAGTAGCCAATTAATTGGAATAAAAACCCAACGAAATATATAGTAAAGTTAAAGTACCATGTAAATATAACATTTGCGATGTATGGTTTACCAACGTTAATATTTTATTACTCCTTCCGTTCTTTTTAAATGATATTTTTTATAGTCTACAAAACGTGACTTTGATTGTTACATTTGTAACTTCATCTTATTATATACTAATAAAATTATAATGTTATGAAAGTATTTTAGCAACAAATCCAGATAGTTTTAGACGTATTAGCAGTTAAACTTTAGAAAATTTGACAATATAGGTTATTGAACATCAGTTAAAAAATTTATATAGTTGGCACGGTGAGTCGACAACCGCAGGGACGTGCATCAGGAGGTGTCCAGCGGCTGCTGTGAGAGCTACATCTAAGAAAGTGTGGCACGGTGATTGATGGCGTATCCAAAAAGATGCAGTATGCATAGGGTGTACACCCAACGTTTTTTTCTAACTCCGCCACTGTCCATAGCTAGCGTTGAAGACATTCTCCAACACAACGTGCAAACTTCTCCCAAAAAAACACAGCGTGCAATGCAAGGCGAAACATAGGCCTTATGGCTCATGAGCACGGTACACATGCGACAGAATATTTAGTCATTCACACCATCACCTCAGGACAGGAGAGAGGAGGAGGAGAGCATCCGGAGCTAGCAAGCTTTGGTCCAGTGGGAAGGAACCAAAGACATCGACCTAGCTTTCGCTTTGGATTGGAAATGAGCTGTGCATGAGAATCCTAGCCACCCTTGCCTTTGGAAATGCCATTTTTGCGTGGTGCAGAAGCAGGTGTCAGAAGGGCCGGAGAACTACCACTATCGCACTCCATTCTCTTCACTTCCATGCATCCTGACATCTCCACAGACAATATATGCCATGCATGTATGTATCATCTGTATATTATATATAGACAGAATTAAGGTGTACACCTCAGGAGTTACGATCGAGTGATACGCGAAGCCATCATCTTTGGACTTTTGCTATATATATATATATATGCGCCACCAGATTGATCAGTGCACCGGCCGGCCGGCGTCTACTGTACTGGATGACAGGAGACTCGTATCGGTCAGTCGTTGTCACCTGTCACGTTACGTACATGAGTGATCGATGCGGCAGAGTCACGTTCATATGTAAAGCTTGCTCGAATTGAAAGGCACGTCAGGTTCACAATTTTTACCATACGTACGCGAGGAGCGGTAAAGGTAGCGCGCGCGCACGAACTGTCCCGATCGAGTCTCTTTACTGCTAGCTTCCAGAACGCGCGCGCGACGCACGGAACAAGGGGATAATATGATCGATCGGTCACGTCATCCAAAGGCCAAAGCTGTATGTACCAGCTGATCTATCGGCTGGTGTGTTTCATGATTCCGTTCGGCATGTGCGATCTGATCATTAAGTATCTTCTCGAGGCCATGCATCGATCCATCGACAATATGGTTACGTCCGGCAATGAAATTTGTTGTTTCCTTTGTTTGCCCCCAGGAAATTTCTTTCCGGGAACAGTTGTGCAGCTGCAGAACACCGTGGCAGCACGCCTCCGGGAGCGGTGCACGCATGGCATGTGGGGTGCATGGGTTGGCACGGTGACGGTGTGGCGCAGCACGACGAAAATCCAGCCTCGGCGGAGCGCGCGCGGCGGCCGGCCGGCCCAGCCAAATCTCGCGCTATGCAGGCCGCGTCGCGTGCATCACGGGCCATGGGCTGCCTCCCGCCTTGCGCCGACAAACTGGCGGCAATTGCGAGGCCGAGGGCGTGACGGAAACTCCTATATGCAGGGCCTTGTGCTTGTTCTACAAATATTTTTTTCTTTGTTTCGCTAGCACTTTTTATTTGTTCCGCTAATACCTTCGATCCGTTCCGCTAGTACTTTTTTCCTTTGTTCCACCAACATCTTTTTGATTGTTCCACTAACACCTTTGATTTGTTCCTCTTCTTTTAACAAAGTGTTCAACTTTCTCGTTGTGCACGCTATTTCTCCTTACATCTCTAGACATGGACAATTAAGCTAGGCATTTTCTCTTGATAAATATTTGCCTCATATTTATTTTTGTATATTTGGGATAGGTTCTTTTCTGCTGTAGCATATAGTTTACAGTTATGGTTTATAATTTTTGATCCTAACACGAGCGTTTGTGTAAACGAATCAAATATCGATAAGCCACTTTGAAACGGTGACGAAGAAACCGTCATATTTGTTTGTTTGTTTGAGATGAGTCATAAGCCGAAAAAGAAGAAGGCCTTTGTGTGCTTGCGTTCAGGTACACGAGAAAAATGAAGTAGAGTTACTTCCAAAACCAAAAAAAGTGACGTGGGACAATGAAGATATAAGTTAGTTATGTTGGAAATGTGGTCGATATTTTAATTTTAAATTTTATTAGAAGATAAATACAATAAAAGACTAGTGATACAATAAATGAATCTAACAGTAGGCTACCTATTGTATTTCAGAAAATATACAAGGAGAATTTAATGATAAAGTCGATCGATTGCGCAACTTACTATTGAGCTTGATAAAAAAAAATAGAGAGCAGTCCATGCTCGATGCAGTGCAGAACATAGATGAAGAGCGGTCACACGTGTTGTGATGTCTAGAAACCTTATTGCTGCCCTGTGCAAGTACTCTCCTCGGCAATGACTTGGAAATAACCGTTCTCCCTCTTCCCCAATGTAGGAGATAGCCACTCTTCCTCTTCCCCTGGTGCATGCCAAGAAGAAAGATCAAGAAATAGCGTCATAAGTCATGGGAATTTTCACGTAAAATATACACGAATACATGTGTGTGTGTGTGTTTAGTCAAAGCCCTTTTCATGCCATCCCCATACATCTATCACATGTTTTAAGTAGTAGTAAAGATTTCATCCTATAAATTGGAATATCTATTTTATCTTAGTAATATGATACTAAACCATATATACTTTAGAATTATAGGAAATGGGTCTCGCTCATATGTGCTATTTCTAACAAGTTATCTGGACATATGCAAACACAATGCATCAAATTTATGTAATAGGGTGTTACTAGTGCCTGGACGTCCAATTTGGACGCTAGCGCCGTACGGTCGGATGCAATTTTTATCACTCATTTATGCAACAATTTTTGGTCTTGTATGCAACAAAAAATTTTAATAAAATCTCGATGTTGCACCGGTTATTGCTTATTGTTATACACGTGAAATTAGAATGTTGCAATAAAAATGCAACACTAAGAAATAGATATGCAACAAAATGATTAGATCTCGAGGTGAACCAATCCGAATCTCCCTAAGGCAAAAAGGAACAGTACCCAACCACTCACAGGGATATTCAACCGGACGGCGACGACCACCTCCAGCCTCTCCTTGCCAGCCACTGCCTGCTTCTTCAACCCCATTGCCGGCTTCTTCTTCTTCTTGAGAGTCTCAAGGGCCGCAAAGATGTTGCCGCTGTCGATCCTCACCTCCTCCCCACCGGCACCCCTCCTGCTTCCTCTCCCCACCATCTCTCCCTCTACTTCCCCCTCTCCCTCTCCCGCAACAGCAACAAAAGTCGAGGAGGCAAGAGGCGGGAGTTCGAATCGGGGCGCCGGGCAGGCGACACGGAGTAGTAGAGCCGAGGAGGCAGGTGGCGGGAGTTTCATGCAGTTGTGAAAGTTCTCGTGTCGAGTCATGCTCGTATGCAATTCCAACCCCCCTCCCCCACCCCCAATTCTCACAATCCCAGCCCCAACCAATCAGGGCTACGCATTTCGTATAAGTCTCATGCGGTTGTGAAAGTTCTCGTATCGGGTCGTGCTCGTGTGCGATCCCCCCCTCCCCAAAGCATTGGTCCGCCCCGCGCCATGTGCCTTCTCACGTTTGCCACACACTAGTCAATGGTGCGATGTTTGGTGGGAGGGGGTGGTCCAATCAATGGTCGATCATAAGTGTTAGGGTATGTGATTGGTATGATTGGTTTACTTTTTTAACTTATGATTTATAAATTTTTTAATAAATAAGTAGAATAATTTCTTTATTATTATTTTTGAAACGATTTATCAGAATATTTTTTAAATTAGTTTATTGTTATATGATTTGTTCACATGAGCATATATGCTAGAGCTAAAAGCCTTAGCCATAGAAAAAAACTCATTCTATATTGAGTCCACCATTCACACGTAGAGACGTATACGCTGCCTGGTCCGTCCGTTTCAAGCTTTCTAGAAGATGATCGTCTTGATGGACGACAAAATAATGAGCATAGGACGACACCCGTAGCCATAGTACATAGTCCACGTCTTTTCGATCTGAATTCATTACTTTGCTATGCAAACACAGGTCCCATTTCCGTCAGTGCAGGCTCGCTATTTGCTGGAGGTCACAAAAATACATGCAACTGCTGAGCTGCAGCAGTTAAGGAAAAAAAACAACCGAAGCGACAGCAAAAGTTCAGCCTAGCCTACCGACAGCTCACACGACCTTATTGGTTGCCTAGGTGGCTTCTCTCGTGAGCTTGGCCAAGCTAACGTACATAGGCTCATATTTGGGTGTAGGGACAAGGGTTAGGGGTACCCTCGCACGCCCCCGCCGCCTCCCATTCGGCTACTTCACTGCCTCTAGTAGCTTGCATCCCCACCAACTCTCTCCTACCTTCCACCTCCAAGATCCTCTTGTTGGACGATGGTTTGATAGGGAGATAGTGAGTTCAAATATAACATAAAAAAGACTGAAAACGTTGAGGACGCGTTCGAATAGTGGTCCAAGTGAGATGTAGTCTGGTGAAACCGCAGCAGGAGAGACTTGCCAATGCATGGTGAACCTACACATAGCAAGCATGGTGATTGCTTGTATTGGAAGGGGATGACTCGATCAAGAAAGAGTATTTTAGTAATTTGGCTTAAAACTAAAGTCCATCTTGGATCAAAACTGTGACGCATGAGTAGTGCTTAGGAGAGCGATTTAGGTCAATGAGAAGCTGGTTTGATCAAGATAGATTAAGACTAAAGGACTAAGCGGATTCAGACTTATGCGCTTTAAAAAACATGTATAAGTGAACATGTGTGAGTAAAATCTGTATGTGTAGAGTTATTGGGTTTCTCTCATTATGCTAAGTTGATAGTATCTACTAAGAGTTAGGTGTGGCTGGTTAGCTCACCTATATAAAGAAATTGGGATGGAGACTTGTGTCAACCATCTAATCCATCAAATTTATGCTCTTATATCTAGGGTTAGGATTTGAGAGTTGAGTGCTTGTGTGTTCTCTATCCTTCAAGGTGAAGTGACTATAAAACTTATCTCCTCAAATAAGTAATATATCAATCTTTGTGCATCTTCATGGACTCCTCTTATTGTGATTGATTTACCCTTGATTTTATTAGTTTTGATATATTCTCTTCTCTCTTGTTGACTTTGTTGTACCAAGAATGTGTAAGAGATAGAGATAATCTCTAAAAATTAATCTGCATCCATCTAGTCACTTTGGTAGTAAGTTCATAAAGAAATCTGGTTCTTGCATGATTTTGACCTTATCAAGAGATTTTGTGATCCAAGGGTTTTTGGTTTGATTTTTTAGTGTTCTAACTTGCTATGATATGTGAAAAGATATCTAGATCTATATTGACCATCATACACCTACGAGCAAGTTGTATTCACCATTTTAGGATTTTGCTCGATTTTGGTGCAATCTTCCTTCAATTGCAAAAAGATCAGAATTTGGCAATGATTCTCACGATCGTTGATTGGAATAGATTTCTAACATCATAGAAAATGTGCATGCCAAATTTTATGTCATTTGGATCTACCAATCAAAAGTTACATGTATTCTTGGTTTTAAAATCGTGCTGAAATCATTATCCATCCTGATTTTACTGTAGCAATGGTAGTACCACGGTTACTGTAGCGATAGTACCGTAGTTACTATAGCAAGCTGTAGTGCTGTGGGTACTGTAGCGGTGGTTCTGATTTTTGCTGATTTTTTCCCGAGAGTTTAGTTTCTTGCTTCTTTAGTTTTTTGTGTTGGTTTTCTATTCTAATTTTCATAGTTTTGTAACTATTGGAGTAAAAAAAGTTGGTGAATACTTGGAAAAAAATTTTAAGGCACCATTCACTCTCATGTTGTCATCTTCGGTCCTACAAAAAACTATGCAAAACAAATTAACACTCTCTTGGTTATGAAGAGCTTAATGTGGAGGTATTTCGACACCTGTAATTGTCTTAAATGTTAAACTTTTATCCTTCTTTGCTAACTTCAGAGGCCCACTCGCAGGAGATGAGATCATATGACATGGAGGTTGTTTCAATGAGAAGGAGGGGTAACGAATTTTTGTCTCTTGAGGTCCCTGGTTTGGCAGAAAGAAGGCCTTCACTAGCCCATGGAGACTTTATAGTGGTTAGACATGCTGGGAGTGATGCTCGGCCTTATCAAGTTAGTGATTTTCCCTCGACACTAAAATATTCATTGGGCATTCTTAAAGATTAATTATTCAGGTTCAAGTGCTATGGATGAATAATGATTTGTTGGTTTTTTTCTTCTTCAGGGCTTCATTCGCAAGGTTGAAGCTGATGAGATATTTTTGAGATTTGATAACCAGTTCCACCTCGCTCACCGTGACAGGTATCAGCATGATGTTTGCTTCACATATAATAGATCGAACGTGAGAAGGTTCTACAAGTATATCCATGAAGCGGAACTTATGGAACCTGACATTATATTTCCCTGCCAATCACCATATAGAAGTATGAAGAAGTGGTCATTTAAACCTCTGAATCCGCGCATAAACACTGAGCAAGCTGATGCAGTTGCGATGATACTTGGCTGCCGAGGGGTTCCACCATGCGTGATATATGGACCTCTAGGAACTGGCAAGACCATGACCCTTGTTGAGGGCTTGAGGCCATTTTGCAGCTTTATACTGTTACTCGCTGGAGTCTTGCTGTTGGTGATAGCAAGATCCTTACTCTCATTGAGAGGATGACACTCTGGGAATGGGGCAAATTTTCTTGTTTATTTCTTGCACAATGCCATACCAACTGAGGGTTGGGGATACAAATTTATAGGCCGCTAACCACCAAGCATATGCCAAGATGCTAGTCCTAGATGCTAGTCTAAAGCTGTCCTAAAGCTAGTCTAAGATCTTTGTCTTTAAAGGAGATCTTTGTCCTTAAAGGAGATCTGTCCTTAAAGGAGTCAAGATGCTGTCCTTAAAGGAGATCTTTGTCCTTAAAGGAGTCAAGATGTCTGTCCTTAAAGGAGATCTGTCCTTAAAGGAGATCTTGTCCTTAAAGGAGATGCTGTCCTAAAGAGAGAAGAAACAACAACACAACAACAACACAATGACTTATCCATCACTCTCCCCTAAGTCTTGTGCGTCGTCTTGTGGAAAAGTTGAACCACCCGACCCTAGAGCGAGCTCGAGGAATTTGACCCTCCCAAGAGGCTTGGTGAGCGAGTCCGCAAGTCGATCCGTGGTGTTGATGTAGCTCGCCTTGATGCTGCCTTCATCCAAACAGCCTCGGATGAAGTGGTACTTCACCCGGATGTGCTTGCTCCGTTCGTGGAAAACGGGGTTCTTTGCCAGAGCCAGAGCGGACTTGCTGTCCACCCTGAGCGCCACCGCTTCAGTGTCTTTGCCGAGAGATCACCAGCGATCGAGCGAGCAGCGCTGAGTCGAAGCGGTGGACGCCGCTATGTACTCGGCCTCACAGCTGGACAGGGCCACCACCTGCTGCTTGACTGACTGCCAGCTAACGAGGCACTTGCCGAGGAAGAAGAGAATCCCGCTTGTGCTCTTTTTGGTGTCGATGTCGCTGCGTGGTCGTCGTCGCCGCATGCCGATGAAGTGTGTGCCGCGGGACACCTCGGGTAGTGCAAGCCGTGGTCGGAGGTGCCCGCAACGTAGCGGAGGATCCTCTTCACGGCTCGCCGATGCTCGTCGTCGGCCGTTGCATGAACCGACCGACGAGCCGGCGGCAACGCCAAATCGGGCGCGTGTGGACGAGGTAGCGAAGGCGCCCACAATGCGCCAGATCTTGCGTCGCGTCCACCTCCTCCGCCGTGCTCTCACGACTCGGCCGACCCTCCTCCTCCAGGAGTGTGGTCGGGTTGCGATCGGTGAGCCCGGCTTCGACGGTGCGCTTGGCGTGGCGGTCGGCGAAGGGAGATACGGAGCTCGTCTGGTGGACCTCGATCCCGGATAGAAGGAGAGGAGCCCCAAGTCGCTCATCCGGAAGGCGGTCTTCATTTCGCCTTGAACGCCTCGACCTCGGCCTCCTTGGAGCCGGTGATCACCAGTCGTCGGCGACGAGCGCCCACCGCCAGGCGTTGCCGCCTTTGCCCCGCCGGTAGACCGCGGCCGTGTGCGCTCTGCTGGAACCCCATTTGCTTGAGTGGAGTCCGGCTTAGCGTTCGTGCTCGTGGTGCCGCCGCAAGCCGTAGAGGGCCTTGCGTAGGCGGAGAACCTTGCCCTCCTTGCCGGGGATGACGAATCCCGGCGGCTGACGGACGTAGGCCTCCTCCTTCAAGTCGCCGTTGAGGAAGGCGGACTTAACGTCCATGTGATGGACGCGCCAATCCTCCTGGGCTGCAAGTGCGAGGAGTAGACGAATGGACTCCATGCGCGCGACGGTGCGAAGGCATCATCGGTCGACCTCCCGCCGCACGAAGCCTCGTGCCACCAAGCGAGCCTTGTGCTTGACGATGGCGCCGGCTTCATCCCGCCGGCTTGAACACCCACTTAAGGGTGATCGCGCGGTGGCCGGCGGGAAGATCCGCCGGCTCCCACGTCTCGTTCCGCTGAGCGGCGTCCATCTCCTCCTGCATCGCGGCACGCCATGCCGCGTCTTTCTCCGCCTCGGCGACGGAACGAGGCTCGCCGTCGTCCTGTGCGAGGTGCAGCTCCGCCGCGAGGTCGCGCTGCGCCGATTCGAGGACCGCCGCCGCCGAGGAGGTCGTCCACGATGACGGTAGCGCAGAGGCTCGCCGTCGTGGTAGGCGTCGACACGGTCCTCGTCGTGAGGACAGAGTAGCGAACTCCACCATGCGCCGCTCGTCGTGGATCAAGGCCGTTGGGGTCGATCCGGTGGTGTGGCCACCGGTGCGGAGAGTGGGGCGTGGCCGTGCCGAAGGTGGTGGAGCACTCACGGAGCCGGTGGCGAGCAAGGTGTCGAGGTGGGCGAGCTTGGTGAACGCAGCCGCTAGCTCCCGGCTCTCGAAGTGGACGAGTCGACAACAAAGTCCCTAAGAGTTGAAGTCGAACCGCCGCCCACCGCCTTGTCCCACGTCGGCCTCGCCGCCGTCGAACACAACGCCACGCGAGATGCGGACGTCTTTGTGTGACAGGTCGAGGATGCGGTAGGCCTTCGAGCCTCCGCGTAGCCGATGAACACTCCCGAGTGCTCACGCCGCCGAGCTTACCGATGTGGCCAAGCTCCTTGGCGAACGCGAGGAGCCGAAGACCGCAAGTGGGAGACCGCGGCTTGCGCGCTCGTGCCAAGCCTCGTACGGCGTCCTGCCGTCGAGCGCCTTGGTAGGCGAGCGGTTGAGGATGTAGACGGCCGTCACCACCGCCTCTCCCCAGAAGATAGCCGGCATCCCCCTCTGCTTGAGGAGAGCCCGAGCCATCCCACAACCGTCGGTTGCGCTGCTCGACGACGCCGCTCGCTGCGGGCTGTACGGCGCGGAGTAGTGGCGCTGAATGCCCTCATCAGCGCAGTACGACGCGAATTCAGCCGCCGTGAATTCGCCGCCGTTGTCTGTGCGCAGCACGTGCAGCTTGCGGCCGCACTCCGCCTCCACAGCAGCCTGCGTGCGCCTGATGGCGTCCGCAGCCTCTCCCTTGCTGCCGAGGACCATCACCCACATGTAGCGGAGAGGTCGCCGACGAGCGGCAGGAAGTAGCGTCGTCCTCGGTGTGGCGGTGTCACCGCCACACAAGTCCCCGTGCACGAGCTCGAGCCTCTCCTTGGCTCGGAAACTCGCCCGCTGAGGAAAGGGGAGTCGCCTCTGCTTCGTCAACACGCAGACGTCGCAGAACTGCTCCACATGGTCAAGGCACGGCAGGCCTCGCACCATTTCCGTAGCACTGAGCCGCCGTGGCCTCGGGTGAAGGTGCCCAAAGCGCTCGTGCCACTGCCACGCCTCGTCGTCCCGACGAGCAGCGAGACAGAGGGGTTGTGCCACCTGCACGTGAAGAATGTAAAGTCGATTTGCGCCTCTGGTTACCTTGGCAAGAAGGCGGCGGCGAAGATCCCAAATCCGCAGCACCCCGTGCTCTATCTCGACACGCGAGCCGTTCTCATCCAGCTGTCCCAAGCTGATGATGGAGTTCCGCAGATCGGGGATGTAGTAGACGCCGGTGAGCAGCCTGTGCTCACCAGACACGGTGGTGAAGATGACGGAGCCGACGCCCTTGATTTCCACGCCGGAGGCGTCCCCAAACTTGACGGAGCCTCGGACGCTAGAGTCAAACTCGGCGAAGAGCTCCCGTCGACCGGTCATGTGATGGGTGGCGCCAGTGTCGAGGCACCACCCGTCAGTCTTGTCGTTGCCGGAGCCGTAGCCGAGGAGGGCATGTGCTTTGGCTCGTCAAGGTGGAGGAGAGCCACCGCTGGCGGTGCGGCGGAGATAGTTCGGTGCTCGCATGAGCAATGAACGAGCCGGCTGCTCCTCCGCTGCGCGACATGGGCAGCCACGTCGTGGTGTCGACAATCCACGCCCAATGACCAAGCTTGCGCGATTGTGGCAAGAGTCGCCTCGTGCGCCTTTGCTTGCCGCCAGCCGCCACTGGCGCGCCCACGGTCATCACCCTCGGCACGTCCTCGCGCCCCTGCCTCGGCGTCTTTGCGTGGCTTGCCGCGCTTGCCACGCTTGTGGCCGCCTGTCGTGGAAGAAGGCTCCCCCTTCTTCCTGTCACCTTGGCTGGCAGCCCACTGCTCCCGAGTGAGGAGGAGCTTCCCGCCAATGGTGACGGGTCCCGAGAGACGCTGTGGCTCATCGTTGTCAACGACCTTGAGGCGACCCAGCGCCTCCTCGATCGTCATCGCGGAGAGGTCCAGCAGAGACTCGATCGAGCGAGCCATCTGCTTGTACTTCTCGGGGACGCAGCGGAAGAGCTTCTCCGCAGCTCTCTCCTCGCCGTAGGTGTCGTCGCCGAACGCACTAAACGCAGCGAGTGTTGAGACGGAGAGCAAAATCATCAACGTCCTCACCTGGCTTGAAGGCCAGGTTCTCCCACTCCTTGCGTAGTGCCTGCAATGTAGACTTGCGGGCGCGGTCGCTGCCGATGCGTGCTGCAGCGATGGCGTCCCAAGCCTCTTTGGCAGTCCGCTTGTTGGTAAGCGAGAACCGCATCTCGGGCGGGACTGCAGCGATGAGAGCATCCAGCGCCCGTCGATCCTGGTCGTAGTCGACGTCGCCGTATCGGACTGCATCCCACATATGCCGCACCTGGAGCTTTACCCTCATCACCGCGGCCCACTCGACGTAGTTGGTCTTGGTGAGGGTAGGCCACCCGCCGCCGGGCCGACGTCCCTGACGACGGCCTGGTACTCGTGGTGACCACGCATCGAACCGGGAGAGAGCGCGTCGCTGTGAAGGCCGCGCTCTCGTCAACCCGTCACGCCACCGCCGGCGCGCCTCCTCCAGAGCGCCACCGCGCGTTCGCGTCTGTCTGCTGGCCGCCGCCGCTCCTCGGCGCGCGCGGCGCCATCGCGCCACTCGCCTCGCCGCCTCCTCTTCGGCTCAAGATCTCGTCGGCGCCATCATCGCAGAGATGGAGCTGCCGTTGCCGCCGCTGTGAGCCTTGACCTCGGCTGCCGCCGCACGCTGCATCTGCCGCCGCCGCCGCTTCCACCTCGCTCGGCTGCTGCCGGCTCCGCCGCCGCCTTGACGCCTTTTCCGCGCCGCCGCGTCTCTGCCGCCGCTGCTGCGCTGCTGCTGCTGCTGCGCGCGAGCTCGGCCGTCACGACGCCGCGTGCTCGAGGCGGCCGAAGCGCCGAGGCGCCTGCGGACATGGCGCGCTACTAGGGGCTGTTGCGTGGAGGAGGTCCGCGCCGACGAGCCGCCGCCGTCTCGGAGAGGAGTGAGCGGGGGCCGAGCCGCCGCTTCTTTGCTCTGGTAGTCTTCGCTGCGAGGTGGAGAAGGAGATGAGCAGGAGATGCTCGAGCACAGGATAGTATGGCTCGATACCACTTGTTACTCGCTGAGTCTTCTTTGTTGGTGATAGCAAGATCCTTACTCTCATTGAGAGGATGACACTCTGGGAATGGGGCAAATTTTCTTGTTTATTTCTTGCACAAATGCCATACCAACTCGAGGGTTGGGGATACAAATTTATAGGCCGCTAACCACCAAGCATATGCCAAGATGCTAGTCCTAGATGCTAGTCTAAAGCTGTCCTAAAGCTAGTCTAAGATCTTTGTCTTTAAAGGAGATCTTTGTCCTTAAAGGAGATGCTGTCCTTAAAGGAGTCAAGATGCTGTCCTTAAAGGAGATGCTGTCCTTAAAGGAGTCAAGATGCTGTCCTTAAAGGAGATGCTGTCCTTAAAGGAGATGCTGTCCTTAAAGGAGATGCTGTCCTAAAGAGAGAAGAAACAACAACACAACAACAACACAATGACTTATCCATCATATACAGCCAAGTGGAGTGCAAATATTCTCATATGTGCTGCTTCCAATAGTGCTGCTGCCATGTATTGGAAAAGCTCCTTCATGCTAGCTATCTGATCAGCCAAAGTGATATCTTTAGGCTAAATGTAGCCAGCCGTCAATACGAGGATGCCAATCCTGATTTTATCCGGTTATGTTTCTTTGAAGATAAGGAGTTCAAGTGCCCTTCATTGCAAGCATTAATGCGGTACAAGATAGTTATATCAACCTACATGAGTTCGTCTCTGCTGCAGGCTAAGGGCATTCGCCGGGGCCATTGGTCCATTTCACACACATTTTCTTGGATAAGGCTTGTCAAGCCTCTGAACCAGAGGCGATGGTTCGTTTGTCGGGTTTGTGTGGAAGAGACACTGTGGTTGTGTTAGCAGGAGATCCTATGTAATTAGGGCCGGTGGTTTATTGTAGACAAGCAGAGAAGGATGGAATGGTTTGTGGAAATCGTATCTGCGAAGGCTACTCTTTGACTTTGAGCAGTACGAAACAGGCAATCCTAACTATGTGATGAAGATAGTGAGGAATTATCGGTGCCATCCAGCAATCCTGGAACTGCCATCAGAGCTTTTCTATGGGGGTGAACTGATCGCCTGTAAAGAAGATGAAGACTTATCTATTTACTACTGCATTGGCCTTCCTAGCAAGTCGTTCCCTGTTCTTTTTGTTGGAATTCAAGGATGAGATGAAAGGGAAGGCAACAATCCATCATGGTTCAATAGGATCCAAGCTAGTAAAGCAGTAAATATCATCAGGACTCTGACAAGGGGTGGTAATGTTCGTGAAGCTGATGTAGGAGTCCTTACTCCATATCGTTAACAAGTTGTCAAGATAAAGAAAGCCCTAGAGATATTTGAAATGCCTAAACTTAAAATCAGAACTGTTGAACAATTCCAGGGTCAAGAAAGGGACATAATAATCATCTCAACAGTCAGGTCAACGGTCAAGCATAACGATTTTAACAAATTCTTCAACCTGGGATTCCTGAGCAACCATAGAATGTTCGATGTTGCAATAACTCGTTCCAAATCATTGCTCATCACCGTCGGAAACCCTCGAAGCTTCCCTCTCGCATCATGCACCGTTTTGTTTTTGGTCAAACTAATAAGCTCTACTTGTAGGATCAGCACTGGGATAAGCTCCTGAGGTACTGCACGGACAATGGTTCTTATCAAGGATGTCCACTTCCACCACCAGGATCTCATTGCTATTTAGAAGAAACCGGAGTCTCTGGATATGATGACAACCAAGACGAACCTGCTGGGTGGAATTACAACCAAGAAGAACCTGCCAACCATATCCACAATCAAGACCCATCTGACTGTGGTTTCAGACATGACAGTGGCCCGTCCTCTACCAAAAATGAAGTGGTATGGTCCAAGGAGATGCCATGTGAGGAGTACCAGCCATTCAGGAAAGCGGAAGCAGAATCCCACGAGGAGACGCTGAAGCAACACGTCGAGGAAGAGGCTGAGCAGGATGATGTGAAGTCCGACCAATATTCAACCAGCGACGATCTGGTCCAAGATGCCTATGCGCTCAAGTTCAGCTTTCCTCCTGGTTGGGGTGCTGCTTCGAGTATCCCCGCGATAGGCTGGGACGATTAATCAGCCTCGCAATCGCCTTATCTCCACCACAAAATATTTTCGTAGAGGCCACTCGCAGAATTAGACTTTGCTCATTTCAGTTTTTTTCACTATTCAATAATTTCATCCTTTTCTGGTTTTTTTAGATTTTTAGGCTTTTTTTTGCATTTTTCTCGTATTTCTTTGCATTGTCCGTGATGGGCTAACATATTTTTTTTCTATTTTTAAATTTAATTATGTCAAATAAGCTAACTCAGTTACAGTAAAAAATAAATCAGCTACAGTAAAAAAAATCAAAAGTCAACGCTATTTCGAACGTCCCTTGATTGAGATTGCCTTCAACTCACCCTTTGGCACTCATTCTGATGCATCTGTGTACCATCGTCTACATGATGATGACAGTATGGGAGAACGTGTTATCCTGTTGGAAACTCTGAAATTACTTATCTTATTGCTGCGGGCAATGTGGTGTCATTTGTTATTGTCATTCAGTTGAGTTTGTCGTGTTTTACATTACAGGTGACAAGGATGTGCTCTCCGGTTTTATCCGGACAATGTGATGTCGTGTTTCACATTCATCGTCCCCTATTACATGAAAGCGTCAAGGCCAAGTCGTAACATGTGAAGAACAACCAAAGTATGTACAACAAGTGAACTTTTTATCGACAAAACAAAACACCCCAACCATCCCACACAACACGGCAACCCGCTAACGATCCACGCACATTATGCAGATAAAGTTTATCACTGCGCAGCCAAGAACCATGGAAATCTCATTTAGAAGGGGAGCGGACGACGCGGAGGCGCAGTCGGAGTCCTCGAGGGAGAAGCGATCCGATAGAGGCTACTTATGGCCCCTCTCTGGGTTCCCATGGACCAACACCATCAACAGACAACAGCCGCCGCCTCACATTATCCTGAGCTTGGCTGGTTAGGTTTGGAGAGATCGAGAGGAAGAGGGGGCATGGAGGGGATCGGAGCGGGCGACAAGGCCCAGGCTGCTGCGGCGGCGAGCGACTACGAGAAGGCGGAGGCGGGAGGGGACGACAAGGCCAACGCTGCGGCGGTGTGTAAGGCTGCAGCTCAGTGAAGTTTCGAACCGGAGGAACAGGTATTTCCTTGGAGGTTTCAGATGATGGCCCTGTTAGAAGCCGTTTTTAGAAGTTGTTTTTGGTTTCTGCTACAGTAACTAACTTTTAAATGAAGTATTTTTTTTAAAACAGAGTCTACAAGTTAATTGTAGTATATGTTAAAAGCAAAACATCTGTACCATCTATTTACTGCAATTAAGCAAGGGGTATGGCTATGGCGAACGTCCGATTCTTATCCAACGGAAGACAAACACTTACTTTACATTAGCATCTATTTACTGTGTACTTTGCCAGCAGTATTCACCGTCATTTGTCCTAATTTCACTTGTAATGGCAGCATCCACTATATATATAACTTGTAAACTCCTTGTGAGGATTATGCGGAAGTAATTGAAACCCTAGCCATCATTCCATAGTTGTAGTTTCATAGTTCTTAGCAGTAGATGCTCTCCAAATTTTTCCTAAACACTTCCGTTCAAATCCCACATCTGATCCTTGTTCAGACTAGACATTTCAGGTCCTAATAAGTATAAGTATCAGAACGGTGATTATTGGCCTCAGAGTTGGATCTCGGTCTCGTCTAGGTGAGGGTTTGGGACAACTCGTTGTCCTCCTATAAAATTCCGGAGCCTAGCGAGCCGGTGAGACTTTGAGGGGAAAATCTGTGGTAGAATTGCAAGGATCGGACAGGTTGGGTTAATAAATTGGTGACTTGGTAAAATCCCTGCTTTGATCTGCGCAAATCGGGGATGGTGAGGCATGTGCCACCTGCTATGGTAGAGGAAGGCGGAGCTTCGTTTGCAACAATGGTTGAAATGGAGGAAGTCAAGAGGAGTATTACTGAATTGAAGAAAACCCAAGAGGAAGGTCAGAAGCTGATTCAAGTACAGATGGACAAACTAGTGGGGATGATGTCGAATTTCATAAATCTGTAGCCCAGTAAGGAAGTTTTTGATTGACAATCGAGTTTCCAAGGTAATTATGGCCAGCCTTCTATTCCTCCAGTAGCAGTGGCCAGTGAAATCGGGGTCATACAGAGCAATACTCAGGAGATTAACCCACATTCGGTGCCTGTAGCTAGTAATTTTTGTGGACCACTAGTGATCCTTGGGGAAATGAGAGGGAAGGGAATTGAGAATCCTACTGGGCTATCTCATTATACCCTGAATACATATTTCAATTATAGTAATTGGCATGGCAACAATTTGAACTTGGGAGTAGCTCCAAAGGGGCCGATGCACTAGGCTACCACTATGTCCACACATGCACCAAACTCACCTTCCTTTGAGGACTTTCTAGAGCAAGTGGGGGCTCAAGTTTCTAACGTGCCATACCCGGGATCTCAAGTTTCTAACGTGGTGCCAACGATGGTGCCAGTATATTTCAAGCTTTAATGAATCAAATTCTATCTAAGTTTTTGAGGCAATTTGTACTTGTATTCTTTGATGACACTTTTGTCTTTAGTAAGTCCATGGAGGATCATATAATTTATATACAACAAGTTCTTCAAGTTTTGAGGGATAATAAGTTAGTAGCAAAGAAGAGCAAAGGTGTCTTTGGGCAACCTTAAGTTGAATATTTGGGACACATCTTAGATGAGAAGGGGTTGCAACTGACCCTCTCAAACTTAAAGCAATCAAAGATTGGCCTGAGCCGGAGACCGTGACACAATTGAGAAGCTTTCTAGGGCTAGCTAGTTATTACAGGAGATTTATTTAGCATTATGGCATTATTTGCAAGCCCTTGTTTGAAGCCCTGAAGAAAAATTCCTTTCAATGGAGTTAGAGACAAAGGGAAGCTTTTGTTGAAATCAAGGGTATCATGACATCTTCTTTGGTTCTTGCACTGCCAGACTATTCTTAACCATTTGTTTTTGATACCGATGCAAGTGGGCATGGTATTGCAGCTTTATTAATGTAGAGGGGGAGACCACTGCCCTATATGAGTAAAGCCATATGCCCAAAGGCTGCTGGATTGTCAGCATATGACAAAGAAGCTCTAGCCATTCTTGAGGCCTTAAAGAAATGAAAACATTATTTTGCAGGATTTACATTAATTATCAAGACTGATCAGTAAAGCTTGAGATATATACATGAACATAAGTTAACAGAGGGTGTTCAGCGCAAATTGCTTGTGAAGTTATGAGGGCCATTGGTCGCCGGAGCGACGGAGCTGGAGTGCTGGATTGCTGCATGCTAGAGCCTGGTCCGGTCCTCTGCAGGTGGAGATGGAGTGGAGACGTCGAGACGATAGCCCATCTCCAGTCAGTGGAATTAATGGTGCCGCTGAGCGGAGGTGCGGTCGACAGGTCGTGCGATGCGGAGTCGAAGCCCGGAGGTGACGCGGCCGCCGGAGCTGGACTATTGGAGCCCATCGCCCCACTCACCGTGGAGACGTTGCTAGGGTTAGGGGGTTGGATCCTTGGGGGGCACCGGCTAGGGGAATCAAGGGGATTGGGACCTTGGAGACGGAGTGGAGTGACGGACGCTCACTATTTTGTCCTGATGGACTGGTGGACAAGTGATGGGCTGATGGATACGAATATAGCTATTTTAGTCTAACTAAATATATACATATGTATTATATCTTATATATATACTAATTTTTTGTTAAAAATTTTAGGTGTTCAGTTGAACACCTGTAAACTACTCTAGACCCGCCCCTGCTGGGGCCCATGCAGTGTTTGGCCTCGCGCGCGGAACCGGGTAAACGGAGCGATTAATATGATCGAGATGAAGGCGTGGCCCCGCGTGTGCCGAGTTTGAGAGGCGAGCGTGCGGTGGCAAGCGCAGGAGGGAGTGGCGTGGGCACGCGGGACCGCGCGCGTCGGTGGCGGCAGACGGCCACTGGCAGGGCAACGCCGTACGTGCCGAGCCCGCTTGGCCGTGCGTGCGTGCCGCCGTTCGCGATCGTGCCGTGCGCTGGGTGGGTCGTCCGGGCGTACGAGGGAGACTTGGGCGCGCGGCGCAAGCGCAAAGAGACCCTATACCTGTACGGCCGTTGGGCCCCAAGGGATTTCTGGATGTGCCGGAGCCGATCTGCCGATACGGCGTGGACGCACGCTTCCCGTTCTCTCAGCTCACCCAGAACCTTTTGGCCCGATAACCTCCCACCAGCTACTCGTCATCAATCAGAATCCATGCCGATATTGTTCATTTCATGTATGTTTCGTGTCACAGGTTTCAACTCTCAAGCATGGTGATGATTTGCTAACAAAGGAATGCCCTACTTCGCATGCAACTTGTGCGCGTACACATGCTCATTCTACATGTGGTGTTAAAATAATTAACAATGGGAGGACAAGTGCATGTGGTGCTCATGTGGGAGGATCGAAGGGCAATCAGTATCTGGTAGAACTTGGCCAGGTTTCTGATGGAGGAGGGACAACGAACACTTGTGAAGAATTATTGAGGCAGTTGATCGCAGTCTTCAGACAATTTCATAATGGTAAGAGAATATATCGAGCATTGTCTTGTTCAAATTCATAATTGGAAGATAGGGGCTCTCAGAGCTCACAAGGGCACGCCAGTAAGGTGGGGTCTTTGGCAGTTGCAGTAATCAGAAACCTTGCAATTGGCATCTCTTTCCCTTGGTTCTCTTCTTTCCTTCCGTCATTTGTGCTTCAGTTTCTTGCTTGCACAATTAACTTCATTCTTGTCTTGTGCCAAAAATGCTACTACTCTAGCATAATTACGCAGTTAATTAAGATGTTACACAACAATGAACATAAATGAAGCTCTGAATCGATGTAGATTATATGTCATGGTACACCCACTTATCTTCTGTCATGTTTGCTACCACTTATTTTCTGTCATGTTTAACTTTTCTGCTACAGGCAGTTACCTAGCTGTTCATCATAAGAAAATGCATTGTGAGGTCTAGCAAAAGAAGAGACAAAAAGTAAGAGAACCACAGAGAAGAAAAGGCACTCGGTTTTGTTTGTGTCGCGTTGTACTTCTTCACGGTACAATTGCCTTTTGAGTTTTGATCCTGGGACAACAAGCAATGTCGTTAAGTATGTCCATAGACCATCAACTAGACCATCAAATTGACAGCTGGTGTTTTCTTCTTTCCCCATTCATTGATACCCAGCTGTACAAATGGATACCAAAGAAGGGCTTTGCCTACTTGGAACAATAAGTATCACCAACCTTTGCAGCTAATAAATTAGTACAGGGTACAGACATCCTATTTGCCATACGCTTGAAACTACTTGATGCAATGGCATTTGTGCAGTTAGGTCACACAGTCCAAGCAGGATCCCCAAAACTTGTGTACTGTAGCACTTGGAACGGATGGTAGGATCCTACAATAATGCCGAGGATGCAAGTGAGGCATTTGAGTTCATGGACAGTTCATGCAGGTTTAAGCTAAACTGATCGTCGAAGAAAACTAGCTAAGAAGTTAAGCAAATGTGTGTTCATAGTAAATCACGGGCCATGACTCATGAGCATGATTCGACCTCGTAACAACCGATCCGACAAGGCCAGTTGTGTCGTATTATGAACAGTGACTGAAATCTAGCAGAAAGGACAAAGGGGATTTTGCCAGGTGGTCCTAAATCGATAGTAACTAAATTGTTGTATAAGGTTTCTGTTCAAACTTTATGAAGCATACAGAGAACAAGAATCGCAAAGATTTCCTTAATGATTATGTCTTCCTACTTATTTGTGCTAGAATTCCAATCCAACAGTTTCTTACAAATTAAAAAAAATCAGAGTTAGTAAAGCGGTACCTGTCAGAAACGTCTACTCTGACTGAATCAATGTACGCACGTAAATTTACTACTCTTTCATACGTGAACCAACCAATATCCACAATCAATCGGTTCTTTTTATCTCAACACATCCATTTTCACAGCGACAAATGTATTGTTCATCAGGAACTACATCTCAGAGATCACGTCATACAACATGCTGCATAGTGTAACCCTGCAAGAATCTCCATAAATGAGCTACTTAGCAATGTATGTTCAGATGCCAAATCAAGCCAAGGCAAGGTTAGGTATGCTTCACTGCATGACTAACAATGGTACAGTACCACGGCAAAGTAGACCTCTGTAAGCAAACGCTGAAGCATAATGACACTTGGGGATGATGCATCACAGTACGACTCCAAAGCCAAGTCCCTCTATAAATAAACATGCAGTGTTCACAGAATGCTCTGCCTTAAATAGACATCTGCCCTCCCTCTCTCTCACAGTCACACTAAGCTCCACATGATCTTGAGCTCTCTTCACCTGCATTAGACAGCCGGCCATGGAGATAGAGTCTGCAAAGTGTGAGTGCTGCGAGCTGAGGGAGGACTGCACCCAGGACTACATTCTCGGCGTGAAGGCGGACTTCGGCGGGCGGTGGCTCTGCGGGCTGTGCTCGGAGGCGGTAAGGGACGAGGTGGCCAAGGGGAGGAAGAGAGGGGGTGGAGGGCTGGAGGAGGCTCTCAAGGACCACATGTCCTTCTGTGGCAAGTGCAGGAAGAACCCTGCCTTCCGGGTAGCCGACGGCATGCGGCAGATGCTGCGAAGGCGGTCGAAGTGATACTGTGAGAGCATTGCATGGTGTACCAGAAATTCATCAGCATGTATCATCTAGTAAGTCCTGAAGAAGACATGAACAAGCTAGTGATCAGTATCTGTGAGCTAGCATTTTGTTGAATGTTGATCCTTGATATTTGATAAGTCAGGTTTCGTCATGTATGTAATAATCTAGCTAGATTGTTGCTACTTTCTAGTCATCACCGCATCGCAGGTTAGTTCTATTGACTGTCTGGAGTCTTAGACCTGGGAGGTTTTAGCTTTGGCTGTAGCAAATCAACTCAAGAACGCAAGGTTTGCATGGCCGAAGATTAGTAGAGCTTGAATACCTATTGCGATGTACATTTCTTCATTCAAAAGATGTGACCCAACCCTGTGATCATCTAGTTCGCCTCCGGCTTCTCCCTGTCTGTCTACTAGCAATCTCTCTGAAATCAAAGGGAGTTCGTTTCTTTTAGCTCTCAGTTCCTGTAGTAATAATAAACTAATTTTCCATATAGGTGCTTCATGCTTGTAAAAACTCTAATACACATGCACCGGATTAACAATACGCAAGTAGTAAACAATAAAAAGCACGCGTAGGTATGTACGAATGAAGTCAATCAAATGGCATCCGCAGCAGAGGTTAATCTGCGTTTAGCTACCGCTAGCCACTGGCGCTTTTAAGACCGTGCGATCTTCTTTGAACATAACTCATCACTACTCTCTCACACCCTAAGAAAGCTCTTCACTAGACATGTAAAAAATATTGTTAGATTACAGGCTTGTAGCAGTCGCTTAAGATTCAGCTAAACTGTTCGAGAATTTAGATGCATGCATATCGGCTTATCGAGCAGTTATATGCCTATAGCATCTTCCCTGCCAAAGTAATGGGGGAAAAAAGTCAGAATCGGCGAGCCTATGATAATTATGTTGGTTTGCGTTTCTCCATCACATGATATGCCAAGTACCGTCATGCACGGCAAATGCTTGCTCCAAATGATCAGCTGAAAGAAAATCCGGAGAGGCGGCGAGCAAGATTCCTGGTTGTTAGTTTGGCATCACCTGATACATAATTCAGACGGCCAGTACCATACGGCTGCATCTAATCGATATGATAAGGTCTTTTCCTGGCCGGAGAACATCTCAGCACTGAAACTACTGGAACGCTCCTAGCAGTGTGTGAAACATACTGGTTTTTCTTTTCACATCCAAAACCAGCTACGAGTAGAATGTTGGTGCCAGTTCGGCTCTCAGTGACGAGTTACTTATCGGTACATTTGCCTCGGACCTTTCTAGGATAACTACGCGTGTAAAGCAATGCAAGATTGGATACATGAGACACCACGAAGGCAGGCACGCAAGAGCTGGCGTTTCCAGCGACGAGCCCCCACTTGCCATACCCGGGACCTCAAGTTTCTAACGTGGTGCCAACGATCAAGTCTAGTCATCAGACAGGCATAAACTGGAACCACAAAACACTACATTTTCCAGAATCAAACGCGATGGCAGAAATGGAAAACTAAATCACACAGATGGTCCAGCTAAGGGGCAACAGCAGCTCTAGCGCGTATCATCATCAGTTGAATGGCCCGGCCAGCACGAGGCGCTCACGCTCACACAAGAACTCACCCTACGGAGCTGATCAGCCCTGCACATCGGAGCTGACCATCAAGTGTGTTCTCTACCGAACGCATTATACTGTCAGCCCCCTGTAATGTCTTGATGCTGATTAAGCCATTCAGAGGACAAGACTGCACCATCAGGAAATCAAGATTTAGGCCAGGCGCAGTACTTAATGAGGAAAATACTGAGTAAAGTCCTTAAGAAGTTAAAAGCGCTCCTGTATTGAATGACTGGTACCTGACACTACGACCAACAGAAATACAGCTAATTGTTCACTGCAGTAGAGAATTCAAGAACACAGAACAGGATATTGCCCAGCAAAATCAACAGCTATCAAACCTTCCTACTACCATACGTCACAATTATAGCTACACATGCACCAAGTACAATAACCATTGGTCATTTGCTGAACGAAACCATACGCATAGAAGAAAATCTGGGGCACAACCACCATCTATACACAGGATTGATCTTCGTAACACAAAGCTCCAGACAGGTCATACAAACAGGATTAAAACTGATATAAAGGCCTAGCATTTAAGTTCTCGAATAGCAAGCAGACAAAGAAAGCAGCGACATCTGCTAATAACATGAAACAACACCGACACCTTGTAATAACTTCAAAACAGTACCAGAAACAACTAGCCATGCAGACATTACACACAAGTAACAGCCTAGCATGTACTACGCTGCTTGTTGACTACTGCGAAAACAATAACTAGATTGTTGGAACTTAGGTAAATCTGAACTCCAGGTATGTATACCATGAAGTGCACTGCATAAGCAAACCTGCAGCACCAGAGGACAGAAATTACATTAGCATTAACCAAAGTGGTCAGCTGCATAAGGGTAAAAGCGCAAGAAAACAGATAGTTACCGTAGTCACGTTTGCATGCTCGCAGGAGTCTGGCGCCTTCCTTTATCAAATATATGAAGGAAAGTAGAATCCCAAACATGTTCCATGAACATGAACAAGGATAAGGAATTATAGAGGGTGCCCGAACAAAGGCATCCCACTACTAGATGAAACTCAGGTTAAAAGGTATGAAACGAAGATTGGTTGGCAGGGGCGGGGATTTGACATGCTAGATATGCAACAAACAGAAGGAAAAAAAAAGAGGTGCACAGATAAAATTATTATAGACAGATGAGGGAGCAAGAACATCGAAGGGGGACTTCATGACATCTCCACTGAGCCTCTTCCTTCCAAAAAACCAGAAGAGCCAGTATGGAGAGACCCTTGTGTTCCTTGCTGAGCACCAGGAGAAGTCGGTATGATTAGAGGATTCAGATAGTCAAGAGGATGCAAGGAAGTATGTCTACAAGGCAAGGCAGAATGAAGTACCAGGAGATGCAGCTATCCTAAAGATATTTAACACAAGAACAGATACCAGAGTGTAAGCTACAGTTGCATAACGTTTGAATAGTACTAACATACTACCCTACACTGCCTGACATGTACCAGGAGCAAGGATTATGCAGACTACCACTACTGAATAATGATGGGCACCATGGATGCAAATGATGATCTAACACCTACAGAACAAATACCTGAAAAGACACTAGAAGCATATAGGTGACCACAAGCTACGAAGGCAACTCAGAAAATGTAACCCACCACTCCACCAGTCTACCACCACCACATCCTTCACTGCAGTTTCCTGCTGGCCAACCTTCCTGATGAGCTTGCTAACCCACCTACATTACTCCTATTGATGCAGAACCACCGTCAAGTGAAGGGTGGCCATTCTAAGTTAACTCTATACACGCTACCAAGGTTAGCTGTTAACGACCTATGTACACGGATCACTCCACCAGTCATTCAGTGATCAGTGATTGTCAAATGAAGGATCCTCCTCAGATTCTCAGTCGCAATGGCAGTATCACTGTCATCACTAAAGAAGTTGACACCTGAGCTGGCACTTGGTGACGAAGGTGCTGACTTGGCATGCAGAGGCACCTCCACATCATCTGATCGGTCAGCAGGCGGCAACTCAAGTGACAAACTGCGCTTCTGGTGGAAGGAGAACTTGGGTATCGGTAGTGAGCTGGGCGGTGGCGAGTTGGAGAACGCCGGACCGGCCCAGGGCTCAGGACGGGAGGGAGGTGACGTCGAAGGGCTTATTGAGATTGCCCGGCTGCGCTTTTTCCCGTTGTGCAGCTGCGGTTTGGGCGGCTTGGGCTCTGGGGTGGAGTAGGTCCGCGCCGGGGGTGGGGGCGGGGAAGGCAGAATGCTCATGCTGACGCTGGAGTGAAAGGCGCGGCAATTGACGGCATGGAAGCCACGCATGGACTGTGGCGAGGAGAGGTGCGATGATGCCGACGATGGCTTCCTTCGGCGACCGGAAGAGTGGTGGTGGCCGCGCTGCTGCGAGATGACCAGAGCCTCCATGGCCCGAGGTGCGGGTGGTGGAGATGAGTGTCAAAGGCAGAGACTTCCTTATATAACTTTGTCAGCTTGGAGTAGCAGATCCCACGAAGCCCTATTGCCAAACAAACCCACGCAGAAGATCAAAACAACGCATTTTAATCGTAGAACTTGCAGAGACTAGTAGAAACTTACGAAAGGCGCAATTTTTATTGTAAAAGTCATATAAAAATTAGATTCACGAGCAAAAAAGTGTTGCTTTCGTTCTACAAAACGGAAGATTACACCGCATGAAGCAGAAATTCGCGGAAGCATAGATCTACAGATAGGTACCTTTCAGATCTCCAGCCAAGGAACAGATCTAAACCCAAACAGAGCACAGAAAGGGCGCCCCTTCCTATCAGATCGCCTCCACGCTCCTCGTCGCCGTCCTAAACCAGATCCAAACGCAAGCGCACACTGCATCCACGAATCCCACCACCACCAACACAGATCAAACAAAACCCCCTAAGAAAAAACCCTCAAAAACAGCTCACGAGCTCCGATCCCCAACTCACCGATCCGCCTAGCCAGCCGACTCCGGGCGCAGGAAATCCCGAGAAAAATACCGGCGGGATCGGGGGCAGGAGGCGGATCGATCGATCCGCGAGGCGGCCGGGCGTTTCCGGCTGCTGCTCTATGCGAGATCTGCCTCGCGATGACGGGAGGAGCGCAAGGGTTGATTAGCTTACGGGGGTGGTTGGGTTGGGGTAAGCGTAGAGGGCAACTACCCTAATGATCAGCAGAGCTACACGACGCCGGACTCGAAGCGGACTGCGCAAACCGGATTTAATAAAAATCCGGGAGGGGACGGGGAGTCCGTGCGTTCGGTTGTGTGCGACCGGCCCCGCGAGGGCACGTACACGTGAGCTGTTTGTATGGGACGTTGGATTTTTATGGTCGGTGGGAAGAGACGGTGATCAGGAGGACGCGTGGTGGGAGGTGGCGTGCGCGGGTGCGGCGTGGGGACGGGGTTGGGTACTTGGGTGGTGGAGCGGTTACGGGAGAGTGGACTCGGAAGTTTCGGGTATTTACGGAGGATGCCACTGGGCTTCATCCGACGGGTGTAAATTACGGGCTGTTTGGTTTCTGGACCTAGAGCATTACAGTGGAGGCTATCACAAAATAGTGAACTCATAAAAGAATATTATCGTATCAGCTTAAATTATTATATAAAAAAATTTTACTTTCATATTTACAATACATAGTGATTTGAAGTGATAGCTTCAACTTTTTACCTTATTTTTTTACTCGGTGGTCCCCAATCAACCACTCCTTCACCGCACTTCTCTCTCCTTCTCGCATCCACATCCCCACCAACCACCCCTGAATCCCCGCACTTCTCTTTTCTACCTCCTCCCACCCACGATGAATCCGATTGCCACTGATGCATGGAGGCAAGTGGAGCAATGGACGAGGGTGGCAGAGAAGCTCCTGATGGCACACGACCTTGAGGGGCTGCAAGGAGTTCGCCTCCTAAGCCCTCGCCGCCGACCCTTGTGCACCGGGCACCGACAACCTCCTCATCACCGCCGATGTCCTCACCGCCCGGCGCCGTCGCCTCCTCAACGGGGCAGCCTGATCCATACGCCATCCTCGAGCTCAACCCCGCTAGCCCTACCTCCCGCCGAGATCCAGCCAATGGCGTCCAGATCTGCTCGTTGTCAACATCGTCTTCCTGATCGTTGACGACGTTGTCATCCCAGGCGCCGACGACGTTGTCATCCCAGGCGCCGACGACCTCCTCGCCACCACACGCGATTTGGGCAAAGCGATGAGGTGTGGTGCACTTTTCTCTCCCCTCTCCGTAGGCCACCTTCTCTCTCCCCTAAACCATCGCAGCTTCTGCAGGCCTCTCTAACACACTGCAAGACACCACCTTTCCTCCTTCTCCCCTCCACCGTGGCTCGGCTCCGGCGAGGCCACCGTCCAGAGTGGAGCACTATGGATGCTCTAAGATTGCCACGTCAAACTTTAGACATGCTACAGATGCTTATTAGACAAATGTTTGCTTTGTTATCATAAATGTGGCTTTTTACATTTTTTTAGTCCCATGATCTACATATTATAGACTTAGTTTTTTTACCTAAGTTTGACATACTTGTAACACTCAATTTTATTGCCTCAAAAAATGTGACAAACCAAACTAGATGAAGGCTGCGCTCACCTCAGCTACGGGCTTATGACTGTTTGGCACTGTAGTGGACTTATTTTATATTATAGTCATTGTTAGTTTTTTCAGCGTAATTAAATGTAAAAATAAAAAAGGAAATAAAGTTATGTCATCCTAGATAATGCAAAGAAATAAAAGAAAAAATACAAAAAAACCAAGAAAAAAGTAAAAATCTAGAAAAAGACGAAATTAAGAAGCTCGAAGCTGAGTTGTGTAAGACCTAAAATTAACTGTTGCAAAGTTACGTAACCAAACAGGCTCTACATCTCAAGGAAATTTTTAGGCTACTTGACATTGCTTATGTTCGCTTTTCGTGACATTTGGTGGAAGAAAAATGCTCTATGTAAGCTTCTTGCACGTGGTTCGCTTCCGCAGGTGTTGATAAAAGTCACACGCAATTCAGCAGCTGAGGTGGTCAATTGCAGCCGTATCATATATCTTACCCAAAAATAACGAGTCTTATCATGACGAGTTTTAATTGTACAGTGTGGCAACATGCTTTTTTTTTTAGAATCACAGTGTTACAAAAACTTCAAAGTTCCAAGATCGTGGCCTTTTTTGTGCTGCAATCGAAATCTGATCCACTTGTAAACAGCCAGACGCTTCTCCTCCTTAATGTTGAAGTATAAGTGAATTGTCCACATTTCCTCATCAGCTTAAGCTTTTGGGTGAACTGGTTGGTGCATGCAACTTAATATGGTATCAGAGTCAAGAGGTCTTGAGTTCGAGACCCGGTTGACGCGATTAAAAAAATAATTGCAGTCCACTTCTATTCCACGTCTTAGGCCTGAGGGAGCCTACACGTGAGGGGGAGTGTTGAAGTATAAGTGAATTGTCCACCTTTCCTCATCAGCTTAAGCTTTTAGGTGAACTAGTTGGTGCATGCAACTTAATACTTAATTCAACACCATGAGCTCTCACTGCCTTCCAGATGGCTCGCACCCAGTCGGATGCACAACGCGAAAGATAAGCGCGCACGTTGAAAAATCGAGATGCCACAAGCTGAATTTCTCCTTCCGATTGTTGTTTGACGGACGGCTATATCCACACACCGCCGAGGAGGATTTGTCACGGCAGCAGGCCGGACGTCTACCGTCCGGGGCACAACGCGCCCACATTTGCAGACTTGGACAGACACAACAGCAGCAATCAACAATGCCTCGCAATTGAGGGTGGAATACCCCCCCTCAAGGGGTAGAGGAAGCTCACCGATGTTTCTTGAGGCACAGGGGGGCTCGGCGTCTCCTGATGAGAAGGGGTTACCAGCCTTTGAACGGTCTTCATGGCGCTTCTTAGCTGTGCAAAGGAAGGGCGCAAGTTTGGATCCCTGGATGTTAATAAACCACATATTAGCTCGCATTTAGCATCAACATCAAAGTTTTAAGTTGCTGAGAACCAAAACAGGATGAGTAGGGAGTGCTCTTTCGACACAACATAGGTTTTTCTTTTGAAAACTTAGAAACTCACTTCTGCCAGCATTCCCATACAATCCTTGCAACCAGAGGATCGACTTCCTTGGGAATATCAAGCCGTCGGTCCTGGAAGCCAACTGCTCCCACGACTTGCATCGGATTCATCCCAACCCATGGCATTCTAAACATCGCAACTGCACAAGTTTCAGGTAATGGTTGAGTGAGACTAATTCAGATGTCACACAAATAAAAAAAAAGGAAAAAGAACAAAAAAAACTAAAAAGAATTGGTCAAACTTTTTCTGTCTTGGGGAAGATCAGTTAATTGATCTGTAGTTCTGCACATTTCTGAATTCCACACGATAACTTCAGGTATTTTCACATTTTCACTGGATGGCGAATTGTCAAACCAATCTAAGGAGTGAATTGCAAGCCTAGGCATATCTCAAAGTATTTTGTCACTCTTGGTAAACTGATATACTGCCTTTGTGAGTAGCGTATACCACCAAGAAAGGACCACTAGTTTATTTCATTCTTCTGCCTATTAGTAATTAGCTCAAGTTTTAAACTAGTCAGCTGCAATCTCATGCGTGAATCCCTATTTTGTCGTACTTCCTCACTTACTGTCATACTTCCTCGAGCAGTATCATACCTCTTTTTTGGAATGAAGTTTAGGCATATATTCCTCAATTATACTTCGAATGAATGGATATCAATTTTTGTTTGAAGACAGAGCATCTCCGATTTCTATTAAAGAAACCTTAATCGGTACAGAGTTTTCCCTAGCAAACCACTAAGCATCATCATCGAACCTGGTAAACAACATTACCAGATCCCCACAGTTAGGTCATCAAAATATGCCAAAAGCAAACTAACTCGACAAAATCTCAAAACAAAGCAGACTGAGCTAATCCAGACTACAATTACAGCTCCAAAATCATTCAAACCATTGAATCACCACTAGAAATCAGTTTTTTCCAAACCAAGAGCTTCCCTATTCCACCCTCCTCCAGTCTCTAGCTACATCTTCAGTCTTTTGGTTCCCAATCCCTAACCTTTCTGTGCATTATATACTTCAGAAGCCACTTGTTCCAGCAGCTTGGCTCTCATCAGCTTCTCGATCTTCCATACTTGTATGCAAATTTGCCCAATAGGTCAATCAATAGCAAATGTAATGAATGAAAGAAACAGGAGCGTGAGGCAATTTATTTTCAAAGCAAGCTTTGTTTTGAGTTTTCCATATAGCCCACAAAATTGCTGAAATACCCACTGAAACTAGCATCTTAACTTTCTTCCTGAATCTTCCCAGCCATTCAGAAAGGGTAGCCCCCAACATCATTTGGAATATTTGTGAAACCAAAAGCCACTTTCACTACATTCCAAATAAAAGCGAGCAATAGGACATTTATAAAAAGATGATCAATAGTTTCCTCCATTCCACAAAACTGACACTTAGTAGAGCCCTTCCAACCTCTTTTCTTTGGATTTTCGTTAGTTTTTTTTTCTTTTCTCGAACACGCAGGAGAACTGCGTATCTTTGCATTAAGAAAGAGATAATTACAGGGGGTAGAAAAATCTTACAGGCCCAATCACAAAACATTGTGGATTTTCGTTAGTTAAAATCCTTTTTTAAGAGAATCCATAAGAAAACTTTTATTTTCAAAGGCAGTTTGGTTTTCCATAAAAACTTCAAAGGATAACCAATGCCTTGAAATCTTAAAGCCAAATCAAAGGATTTCACAGAAAATTTTTCATTGGTGTTTAACCTCCAACTAATTCTATCTGCTTGATTATTGAGAGAGATTCGAGCACAATCTTGCTGAATCATTTTCCACATATCTATTGTCTTTCCAAAAAGGGTCCTTCTAAATTTAAAGTTGTTCCAACCCTCAGTTGATGCCTCAAATACAATAATGTGCTTACTAAGTGAAATATTGTAAAGCCTTGGGAATTTATGAGACAAAGACTTATCTCCCAACCAAGAATCCTCCCAAAACCAAGTTCTTCTACCATTACCAATAACTTTTTTACATAATTCATAAAAAATATCTTTAACCTTCATCAACCATATCAAAAATGAGAATCACCATTTTTGTAAGAGACCTAAGACATGTTTTTCCTATGCAAATATTTTTTTTATCTCAGTAGATCTTACCAGATTCCATCTTCATTTTCCAATCTCCAATCCATTTCCCTAATAGAGCCCAGTTCATAGTATCTAGATTAAGAACCCCAAGCCCCCCTTGATCTTTGGGAAGAAAGACAATAGGCCATTGCACTAAATGATACTTTCTAACCCCCTGATCCTCCTGCCATAAAAGTCTAGATCTAAAAATATCCATTCTTTTTCTTACACCCACTGGTAACTTATAAAAAGAAAGCATGTAAAGAGGCACACTAGTAAGACAAGAGCTTGGTAAAATCAATCTCCCTCCAATTGAGAGAAACTTTCCTTGCCAACACCCCCTTTCCCCTCCATTTTGTTTCCAGTGCCCTGCCACTCTTTAAGACGTGATTTTTTCTTGCCCAAAGAAATGCCCAAATGTTTCATCGGCAAACTACCAATTTCACAGGCCATGTTCTTCTGCGGCTTCTAAAAGCTGTTTTTGACTTTTGCTACAGTAACTAACTTTTAAATTGAGTATTTTTTTAAGATAGGGTCTACAAATTAATTGTAGTACACGTTAAAAAACTAATATCTATACCATAAAAAATCGCAAGCGAGTATCTCTTTTTCCGCAATCTCTGTCACAAACAGCCAAAAAGCCATCAGCCGTAGCCAAAAAGCCATCAGCCGCAGCCAAAAAGAACAAGCCCACAAGTGAAGATTCTACTGTAATCATTTTGTTTATCCACTACTTCCCTAAAATAGTAGAGTTCACTCTTATGAAAATTAATTTTTAAAACAGAGAGCTGTTCAAAAAGACAGAATAAATTTAAAATTCTTGGCCCCCTCCATATCATCTTATATAAAAAAGACAGGGTGGCGTTCGTTTTAGCGATGGCTTCTAGCTGAAATTTCACTGTAGCTGGCTTTTTTTTACTGTAACTGATTTGACTTTTTGGGTATAATTAAATTTAAAAAAAATATAAAAATATAAAAAATATGTTAGCCCATCACGGACAATGCAAAGGAACACAGGAAAAGAAAGAAAATGCAAAAAAGTCCAAAAAATCTAAAAAAATTCAGAAAAAGATAAATTACTGAATAGTGAAAAAAAAGCTGAAGCTAAAAAAAAAGCTGAAATAAACGTCATCAGAATATTACAAAATTGCTATCTCTCTATCTACCAAAGAATGGATATCAAAATGCTAATAGCCTAATCCTCTCATGGCCAAATGCATGATGCTACAAACAGCATGCACGGTTGCTTGTTTCAAGGGAGTAGTTTGCATGCAGCCGTATTAAAAATTGATTTAATTAATTCCACCGGTTAAATGGAGTGTTGCGGCCACTGATGGATACATCCACGAGGAAAGCCCCGTTAGTCCGTTCATATCTCAAAGTTGACCAATGATGGAGAGCTATGGGAGTACGTAATCTTGAAAGTACGGAACATGTATCTCTCTTTTATGAAATATTTTTCGTAAAATCTTTTCTTTTGTTAAATTGGAAGCTCTGGTTAACTGCAGATATTACTCAGTTTGGCTTAAAAGTTGGTTTATAACATATTTTACACTGTAATTATTTTTTTACTATAACTAAGATAACTTATCTGACGTAACTAAATTTAAAAAATTAAAAATAGAAAAAACAGGTTAACCTATCACCAATAACATAAACAAATAAAGAAAATAAAAGGCTAAAAAAGTTAGATAAAAATAAAATTTAAAAATAATAAATTAAAAGTCAGAAGCTAAGTAATGGAAGTGTAGTTCAGGGGAAGCTATCACGGCGGAGTGGCTGGAAGCTTGGTGCTGCAGGACGGGACAGGAAACAGTAGTGGGAAACACATCCGATCGAAGAGGCGAATTGCCACTGCCATTGCTCCTCTGATTAGCGATCACACATTAACGCGTATGTAATCTGATTGGAGAAACTTGTGCGTGACATGACCGGTTCAGTTAGCTGCATCCATGTCGACTGAGGCAGATTTTTCTGCAAGGGTCGGCCAGCACATATATTCGTCTTTGATTTTTCTCAGGCGAAGGAGAGAGTACTACTGTACAACTACTCGCCATCCAGCATTCGATGAACAGCTGCGTCGCAGATGCCGATGCATGTTCGTTTTTTTTATCTCATTCGAAGAGTTTCTGTTTCTGTGATGAGTAGATGTGGCGCCATGCCATGCTTCATCTTTGCAGTCTCACGAAATAGGTGCTTGCGATCTCATGAAACAGGTGCTGAGGGATGGGGGAAGAATGGAAGATGTCGTGGGGAAGAGAGAAAAACGCACGCGATCTTATGTACATGGATGTTTTGGTGCCTGACTAGTTGATACACTGACACTAGGCCTCCAGGTTTAGCCATTACGTGCACAAGATGCAATGCGGGTGGCATGTCCGAGCGGTTCACATTCTGGTAGACTGGAGTTACCATCAACTGAAGACAGTACAAGATCATGTAATTCAGTACTAATTTAATTCGACGCTGGATAATATGGTAGCACCACAGTATCAACCAGGTAAAAGACAAGCACATGAGCACGCTCCAATTCCAGCCGAAAGCCGCCACGGCGCGCGAGAACATGGCAAGGCACTAGTAGCGAAAGAATAGCCATGAGACACACGCAATACTCTTATCATGACACCAGGGGAAAAAAACTTATGCTAGCTTATCGGTATTCGCTACAGAAAAAGACGACAGCAAGCACTCGTACGAATGCATATCCAGATTAGATAACCAAAAAAAGTGTGAGCTGACCCGGCAACCAAACACTACACGGCGCTCTAGGTAAGCTCTGTCCTATGTACGTCAGCTTTTGAAAGCGACAGAAATCTTCGAATGGGGGTGTTCTTTTAGCAATGTCTTCGGCTCTTGACTGAAATTTTAATATAACTAAATTTTTTACTGTATCTAATTTGATTTTTAGGTATAATTAAATTTAAAAAATAGAAAAAAATATGTTAACCTATCACGGACAACGCAAAGGAACACAGGAAAAAAAGAAAAATACAAAAAAGCCCAAAAAATCTAAAAAAAATTCGAAAAAGATGAATTACTGAATAGTAAAAAAAAAATTAAAACTAGAATCTGAAACTGAAAAAAGCTAAAACGAGCGGGGTAGTCATCTAAGAAAAAAGATTTAAATGACAAAAAGAAGTTTTTTTTAAAAAGTTTCACAAAGAAGATAAGAATAAAGCCCGTATTGGAAAATAAAACTATAATAAGGTGTACACGAACTCTGACTCTGATGAAGAGAAGTCTCCCAAGAAGAAGGAACTAGTTGGTATCGGCATCAAAGAAGCTCCATCTCTATTCTTATCTCCAACATACCTTATGGCAAAAAAAGAGAAGGTAAAATATTTTTATGACGATGATCCTTCTTATGATGAATTTATGGATATGCTAATTGAATTGAAAGAATTTATTAAAAAAGAAAAGTCAAAATTTAAGGACCTAAAGAGAGAACATCTCACTCTTAAAGAATCTTATAAGGAGCTAAAGGAAACTTGTGACTTATTTGTCCAAGAAAATTCAAATAAAACTGGCACTAGCATTGGTATTATTTGTGATATTCTTAATGACATGCCTAATGTAAAAAATTTCTAGAATTAGCTATTCCATTTCATGTGTTGATTTACTTGAAAAGCAATTTTGTTCTAACATTATTTCCAATCATGTAAGTGATAAGTCATGTGATGTTAAACTCATTATTGCTATTCACACAATAAATAACATCATTCACACATTGCTTATCCAAGCTCACTTGCCATCTTGTTTTTGGGTTGAAGCCTTGGCTGCTGCCGTGTACCTCCTCAACCCAATGCCCAACACACACTTTTCCATTCTCTACACTGTATGAAGCCCTACATGGCACACATCCTAACCTTGCGCATCTGCAGGTCTTTGGATATTTATGCTATCCAAATTTATCAGCCACTGTTCCACATAAGCTTGCTCTGCATTCTACAACTTGTGTCTTTCTTGGATATCCCATGATTATAAAGGATATCACTGTCTTGAGCTTTTCTCTCAACGGGTCATCATGTCATCTTCGACAAGACCGCCTTTCTATTCTCCACCTTCATCTTTCCACAAACCAACCACTCTTCCCTTGATTTTCTTCTTGACATTGCTATTACTACTCCATATGTCTATCATGGTTAGCTCATTCCTTCTGCCCCCGTGGAGTATCAGCCATCTCATTCAGTTCCAGAGCCTACGGCTCCAACCTCCACCTCAGCTGCACTGTGTGAGACACTGCTGCCACCACCTTCGCCACCTCCCGTCGCTCCTCCAGGAGCTCCTGTCGCCCGTGTGCATACAGGGCCCCATCACATGGCGACTCGAGTAGAATCACGTTATGTAGCACCAATGGATCAATTAAATCTTTCTATCCTCTACTCACCGTTGTCGCCCATTCCTAAGACACACAAAAGTGCTCTCAAAGATCCACATTGGCTCTAGGCCATGACAGGCGAGTACAATGCCTTGCTTCAGAATGGGACTTGGTCCCTTGTTTCTTCCCCCCTCCCGGTGCAAACATTGTCACTGGCAAATGGGTTTTTTTACACAAGTTATATCCTAGGTGGGTTGTTCACGTGTTTTCTCAATAGCCATGCATAGACTTTGCTGAAACTTTTAGCTCCGTTGTTAAACCAGCCACCATCAGGATTGTTCTTTCCATTGCCACCTCTCGTTCATTACCAATCCATTGATTGGATGTTAGAAACGCTTTTCTTCATGGGACTATTGATGAGATTGTTTACTCTCAACAATCGGCTGGTTGTTGGTCCCTCACGCCCCTCTCACGTCTGTCAACTTCATAAGTCCCTTTATAGTCTTAAACAGGCACCACATGCCTGGTACCTGAGATTTACATCCTATATTCACACTATTGGGTTCTCTACGTCTCACTTTGATGTTTCTCTTTTTGTTCCTAAACATGGTTCTGAATTTGTGTTCTTACTCCTCTATGTCAATGACATAATTCTTGTTGCATCTTCTCATCTCCTCACTAGCATCACTGGCTCCCTTTATCATGAGTTTTCTATGAAGGATCTTGGTGACCTCCATTTTTTTCCTTGGAATTTCTATCACTCATTCTCCTAACAGGCTATTCCTTTCTCAATGCCAGTATGCATCTGATATCCTTAAATAGGCTGGCATGAGCAATTGCAATGCCACAAAGAAGCCCATTGACACTAGTGCAAAACTTTCTGTTGTTAATGGCACATCTGTTTCCAATCCCATCGAGTATTGTAGCTTAGTTGGCGCTCTTCAATACCTTACCCTTACAAGACCAGACATAGCTCATGCGGTGCAACATGTCTGTCTATACATGCATGCTCCTATAGAGCCTTATCTCAATATGGTGAAACACATTTTGTATTATATCCAAGGGACCATGGATTTTGGTCACCATTTGAGAGCTTCGTCGACCAGAGGACTCACGGCATACACAAACGCAGATTGGGCCAGGTGTCCAGATTCCCATCGCTCCATGTTTGGTTACTGCATCTACTATGGTGATAACTTGGTGTCATGGAGTTCCAAGCGTCAGGCTACTATATCTCGCTCCAGTGCCGAAGCTGAGTATCGTGTTGTAGCTCACGCTATAGCCGAATGCTGTTCGTTAGACTAGCTCTTGCATGAACTACATCATCCTATTGATTCAACGACCATGGTCTACTGTAACAACGTCAGTGCCATCTACATGTCCTCCAATCCAATACAATACCGGCGTAGAAAGCATATTGAGATTGATATCCAGTTTGTTCGGGAGAAAGTCATGCCTGGCCAAGTTTGGATTCTTCATGTGCCATCCGTTCATCAGCTCACTGATAGCACGACAAAGGGGCTTCCACGCCACTCTTTCAGGATTTGTTCTAGTCTTAGCATTTTGCGCTGGTACTGCTTCGACTGAGGGTGGCTAAAAGCGACATAAATCTTCTAGATATCCTTCCATGTATATGCTGATATGGATGCCGTTCTGTTATATATGCTGATATGATTCAGTTCTTGTTTTACACGTTTGGTACTTATCTTCACATACCAATTCAGTTGTAAATATGCTGATCCTTTGTAATCTCGCATCTTCACATACCAATTCGGTTGTAAATCTGCTGATCCTCTGTAATCTCGCTTGTATTCATTGTAGCACATATGGCAATATAAAAAAGCATAGCCGGCAATGGCTTGCTATGTGCGAGTGCTTCCCAAACCTTTTCTTCTTACTTTTAGTTTTCACTGGTACATATCCAAAACATCGTGGTTGAACAATCCATGTCAGAGAAATTACCATTGTTCCAAACAGCTAGAATTGACAGAAAAAACAACTCTCACAATTCTATTGTTGCAGGCTACAGTAGCCTAGTACTTACAACGATGCTGGTGCAGAATAACATGACCATTTTACCTGTGCGTACGGACCAGGTGACTTGCCTAACCTGAAAAGGTGCCGGGCCGTATCTGACTGTCAAGAAATACGGTGATGTTTAGGGAGCACTTGAGAATTTTTTTTTTGGGTGTGGAGCACTTGGATTTTTTGGATGTTAGATGTCCATTCAATACCCTAAATTTGGAGCACTCATATTTTTTTTGAGAGGATATGGGGGGATTCGTTGGATGGAGATCTAACGTCCTAGATTCGTTTTTTAGAGGAAGTATAGGAGATCCAGTGGATGAAAATCTAACTCTCAAAAATCTAGATACTCCCAATCTAAAAAAACACTCAAGTGCTCTTTAGCACTTCTCAATACCATTTCATTTCATGCAGGACGAACGTTCCCTGTAGTCCTACACCACAAGTTGCTTGCAACATAAAGGATGGGGGATTTCTTCAAGCACGGGAGGCTTCCCATGCAGCTACCGTCCATTCATCCGAGTATCTTTGCCTGATTATTACTGGTTTGCAGTTAAAAACTGCCGTAATTAAGCCTGTTTAAAATGATTTTTGGTTTCTAACTTCTATAAATCGAAAGACATTTTGAATTATTTTTTAGCGTGTCTTTTTTTCCTTTGTATTATTCATTAAGAATTTATTTATTTTTTAATTAAATATCTTAGCAAAAGATAACAACTATACCTATTTCAGTCAAAAGTTGTCAGCAAACTCCGCTTTGATCTGATCGGAGGCAAAGCGACGCCCAGAATTCCTGACCGGAAAGGAGCGCAGCACACGGATCCCAAGAGGATTAAAACCTCTGAAACCGTTGGAGCAGCCCCATGTTTGGTTGTCAGGTTGACGGAGAAACGCCAATACCGCCCTTATCTCCAAGGCCGCCGGAGCCCACCACCGCACGCGCCCACCCGTCGCCCGCGCGCAGCACACCAGAAAGAACAAACACACGGCCACAGGCACAGGCACGGAGCAGACACGCACACCACACTGGTCTCCTATCACCGTCTCCAAATCTCCATTCACCTCCTCCTCCTCCTCCTGATCCCTCTTGGGCTTATCTTCCCCGCACGTCAAGAACCTTGTGACACCTCAGCCTTTAGCCTCTCGGCACCCTATAAATTCCATCCTCTCTACCCTTCACCTGTCCATACCACCAAGAAAGGGAGACACCAAGAAAGGAACCAAGGAAGAAAAAAAAGCTTCCCTTTTGGAGTTCTTGATTTGCTTGCGAGCAGATGAGGATCCATCCATCGCCCACCGGCGGTTGCAGCGGCAAGAAGGACCTCCGGCGGCTGCCGCACGTGTACAGTAAGGTGCTCGAGCTGCCGCTCCCGGCGGACACCGACGTCGCGGTGTTTGAAGGCCCTGACGCCTTCCACTTTGTCGTGGCGAGCGCCTTGGGCACCGGCGTGGTGCGGGTGCGCACTGTAAGGATCCATCCTGGGATTGTCAAGGTAGTGGTGCAGGCTGGGGCCGGAGGCAGCGATGAGGGTCATGGTGATGACGACATGGAGCTTGACAAGTGGAGGTCCCGGCTGCCTGAGGCGAGCTGTCCGGCGATGGCGGTGGCTGGGTACGTGAACGGGCAGCTTGTTGTGACGGTGCCGAAGGGGCGTGGAGGTGGTGAAGGCAACAACGAAGGCGCAGACGGGGTTTGGAGGTGCTGCAATGAAGGAAGAAAGATTAGTGGAAGACCTGTGGTTGTACAGTAGAACCAGTGGAGGAATAGTGTGCGCGCGCGCTAATTGTTCATCTGATCTATCTAGTAATGTCTTGCCATCTTTGTTTTTTAGGTAAAGATGGGTTCTTTCTGTTCTCTTCCTTGCCTGGTTTAAGGAAGAACTGTTTCATAAGCTACCTTCCTACTGCCTTTTGAGCCCATGGAAGAAGCTATTGTAAGTTTGTAACTTCTCTTTGGTTTCCTTGAAAGCAAATGTAAATTGTAGATAAAATTGTGAGAAATCCTTCTCTTGGTTGGTCCCTTGACGCATGTTGGATTAGATCAGAATAATGTTTGCCAGATTTGGTCAGTTATTTTCTACTTTTTTCTGAATGTCAGTTGCAAATAGGACCACTAGGTTGGTGCTGCCCTGCTGCATATCACATGGATTCATCAAACCTGTCCTATTTCAATGGCCCACGGTCTGCAGCCAAGTGTCTGTTAGTTCTAACTACAATAATTATTCTGGTACAACTTGGTTCTTCGCTAATTGCAATATTGCATTATCAAACTGAATACAGAAAATTTCGCAGAACACTGATAATCTCTTAGGACCATACAAAACTGAAAATATATTAATAGTTTTAGGCAATATGCTTCGCTCTACCATAAGATAATGTCACTTGACGATCCATGTTCCTTTTCCCCCTGTGATTCAAGAAGCTTCTATTTACAAATCCTTTGTTTCTTTGTGTGTTATTCTATCTCTACTTGATATTTTCTTTCGTAACTAGCTGAATTGAAGTCAGTGATAGCCTGGTATTCTATAACTTTCAAAGACTATACATCTGCCTCTCGCTCTCACCTGGAACTTGAAGTGTTAAATTATGACAGGTCAAAAATACCAGCATTATTTGGCTGGATGACAATTACTAGATAAATATCTTTAAATCTGAACTCTTTGTTGTCATTTTCCTTCAGTGCAAAAATATTACTCCGTCAAATGTCAAAAAATATTTTATCTTCTCTGCATCCAAGCTGGTCCATTTTTGTTTCTTTAATATCAACCATCCACATATAATACAAAGTAATGACACAAGTAGTGATTACTTTGCTGGACTCTGGAGTTATGGACAGGATAATCTCAATTATATTTCATTTAAATCCAGAGTGCATATTATCTTTTTTCACCTAATTCTGCACACCATTACTGTGCTGCAAAACTCAGTTTCATATAAAGGATTAAGACTTAAGACTGCAAAAGGTATACTGTTCCTTATTGGTCTCATACTGCATATGTATACATCTTGGCAAATTTCAGATCAAATTGCAAACAAAAGTGAACAGTTTGGCATATAAAGAACACCAGATAGCTGGCAGAAGCAATTTAAAAGGGAAAAGGAAAACCAACAATTATACAAGTTCAAAGAATCGTGCCTAACAAAAGGGGAACCCAGTTTGGTAAAGCGTCTGCAGCATCATGGACAAGAGCAGACAAACCCTATCAAGATCAGATGGACCACCCAAGTTGTTGCTTTTGCTGTATGCATCAATCTGTGTTAATGTCATAGGGGGTGATCGTTTTAGCGATGCTTCGACTTTTAAATTAAATTTCATCAGAATGTCTTTTTTTATCAGAATGATTTAGCTTTTTAGGCATAATTAAATTTAAAAAAATAGAAAAAATATGTTAGCCCATCACGGACAATGCAAAGGAACACGAGAAAAAAAGAAAAATGCAAAAAAGCTCAAAAAATCTAAAAAAATTCAGAAAAAGACAAATTACTGAATAGTGAAAAAAAGCTGAAGCTAGAAGCTGAAACTGAAAAAAAGCTGAAACGAGCGGGGCCATAGTCTATCAGCGCCGGAGAAAGGATTTGATTATGAGTTCGTATAGCAACCTTTAGAGTTTGTATCTAATTAGAGTTCTTTTTAGTAAGTTAGAGGTTAAATTCTATCTTTAGGCAGGACTTCTGAGTATATCTTGGGTGGTTATGAGTTTGGATCGGAATAGGTTTTGTAAAAGGCACCTATATAAAGCTAAGGTTGCTGATTGTTTCGGTAAACGGAAATAAAGAGATTCCAGTTTCTCACCTCTTCTATATATTCCCATCCACCTGCTGGCTTCACAAGTTCCAACGATGCCTGGCCGACAATAGGGTGGCTGTCCACATCCTCCAGTCGCCCATCAGTACACATTGAGATCCTTAGGCCCTGACAACTTGGCATTAGAGATGACCGGTTCTGATTCCGGGGATGATGAAAGCTCCATGAACGCAATGTTTCAAGCGATTCAAGCACAGATGGTGGGGATTGTCCAATAAAACACAGATATGAAATCTAAGATCGCAGATTTAACTCGTCAAAGCATCACCACAAACGCAAAAATTACAGTGCTGGAGTCGAGTGGAGCCTTCTCCTTCTCAGCGCCTGGATGGCTGCCTATACCAATGTCGTCATCAACTCCCACAATGATCACCGCGCCTCTGATGGTAGATGCATCCACCATAGTATTCACACCACCGAAGACCTCAACCCCGTATACGAGGCTTCGGTAGCAAACTTCATACCACAACATCCATCGACAACACCAAATTTTTCGTTTCCACAGCTATCCCTACCACAACAATTTTCGATTCCCGCTCATTACCATATGGCCACCAATTATAATCCTTCTCACTCAGGCGCACCGAGATACCAAAAACTCGAGTTTCCGACGTATGACGACGCTGAAGATCCTCTGTCATGGTTAAACAAATGTGAACAATTTTTCAGAGGGCAAGGAACTGAGGAGGGTGATAAGGTTTGGCTGGCATCTATCACCTCACCAACATCGCACCACAACAATGGTATTTTCAACTGGAATACAATGAGGGACAACCAACATGGGGGCAGTTCAAGGACTTTTGCCATATGAGGTTTGGACCACCCATCAGGAGCAATCCATTAGGTGAATTAACTCATCTCCAACAAACTAGATCAGTCAACGAGCATCAGGACAAGTTCTTGGCTTTACTTTATCGCGCTGATTGATTATCACCAACGCAACAGGTCCAAATTTTCACAGCAGGTCTCATTGAAACCCTTCGGACTGACGTTGAACTTCAACAACCAACCAACTTACAAGTGGTAATGAATTTTGCTCGCGTTTATGAAAGGAGTGCTCAAGCAACAACAGGTGCATCAAACCCATAGCCGCGCCCTTGGCGGCCACCACAACGACCTCCCACCCCTGTCCCACATCACAACGTTCCCAAGAACATGTGCCAACAACCCTTTCGGCACCAAGGCCCTGCCCTAATAAACCTTTTCGTTGACTCACATCGACAGAATTAGCGGAACATCATTCCAAAGGGCTTTGCTACAATTGCGACAACAAATTTCAACTGGGACACCGTTGTAAGTAGTCGTTCATCATATATATTGATATGGGCAACGAAGCGGAGGAAGGAGATGAGTTGGGATTGCATGCCATGGAAGCTGAGGAAACAACTCTGGAAATATCACTCCATGCAGTCGAAGGCACGTACACGGGCGACACAATACAACTCACATTGACCATCGAAACAACAGACCTCATTGCCCTACTGGACTCAGGTTCAACGTACAATTTTGTAAGTGCTCGTGCGATTCAAGCAGCAGCATTGAAATTATTCCCATGCCAAAGACTCATGGTCAACATCGCCAATGGGGAACAGGTCGCCTATGCCGGCCATAGCCTGCCTCTCAAAATCAATCAAGATCAGTTTGAGATTACTGCGGACGCGATACCTCTAGACAACTTTGATGTGGTCCTTGGCGTCCAATGGCTCAAAACACTTGGGCCAATTCTCTGGGATTTCGACGAATTGACTATGACGCTATGGTTAGAAGGACGACACATCCAATGACAAGGTATCTTGATGGATTGTTCAATGCAAGCTCATGTGCACTCGGGACAAGAACTGTTGCTGCCTTTACTGGATGAATTTGCGGGTTTATTTGATGAACCGTTAGTGCTTCCTCCAGCAAGAAAGTAGGATCACTGTATCATACTTCGCCCAAGAGCAGCTCTTGTGTCTGTGAGGCCATACCGTTATCACTATCATTAGACGGACGGACTGGAACATTAGTGCAATGACATGCTCTATTGAGGTATTATTCATTGAAGTACATCCTGTTTTTCATCTCCTGCTTTATTGGTTAAAAACAGATAATACATGGCAGTTCTGTGTCGATTACTATGCACTCAATGAGCTGGCCATCAAAGACAACTTCCCAATTTCGGTGGTGGATGAGTTATTAGATGAACTGCGAGGTGCCCGTTTTTCTCCAAGCTCGATCTACAGTCGGGGTACCACCAAGTATGCATGCACCTTGATAATATCTTCAAGACGGCATTCAGAACACATGAAGGTCTTTTTGAGTTCTTAGTAATGCCTTTTAGGATATCTAATGCACCAGCCACCTTTCAGGCTTTGATGCATGAGGTTCTCCATCTATATTTGCGAAATTTTGTACTTGTTTTCTTTGATGAAATATTGATTTATAGTTCATCTTGGTCGAAGCATTCAAAACACATTCACATGATTTTTATGCTTCTTCATCAGCACGGATTGTTATCAAGAAATATAAGTGTTCCTTTGGTTTATATTCTGGTTCCTATTTGGGACACATTATTTCTGAAGGTGGAGTTGCCATGGATCCATCCAAAGAGCTGGCAATTTTAGAATGGCACCAACCAAAGGCAATCAAAGCATTACGTGGTTTTTTAGGACTTGCTGGCTATTATCGAAAATTTATTCAAGATTTTGGGAAGATAGCAGCACCTCTCACAAACTTGTTGAAAAAAGAGGCGTTTGGTTGGTCACCAGCAGCACAGCAAGCTTTTGAAGCACTTAAAGAGGCTCTATCATCAGCACCCATTATACACATGCCTGATTTCACACAAAAGTTTATTGTCGAGTGTGATGCATCAAGGTCAGGTGTTGGGGCTGTTCTTCACCAAGGTCTAGGACCAATTGTATTTTTTAGTAGACCTGTGGTGCCTCGCAATTCTAAGCTACCAGCTTATGAGCGTGACTTAATTGGCTTAGTTCAGGCAGTTCGCCATTAGAGACCATACTTCTGGGGCCGAATTTTTATTATCAGAACGGACCACTACAGTTTAAAATTCATGTTGGATCAGCATCTTTCAACAATTCCATAGCATCACTGGTGAGTAAATTATCTGGGTATGATTTCACAATGGAATTATGACCAAGACGTTTCAATACTATGGTTGATGCTTTATCACGCCATAATTGCCCTACGGCAAGTTTAATGGCCATCTCTTCGCTTGCTCTGTCTACTTTTACAGAATTGCGCAATGAAGCCACAACAAATTTAGATATGCAGCATCTCAAAAATCATATTAATGGGCATGTTCTTTTTGGCTACGGCTGATGGTTTTTTGGCTGTTTACGACAGAGATTGCGGAAAGAGAGATACTCGCTTGTGATTTTTGATGGTACAGATATTAGTTTTTTAACATGTACTATAATTAACTTGTAGATCCCATCTTAAAAAAATACTCCATTTAAAAGTTAATTAATGTAGCAAAAGCCAAAAGCGAATTTTAGAAGCCGCAAAGAACAGGCCCATTGTCTCGGGGAAGCTTGGCGCGCCATGGTACATATAGGACGGTATGATAGGATACAATGGCAAGATTTATCTTCCACTGTCCTCCACCTCATTGAGCATGATTCTCACCGTGGCACATGCATCCCATGAGGGCGTCCAGAAAACACTATGGCCCTGATCGTTTCAGCTTTTTTCGACTTCAGCTTCTAGCTTCAGCTTTTTTTTCACTATTCACTACACTATCTACTAACTCAGCTACAGTGTTTTTTCAGCCAGCTACAGTGTTTTTTCAGCCAAAAGCCAAAAGCCATCGCTATTCCGATCACCCCCTATGTCAATTGCATCGGGATTTTCATCTTCCAGGTGCAAAACAGATTGTTCAAGACTTTATGAAGGCTTGTATTGTTTGTTAGCGCAACAAAACTAAGCACCTCCACCCTGCAGTACTATTTCAATCACTGGACGTTCCTTACCATCCATGGTCTGATATTGCAATGGATTTTATCGAGGGCCTTCCTCGTGTTCATGGCAAATCAATAATTTTATCCGTAATTGACCGTTTTTCTAAGTACACATTTTATTCCAGTGGCTCATCCCTACCCTGCTACCACTGTTGCCAAAGTCTACATCAATTGTAAGTGACAAGGATCAAGTTTTCATAAGCAATTTTTGGCAAGATTTGTTTCAGTTGGCCGAGATTCACACATATCTCATCTCTGCTTACCATCCACAATTCGACGATCAAACTGAGGCTATCAATAAGGTGATTGCAATGTATTTGCGTTGCCTAATTGGTGATCAGCCTCGTAGATGGTTGGAGTGGTTAACCTGAGCAGAATATTGCTATAACACTTCCTATCACTTGGCGCTTCAGGAGATGCCTTTCAAGGTGGTATACGGTAGAGATGCTCCTTCATTACGCACATATGAGAAGGGAGAAGCTGCGGTTCAGACTATGGAGATATCACTGTTAGCTCTTGATCAACTACTTTGTGATATCAGGGATTGACTTCTTCAGGCGCAGGATTATGCGAAAAAGTACTATGATAAAAATCATCATGACATCTCTTTTGTTGTGGAAGATTTAGTATGGGTGTAGCTCCTTCATCGACCAGCGGCCTCTCTGGGAGTTCAAAACATTGGGAAGCTGGCACCAAAATTTTTTGGCCCATATCTTTACTATTATAAAAGGAGTTGGTGGTTGACCCGTCATCACTCTTCTTCTCTCAGCCCTTAGATCTAATTGCGAGATAAAATCCGAGCCGTCTTCTCGTAGCCCCTCCTCGCGCGCCGCCTCCTCCCCTCCTCCTCCCCTCCCTCTATCTCGCAGCCCGCACCGCCTCCCCCCCCCCCCGCGCGCCGCTCCTCCTCCCCCCACCCCGATCTGCCTCCTCCCCTCGCTCTTCCCCCGGTCGCCTCCTCGCAGCCCGCACCGCCTCTCCCGCGCGCTCCTCCTCCCCACCCCGACCGCCTCGCTCTTCCCGCCGCCTCCTCCCCCTCCGTCCCCGCACCTCCGCCTCCTACTCCACCCCTCGCCGCCGCATCCTCCCCCTCCGTCCCCGCACCTCCGCCTCCTACTCCACCCCTCGCCGCATCCTCCCCAACCCCGCGCCGCCTCCCTCTCCGTCCCCGCACCGCCGCCTCCTACTCCCCCCTCGCCGCGCATCCTCCCTCCTCGCACCGCTGCCTCCCCAACCCCGCGCGCCGCCTCCTCTCCGTCTGCCGCCTCCTCCCCCTACCCCACCCCACGCCGCCGCCTCCTCCCCTCCTCCCTACCCCGCGCCGCCGCCTCCACCTCCGCTCCGCCGCCGCCTCCTCCCCCCCCCTCCCTGCTGCCGCCTCCTCCCACCCCGCGCCACCTCCTCCTCTACCCCTAGATTGGATTCTTCCAGGTGAGTTTTGTATGTTTCGAGCGTAAAACCGTAGATTGTATATTGAATGTGTGGAATAGGTTTCTTGTTTTAAGCTTTATTCATATGTCGATTTCACATATGTTTCTGTTTCCGTTATTTAGAATTGTTTTATATTCTCTCGGACTTCTCAAAGAAGAGGCTATTAGGGTGAAGGAAGAACTTAGAAAAGAAGTGGAGTGCCTCGAACCGAGTGCAGCAAGTTAGAGATGACCGTGATCAACTGCTGCTCAAGTGAATAGCTTGAGCATTGAACTTGTTGATTACAGGAACAAGCCGGAAAGTCTTCAAAAGACTGTGAAAGCTTGAGTGTACAAGTGTCAGCCTTTGAGGTTTGTGGCTTCATATTCACTTGGTTAATTCTTGTGTGTACGGCTATTTGGCTTACCATTATGCTTGTGTTCAGGAAACGTGTAAGGTGACAGATTTTGCTTAACACCAACTATAAGAATCTGTACTCAAATAATTCTGCTGTGAGCTCATATGGCCTTTGTTGTTCTGCAGAATGAAACACTAATCGCAATAAAAGCACCTCATGGTAGTACACTGGAAGTCCCAGATCCTGATGAGGTAATGAATCACTTAAAATAATGAGCTCTCCTTATACAATTCATTGGGTGGTTAATTATCATTAACTATTTCATGAGTTCTGTTGATTTGTTCCATAAACAGGCTGGTGATTATCTCCAAAGGCGATATAGAATAGTAATAAGGAGTACAATGGGTTCAATTGATCTTTACTTGGTTAGGTAGTGTTTCAGTCTTCTCTTGAAGCTTGTGTGTCAGAAGGTAAATTGTCTGATCAACATCCTTATTATAATAGTAAAGAAATTTGTGGAAAAAATGGAGGAGCTGGTTGGTGTTGCAACACCTCCAAGGCACGCAAATGTGGCAACACCTGCCTCCATGGAAGGCTTCAGAACAATAGAAGCTGGAATGCTACATCAGAAATTATTCACATATCTATGAACTGCAATGCTACATTGGTTGCATACTCTTGAAGTTTTCAAGTATCTTGAATTCTTGATTCTTGTACTTTGCAACATTGTTCTTGGTAGAAGATACTAATCACCAACTTTCTCGTAGCGATAACAACAATTTTACTTGTTTGTTTTTAATTATTCTTTGTTATCTTCTGCGCTATGATATTCGGACTCTCGAGAAGACCCATTGACTCATGATCCTACCACACTTTTGCGATCGATGTCGACTCATCGGCTTCTCACTGATGGTGATGTTATTAGCATCACTGATATGTGGAATACAACACGTATCCTTTAAGAAAAGTATTCATTGGGATCTTGTTTAAAATCTCATATACTAAAAGTACACACAGCTGCAACTTGAACTTTGAAGAATCAACCAACATTTTCTTAGCTGATGAGGTGAGCACCCCACGCGCACTCAACCAACAGTCAGCAGCTGTAAGCTCCAACGATGGATAATCAACAAGATTATACCATGAAACTCGAGTCCATAATTAGCAATGTTAATTGAGGATATTTTGGAACAACTGAAATTCTTTTTGGGATGGCAAATGTTCTTCCTGGGACTCTTTGAAGGCTGGTGGTTTCTATCAAATTCTGCATCCTTTCTCACAGAAAATGGTGGGATACAAGCATTATGCCTCAGACAATTTACCTTAGCTGGTTTCTATCAAATTCTGCACCAATTCATGCATTATGCCTCTTCACGCCTATAATCAGATTTCTTGAACTGTTGAGATATCATTGTTTTCCTTATTCTGTGGTGATTTTCACAGGCCAGATACAAGGCACATTTTTGTGGATATTGGTCTAGGTTTTCATGTGGAATTTAGTTGGCAAGAAGATTTGCAGTTTATATCTGTAAGAGAGGCAAGGTTGGCCAGGTAACTCCAATTCCAGTATCTGAATATGAGATCTTGCTTCTGTGCAGCATTATTTTTTGTGTGAAAGGAGTTATGCAAAAGGCTGTTGATGGTTGCGGGAAGTTCTGGTGCAAAAGGCTGTTTTGGCGAATGCAAATCAATATCACATTTTACAGATTTAGATATTGCTGAACTACAAATTCCTGCCTAGGTTAGCTAAGAGCATTATTCACATTTTTTGGTATTCCCTTATTTCCTAGCCTTCCGGATCATACATTTTATTAGTTCTTCCCACCAGTCACTTGAGCATGTTGTAAATTGACTTACTTTGTTAACTTATTTTATTATCCAGTGACCTCTGTTCTATGGGTTGAAGATGAGGCTTCTGCCATCTAGAAAAAGGGTTCTAAATGTGTCACTTTAGGCGTTCTGCCTCTCACTTGTCCTGAATTTTGTTCTTCCTCAGCAAATCAGAATTGGAGGATCCATTGGAAGCCAAATTATCACCCAAATCGGTATTTTAATAGTGATCATCGTTGTTTCTTTATGTTGATCCCCAAAGGAGAGATGGGCTTATGAAGGCAAGTTTGCTATGAATTCACAAATAAAAAATTCATTGGTGTATCACATTTTTAATGGGAAGCTCACTTGTCAATTTTTTGATACAATGTTCGAGAAAATCAAGTTCAATACTTGTTGATCTTGATTGTTAATCTATGTTTCATTTATTGATTCACAGGTAAGTTATTAATCAATTTCTTTTATTTGTATTACTTCTGAAGTTGTAGATTATGCTGTGTTTTTTCAGTTGTTAATCTTGTTTGTGTTGCTATAAATAATGAAACCTACTCCTTATTTAGGACCAACATCCAACAAATAGTTGGAACTTACTGTTAAATCAATTGGTGTCTGCAGTTTGTCTTTGTTTGGTCATCCATGATAAATTCTTTATAGTTGAATGAGAGGCGATGCTTTATAGACCTTATAGTTTGTCTTTGATAGTATACATCACTTTTATTTAGTTTTTCGTTGCAACGCACGGGCACCTTACTAGTAAGATCAAAGAGTGCATTGGTTCTGTTGCTTACAAGCTGGAATTGCCGAAGGGAGCCAAAATTCATGATGTATTTCATGTTGGATTGTTAAAGAAGTTCCAAGGTGATCCACAGTTCCTTCTCCCTTGCCACCACTTCAGCAAGGTCAGGTGATCCCTCAACCATGGCACGTATTGAAATCAGAATGGCACCAGGGTACGTAGCATGTCTTAGTACAGTGGCAAGGAACTTCTTTGACAGATGAGTCATGGATCCCATTAGCAACATTCCAATATCGTTGCACAAATTTTTAACTCGAGGACGAGTTGCTTTGTGAGAGGGAGGGGGGGGATGTCATAGTCCATCAGCGCCGGAGAAAGGATTAGATTATGAGTTCATATAGCAACCTTTTGAGTTTGTATCTAATTAGGGTTCTTCTTTTTAGCAAGTTAGAGGTTAAATTCTATATTTTGGCAGGACTTTCAAGTATATCTTGGGCGGTTATGAGTTTGGATCGGAATAGGTTTTGTAAAAGGCACCTATATAAAGCTAAGGTTGTCGATTGTTTTGGTAAACTGGATAGTGACTAGATGTAGACATATTATCAACATTGCAGGAAACTTCACATGGGCTACCTTTCTTAGCAATTCAAATAGAATTGGGGATACTTTATATCTAGGGGGTCTTCGTATTGGCTTCTGCTTGGAAAAACCAAAATCCATTATAAACACCTGGCTTTTTGAAGCAGCTTCTTCACTCCTCTCGTTCTCGTCTTGCTCCGAGGATAAGACAAAGGGATCATGGGTACATCACGCACCACACTCCTCTAGTTTTCGTCTTGCGCACACATCTCTCCCTAAAATTTTCCACTGCTCGTCCTCATTCCACCACTACTATTCATTTTTAACTAAAAACCATTAACTGTAGTACATACGAACACCCCCTTAACTAGAAGAATCGAGGGCTAACGTAATCCAGATAAAAGTAGATTAATAGGTGTGGGCACCAATCCAATCTATAGAGATAGTGAGATACCCGTTGGGTCCTAGAAGCACAAAAACAATCGCTTCACAAGTTACCTAATGGAACTATGGAGGGAATTTTATCTATTATCCCTTCATTTGGTATGGTCCCACACAAAACAAAGCCACAACAACATCAAGACAAAAATTTTATATATCATGGCCTGGCTAATCAAAGCCTCTTTTATGTCGTTATAATCCACTAGCTACCAATTGGAAAGAATATACATGTTTAAGGACCTTACAGCTAAGACACGCTAGTTAGGAAATGGCACAATTGTAGAAAGAGAATAAACTTCAAGAACAAAGATGAATACATTTGCTATCTCTAAAGTGCAGGTGAGAGAGAGAGAGGGAACAAGATAATTAGGAAATGTAGATTTGCTCACATAGCTTGTAACAGATTGTGTGTTCTGATTATTGTTATGGCGTATGATCCGATGAGGCACTGTAGCAAACAGACGAACAGCATCGTGCACACTGTTCACGTGAACAATATCCACATGCACTGTTTATGCGAATAGTGTCGTGCACACTATAGTAGACTTATTAGGAATAGTTGTGCGCGTATCTTTATATTAGGAATAATTAGATAGATATCTTTATATTAGGAATAGATAGATGCATATCTTTATATTAGGAATAGATATCTTAATATTTTTCATATTGTTAGGGGTTAACCTCATCTATATAAAGAGAGGAGTCGCACCATTCATAATCAAGTAATGAATAAACAAAGGTTCTCCAAATAAGCCTCAGAGCCTCTCTACCTCATCAGGGAAGAGCTCTGCTGACGGTTAGATGAGGGCGAGTGCCCTATCCTCGATCTTCGACACGTACCCAACTATCGACCATATCATTTGGTATCAGAGCCAACTGATGCTCCGCCATCCATGGCAAGCAGCAGGGGTTTTGATCCCAAGAACGCTCGAGCTTCACGATTCCACTACTTAGGTCTTCCGACCTTTGACGGCAAGGAAGATCCGCGACCTTGATTGAATCGCTTTGAGCAATTCTTCAAAGAGCAGTGGGCGATGGAGGAAGAGGAGTGGCTGGCATCGCACCACCTGAGGAGAATGCTGCCTAGTGGTGCCGGCAGCTGGAGTGTGCACTCGGGTGCAAACTTGGCCAAGTTTTGTTAAACACGTCAACCTCCGTTTCGCCACCACCATCACGTCGTCTCCACCCACATGTAAAGTCTCCATCAAGCCAACTATCGTGACTTCCGATGCCGAGTTATCCTCCATTGAGATCTGCACCAACTTGACGGCCTGGATGAAAAAGTTCATAGCTAAGATGGAGGAGAAGGCATATCATGTTGCTGCGGTTTCTGTGTCACCATTGCCACCGATTGGGACCATGTTCAAGATAGAGGAGCCCTGCCACTGCAATAGCGGCATTGCCATCACCGTCATCAGTGTTGGTCCTGTTACCGCCTTCGCCAACGATAACTCCTCTCCAGATTTCGCTATCTTAGGCTGCACCACTAGTGCCTTCGTTGAGGAGGTTGTCGCTGTCCAGCAACAGTCTTCTCCAAGCGATCGACCGACACCGTGTCTCGGAAGATGTGGAGCACAACGGCTGTCACGTCGTCGTATCTCTTCTACAACCGTTGTATCTCGAGGCAAGAAGGATGCTACTGCCCTACGTCGTTTGCCCTTATTGCCGACGACTCCTACGATGTCAGCCAATGCTAGAGGGTTGGTATCTTCGCTGTTGTGCAACGGGGCTTCGCTGATTATCTTCCGTGTTGCACGACATCATCACAGGCTCTCATCGGCATGGGGGTACGAAAAACTTCAACCATGGCTGCCATCTGACAGCTCGAGGACGAGCTGTCTCGCCGTGAGGGGTGTAATGTTATGGTGTATGATCCGGCGAGACACTGCAGCAAACAGACGAATAGCATCGCACGCACTGTTCACGTGAACAGTGTCGTGCGCACTATAGCAGACTTAGGAATAGCTGCGCGTGTATCTTCGTATTAGGAATAATTAGATAGATATCTTTATATTAGGAATAGATATATGCATATCTTTATATTAGAACTAGATATCTTAATATTTATATAGTATGAATATGATATTATCTTTAGTTGATTGGTTGTATTAGTTTTCATATTGTTAGGAGTTAACCTCATCTATATAAAGAGATGAACCACACTATTCATAATCAAGCAATGAATAAACAAAGGTTCTCCAAATAAGCCTCAGAGCCTCTCTACCTCATCAGGAAAGAGAGTCTTGCTGGCGGTTAAATGAGGACGAGTGCCATATCCTGGTCTTTGGATCTGTACCCAACCACCGACCATATCATTATAGTTAGTTGAGAAAATCCAGAGTCATAAAGCTCACATCAGGCCATCTTATCTTCCTACTGGTTGACTATGTCAGAGGGTTTAGCAGTAGCAAAGTGTAGTGTATCTTACCGGCTTTACTAAAATTGCTAATTTGGTTAAGTGGAGACTTGTTGAGTACCGTACAGGACTGAAAAGAACGCAAGTGAATCGTTCAATATTTCAGCATATGACTTTGGACAAGAGGCTGTCTTAAATTCTCAATAATAAATTTCAGATTACACCTTAGATAGTAGATACAGTAGGGTTTGCTGTAAGAACTTCAGGCCTAAAAAGGTGAAATATGATAACACCTCAGAGAAGCTAGATATAACACATACGTACCTAAATGACATGTCAAGCAGCTAAAAACTATTCAGCCCAATACACCTCTCACTGATCTTATTTCTGAGTGCAATGTCTTCTGCAAACTCAGGGTTAATTCCTGTTTTCACTAAAGAAACCTCCGCAGCTTCTAAAGCTTGGTGGCGTCTTGGCTAAATAGATACGTGTACAGTACCAAGCATGATGCCCAGGTAACCTTTTTCTTCTCATATGCGCACACACACCATCAATGATCTGGCATGATACTTTATATGTGTCTGTGATCTGTCCTAAACCAGCTAAAACTAGGCAAAGAATCTGAAGGGGATCATTTGCAACAGGCTTTAACCCAGGAGTTCATGGCTTCTGGACATATCAAACATAGGAAGCCACAGTGCATACACATTCTTTCGGAGCTCATGCAAATCCAGCTTCCCTCATATCTTTTATGGTTGACTCAAGCCTTCCATGTAAATCAAACCTCCGATATCCAGCAACCAATATATCATAGGTTGAACGGGTGAGCTTGTACAAACTCCGGATGCGGTTTAAGAACAAATCCAACCTATCAAAATCCTTGTGACGAAAATATGAACATATAACAGCCTCAACATCCTCCGGGCACATAAAGATCATGCCATTATCCAACATCCGGCAAATTGCATGCTCCATATCTCGCAAGCGATCCGCACTAGCATAGAACCTGATAATTCCACAATGCAGTTGTGTTACAGATCTCAAGTGCACTCCCGTTTGTATTAGGGAAAGCAGCTGCTCCATTGCATCAACTTCGCCTCCATCCAGGCATAATCTTGTTAACCTCTCAACTGCAGATTTATTCAACTCCCAGTTGCCACCACTAATAGATTTTATCAATTTTTTAACCCTGTTAGCCTCCTTCGTTCTAGAAAGCATCTCAAGCTTGGCCTCCAAAATAGCAAAGTTTGGCATAATTTCAAAGGAATCCATTTCTTCAAACACCATCTCAGCATCATCTAGCCTGTTCAACCTAACGAACCCTGTGATCAAAGATTCGAAAGCTTGAATACTTGGAGTAAATCCTGCATTCTTTGCAGCCAAGTACCAGCTCATCATAGCATGGCCACTTCCAAGACACGAAAATGCAGATATGAATGCATCATATGTAATAGAGTCAGGTTTGCAGTCATCTGTGCCTTCCATGGCCTCGTACAAGGTCATTGCAGCAAGGAGGTCTCCGACTGACAAGAAAGCATTAACAAGGGAATTGAAAATGCCAGTGTTCAGTTGAATTCCCTGTGTCTCCACGCACTCTAAGACTCTCATTGAAAGTGCTGCATTCCTTGTCTCTCCACAGAAACGGATGATCGTTGAGTAGGGTTCACAGTTATGAACCCCTTCCTTCAGTAGCTTCTCTAGCTTCCATTCCAAGACCTGGTTCAATGTTGGTCCCGTGTTAGTTCACAAAACAAAGACCTCTCATTATGAACACAAAAGTATCTCTTAAGAATTCAGCAAAATCCATCACACCAATGTATTTACAAGAGTAACTCATTGATCATATCAGCATTCGAAGAGTTTGCTCATCACATAATATAACCATGCACCACAAGCGTGCAGAGCATGTCGCACCTGCAGATGCAACCATAGAGATTGGCAGGGTTAAGTTGGAATTGGAAAAGAAGCTAGCATGGTGCTGCAATCAAACGGAGCAATGAGCAGCTGACAGTGGGGCCAGGCAATGGGATAAAAGTCCAATTGTAACTGATTTTGTAGGCATAGTCCATGGACTATGGGACCTGGGTGTCAGTGTGAGTATGAGAGGCTTAAAGGCCAAACTACTGTATCTCCAGAGACCAGAGACCAGAGACTATCGAATGAATGAAAGTTGATCCCCTTTTCTCATCTGCCGTTCTCTAGTTCCCATGCCGTTTTCTCTGATCCCTCACCTCAATCTCCCAAGTTACCCAAGTTTATCCAACTACTGCTACTGAATTTTGTGTGATTTGATCCCCACGCTATCGGGTCATAACAGAGCAATAGGCGTTACTACAAGCAAGAACATGCTACTGCCATATGCATTGCACATCTGATTCTGGCCCATGGGAAAAGGGGATTTTTTTCTCTGCCGCAACAACAGAACTAAATAAAACCACACAGCGACTCCAGTGACGGACGCGAAGAAGGAGGGGCTCACGAGGTGCGCCTTGGCCGGGGAGGACGCGCGAAGGAGGGCGGCGGCGAGGGGCTCCCAGAACGCGCCGTCGCGGTGCGGCGCCGAGGAGCTCGCCTCCTCCATGGTCGCCTTCACGCGGCATTCCGGCTCCGAAACCAGACGCGCAAGCAGGGGGCCGTCCGGATCCTCGCCGGCCGCAGTCCGCATCCCACGCCACAGACGCCGGCGAGCGGCGGCGAGCGCCATCGATGGTCGATCGCGGTAACTTTCTGCTTCGGAATCGGGAGACGTAAGGAGCGGACGTGTGAAGTAGTGCTGTGGCCAAAGCCCAATTAGAGGTGGAAGAAGCGTCCAAGATCTGATTGGACATGGCCTGCTTTAGACTTAACTGGATAGGGTCTATTTGATGTGGACATCCATCAGCGTGAGATCCAATAAGCATTAGGCCCATTTGGATAGCAATACCGAATGCTCCAATATCCATTAGGCCTCATTGGACTCCAGAGTCCAGACTCAATCGACGTTCTCCACCTCTCCATCTCCAGCGACAGTCACGACAGGAACCCTAGCTCCCGCCACCGCGTCGTCGCCGTTGAAGTGGAAAGCGGAGGCCTACCCGGCGTCCGGCCACTTCGCTGTGCTCCCCTTCCTCGTCGCTTTCTTCCCCGCTGTCCAGTTTCTCCTCAACCGTTTCGTCTTCTAGATATTTGTTTGGTCTCTTGGGCCTGGAAGATATGCCCGAGCTGTGTCATTTTGATGTCTTGTAGATGATGAATGCTCGTATTCGAATATTTGTTCTGCTGAAGTGCTGATCAATCTGATTTAGTTTTAGCTGGAAAATTGCGGTTCTTTGGGTTCCTAGTTGTGTAGAAGGTTATCATAGTAGTAAACTCAGTGTTTGTAGATTTGGAATACGGAGTATAGACGTGAGGAACTGCAGCTTGAAGCATAAAGATTTATGGGAGTGCTGTGCTTTGCTGTTCCACAACTTGAGGATCTTAAGCTATAATTTACCCAGTATTTCGTACTTTGAAGTGTTCAATTGTATGTAATGGTTGTGCGTCTGTGATTTCGATGCGTAATGAATAACAGCTAGCTTGTAAATTTAATTATTTTACTGTTGCTAAATGCAAAATTTAATTATTTTACTGTTGCTAAATGCAAAATCTTGTCACACAAGTAGCTGTGGTAGGAGCTTGGAACTGTATGGTTTGATTTGTAGAAATTTGATCCATGGATCTGTTGGAACATTGTTATTATCACCACTTAAAATACTGTACTTTAAGGCTTACCTCTCAATATTTGGTGAGTGTATTTGATTTAAGGTGAGAACTTCAACCGGAACAAATCACATTTGTAAACCAAAGCTTATACGATTTACCTTTTACGTTAAATATCCCTGTCATTGTGCACACCTGATCCTCGCTTACTGTTACTAATTTCCTTTTATTTACACACACGGTCTTTGTTAACTGGATTTGGTTCATGGTTGCCATTTATCCTTTTTCTTATCTTATTTATCCTTCTTGTTGGTGATGCTTTGTGGAGGATCACGTCAATGTCGATGTCGAGGATAGCTCGCTAGAAGTGGAAGATAAACTGGGAGACGCGACGAAGAAGGATGTCAAAACGGCATAAGGTGGTCTTCAACTTCTTTGACAAATCCTTGAATATAAGAGGGAGGATACTCTTAGCATAGTATCCTTCCGCAGCATTCACCAATGTACTGCTACAACGTGCTCGTCCAGGATGACCAGGTTGGCCATTAATGCTGACGACAAGAAAGAATAAGAAACCGTATATTTATTGGTATGCTTGAGAGATAAGTAATTAATGCAACGAAAATACCCGGCCGACGAGGTACTTGAATAGGATCAACGATGTGGGGATTAATCTCTGGTGGCGGACGGTCATTTTTATACATTGCATGTGAGATGTCATTTTTATACATTGCATGTGAGACGAGATCAAGATGCATCGGGGAGCCGAAACGATCGAAGAGACGTGCACGCATCGGGGAGACGAAGCGCCAATATTCATACTACAAACATATCACGGACGGTTTCAACCACAAGCCATTTGTGATACGCAATTATCAACCACAAGCCATTTGTGATACGCAATTATCACAGATGGTTGACATTAATAACCGTCTGTGAAATATCATCGATGGTTAATCGTAAGAACCGTCTTTGATAACCACCATTATCACAGATAGTTTATGTGGCGTTATCACAGACGGTTGGTATAAATAATTATCTGTAAAAATTATGATAGTTGTGTATCCCAGACGCCTGGGCCGAGCGCGACGAGGACAAGACCAAGCTCGGCGACGTCCTCTCGGTACGTATAATATATGTTGCACAATATATCTACTCTGTGTCCCTTTGTGTCTGGCCTTGTGCATATATGACGCGTGTCTGTGTTAACTTTGGTGAGCCGCGCGCAGAATGCGACGGCGAAGCTGGTTGCGGAGAAGGAGGTGGAGAGCGGCGACGCGGCAACGGTGGCCAGAGAGGAGACGCGAAACAAGCCCAACGCGACGGCGAGGCCGGGAGGGGTGGCTGCTTCCATTGCCGACCTCTTTTGTGCGCGTACGAGTTCTCGTGGTCGACGTACTCGTGCATGGTGCGCGAAGCCCGTGGTCCGTCGTCCGTTGATCTTGTAGTAAGTTTAGCGGGTCCAGTGATAAGAGTCCTGTGCAACCGGCGACATGTTGGTGTCTCTCGCGTACGTCTTTGTACTGCGTCTTTCGTGTAGAGTAGTCGAGCCGAGAGTCCATGCGCGTGGGTACTATACACGTGTGATGTATCATGCATGTACTGTATCTCCCTCTGACGCTCTGCTCCGAGTCGTGCAGTGTAAAATTAACACGTGCGAGCACGTTTTCTGTGTATCTATGTGTGGTTCGTGCTCACTGCGGATAACGAAATACTGCCAGCGGCGGTGGATTTTTTTTAGATAAAGGATTTATGAAATTCAGCCTCTATATCCACAGGGGATATACACAGTCAAAAGTTACACGAGTTCTTAAGCCTAAAGTCTCAACACTGAGGAGTACACAACAGTAAGAAAGATAGCTTAAAGACTATGAAAAAGCTAGAAAGACTAAACTTCAGAACTTCTTCCCCATCCTTGCTTTCAACCAAGCCCCTAACCTTCTCCAATCGAACTACCCAAACTCCAGTCTATCCTGTGTGAAGATGAACCTCCGAAGCGACGTCTTCAAAGAGATGATGAGGGTCGCTGACGCCGCCCGCCTCACCGAGACAAGGTTTTCACCTGGAGAACCGAATACATGATCGCTATGGAGTACCATGACAACCCTTCAGGAAGGAAAATGGCGTCCATAGGCGTCATAGTTGTCGAGACCGGTAGGAACACCGACAAGACTTTCACCAGCACAACCACAGCAAACCACGCATACCCACACACAAAAAAGACCTCCACCAGCACACCGGGGTTCTGCACGCCTCAAGGCCATGGTATAGCCATCCAATGAACCCACCACAAGCCGCTTCCCGCACGAGCAACGTCGCGCCAAGGAACCCTGGACAACCCAGCAGCCACCACTCGTGCCGCAGCCGCCGGCGCAGGTCGGTCTCCTCCACCAACTTCATCGGCAGTGAAGCAAGCACCCGTCGAACCCCGAAAGAAGCCACCTGCCGCCGCCGGCCAGCCTCCTCCACCAACCTCAACGGCAGTGAAGCCCACTGCCAGCGCAATCCGAAAGAAAAAGGGGACCAAACTCTGAAACCCGCTGGTCGAGCGGCGGTGGATAGGAATGATCGTCGAGACAAACCGGCATCCCCAAGTAATTAGTCGGTGGGTCACACGTACAGGTCAACCGATGACGCCCGGCTACATATACTACCTGCGCGTGCGTGCGCGGCGGTCACAAGCAGCGCGCGCCCGACAAAACGGATGCTTTTTTGGCGAGCCGCGTACGCGACGCGGACGTGGCGAGCAGCTCGCGCGGCGCATGGGGTGGAGGCCGGCCGGTTGCGCACGGCCGGGCCACGGCGGGTGTGGAGTGGAAACAGAAACATCCAGCCACTCCACTCCCGCATACGCCAAACCCACGGGGATGGAACGCGTACTGCCGCTGCGGCGCGCGCGTCTGCCTATCTTGCACGCCGGACAAACGCCAAAAAATAATGGCGGCGTGCAGAACTGTCCAAATAGGTTGGATCAACCATGTCGATCTGAAGTACGATACTATTGACTCGGTCAAGCATTGCCTATAGCTAAACAGGTGGTGTTGGTCTAGCCTGACAAGCCGTGCTGAGCTTTGGCCGGCACCTCAGTACGATAGATCAACCGTACCTAACGCAAATAGTACCCACGTGCGATAGCGCCAGTGCACTCCCTGTTGGTCGCCGCCGCCTCCTCTCACGCTCCCCTGTCCCCTCTTTACCTCTCGCGAGCCTCTCTCCCTTTTGTCTCGCCGACATTACCGTTGCTTTCTCGTTGCCATGCCCTTTCCGCCGCTGAACTGGGTGGGTGAGGCGGGGGAGGGGGGACTGAGGAAGACGGCAAGGTTGCTGGGGCTGTGAAGATCAAAGGAGGAGATGAAGGTAGAGAAGGAGGGGAAGAAGGGAGAGTGGGTCGGTGAGGGGGGAGTGTCGAGAAGCTCCTTGATGAAGCCTCTGGCGCAGAAGAGGTAGAGGATGTTGGCATCGGGGGAGGCGGATTGGAGATAGTGCGGTCGCATTGGTGATAATAGTAGTGCTGGCGGGGTGGCACATAGCCGCCGCCGCTGAAGGATGGGTGCATAGGAAAGGGAGATTGACTAAGATAGTTGATAGCAAGCGATTATGGTTAATTGCCTATCGGGTTGTGGGCTAAACAAGCACTTACATCCCGTTGGGCTAAATGTTCCTAAGCAAGTACAGCATGATCCGTAACCTCTTTGAGCCGTGTTTGGGTCCGCAGCTGAACCCATGAACCAGCATGACATGAACCATTTAGTTAACTGAACCAATAGGACTGTGACTAAACGGGCGTGCCTACATAGACTTGTGCCAGACGGCCTATTTGGCTAGGCCTAGCGGTGTGTAGGACAAGCACAAAATGCGGATCCTGTCTGCTCCCTCCTCGGTTAGCTTGGCCATGCCGCCACTTACGGCCTCTCCTTGACCATCCGATTCTGATGGATCTAGCACTGACAGCTAGGAAATTACTTCAGGGGGCATGGCCTCGCCTAACTCCCGCAAGATTTCTGTAAAATTTATGCATTCCAAACTAAATAGATCCTAACTGGTAAATTAAGAGAAGTGATAGTCCATAAAGCTTCCACATGATTTATAAAATTTCCAAGTTCCAAACCATTCAAACGGAACGTTCTAAAGGATAAACAACCCTAACGGGTAAATTAAGAGAAGCGCGAAGCGACAGTCCATAAAGTTCCCGCAGGATATATATAAAATTTTCACGTTTCAAACCAAACGGGACGTCCTAAATGGACAAATTAAGAGATCCACTAGTCTGATATGTCTACTATTCATCGATGAGTGATGACTCCTTGGGTTAGTAGGTGACTTTGCCACTACATAGCTGGGTAAATTGTGAATCTGTGAAGCACTCACAGGCCACTGCACAGGGTGCCAGCTGTTGCACTGATGGAATGAGGCAGGAAATAAATATGAACTAGCTGGTACAAGCATGGCCTGCCAAATACACCTGTACATGGAAGGCAGCAGAGATCCTCCAGTCAATATGCCACTTAGTGCACCTGTGGTAGTTGTTCATCACATCTGTACAAGCATGGTCGTGTATTACAGTAGTAGCATGCATGTTAGTGATACGTATATCATGAGTTAAGCAAGGATAATGATGAGGACATCATTTTTATGCATACAACTAATAGATCTGAATCTATGCATATACAAGATTCAATCACAAGAGCTTGTGCATATCAATTAAATTATCAGGTAACTTCCTTTATAGGAGTGCATTTTATGTCTAATAAGAATACGCTGCTACCTAATGCATATGATATTCTTTTAATCAGGAACTTAGGAGCTGACCATGAAGAAAAACATGTGCATTCAATTCGACCTCCGGAGACAGCATTGACTTCAAACAAGCATCGAAGATAGCATTGACTTCAAACAAGCATACTTTCACATATAGATCCCGTTTGAGCTCCATGAGTACTTGATTGAAAACTTATCTCGTCTTCTTTTCAACGGATTCAACCCCACCTCCAAACTCTATTTGAGCGTGCCGTAATATGCACAACAATCCGCTGATGTCCCTGATTCCAAAACGGGCTGATGTTGCGCCATCTCTACTTGGGCCCATGGGCCTTGTGACCCTAGGGGTATGCACCCAACTCCCCAAGTTCCACTCTCTGGCCGTCATTCTCATATAGTCGTATGTGTGCTACACTTTATGATTTGGATTTTGTTTGCTTAATTTTTTTCATTGTGAAAACTCTTATTCTTCGCTTGTGTCGACTAGACCAATAATAAAGAATCTATGCGGAATCTCATCTTTTGAACTCAATCATATATTTGTAATTCAGATTGCTTGTTACTTTGTTCTTGGTTGTTCTTCGATTACTTGTAGAAATTGATCCTTGTGATTAGGTCAATCGGGTCTTTGCCACGGATTAATAACGACATGGTGATTAGTTCAGCAATTGATTGATTCATACGTATTGCGTTTGTAGCCTAGATCATGAGAGTTGATCATCGTCCAATCAAAATTATCCTTCTCATCGAAAGATAGAGACAACATCAGTTTCATCAGATATGTGTTGCCAACAAAACATATATTATAGTATGTTTTTCAATGTTTATGTGCAATTAGTTGTTGAGTTTTGTCACACTTGGCACCGTTTGCAATGTAATTATAAAAATAGTCGTATGCCTATCGTATTGGCAAAAATAGCATTTTTTACCGTCCGGTGACCGGGTGACAGCGCCGATGGGCTGACGCGTAGGTCTTGTCGCCCTGCCAATGGACGACAGGATGCATGCTGCCCCACCACTAGATTGTAGGTGGCCTACCATCCTACCACAATACGGCAGATGATCTGCCGTTTGGTGGCAAGACGGCAGGTAATTAAGCCGGCTAATTCAGACTAATTAGCTGGCTTAATTACCTGCCCTAAATTTTATTTTTGTATAATATTTGTTTGAATTTTTAAATATAACAAATTAGCTTAAAAAGTTATAAAATTTTACATGTAGCCTCCCGATATAACATAGTTGGCTGTGTAAATTTTTGACAAATTTATCCTCTCTGAATATTGCTCAACAATTCGTACGATTTTGATATTTGTAGGAGTTATTACATATAGCAAATGAGCTCCAACAATTATAAAATTTTATATAAAACCTTCCAACATAGTCATAGTAATTGTGTAATTTTTTAGGAATTTTATGTGCTCTGAATTTACCACATTAATTCATGTTATTTTAATTGTGAAATTAGTGATGCTCAGGCATCTTTTGCAGTAGCTAACCTCTGTCCTTCACACATATATCAGTATGTTGCTACTATCTTTTCTTTCTCACTGTGTCCTTCACACAATTGTCACTCTTTCTGCGTCGTCACCCCTCGTGCGCTCCCTCGTCCATACTAATGTCATTATATCCGTGTCATCCCCCCTTACCCGCTTACTCGTCTGCATATTTATTAGTGTTACCATGCCATCCCCCTTCCCATCTATAACATCCCAAAAAAATTGGCTTTTTATTTTTTTTAAATTTAATTAGATTTTTTGATTTAAAATCCTCTTTTTTTTCTAAAATCCTAAACTATGCCTAGAGAGTAAGTTGTTAAATTTATTGTGCATTTATGATCAAATCAAGTTAAAGCTATTTTATTTGAGTTTCTTACCTTTTCTGAATTATAGGAATTGTTCGAGATTTATTTAGAGTTTCCTGCTATTTTCTAGTCTTTATTTGAGTTTCTGAGCCTTTATGAAAACCAAGATCACAAAATATATATTCAAATCCTCCTACCTTCACCTTTGGGCGACATATGGGTGGCCCAGATCAGCCCACGTTGTCACTAGAGCAATTCCCACTGCTCCCGCACTGCCCCCTCCTCAGACTGACACGTGGACATCTAGATTCAACCATGGACGGTCTAGATTCGACCACGTCTTGCACTTGTCCATCCTCACGACCCCTCTTGTCTCAGCCATTAGGCCAGGTCCAAACGTCTTTTGGCCGATCGGATGATCCGAATAATCCTTTGGCTGGTTGGACCATCCGAGCATCGCACCATCTGATTGGCCAAAGGGTTGTTCTAACCGTTCGATCGGCCAAAGGATGTTCGGACCAGGCCAAATAGCTAAGATGAGAGGGGCGGCGGGATGGGCTAGCGAGGGACGTGGTCGAATCTCGACCGTCCACACGTCGGTCCAAAGAGGGGGCGGCGTGAGAGCGATGGGGATTGCCTGGGTGATGACGTGGGCCGATCTGGGCAGCCCATGTGTCAGCTGGAGATGAAGGCGAGAGGATTTGAATATTTATTTTGTGATTTTGGTTTTCATAAAGGCTCAAAAACTCAAATAAAGGCCAGAAATTAGAAGGACACTCTAAATAAATCTTAGAAAATTTCTATAAATTCAAAAAAAAAGGCAAGGAACCTAAATAAAATAGTTTTAACTTGATTTGACCACAAATGAACAATGAATTTAGTAACTTACTATCTAGAGTTAGCTTAAAGATTTTAGAAAAAGGCCGTTCTTTTTAAATGCTAATTGGTGCTGAATTTTATGATTATCTCACTTTTATTTCTCGTAGCAATTTCACTTAAAAATTTAATTGAGAAAAATAAATAGTAATATTTTTTATTTATCTTATCGAAGTAATTATGGGGAAAAGAAAGGGCAATTTTTGTAGGTAATATATGTAGCTAATTTTATTTGTGGATTGTTATTTTCTTGGAAATAAATGGGCAAACAATGTAGGTAGGTTGGTCCATTTGTGATTTTTATAGATTCTCCACGGTACAAAATCTGTTAGATTTGCAATAACATTTTATTATCATCGTATATTGTTGTAGTGTAAAATTGTTTAAAAGAATTTTGTGGGGACGATTGAGATATCAATGATAGTCCGCAATAACATCTTATGATAATGCGGTATAACGACTGATTTATTTGTGATTTTTATAGATTGTGAATGGTACAAAACATGTTAGAGTCGCAATAACATTTTGTGATTATTGTATGTTGTTGTAGTGCAAAAACAATTTCAAAAAATTTTGTGAGGACGATTGAGATAGCATTGATTCGTAAGTACGAAGGTCAGTGATACTCCGCACAAGAAGAATTGAATGTGAAAAGGCAATGAGATTTGATGTTGCAAATTAAAATAGACAGGGTGACGCGACTGTAATCATGAGGTCCAGGATCACATGTCTCACTAGAATCGTGCGGCCCGGGACCACATGATGGTATAGTGCCTGAGTGGTATGCTCCCTGACCGCATGAGCATCACATGTCACTAATTTTCTGATTAAATTAGCATGGCATATTTGGAGTACATAAAATTTCAAAAAAATTACATAATTGTGGCGACTGTGTCGGGAGACCGCACATAAAATTTTGTAATTTTTTGGAGCTTGTTTAGTATATGTAACAACTCTTACAAATATCGAAATCGTATAAATTTTTGAACAATATTCAGAGTGGCTAAAATTGTTAAAACAAATTGCACAGTCAAGTACGTTGTGTTGAGAGGCAGCACATAAAATTTTATAATTCTTTAAGCTCATTTGCTATATTTAAAAATTTGAACAACCAATAATAAATATTTAGACAGATAATTAAGCCAACTAATTAGTCGGCTTAATTACCTGCCGTATTGCCACCAGATGACGGGCGACGTATGTTTTGTGGTGGGACGGCAGGCCACCTGTCGTCTGGTGGCCGAGCGGCAGGCGCCTGTCGTCCCACGTGTCACCTGCAGACAGCTGTCGTCCAATGACCGGACAACAATAGCATCATTTTTGTTAATACTATATACATACTGTTATTCTTATAAATATAAGTATAAAGTGTGCTATATATACCAAAAATGTATTAGTTGTCATTTAGGGAGAAATAAAGGCCTTATGAATATCTCTGCAGGAAGCTATCCATTCAACTTGTTAAGTAGGTGCGAGTAACCTTCTTGTCCAAACAAATGTCACCTTGTCAGCATGCACTGAACTCAATTTGTCCAATAATATAGGTGAGCCCCCTAACCACAACTATAAACATCTCTCGCTAGCTGCTGCCCCGCTTGTTTCAGCTTTTTTTTTCAGTTTCAGCTTCTAGCTTCAGCTTTTTTTCACTATTCAGTAATTCATCTTTTTCTATTTTTTTAGATTTTTTTGGGCTTTTTTGCATTTTTTTTCCCGTGTTTATTTGCATTGTCCATGGTGGGATAACGTATTTTTTTCTATTTTTTAAATTTAATTATGCCTAAAAAACCAAATAAGCTACAGTAAAAAAGCCAACTACAGTGAAATTTCAGCCAAAAACCAGAAGTCATCGCTAAAACGAACGCCCCAAACTCGTCACAGGCCACAACATCCTAGGGTCTTCTTTTTAGCTTCACTTTTAGCTATGATTTATAATTTTTAAACTATTTATATAAAAAAATATAAAGTAATAAAAATTTACGTACGATTTTGACCGATATAAATGAAGTCGTTACAGCATATACTACAATTAACTTACAGATTCAACCTTAAAGAAATCCTACATTTGAAAGTTAATACTGTAAAAAAAATCAAAAAGCAGCTTTTAGCCAGTGGGCTCTATAAGTTGATTATAGTATATATCATAGTGACTTCATTTATATCAGCTAAAATTATACGTAAATTTTTATTATCCTATATTTTCTTATAAATAGCTTAAAAATTAAAAACCGCATCCATAAGCCGAAGAAAAAAAACTCCTCTCTCGTCCCTAGTCTACTGAGCAAAACCGAGAAGCTAACACTCATGTTAAGGCAAGCACGGCACGGTGCTGAGCTGCTTCTCCGGGCTGCGGCGGCCGTCGGCGGCGGGGCACCCGTGCCCATGCCTCCGTCCGACGACGCGTCCACGTCGGCGGCGTCGACCTCGGCGGGCTCCACCGCGGGGACCTCCCCGTGCTCGTCCTCCTCCTCCATCAGCTTCAAGAACGACGTCAGCTCGTTCCATGCTGGTGAGGGCGGAGACGGAGCCGTCGCCAAGAACCCGTCCGCGCTCTCCGACTCCGGGCTGTCCTCGGCCATCGCGTCCCGCCGGTTCTTTCTCTCCTCCCTCGGCCGGTCCAACTCTGTCGTCGACTCGTCGGTGAACGCTGCCGTGGGGGTGGGCGCGGCCGGGATGGCGGTGCCGACGTCCTCGCCAGACCCGCACGCCGACTTCCTGAGGTCGATGGAGAAGACGGCGGCGGCGCTGCGGCTGGACGCTCGGCGGCGAGGCGACAGGGCGCGCCTCCACGAGCTGCTGCTCTGCTACCTCACGCTCAACGACAAGCGCGCGCACAAGTACGTCGTCAGCGCCATCCCCGACCTCCTCCGCCTCACCGCCACCAATCTCGACGAGCAGCAGCAGGGCTTGAAGGAGGCGTAGCTGCATGCCTACTGGAGTTGAATAGTTTCTTCCCTTTTTAGAGCATTGCTATGAGTACGAACAGATTTTTGGTGCGAAAATTCTTTGCAAAATGATTCGACTAAGAAGCTCATGCTGTGCCCAGTTTAGATCGTCTAACTGTAAATATGGTCTGCGAAATTTCATGTCAAAAATCAGTGTGTATGCATAGCCTTTTGCCCGCTTTGTTTGCTTTGCATTTGCCCTTTTAGTTCTACTCTTTTCACTGTTTAGCCCTTTAGCTTTGTGTTCTCTCTGGGTTATCTGTCCGAGGATAAAGTTTGCTTTTGTGGCTTAGCCCATGCCATGCATTGCTATGTTGCGATAGACATTACAAGGTTGTGTTTGGAACACAGAAAATTTGTAGGACTTTCACATGAACCGTTCAATTCCCACAACATCCAGAAAAATCTCGCGTTCTAAATAGAACCTAAGTTTGAACCATTATGATGTGCTACTAAATATTTTCCAAGTGTAAATACAATTCTATTCTCTCTCGCAACCTCTACCATTATTTTTAGGGTTGGCATCTGCAATTGGTGCACACCTCGTTTTTCTTCTATGACTGCAACCAGTAGCAGAATAGAAATGGAACCCCCATCTTTGCAAACGACAGCACCTTAAACTTCTAAACTGCCCCAGAAACGAGGTGGCCTTCCTTGAGACGGGTGAGGTCTTCGGATACAGACACAGGAGGCAACGATAAACGGATGCCGTGCGAAACCAATTGGCGTAGTACAGGACTTGCAGGCTGCTCGCACATGGCTGCGTGGAGTTGGATGGATAGATGGATCGCATCTGTGGAGTGGTTACCATCTGACATTAAATTTTCTGTTCGTTTCAATTCAGTAGAGACAGTGCGTGATAAGATTCATGGGCTCACTCCCGTGTCGTAATGACGAACCTCTCAGGAAGAGTCGTAATGGCAAAACGTCTAAGCAATTAAGCCTGTGAGGAGACATTGACAGGGCAGCCGAGAGCCAAGATCTGCATAGATCTGCCTTTTGTCCAGGAAGACCTCCGTGTCGTCCAGCTGATCAGACCAGATGGGTTTTTCGCGCTCTGCGCAAAAAAAAATGTTTTGGGACCTATACAAAGCAAGCAGCAACCTTAAGACGAAGACGTTGTGCTTTGTGCAGCCATGTTGCGATCTCTGCAGCAACACCAGAACAGCATTGGAGCAGCAACTAGCACAGCACCTCGGAACAGTAGAATCAAGAATTCAAGATCCAAGTCCACCACCGGCCAGAACTATGCTGCTCCAGGTCTTGTCACTAGCGATCATTTGATCCCTTGATCCTTCTGACCAGCAGCGACGCTGACAAAATCATCTTTGATGTACATGACAGGCAGCAGGAGCACTACGGTAGCAGGAAGCCAGGAACACTACAGCACTCCCACAGACGAGACATACGACTAAAAGCAGGTATGTCACCTGCTGGAGATGAACTAGTCTACAGTCTACACTCCACAGGATAAGTATAAATAACCAACCATTCATGAAACACTGCATAGAATTAGAACGAGATACTGCACCAGTACCACTTCACACACCCCTTTTCTGCTCTGGAACCACAACTAGGGCTGGAAATGGAGCACCTGAGGTAACAAGAAGCATCCAGTTCCAAAAGCCAAACACGCAATGGATATGGTATGGAATATATGGAGAGCAAAATCGATATCTATATCCAAACAATGCAATGGCAGAACAGATACATACAATTCAGTGGAAGAACAGACATATGTAAAATTTCAACTTTCTTATTCAAACCATTGACCTATAAATTAGTATTAATTTAACATAAATGTTCTTTTAAGATCTAACTGATGTCTGCGTCACTATGAACCTTATCTGCTTCCATACCTAATTGGCAAGTGCTAAAACCAAATCACAGCTGCCCATAACACAAACAAAAACTGAATTAAAATGTAGTACAAAGCACCGCACTTAGCATTTAAGTGGTTTTAACATCATCCAATTCCATGCAACAGATTGCGAGAGCGTACCCAAATATAAAGATCAATACATTCGGTGTGGACTGTCCAAGAGTATGGCAATTCCCTAGAAACAGGCAATATAATGGCACCAACCTAGTGTAACGATATATGGTAACATATTACCATCAACCAAAAACCAAAGACAAGGATGTATCACATCTTCACTATCAATATTCAAAGATCAAACAATCAACAAAAAACAGTGGCCAGGAATAAGTACGGCTGCCCTCTCACTAATACACGTTTCACCAGTGTCTTACGAAAGACTATCTACCAGGCATACTCTAGACAAGACTAACATCACATTTCAAATTGGAGGCAATTGATCATTCAATCAACAACTATCATTTTGGAGAATAGATATACTCTTCTAGATAATCATTCAATCAGTGAGCAATGGACGCTTGCCAGAAATGACACTGTAAAATATAATGTCTGGTAATAATGATAATGATTATAACCATCCAATATATTGTCTGGTAATAATGATAATGATTATAACCATCCTAAGTGCAGGTACTATATTCAAGGTAAGATTTCTGGTGCACAGTAGCAGCATATATCTATGAAACCGACATCGAAGATAAGGTACAGAAGCTCCAGTGCAAATTAAATAAACTGACAAGAAGGTAGGCCTTTGTGAAAAGAGACTAGTCAGATGGGTCAAATTCACTTCTGCTCTTGAGGGAAGCCCTTTTTCTCGAATCTGAGTCTAATTCATCCAGATCGGATGAAATTGCTACGTACCCATAAAGTATCCTCTTTTTCTCACCCCTGTTATCCGTCTCAACCAGCAAAGGATTCTTATCAGAATCTACAGAGTGAGTGGCTTGTGCACGTGACCAACCTATACGTCCGTGATCTTGCCTCTCGAAAAACTCAGCAAGGCGCTCAGCCTCCTTCAAGCCAGCTGGGTTGTTGGCAAACTTGATAAGTGTCAGACCCAAGTGCCCTTCCTTTCCATACAAGGACTTCGACTTGCCACCGGCAAACCCTAGTTCTGAAAACAAAGAGAGTGACACAGCAAATATTACTGTGATATATACTCCATAAACATGTGCTCAGCACCGCCAGAATTGCATGATTGGGAATGCTACTTCTCATGTGATTTTATTTCTTGATGTCCAAATATGGTTCGAGTCTAAATTGCACACTGAACATCTTTGCTAGATTAGCTATTTAGTTTAGCAATGAATATGAACCCCGAACTGATGCTATAGTTCTTCCCTAAAAAAGGGTGGCAAAGCAAAACATTGGACAAAGATGCTATTTCCAGATCTGACCAACAAAACAGCATAGCCCGCTGGAAGTAGTTGACTTGAATGATTGCTCGACTAACAAGTCAGAATGCAACGGAGCTCCTTGAGGCCAGGATATATACTTCATGTAACGGAGACAAAACCACGGCAAACTAATTTTGTATAGACAATGTAATACCTACTGTCTGTACAGTACTCTAGGCATTAGTTACTTTTAGCTGAATGCATATTCAACAGAACCATCCAATCAAGTGCTGGATGTGACTGCTGATCGTAGAAACAAAGCACCTAGAGATACCCCACCATTGCTCCTGCAGAGATCAAGCTTGCAAGAATGCATTATCAAGAATCTAACACGCTAGAGGTACTGCCTCAGTAGTATGTCCATGTTGGGGGAGCGGCCCCCACCTTAGCCCAGTCGGCCCATTGTACCAGGAGGCCAACAATCGTGCTGCCACGTGGCTAGTCCGAGAGGGCTGTCACAGGGGAAAGAACAATATTGCCCCTGCGATTGTAGGCCTAGATAGGGGCATTTGTGTAAAAAGCCTCCTTATGGCTATAAATACGTACATACCTAGGCGCCATGAGGGGAAAGAGGCTTCATTTTTTTCACAAGACAAGTCTATGTAACACAAACTTCTATCCTCTATCTCCATGGTTTCTAAGGCTCCGGCCAGCCCTTTTGTAACCTTCCCATAGCCCCATTGTTCATTGTTTGGTTTGTAACCACAACAGCCCAATCAGCCAAGACAGTTCTGTTCTATGAGCCAACAAAAAATAGAATAACGGCAAAACCCTCACTCTCCTTAAAAAAACATACAAGTTTATATAAAGACAGCTACTAGGCACAGGCAGACAGCTTAGTCAACCTTATCACCTGGTATATGCACCTAAGAGAGTAGTAAGAAGTTGAGGTCATATAAAAATGGGAAATATTCAGTGTTGTCAGACCCATCAGTTTGGTGAGCTATACAATGGTCCTATATGTTTATCTGCTATGGGCCTGTGACATTCCTAAATTAATACAATGAACGGACGTAACATAAATGGATTACTTTAATAATCTCTAAGTGGAGAATCAAAGATCAGGGTGAGAGGGTCTAGAACGCGTCAGTATACAAGTTATTGAGGTTTCTTTCCATATGATCCCTAGTTCCCTATATGTCTTGTATGCATAGATCATAGATGTGACAAATAGGCATACCAAGCATAGAGTACAATTCAGAAACTTCCTACATGCATTTATCCAACCAATTATGCAACAGGCACTTGCATGCAAACACTATACTGTTCACGTAAGAAGTTAGAGACTGCAATATATAAATTTACCTGTAATTTTCTTATCCATTTCTTTGTTCCCCAAACCCTCAAAGCGGCCATCTTTCTTCCTCCCTGTAGCAGTGTTGTGAATGATAACAGTTGGCGGCCATATGATAAGGTCCTCCCTTCTTGCTTGAACAAGGTCAGGAGGTAAAGATTGGTATGCCTTAGAGTTTTCAGGGACTTTTGTGTAATCCCATCCCATAAGGACGCATAATGCCTTGTACAAACCAAGATGATCAACGAATGAATCTGCATTTGGTGGGTTATAAGCATGCATGACGAGTCCATGCACATCATCAAAGTCCTTAGAAGACCTGGAATTGTGCACATTGACCAGACATAATCACAAACAAAATAAGATGTGGTGAACAGGAGCTGAAAAACTAGTAGACCAAATGCAGCCTTCGACCTTCGTTACATGCGTTATATGACAAGATCTACAAATGAAATAGAATCTCAACTTCAATGTACCATGCCCCAAAACATATCTATCACGAATGTACCGTAAGAAAGCAGGAAAATAAGATTCTAATGCCAAAGAACACACCCATGATGAAAAAAAAATGTGTTGAAAGCTATGGGACACTCAAGGCTTCTATGGCATGAAGCAGCCTAGGTAGCTACAGCCACTGCCCTTTACAGTGGAGATAATGCTAGTAGCAAAAGATAGTAACAAGTTATTGTTAGCGGTGATTCCATGATAGTTCCTAGACAGTGATTTGCCCTCCCAGATAATTCAGCTACAGAGCTATTGACCAAAGTGCTCAGGTGAGGCGCTACGAGGAAAAAACACCTCAAGCTACTGTTTGTAACGCTAGTGTTATGGTTACGTGCTAAACAGTAAATAGTAGGGGATATGGGAGGGTCACAGAGGCTACCCAGAGCCTAAGACTCACGAGAGGGATCAGAGTAGAGAGCCAGTCCACCCTTAGCTTTTACTCAGACCTTTTCTACTTAAAAAAATGCTCCTCCTATCCATGTCGCCCTAGGGGCCATATATATAGCTATGAGGGAGTTGTTTACACAAATGCCCCCTTGGCGTCTGTAATATTAAGTGCAAACATGTCATTTCCCTAGCTTAGCCATGCTTGCCACATAATTACACACATAATGGGTTTTTGGCGTAGTGGGGTGATTGGGCCAAGATGGGGGCCACTCCCTCAAGAGTAGCCTCTCATGGTGAAGGGCTTTGCGACTGGCAGGCTATGATGCACGGACACGTGTCTGAACCGCCGTATCTGTGTCTGACACCATGTCCCACACGGATACGACACGGACACGTCGCAGACATATGTTGGCAGTGTGTTAGCCAATTTTGGAATTAATTTTAATTGTTGAAATTCCCGACACGTGTCGGACATGGCGATTGTGTGAGTCGGACATGGCCCAGGACACAACTGGCCTAGGACATGGCCCGCTTGCGGGAGGCTTGCCCTAACCCTACTCCTGTCGACTGCCGATTCATCCCCCGACCCCCATTCCCCATCCGGCCAGGTGGCTATCCCTCACGCTCCTCCCCATCACCCTGCTCGTGCTGCCGCCCGCCGACTCCCGCATCTCAATGACGCCTACATCTCCTCGCTCCTTATTCCTCCCTTGCGCCGTCGGCTCCCACATCGCCACCCTCCAGCCGCCGACTCCCGCATCTCCTCCGTGCGCGCGCCGCTTCCTCCCGTCGCGCCGCCTCCTCAGTGGAGGTTGAAGGAGACAGCACGTTCGAGCAAGCCGGCACGACGACGCCCTCGCAGATTTCAAGATCTTCGCCGTGCGCCGCTGGCTTTCTCCTCGTGTCTTTGCGGCCCCGCATTGCCTCCTCCACCACCGGCCCGCATCTCCACCTCCCGCCGCGGCCCCGCTTCTCCGTGCGCCACCGCCTTCCTCTTGCGCGCTAACTTTCTCGTCGCGCCACCAGCTCCCTCAAGTGGAGGTCGAGGTGGAGACAGAGTACGTACTGGAGCAGGCCAACCTGCACGACGCCCTCCTCGCCGACTTCAAGATCTTCGCTGTGCGCCGTTGGCTTTCTCCCCGTGCGTCGCCAGCTTCCTCCCTTGCACCATTGGCTTTCTCCTGTGCCTCCCCAGCGTCCCCACTGTTGCCGCCTGCTGAGTGCCAGCACCGAGGTATCTGTTTGGCACCTGCTCCTCAAGCAAGTAGCAACATTAGATGTTTAAATTGTAGGGTTTAGATGCAGTAACATTAGATGTCGAGTTACATATATTTAGCAAGCAATTTCATTTATGATGCAGTAACATTAGATGTTTGCAATTGTAAGAATGTAAGTTGATGATTGGTTGATTGTTGTTGTTATGTGCTTGATTGCTTTTTTCATCATTCTAGAGAAATGGAAGCCGCTAATTCTAGTGCTAGAGGAGGAAAACACCAGCAATAGGTTGAAGCTTACATTGTGGAATCATGTTTGATATCATACTGCTTGCTTCTTGGCCCCCTCCGTCCCCGTCGGCCCCCTGGTTTGATATCTTGTGGGTTTTGCCCACTCCATTCCGATCATTGTCGTTGGCACTCATTAGGAGCACTTTGCGGCATACACATGTCCACGATCTAGTCATGGTACATGCGATGTGGGCTGTTGCACCGGTTAGAGGGGCGCGCATAACCCCTAGAAAGGCATGCTCGTCCTGGCGCCATTAATAGTGTTGTCCCATCGGTATTTAAGCTTTGTGGCACTTGAGCTGACACCATTTCCTTCGTCGTTCTCGATTTGCCTTGCCCGTCGCCATTACTAGCGGCATTGCTCCCCAGCAAGCTTTTTGGTCTCTCACGTGCTTGTTGACCACAATGACTTGAGTGAACGTGCTGAAGGCAGCCCAATCGGAGGTCACCATTCCGAGCATGCCACTCTTTGTCTCCCAACGTGCGGTGCCAACTGAAGCGGGTGGGTGACAAATAATATTCAAACCTGGGCAGGGTCAATTTTTAGGTCCGGTCTAGCTGCTTGAAGGACTTCCCTACAAACTAAACGTGGACGAAGTGGGAGTCGAACTAGCTCCAAAGGTGATTCTACCACACCATCGAGCCAAGGAGCATCCTTCGCTTCACCGAGCGTATTACAGACCTCGTCTCCTCCCCGCGCATGAAGCTTGATCAGCCCGTCACTAGGAGCTAATCCCACGTGTAAACGGAGCCAGGCACGATTATGAAGAACCAGGACAACGCAACCCCTTGCAGGGCGAGCGGAGTCCCTTTGCCTTCGTTGAGTTGTCTCCCCCCGCGGCTTCGATAGTTGTCTCGTAAACGCACAGGAATTCGTGGAAATCCATGTCGTCCTTGTAAGGCTCCACCATGGGCATTTTGAAGTTCTCCGGCCAAGCATTCCGCTGAAATCCTACACTAAGGGGGGACTCAGAGTCCACCCACAACTGCTTTCACCGCAGCAAGGGAAGGTTGACTCCGAGTCTCCTGCATCTCGCGCATGGCCCTCCGCAGGTCCGCTAGCTCCCGCTGGAGCATTCTACAAATCGCCTCTAGGGCGCCCTCACTCTGGCCCGGTGTAGACACCCTCCGTTCACTATGCAGTGACGGCGAGGGTGTCGAGGCCAGCAGAGGCTGTCACGTTGACGGTGGCGATGTCGATGTGGCCCCAAGCCGAGTCACCTTCGGTGCTGCCGCGGCCCCAGACACGGCTACACGGGCGCGCTGCTGCCATAGGGGCAGGGCGCACCGGGCAAGGGGCCCTCGACCGCCGGCTCCCTTGCTATCACCATGGCGCTTTCGGTCGTGGTACTTCTCTTCTGCTTGGGGGCCAACGTCTTCATCAGCGCCATCATACCCCCGTGTCCTTGCCTCAACTTGCAGCTTCTACACCGCTCCCCACTGACAACGCCAACTGTTGTGGTTACGCGGCAAACAGTATATAGTAGGGACTATGAGAGAGCCACAAAGAGGTGTAGAGAGCTAGTAACACCCTTAGCTTTTACTCAGATCTTTTCTCCTTAAAAAATGTTCCTCTTGTCCATGGCGTTGTAGGGGCCATATTTATAGCCATAGGAGGTTTGTTTATACAAATGTCCCTCTTGGGGTCTGTAATAGTAAGGGTAAACATGTCATTTCCTTGGCCTAGTCATACTGGGCTTGCCATGTAATTACACACATAATAAGCTTTTGGCACAGTGGGCCGATTGGGTCAAGGTGGAAGCCACTCCCCCAACAGCTAGCATGTTAAACAATCTGAGATTAGATCATGGAAGATTTTATTCTACAGTTACATAGAATGTCATGCAAAATATATCAAGAATATGCTATGATGAAAAACTACAAAAAGAATTCAGCGCCATAATAACAAGTTAAAAAAGGAAAAAGACTATTGAATGTACAGGAGGACGCCGAGGCTGTTCGCCTAGGAGATCTCCCGCCGCCGGCGCTGATCTGCGGCCTACTCCTGCTGCCGGCGCCGATTTGCGGCCTTCTCCCGCCGCCGGAGCCGATCTGCGGCCTTCTCCCGCCGCCGGAGCCGATCTACGGCCTGCTCCCGCCGCCGGAGCCGATATGCGGCCTACTCCCGCCGTTGACGCCGATATGCGGCCTTCTCCCGCCACCAACATTGATCTACGGCCTTCTCCCGCCGCTGGCACCGATCTGCAGTGGGGGAGGAGGCGACAGGGAGGGGGTGAGGTGGCGGTCGAAGGAGGCGAGGCGGCAGGGGGAAGAGGCGCCGGGGAGAGGGGAGGCGGGAGAGGCGGCGGGGGAAGAGTCGCCGGGGAGAGGGAAGGTGGCGAGGCAGCGGCAGGGAGGGGAGGGGGAGAAGTGAGTACGGGGGACAAAGAGGTAACATGCGCGCTCAGGCTATTTGGCTTCATACCTACAGATTAATGCATTACGCAACATGCAGAGCTAGGCGAGCTCCTATGCATCGCCATGGCGTCATGGTACACCTTAGGCTCATAAGATGCCAAACAACTACATAATTCTTTCAGATGTCTAGATAATTTAGATACTGCTGATGATGCACTTGATGAAACATTAGTTAAGCATAAACCATTTAATGAATGAGTCAGCATACTTAGGTAATGAATGAGTCAGCATAGTTAGGTCATGAACAAAGTGAGTGTGATCGAACTTGTTTTGGCAAGTTGTGCACTGACCAAAACAATTCAAGCTAGAGGTAGTTCAACTACTTGGCTCAAGATTTGTTTTATTTCCTCAATGAACCTAACTACAATCTTAAGATTAACTCATCATAAGCTCCAGCCAACCAGTCTCGTGTGCAATTAACTCATCCATTTACCCCCCACCCACCCACACAACACACTCTCTCTCACCAATCAATAAGCTCACCACTTATATGGATCATTTAAGCTAACTCGTACACACTAACAATCGCGCACGCATCAAGACACGCGCATATATACACAAACCCATAAATTGAAAAAGATCCGCATGTTTGATTAGAACAAATGACAGCAGAGAAAGGGGTGAAATTAAGTTTAGTAAAAGGGTTTTTTGGCACCTGAATTTGGAAATATTACAGACAATTCTATCATAGAAAACTTATTAGGAAAGGTTTCCATGCAAATGATCGGCTTGAGGAACAAGAGAAAGGAAGTTCTCGACGCGGGATGAGTTCACATGAGCTACAGAATGGAAAGAATAGATAGCCAAAGGAATCTAAGCAATGATGAGTCTGAATCAGCTACAAAGAGGAAGTGTTGCACAAGGAAACTGATGAGGGTATGAAAAAGGAAGTTTGGATCTAAGACAAGTCGACAATAAACATATGGCCAGAAAGTTTGGTGAGACAATAGAGGGCCCGCTATCCAATTCAACAGATTTTCTTGCATTTATTCTCACCGTATTTTCCCAACACTAGGGACAAATTAGAAGTAGGTAAACCCCTTGACAGACATTCATCTGTACTTTATAAGCAAATATCAATAAACTATCCATCTTTCTAATGATTTCGTTTGAATTTGTCTTAAATTGTGTCCCTCGCTAACAGGTCACAATATTGATGACTAAGGGTCTGTTCTTTTCAGTTTCTCAAAACGGCTTTTAGCTTTTGCTACAGTACCTAACTTTCAAACGGAGTATTTTTTTAAGATGGAGTCTACAAGTTAATCATAATACACGTTAAAAGCCCAACATTTGTACCATCCAAAATCGTAAGCGGGTATCTCTCTCTCCGTAATCTTTGTCGCAAACAGCTAAAATTCAAAAATTTCAGCCAAAAGCCATAACCCGCAGCCAAAAAGAACAGGCCCTAAATCCCTTTTTGGTGCCAACATATTTCTACTGCAGGAGAATATGAAGGTTTGGTGCAATGAGATAATTTCTACTTCCTTTTGAAATTTTGTCCCTTTCCAAAAACTCATCAATCCACGCATAATATGTCTCCTCATTAGACATCGGCACACTTAGTCCATTTTAGTCGAGGTGGTCGAGCTCGATCAATCCAACACTTGCACTTGTATGGAGCTAGCTAAGTAAATATGTGCATCACAGTGGATGGCAAGGTCCTTCAGAAATTTTGTCCCTTCAAAAAATACATCAATCTGTGCATAAATGTCTCCTCGTTAGACATTGGCACACTCCCGTTCTGGTCGAGGTGGTCGAGCTCGATCAATCCAACACTTGCATTTGTATGGTGCAGCTAACTAAGTAAATATGTGCATCGCAATGGATGGCCAGACACAGCAGTAGTTGAGAACTACGCGGGTGCAGAGAAGATGACATCCATGAGTAAGTATTTACTATCGTCTAAAATTCAATGTAATCGGGTAAGCCGCCATCACCCTTTCAACAAGTGGCATAATTCGTATTGCCATTTGAAAGGGTGCTAGAGCACTATAGCCAACTAAGTGGGATCTTGTTGCCTTTTTGGAATGTTATCAGACCTAGCCCTACCACGGTCTCAAATCACTTGAGGCGTGTTTAGATCCTTTGCCGAGCTTTCCTCACCAGGCAAGCAGAGGCTAGCCTAGCTTGCAAAGCAAGGCTAGCTCACCAATCTCGCTAGCGACGACGACTGAGTGGCCGAAGATGACTCTTGAGACTCGGATCCAACTAGGAAGAGAGGGGATCGAGGCCAGAGGTGAGCGGAATAAGCCGATGTGCTGGTGGATGGACTCGGCGAGCTCCTCAGCATGGTCGCGAGCAACACAGAAGAGCTCCCGCAATGCTTGAAGGCCTTGAGTGCGGCAGCCGTGGCCGCCGTCTTCTCGTCCCCGACTGCCTGCGTGCCTCTAGCACAGCCGCCACCACCGCGAACTCTTGGTATGCCCCGCTCAGCTCGTCTTCTCCCCGCTCAACTCCACGGCCGTCGTCTTCTCGTGCAAGGAGGAGCCACAATACTCGACAAGGAAACCATGCTCGCACAGGAGAGCCGATTTGGCTCGCCCGCCCGGGCAAGGATTTCCTTGCCAACCTGGGCGAAATTGACAAGCAAAGCCAGTTATTTGGCTCCTACCAAACATCTAACCTTGCTTGGCAAGGAGACGCAAGACCTAGCAAGGGATCCAAACTTACCCTTGGTTACTAACTTCACATTTTTTAATAATACTTTCATATATATGACAATTGCGTATATACACATAAGGTTGTATGTCATGGGCTGGTCATACGAGCCCATACAGAAATTATTGTGCACGCAAACAATACTTGCGTGACACTGTAGCACGTGAATAATAAAAGCCCCATGAGGATTAGGAATGTGATCTAGTTGATTAGCAAGTTATGATCCTCTCTATTACTAAGGCTTATCCTTGATAATAGGAAAGATTAGATTGAACTTTTAGGGGCTTACCTCCATATAAGGGGAGCCACATGCTACCATTATCAATCAAGTAAGAAGAATGAAGAGTTAATCGAAACTCCCCCTAAGGTTTTTCTCCCTCATATATAGTCTCCTCTCCCAATCAAGCCAACGCCGTCCAGCCATCCACCCAGTGGTATTTACCTCATGTTTGGTATCAGAGCAGTTGATCCTCCACGACTTCTACTACCATGGTAATGGATACATATCAGCCCATTAGGCATGTTGCCGAGTCGTTGGCCATGATAAAGGCTAACTCCAGCAAGATGGCCATTAATACCAACAACAATGACAAGATGGCGATCATCTTCCTTGACATCCCTGCCACTTTAGGAAGATAATCGCGTCAGCCAGGGTGGCACATCAAGACATGGCGATGCCTTCCACGACAGAGGCGCATCCAGTAGTGGCTGCAGCCATGGTGCTACCAACACCTAAGGCGGTGCTGTTGGAATCTACGACTACATCTCCAGAGGCCGGCGTGGCAACAACAACGTTGCTGAAGTTTATCGTGGAAACTGAGGCACTACCGAAGTTTGTTGTGGCTTTGCTGGAGTTCGTTGTGGTGCAGCCAAAGCTTGCAAAGGCACTATCATGGCAAAAACCATGCTTGCAGCAGTCGACAAGTTTGCTACAGCCACGCGTGGAGGCAACAGTCTCCAAGGACTCATGTCGCCATCGCAACCTCTCGTCAACATGGGTCTTCAACGACTACAGTTGTGGCCACCACCACAGCTTGAGGATGAGTTGTTGTCGAATGGGGGAGAAGTTGTCATGCGCCAGCCATACCGGCCCACACAGCATTTGCATGACACTGTAGAGTGTGAATAGTAACAGCCCCACGAGGATTAGGAATGTGATCAACTTAATTAGCAAGTTATGATCTTATCTATTAGGATGGTTATCCTTAATAATAGGAAAGATTAGATTGAGTTGTTGGGGGCTTGCCTCTATATAAGGGGAGCCGCATACTACTATTATCAATCAAGTAAGAAGAATGAAGAATTAATCTAGTATCCCCCAAGGTTCTTCTCCCTCATCTATGTCTCATCTCCCAATCAAGCCGACGCCGCCCGACCTTCCTCCTGACGGTATTCACCCCACGATGGCCTAAGGATCATCACATTGTAGCTCTATATGATAATCATTACATTTAAGAAGGAACATGGCAATCGAAATGTGCTATTGTTATTAAATATATTTGGTGTGTAATAAACGTTTGCATATGTATTATTTAAACTCCATCTGTGTAGTTTTTGTACCATCCTGGTTTTCAGTGCCTTTTTTAAGTTTTTAAAATAAAATAACCATTTGGATTTTTCTTGGATTAATTAAGCTTAATTTGAAATTTTCAGAAATTAAAAGGATTTAATGTGATTAAAATGCTCAGTGATTTTACATGAGGGGTAGAATTTCATAAAACCTTGGTTGGATTTAGATGTGGCAAGTGAATGGCAGTTCACTTATGGTTTATTCAATTCCCTTGACTTACGTATTAACTTACTCGTTTTCAAATTGTGCTTTTAATATATTTATTGTATTTACTCTACATTGTTCCTTTTTACAAAATAACCACTCAGCCATCACTTGATAAGCCCTACACATCTATAATTACATCTTGTTACAAACGACTTGCTGAGTACTCTATGTACTCACGGTTATATCCATTGTTGCTTAGTTACTAAAGAACCATATCGGACAGACGTACTTGAAGAAGAATTCTTCAGTAACTTCGTGGAATAGAACTTCGCTTCCCATTCGATTGCCTGCGGGCATGTAGAACGGTCACTGTGTTTATCTTTATTTTCCACTGCTAGATTTTGCTAAGTTCTTCAAGCTATTATTTATAAACTTAGCTATAAAGTCGCTATTCTGATAATTAATAATATTTGTCTTACATAGTTAATCGTGATTATGGTTGATATTTCATCTATATTTCCACTAGGTACACTAATGTGATCCTGGACTAGTGTAGAATATACAGGAAAGTCCGAATTTACATGTTCAGGTCTTGACAGATTTCTACATAGCCTATCCTAAGCTAGGAAAAGGAGGATTGTGTTAGGCTCGACGAGCCAACACAAAAAAAAAACACCCTTTCATAGAATGAAACTCAAAATTGAAACCTTGAAGGTTTCATTCTTAGGCTACCCCAACTTGTTTGGGACAAAAGGCTTTGCTGTTGTTCGTTGTGTTGTTATGTATGTTTTGTTTTTACTAAAATATACAACCAGCCTGTCGGTTCAGTTGATCAGGCTGTCTACTCTTGAAGTTTGACACAGGAGGTTGCGGATTCAAAAATCAGATGCACAATTTTTGTTTAATTTATGCAGTGATGAAGTGAGGAGCTTGGGTCAACCCTGCTAATACCAAAACCTTGCAGTTCAACCTCATTTTCACCTGTTCTTCCAGAGACAAATGTTGAAACAATCCAATAGCATGGCGTGGACCGGACAAGCCGCCGAGTCCCGGCTTTTTTCCCAGTCGAACTGCTGGTCCTGTCATGGTCTGATGGTCTGATAACAGACCATGTCGCCGTTTGCATGGGCAATTTCAAGGGTATCACCCATCCAACTGGTGACGGTATAATATTTTTTGTAAAAAAATCTATAGGAACTTATTTTTTAAAAAAATGAATATTTTAATAGAATATTTTTCAAATGTTTTTCTATCACCTCACTTATTGCAAAGTCACTATGTCATAATTTACCAAACCATTCAAAGTAAACCTAAATATACACAAGCAGAATACTCTGTTATAAATCAAATAAACTAGCACTGACAAGTACTTATTCACAACCAATGAGCAAATGTATTAGTAGCAATCTGTCACATCAGTACCAGCCAATATGTATAACTACTCTGTGCAAGAAGTGAAGCAGGATATGCAGTGTGTCTGTGTGTGTATAATTTCAGAACAGTGTACTTTGGCGTACACTGAATAAAAAACCTCACACAACAATTAAGCTCTTAAAAAAATGTAAGGGTAGTTATAACTCAAAGTTCCACACTATTACGAAGTTTCAAATAACAATAGCATGGAATTTCACACTAGATGCTAAAAGTATAAAAGAAAGCCTTGCAGTTCTCTCTAGATTTCTGATAAAAAAAGTAAAATATAACTTTGCCTTGATCTTCAGTGGGTAGAACAGAGACAACAAAAACCACATAGATGCAGAGGTAAGCTTGCAGAGACACACTCGGAAATGGAAAGGAACACAATAAGCAGCGGTAACAAATAACTGGTCCAGTATAATATGATGATGTCATTACTCTAACAACAGAAAAGAAAAACCTTGAATAACGGGGATTAATTTTAGGAACCATAACGGCATTACACCTAGTAGCACTGTAGCAGAGAGCAGAAGATATATTAAGACACTCCGTCAACTGCAGTTCAATTCCATGTCTGTACCAGATGAAATGAAGCAATACTAAAGCAACAATTCACCTCAACATTCCTAGTACTGCTAACTGATATTTAGATAAATGAACAGTGTAACTGGCAATCACCCATCGGCCATCGCCAAGTACACCCCAGATATAATTCATACAAATTGAGCAGCATGAAAATCTACGAACCTATTGGCTAGCATTATTCACACATTGAAACATTGCAATGTGGATCTCTCAAACCAGAGACACACATGATAGTGTTAGTATCAGTTTACGAAGAAACACACATCAAAGACATATCTAGTCAAAGAGTAAGAACAAGCTCAACAATGGCGAGAAACCAGCACAGGAACCTGACTACAAACAGTATAAGAAAGCTTGCCAGGAAGGAAGTGACAAGCAATGCGGGATAACCAAACCTGGCACAGGCGAGGCACGAGACGCGTCCACCTTCGAGGTAGCTCCGCCTCTGCTGTGCTCTCTCGTTGAGCATCTTGGCGTACTTGAGGAACGCCCTCCTGACCGCGTGCCTGTCCACCGTCGCATGGGCCGGTAGCTGCGACGGGTGATGCGGCGACTCGAACCGGGGCTGTTTGGGGTGCCTGGGGAAGCCCTCGTCGGGGTCGGCGGGGTGCTTGCGCTTGGCATCGTGCGGCGCCAGCGGCAGGAGCTGCGGTGGCGGCGGCTGATGCGGTGGCCAGACCTCCGGGCCGGCGCGGGAGAGGTGCGGGAGCGGGGGCAAAGGGGTTGGATCGAAGGGGTAATCAAGCGGCAGAGCGAAGTAGGTGCGCACGGTGCCATCAGCGAGGAGCATGGTGCGACGGTCGAGGTTGTGGAAGCCGTACGGCGGCGGGGGAGGGGTCTCCACAGGCGACTGCGCCGGGCGGAGGGCGGCCGCCGGTGATGCAGGGTTGCGGGCGAGTGGGGCAGAAGCAGGAGCGGGATGGCGCCTGGAGTCAGAGGAGGGAGTAGGGTTCGGGGTGCGGGCGGAGGTGGACGCGGCCTTGTCTCCGGCGGCAGGTGGCGGGCCCCAGCGAAACTTGCGGGGAGCCATGGCGGCGGGGGGCTTGGCGGAGGCGGAGGGCTTCGGGGGAGGAGGCTTAGGGTTCTTCATCGCTTAGCTGGGGATCGCGACGGATGTCGGAGCTTGGGGAATGGGGTTGGATTTGGAGTACTGGAGACGAGAGCATGAATTTGGGGAACGTGTATCCATAGCTTTACGCAAACCAGCAAGCAAGGCGTAGTTTGTGTGATCAGCCAACTAGAGGTATATTGAGCTTGCCAAGATCTTTTTTGTCTGTAATTAGATTGTGATGCTGCGTGTATGAACATTTTTATTATGAAATTAGGAAATTTTCCCAAACAATGTCTGCGGTGGAACTCAGCCCAAGGGCTACCCGTCTAACGCTGCTCGCAAAAGTAATCTAAAAACATGTCTACTAGGCAGGATATAAGTATCAGGTGCTCTCCTTCTTAGCTTACAATCGGCCGATTATGTCCTATAATCAATAGGTTAGGGCATATAATAACATTGATTTATAGCTTATAATCGGCCAATTATACCGTATAATCAACCGGTTATAGCCTATAATAACATTGATTTGTAAGAGTAGAGAAACCTTCTGTATGGGCAGCATTGCATATGCACAACCCAAGCTTCGAAGACACATCTGATTTTGACAAGTTTGATGCCATCATCAGATCGAAGCATCATTTCCTGTCCAACAGTGTGGCATCCGAGCCACAACCCAATACAGTCCAGTGCAACAAATGCAAGCGGGTCACCATAGCGGCCAAACAAGTACCAGATCAGGAACTTGCACACTGACATTTCTCTGAACAAAGATATACTATTTACATTAGATCAGTAGCTGTATAATGTTAGGTTACAAACGCAGTGGCACACAAGCTTCCATCTGTAATCTGTTCTACTCCTACCAGATGATCAATAAGCGATATAGATTACAGAGAACCGTTTCCACATCCAAAATGCTGAAACATGCCCTGCCAAACACTAGATACACAAACAATGAAACAAACCCACAATTACAGAGATATATACTTGCTTAGCAAAACTCTTGTTTTCATGGATTAAATAATTAAGCAATCATCTGCAGACCAAGAGCACTAGTAGCTACTATAATCACACATATGTTAATATGTAAGTACATGGCAACTTTGTTTCCCTGAGCAAGGTGGAGTGAACACTTCAGGTGCCACCACCCACACTGTCACTGGGGTTCTCCTCCAGCTACTGCAGAGGCTCCAAGGTGGCGACAATGTCGCTCATCAGTGGCCTAGCCTTGGGGTTGCGGTTGAGGCAATGGTAGGCCAGCATCGACGTCTTCTGCACCGCCTTCACCGGGTAGTCCTTGGCGAACCTGGGGTCTACTATGCCAAGCACCTTCTTCTGCGTGAGCGATGGGAATGTCCGGTCTGCTAGTGTCTGCTTCCTAACCGGCCTGGACTTGTCCAATGATTTACGTCCCGTCAACAACTTAAGGAGTACGACTCCGTAGCTGTAGACATCGCTCATCGCCGTCAGATGCCCTGGAGTGGAAAAGGAACAATACATTGGTCTAGTAATGAAGTTAGAAGTCTAGTGATCTATACAAGCTTCAGTACCAACACCCTATTCCCCTTTGCTTTGCTCTGAAGTTTAGTGTCAGGTCATGGCCACAAGGCAGCATGACAAAACAGTTGCATCAACCAAGATTGCCTAGCTATTGTTTAAAAACTTAATTCTTCGTAATTAGGTTCATTATTTATTTACAGACTAGAGATGAAGAGTACATTACCTGTCATGATGTACTCCGGGGCTGCATAACCGTAGGTACCTATAATCTCTATTACTTAAAAGTAGGAGTTAATGATAGTGGTTCATCAGTCCCTTCCAACTCCCTCTTGCCTCTCATTAAAAAATCTTTAACTAAAACAGAAAATCAATCACCTAAAAAATAAATTCCACAACCCTAAAAATTATCTAATAAGAAAAAAACAATAGAGCTCTACTTAGTGCGCGGCAGAACCGAGAGTGCAGAAGCATGACGTGACCGAGCGCGTGGGCTCGGCAAGTCGATCCTGGTAATATCGACTCAACGTACTAGGATAATATTTTTTTATCTGTAGCAAAGCATGTGCATTCGGCTAGTACGAGTTGAAACATGTGTCTTGTCGCCAACTGGTCCATCTTTTGCAAGCCCAAAGTCAGACAGCTTCGTATTGTACTCCTACACATGAGCATTGTTGGGAATCAAAGAAGAAAAAGGAAAGCAAGAAATATTGATTCACATCACTATCACAAAATTACATGACAACACTTCACTGTCTAATTATAGATCAGATTTGAGAGAGTATTCATTCTGGTTTCTAGCCCATTACCATTAAATTTAGTAGGCATGGATTATAGCGTATAAGAGTGCTCTACTACTTAAAAGAGGAAGTTGGTGTTAATGGTCCATCTATCTCTTCCAACTCCCTCTTGTCTCTCCTTAAAAGATGTCTAACAAAAACAGAAAATGCAATATACTAAAAAAAATCTCACCAACCTAAAAATTCTTTAACAAGGAAAAAACAACAGAGCACTACCGGGTGCGCGGTAGAGCCGAGAGTGCGGAAGCACAACACAGGCGAGCACGTGGGCCGGACAGGTCGATCTCGACAATATCGACTCAACATATTGAGATAATATGATATTTTATACATAACAAAGCATGGGCATTCGACTGGTACGAGTTGAAACATGTACCTTGTCGCCAATTGGTCCATCTTTTGCAAGTCCAAAATCAGAGAGCTTCGTATTGTGAAAACTGTTGGGAATCAAAGAAGAAAAAGGCAAGCAAGAAATTTTGATTCACATCACTATCACAAAATTACATGACTGTACTTCACTGTCTACTTATAGATCAGATTTGAGAAAGTATTCATTCTGGTTTTTGGCCTATTGCCATTAAATTTAGCAGGTGTAGAATCGAAGAGGTTGACTAGAGGGGGGTAAATAGGCGATTTTAAAAATTATCTTTTCTAATTACTATTTGTCTATTTGGCTAAAATCAAGTAAATAATGTGAAAGCTTAACTCAAATTGGTTTAGCGCAAATAATGGCTAAATCAATAATATTCATCTAAGTGCACCAACAACCTAAGTCTGGATTTGCAATTCTAAGACGATAATCAATCAATTTAATTCAATGAATATAAATTATTTGAATGTAAATTAAGCATAAGAAAATAAACAACAAAGACATGGTTTCTTTATACCGTAGTGTTCGGAGACTTGCTGGTCTCCCCTGGTGACGTTGAGGTAAGCCTAAACTAATTGGATCGGCTTCACGAATTAAGCCTTCCACCTCAAATTCACTAGTGGTAGCTCTTTTTCACTTTGGATACGTGAGCTCCAACCTTCACACTTTACCAATTCTTCTCACAATCTTCTTTGAGAAGATCATAACGCACAATGCCTCCAACTCCATTTAGGAGTCAGTAAGCTCTAAGAGTAATAAATCAAGCCATGACTCTCGCCACATGCAACAAATGCACAACATCAAGTAGATATTCAATCCATCTCTAGATGCAACACATGTAATATAGAGCTTTTCTTTTTGCTCACAAGGTGCAACATATACACAATTAAGGGAAGGACATTATACTAGCTTAAAGAAATGTCATTGAGTGCAGCAACTCTTGCTCCAATTAGCCTTAAGGGGATATATATACCCATACTATAAAAACTAGCCGTTGGAAGCAAAACCCCTGAAAAATCAGAATTTCCGGTAATAAAATATGATAGGAGCAAACATATTGATATAAAGTATCACTTCATTCAAGTGTGTGTGGAGGCTAAAAAAAATTGAGGTTGAGCATGTTAGCTCTGATGAGTGAGTTGATGTGTTGACCAAGGCTCTCGGGCATGTCAAGTTTCTTGAAATACGGCAGAAGCTCGGCGTACAAGATATGAAGGCAAGACAACAAGATTAAGAAGGTGAATAATGAAGTTAATATTGTTCTCTTGTTTGTGTTAGTTAGCTTTTAGTGTTTTGTCCGAAACTCAATAAGTTCACTGAGCTGTTTTCAGTCTAAAGTCAGCAAGCATTCCGAAGTTCAGAATTTGTAAATCGCTTGCACATTAGTGAATCTGGTCCATGATCTGAGTTGTGAGGGATATGGACCAATTTATGGGTGTGTTAGTTGCTGGAAAGTCGGACTGTTTGTTGCTATTTGAAACAACCTGAAATTGCAAAAGAAAATTTGATTTCTTCTTTAACCTTTGTTTGCTCCTTAACCCTCCCCTAATCCCTATGCTAATCACTCTCCCTTGAGTTCCTGCCTTCTCCTTCCTGTGGCGCCAGCACGAAGCCGCTTTCCCTCTCCCTGCGCTGGCCCCGTGCATGCGCCGTGCACCTCGCCCTCGCCCCGTGCCCGTGATGGCCGTGCCAACTTGCCGCCTCCTCCGCGTCAACGCCTGCCAGGGGCCCCACCTCCACGTCCGCGCTCCAATCACCCTCGCTCCTCCCTCGCGTCCAACGGGCGCATCGCCCTTCCTCCGCTCGGTGCCCCCTCCGGGCCGGTCCTGTGTTGTCGCCATTTCCCGGAGCCTCCCTCTCCGCCAATCCCCTTCAGACAACGCTCAACCACCGGCATGGCCGCCCCGCTCCTTGGTGCTTCCTTCTCGCTCCTTTCCGACAAGCACCAGCGGCCCCGCAAGCTCCCCGCTTCCTCTGGCTATTTAAAAGCCAATTCCTTTAGCAAGTGACCTCCTGCTACTTCCCCCTCCCTCCCCGAGCAAGCATTTGGGTTCCCTCCTTCCCTAGCTCCGCCGCCACCTCCCTCTGGTCCCGATGAGCCCCGCCCTCGATTCTCCTCCCTGCTCGAGAAAAATTCAATTGCTCGCGGCCACAGCTACACCGTACCACCCCATCCTCAAACCCCAACTCAATTTGAATAGAGCTTTCGTCTGGCGGCCTCGCACCATGATCACCTCCCCGGCCGTTGCCCTCCTCCGTGGACAGCTCGCTAGTGCCCTCCCCGAGCTAATCCCTCACTTCCCTCGTGTTCCCCTCCCTCGCTAGATGGTTAAACCGCCGCCATTTCTTTTGAAGCACCACTGTCGCCTTCCCGAGCCATCACCTCCCTCACCAACCTCTTTCCGGCCGGCGACCTCCTCCGTAGATGCTCATGCCGGTCTGAGCTTGAAAATGAAATCACCTCCCCTCCCTAAACCTGCCGGTACCAGCCATGGCCCTTGAACCCCGAGGCCAAGCCGCAGCAGGGGTGAAGCCCTGTTCTCCCTCGCCATGTCGGGCCGAAGGAGGAAGAAGACAACTCCAGTCGTCGGCGTGGCTCAATCAGGATCGTCGTCGCGCGATCCAACGGCTCCGGGCGCGAGTACTCGACCTCTGGACCGCTTCGCTCAGGTGCCCGCGCTATGGGCCGCGCTTGCCGGCCCGCTTCCCGCTCCGCGCGTGCGCGCCTTCCCGCGTGTGCTCGTGGGCCGCCCCCCAACCGGCCCATCCACATTTTGAAACCGCTCGCGCGTGCGTGTGCTTTTCCGCACAGCGAAGTGGGCCGGCCCAGCATGAACAGTGCCCCTTCACTTTTTCCAGAGTCAATTTTGGTGTATTATACCTCATTTGATTTATGTCGTTGCCCTGATTTCAATTCCGATGACTAATAACCCTCATTCCAATGCCAAAAGTATCAATCCAAGCCATTGTTGTTATTTTTGCTTTTATTTCCTTCTTTTCTTTTAAATAGTTTATTTATTTCATTTTTCTAGCTTGTTTAGGAACAAGCTCAGACTTTGATTTATTTCCCGTTTTGTTTTCGTTAGTGCACGAGGAGTCCGAGACGACGGTGCAAGGTTTGGAGCAAACTTCTACGCACTACGAGATCGTCGAGGTTTTGGATTCGCAAGGCAAGTTACAAATTTTTGATCATATTGAACCTACGAAGTCATGAATAATTATTTATCTACGTTATTTGCATTATTGTTAACTGCTTAAACTATTTGATTATAAATAGATGTTTATAATAATATGGTGCATGTAGTTACATCCTATCACCTAAAATGCCATGTTTAACTTTGAGGTCACATTCACCTTGATAACCATAGTATTATTAAATTACAGTATACATGACAATCGCATTTATTCACATAAAATAACGAGCTATCGGGTAGCCTGATAGTTCACCGGCAAAAATCGTTTTAAAATGTGCTAGGGTAGGGCGGAAGCTGTGGAGTGCCCCGTAGTGGACAAGTCCACAACCCTACCCTAGGGTGGAGGGTGCAACAGGCGGGTCCGGTTTTCAGGATTGGACGGGACCTAGTCGTAGTTGGCAGTCTCGGGGGAGAGAGTAAGGACTAGACTCTTATGCTGAGTTTAAAGCACAGTAACCGCTCAATCACAAGTATTGAATCGTCAATCTTGATCTGGTAACTACTCAATTTAGTTGAACCCCTACAGGTGTTTGGGGTGTGGTATTTGGGCGTGGTCTCGCCATACACACACAGCGGTAGGTCTTCACGGGCTTGGCGGCGCGACACGCCGGCGGCGGATCCTCGATTCGGTGATGACCTTCACGAACTTGGGCGCGACATTCGCATTGGCGATGGGTACTCGACCGTGAAGATCTACCAGGTAGGGTCTATATATTAAAGTGAGCAGCGAAAGATTTTGTTTTCTCAATTCAGTCGCACGCTAGTGGAGCGTGTAAATCGCATGATATTGTGAATTGAGAAATCTTGTGGGTAAAGCTGAGCAACTCTGCAGAGTGAAACTTAATTGTATTCGAATACGCCGTGCTTCCGGTTAATGAAGCTGTGTTTGATGGGTGATTCCAGTAGCAAGGCATAAGTAGTTTTCAGATATTCTAATCTGGGTGAAATGAACAAGAAATGATTTGAGACCCCCCCCCCCCATTTCCTTAAATTAGTATAATGGAGTGTTTTATTTTAAACTGTTTACAAATAAAACTGCATCCACATAAAATATTAAATCCACTATACTCCCTTCCTTTGACATTCAGTGCATGTAATAAATTAGGACTTATCATTGTAACTTGCTGAGTACGGTTGGTTGTACTCAAACTTGCTATATTACCCCACCCAGATGTCAGAAGGAGAAGGCGCATTTCAAGTGTTCGTGTTAGGGTTACGACCGCACCCAGGCGTTCCTGTGGGCGTTTTCTTCAGTTCTTCTGAGTGTAAGATACAATTTGGGCTTGGACGTCCATAAAATTTATTAAATTAACCACTAGGTCTTATTTCTGCCAAACTAATTCTTTTTGAATGCTCGTAAGCAGGCCCGATGCACCTTCTGTCCGTAGCAGAACTCCTGGGACTTTTGCGGGACATACGGCGCTCCTGTTCCCAAAAATAGGGGTGTTACACTATTGTCATCCGTTTTTTTGGTTTTTGATTCAGTTGAACTGTAGACCATCCAAAAATATAATAACAGAGCAAGAAACAGAAAAAGATGTGAAAGTTTGAGCACCATAATTGAATTGTCTCTCCGTTTGTTTCCTCCTTAGGTGTATCCAATAATGCTCGCATGTGTTTTGAGTAACCTCTAGGCCGTCAACGGTGTCAGAACTCGATCGATTTGGTCATCAGGCTGCGTAGTTCAGATCTTTTTTTCAGTGTGGATTTCTTTAATCTTTTGAGTTCATTTCTTGGGACAGTTAGGTGTCATGGCCAAGTTTAAAGATATGGATGCAACAAGTATCAGGATGTTATTCTCAGTTGATAGCTTCTGCAGGGTCCAGTTAGAGCTATCATGCACGAATTATTATGTGCCATTAGTTAATGTTTGCTGATTCACCTTGAGCTCTGGGAACAGTGATTGAGATGTGCTTCTTCTGAGGCGTCAGTTTGGGGATGCGAGCGACGGAAATTCAGCAAGGCACGTCAAGCCGAGCCGACTGGGCAACTTGTTCTAACTTTTGAAATCTTCTGCATCAGGTGAACTGTAATTTTCATGCTTTGCCTAGCTCATTGTTGGCAGTGTCTTCACTGCCGATCACCACTCCAGTATATAAATCAACGTCAGTGGTAGCACTACTAGGCTTTGCAAGTGCACTTGTGTAAGACCAGACCAATTCACCTATGAAAAGCCCCGTACAATTTGGACAATTCAGCGGCATCTACGCAGAACGCGATGGAACAGTTCATCCAATCATACATATATAAAATCTCTTCTAGTCCTTATCCAGTATGACCTATGATGCAGACTCCTCGTGAGGTGGCACTAGACAACGGTGATGTATGCATGTCCTTCTTCACTAATCAGTAGTTGTGCGTGAGAAAAAACAATTGAAGGATAGCCATAGCCCGTCCAAAGTTGAAGTTAGATAGTACCAGAAAATAAAGTATACCATTCTAGTATGTTAGCAGCCTAGTCGGCATGTGAGCATTTTTACCCATGCGGATATCTTACGTCGCTTCGAGTGCTGCGCAACTCTAAGGCCCCACTCAACTTAGCTTCTCATCGCTGGCGTTGGACGATTAAAATACTGTTGTAGGTACTGTAGCTACAGTATCTGTTACAGTAAAATTATTTTTTTTATTTTTTTAAAATTTACCTACACTTTTTTTCGTTTTTTTTTAATTTTTTACATTTAATTATACTCAATAAACCAACTCAGCTACAGTGTTTTTTCAGCCAGCTACAATGTTTTTTCAGCAAAAACCAAAAGCCATCGCTATTCCGATCACCCCCTAAACTTACGTTGCACAGTGACAAGGAGCCAAGTGACTTCAATTTAGTTTCTGACTTCTATTTTTTCACTACTTATTAATTTTATCTTTTTTTATTTATTTTCGTATTTGTTTGTATTGTCCGTGATGGACTAACATATTTTTTATTTTTAAAATTTTTAAATTTAATTATACCAAATAAATTAACTTAACTATAGTAAGAAATAAACCAGCTACAGTAAAAAAATATAAGCCAACACTATTCATAACACCTAAAATAGTTCCCAAGTCTACTGCTAGATATTAGTCAGCTCAATTATTACGTTATCATATGGCTCCTTTTATTTGCACCCTTCGGTTCCGAGTCTCACCTGATACAAGCTGAAGCTAGAAGCTGAAGCCGAAAAAAGCCGAAACGATCACCCCCTATGATTCATACTACTAGTGCAGAAAAAAACTGGTGGATTCGGGAGGATGCGACGGCGACGTGCGGATGGGATCGCAGGGACGGGGAGAAAGTAGCAAGCTACACCGCCCGCGCACGATTCGCCAATTTCTTGGCGATGGAATCTCACACGAAAATCGCCGTAATAATAGGCGAACGCACGTAGAATTCAAGGCCGGCCGGCCAGATCCATTCCAGGAACGCAGTCTGCTTCCCTTCCAATTCCTTTTCCTCTTTTCTTTTCCTGGCGGATTTCGTACGATCCCGTTTGCTGGCTCGCAAGTTGCACAGGAGCAGGCATGGCACGTGTGAGATCTTATCCTCACTTTTTTTTTATGCCGAGGAAAAAAAGGAAGCTGTTTGCTGCTGCTAAAGAAGGGGAATAGAGGATTTGTCGCTGCGAATATATACAAATAGATCCTCACTTTTTTTTATGTCACATATCACTAATATGTGACTCTAGAATTTATCTATCAGTGACATAACGAGGGTAAATAATCAATTGCTCTACGGGTGATCAAATACTCAAATGCTCCGCTAAACAAAGGATTTTTTTAAAAATAATCTATTTTTATTCTAAATTACAGAAATATACCCACGCAAAAAAAAATTATAGGGATAGCCTCCAGTCGTCCAACCGTTGGACGACTGGATCCTGTCGCCCAACGACCACGTAACACGTATACAGTCGGTAGACCATTGGGCGACATAAATGTAGTCGCCTAACGGTGGGACGACTGGAATTGAAAATATCGATACGCACTATTGCGTTGAAGAGGTTTGTGCAAGCCTATCGGCGCCGTGGATACGAGTGCGTGTTTTTTGTGCAACTATGTTCAATAGAATTTGTACAAGGCCGTGCCAACGGCTATTATCCTGGTAGAGCGAGCAGCTCGGGCGACCAACATGTTGGTGAAGAGGACCCAGAGGCCGGTGTCACAGAGGTTACGGAGGAAGTTGCTCATGACGAGGTCGATGCGGTACATAGAGGAGAGGAAGAAGGGTCACAGCATGGTGAGCCTATATGACAGACTGGTGAAGGGGAGCATATGGTGTACATAGTACATCAAATAGAGAGCAATGATCGGATGGCCTAAGCTGAAGAGGAAGTTGTACAGGACGACAATGAGGACAATTCTAATTAGGACAAAGCCCCCATCCCGCATGAATAGAACATGTTTGATGCTGAGAGTGTTGCTATGCATGACGAGCATGAATCACCGTAAGAGTATCATGGCACAGAGGTTCGGTTGCACTCAATATTTGCTAACAAGATATCGTTGTAGGATTCCATCAAGCTATGGGCTCTGTCCATACAGCAGACTTTTCGGGTCGTGAAATCTAGTCAAGATATGCCGTGCCTCCTTTTGTTTTCTTCTATCTCTTTACTTGTCGAACTAATGATATTTACACTACAGGTCTTATGCTCCTACAAGGGTTTGGGGTCTTCCTAGGCCAGGAGGACACGGACCAGTACTTTACGGATTGGAGAGACAGGCTCAGGACGTCGGCCCACACCTCTAGAGGTTGTCTCTAGGTCACAGTTAAGTGGTGCACCAGTAGCCACATAGGAGGCACTACAGTCCACCCTTTTGGCTTTGGGACCTCATGTGCGCAAGTCTCCTGAGCATCTTACATTGTCGGGCCCCCGACACTTGGCGCTGAGGAAGACGGCCAAGCGGGGCTAGGGTGGCGATGGTGGGGCTGCTGGGGGTGCTATTAGGGGGGTCTAGTCTTGACTGTACTTTTGTTATTCATGTAATACTTACATTTCTTACTAACTATGTAATGTTTGCAATACTATTGTGTTCTTATTTGTACTCTTTTTTAGATGCCCGCTTGTTTGTTTTATGTCGACGCCTCTAGTTTAATGTACATCGTGCAACACTGAAACAATCCACTTAACAAATGGCAACCACAACGACGCGTCAACCATTCGATTACATGCTTTAGGATATTGCGCAAAATCGCGGACAACATATGAAAGTACTATGGTACAACCGGCTCCGTGTGTGCCTACTGGTAGAATGTACCTCACGATACTCACATAGAGTGTTGCAGAGGGGGTGCCTCAGACGTGGCTAGCCATCGTTGTAGTGGTATGCACATATGCAGTTAGGGTTCACACAACAACATGTTGGATCATATGAATTTTCTGTGTTGACGACCTCCTCATTGCCCCTCTTGTGTTACATTTGCTGACGGATGTCATTGTTCTCCTCTTGTAGACTTTTAGTCTACACCTCCAAGTCAAAGATTGGCTCCCACAATGTATCCACGTATCTCACAACATAGCGTTCACGGGGAGGATCGATCCATCGGACGAAGCTGCATTTCCCCACCTACTAAAAAGGAGCATTAACATTGAAACTCTATTATCAATAATAGAAAATGAATGATTGGCTAAATATACCTCAGAGTGTGGGCATTGAAAGAAACGTCGCCTGCTATCGAAATATCCTTCCACGACCTGCACGACCGCATCCTCCATGTGTCCGTATTTCGACTACACCGGTTGAGTATGTCTGTTTGGCATGAAGCGGCAGTTATGACCAAAGTCCTCCCTCTTTTCCAATGGAAGGTTTTCCTTTGGTGACCCATATTTAATTGGTCCCTCGGTGTCCGCCATGGTATATTAGTCTAGGACAGACATGGTAGTTCTTCCTACAATTCATTGCATGGAGTGCTCATACTATCAAGGGGGATGGGGCGTGCATTTTATAGCCCATGGGGAGAGGCAGGGTGCTTTATGACAAACCGGATCATATGCTACCTTTATGTAGCTGTACCCAAGATAGAACTAGCCTGTGGACCAAAAGTATGACGTGACAGCTCCCTACATTGTCAGAAGACTAGACAGGACAGCTTTACATAGTAACTAGACTGAACGAGGTAGTTGTGCACAGTGACAATGCCAGACGGGGGCAGCTTTGCACAGTGACAAGACCAGATGGGATAGTTTTATGCACTTACTAGACTTGACGACGCAACTTTACGTAGTGACTAAATCTAATGGGGCAGCTTTGCACAATCACTACACTAGACGAGACAATTTTGTGCAGCGACAAGACTAGATGTGACAACTTTACACAGTGACAACACTAAACAGGTCAGCTTGCTACAGTGACAAAGCCAAAGGGTGCAGCTTTGCATACTAACAAGACCTCACGGGGTAACTTTTCACCATCAACTTTTTTGAAAGACAAGGCAACACTCTGCCTTGCAGGCTACTCACACGAAATTAATCACACCATGCCTACCCTTTGGCTTATAAAAAGAGGTGGAAGATATTTGAGAGATAACACTGCACAACCAAATCCAACACTATACCAGAACTTACTTTACCATGTCGGGATGGACAAAAGGCAAAAGAAACAATGTGATAAGATGATGAAGCAATGGGAGAAGACCCGCGACCTAGTAAGGTCTGCTGTGGCCCACGACAAACAAGCAAGGGCTGCTATAGCCCGGGCAGAACAAACTGAGCGTGCTAGGAGGTCAGCTCCTTGCAATGACGACCCCCTTAGCAACAACCCCATTCCGAACGTTCCAATTGAGTGTTCATCGCAATACCCGCCTGAGGGAGAGTCACCACTCCTTTGTTGGTGCAGGGGCCTATGCAAGTTTTTCAAATCTAAGCAGTGGCTCAGCCTAGGTATGCGTTACTGGGGTTGCGCAAACTATTTCTGTGACTATCCCGACCGTTGTCAAAACACAAGCAGCTATCGATAGCTAGTAAGAACCAGTAACAGTGTGTTTTTTCACTACTATTTTTCTTTCAAAATATGCACTAATAAACTCTCATGTCTACCCGCAGTCCCCGGAACCGCTATGTGGCTACCATAAGTAGATCGACCTAGACATCCACCCACATGACCAATGAACTCTGGATTTCGACGAGTAGAATGTCAAAAGGGTTTGTGAGATCCGGGAGGAGTAGCGCAACGACGAGCAAACCAAACGTATACGTCAGGAGACGAAAGCTCATTTCGAGGCGTGCACGTGCAGGGAACGCGAAAAAAAGAGAGAAATGGTAGCCAAGGCTAAAGAGGCCGCCGAGAGGTTTAACGCCGAACTCGCAAGGAAGGAAAAATGACTCCAGTTCACGCAATAGGTCGGGCCATTCCGCACTAGTCTCCCCAAACTCAAATTTATTTTTATTCAAAAATGCGCATATGTATCGTAGGAGTAGTTTAGTTTGTTGAATCGTACATGATGCTCTTTCTTATGTATATAATCAAATTCTGCGTGCCGTGTTATTCCCAACTTTATTACGAAGTCTATTTTATTTCGCAAAAGCACACCTCCTTGTCTTTTCACATTTAATTCTTTGCGTATCAAGGCATCCAATAATATGAAAAAATAAGTTCCTCTCCATGTATGAATTTTCAGTTGTATTACAATGTCACTTACTATCGTACTTATGAATCGTTGCTATCTCAATCGTTCTCAAAATAATGTTCACAAAATTTCTTACACTATAACAACATACATACAAGAGGTTATTACGAATCTAACAAATTTTGTATCATTCATAATTAACCAAAATCATAAATAGATCAACCGACATTATCTCATGTTATTTTTCCCAAAAAAATACAACTCATACATAAAATTTGATCAATATTACTTACATATAATAATTATCATTTACCCCTATGCGTAGGTCGGAGGGCCATTTGCACAAAAATAAGCTAAAATTACAGTCGTTGAATGGTTGAGCGACTGTGCTTTCAGTCGCCCAATAGCTCAACGACAGATCCCTGTCGCCTAACGGTAGAACGACTGTGATCTGTCGCTTAATCGCTCATGAACTGGCTGAGTGTGGCACGGTCGTTGATCGATAGGTTCCAGTCGTCTAACAGTTGGATGACTAGAAGTCATTCTTGTAAAAAAATTCACACAAGTATATTTCTATAATTTAAAATAAAAAATAAATTATTTTAAAAAAAATTCTAAACGCTGAGGGCGCTGTTGCAGTACAGTGACGTGGGCGCTGGGCTCACGTGGGCCAGCATGCGTTCACTGGAGCCGCCCAGTTCGCTCTTGTTCCTTTCTTTCCATTTACACGCATTTCTCCCCCCCCCCCCCCCCTCTTTTTCTGTTTTCTTGTCTTCGGAAAGTGAGCGGCGTCTCTCCAGTGACTGGAAATTGAGTCATGGAGACAGCAAAACTTGTGATCAGCAGGTTTGGTCTCACGCGACAGTGCCCAATAACTGGATGCAAGGTCACGTTTTCCTTCGATCCACCCGCAACACGAGAGGCAGCTATCATACTTTCTATATCTGTAAAACATATTTTAAACCACTAGATTTGTTAGGAAAGTATATAGTAAAAACTCACACCAAACCAAAAGCATCATCAATTACATGCCACGTTGGTGATCAGCAGATTACACTCGTGCAACAGTGCCTAAGAGCATATTCAATATATTAAATCAAAGTAGATTTAAAACTATGCCACTTAAGTATTTTAGGAACTAAATTTATTTTTCTTTGATATGTTAAACCGATTCCTACTAATAATTAAGACATACTTTACATTAAAAAACCATAAAATAATGATATCATCTCTCAGCCGCACTCTCTCCTATATAGTTGTTTAATGTTCATATGAATTGTTTAATACTTTGAATCGATTCTTAAGTAGAGTTTGATTCTATGAATTTTTTGTTAGAATTAATCTCTCTAATATATTAAATCGATTCAATATCTTCTCTCTCCTTATTTAAACTGGCTAAAACATAATATTGGAGATATCTAATAGCTCAATGCAATATCACAATTTTCTTCTTTCCAACCAAAGCACGATAAAAAAACACTATTTTTTACTACCATTAAATACATTTTAAACTACTAGATTTGCCAGAAAAATCACAGCTAACCAAAGGCATCATCCATTACATTGCACCCACGTAAGATCAATCTACACTTTCAAAACTATAGAACAAAACATGTCCTTTTGGAGCGCAAAAAAATATGCGAAAAATTGATAGCTGCTCTATCACTCTTTACTTGTAGCAGCACAAAAGCCACAAACGAGACGATGGCGACCAAAACGAAATCAATAATCGCCTCTAAACCCACCGTGCTAAGAAAGGGATCCAAACCAAACAAAAGCGATTACATTAACCAATAAACTAATCAACACCTCATCGCTCACATAAACCAAAAAAGAAAACAAAAAAAAAATAAAGAAAAGTCATTGAGTCACAGCCCAACAACTAGAAGATAAAAAATAAGGGAGGAAATGGAGAGGAGGGGAATCCAATGCGCCCCTCCTCCAGTGAGCCGTGGCCCCCCGCAATTCCTATCCCATCCCATTATATGAGCCCCCAACCCTTACCCAAAACCCCCCTCTTTTTTCCGCCACTGCGCCAGTACTACTACCGCTAGTGCTAGCCTCCTCGCTGCTCTCTGGTGGCGGCTAGCCTCCCTCCCCCACCCGCCTGCTCTCTCTCTCTCTCTACCTCAAGCTCGCATCTTGCTATCAAGGCTCGCAAGAGAGAGGAGAGGGGAGAAGGGTCGGGCGCTCTGGTTCGTCGGATCTCGCCTCCAGACTTTCCGTTGGGATCTAGTATCATGGCTGCCGTCGCGCCGCCTCCGGCCCCCGCCGCCGCCCCCGCCCCCGCCGCTCCGGCGCCGGCTTCTGCTCTCGCTGCTGCTGCCCCTGCCCCTGCAGCGGATCGTATCCTTTCGGTGCTGGTTTCACTTCCTTTTGAAGGTTTCTTTGCCTTTTGAGGGGTTTGGTTTCGTGGTTGGGTTGGGTGTGCTTTGCTGTGCTGTTCTTGGTGGTTATGCGCGGCAGCGGCCGCCGGCGGTCCCACGCCTTGTGCTCTTGTCTGTCCTTGCGGTCGCGCTTACTTGACTTGTCCAGATCGATGTGTTTTTACTGTTGCTAGGCTTTATCCGTTCTTTGCGAACTGCAGAAAAAAATTCTTTTAGTATTTTTTTAGAATGGAATTGTTGCTGTTGCTTCCTAGGATTTAGCTTGCAAGGTTTGTGATCTGAATACACCGTGTGATGCCTTAATTCATCGATTTGCTGTGCAAAGAAGCCACGGATCTGCTGCAGAAGCTGTCGCTGGATTCACAGCCCAAGGCGGCGGATGCAACCGAGCCTGCTGGAACCAAGAAGGTATTGATAGAACAATAAAAATGATGAATTCTTGGTCTTGTGTATGTTCATGGCTTGCTTCACGTGATCTGTGGTTCTCATGTGTGCGGTGGCGCTGTTGTTTGGTTGTTAATTCAGCAGGGGCCTGCGGCTAGCCAGCCACTTGGTGTGTCGATTCCGCCCGAGCGGTCCATCACGCCGGTGCTTCAAGATTTTATGGATCCCAACCTCTTCTATCTGCCAGCATATTACTATGGAGGTGAGGACGGGAAAAATTCATTTATGCTGATCATGCTAGGATGCCCTGATACGCGATATGGGTACGGCGATACGATATTTTCCAAAAACAAGGATACCTTGATACGGCAATTATATATATAGTTAAAAATAAAAAAATTGTAAACAGGCTACGAGAGAGGGAGAAACTGAGATTACCTTGATGAACTGAATGCTATATGCAAGCAATTGGTGCATATCAATCAGCCTCACAGGTGTTGCAATGACGATTTCAACTCCTAAAAGCACAGATAATAGACTTAGATCTAAAGACATAAATACCAAAGGAAAGTTGATAAAAGTGTCTAATACCTCTCCTAAGGCCATGGAGACCGTTGGAGCGAGCAGAGGAGCCCCGCTGCCGTTGCCTGTACAATAACTGGCTTTTTGGCCCCTCCTCCCCATCCTTCCTCGCTGCCGCCGATGGCTGCGGAGGCAGCGGGACCTTCTATGTGCTTGGAGGTGGCTTCGCGTGGGCGGGCGCCTTAGATCTAGAGCGACGCCGGGGGACGGCTGTGGCCCAAGTCCCCCTGGAGTGTTGGGCATTCATGAAGGCTTGGCGTCGCAGGAAGAGGAGGGAGGGAGGTGGTGGCGGCTGACCTCGCGCTGCCGGATCGGAAGGGGGCCGATCTTGCATCGCCGGATCGGGAGGAGGCTGATCTTGCGCTTCCACCGTGGGAGGAGGCCGAGCTCACTTTGCCAAATCGGGAGGAGGTCGAGCTCACGCTGCTGGGAGGTGGCGGCGAGGTGAAATCTAGGTGGCGGGAGAGGTGGGGATCGGTGGACCTCCGGGAAGTGCGAGCGGCGAGGGAGCGTCAGGAGAGGCGGTGGTGGCGAGGGAACGGCGGGAGAGGCTGCGTTTGTCCAGGCGTGAGCAGGTTAGGGTTCAGTCGTTCAGGACTCAGGCGACGGTGACGGTAAGCAAGCCGTGGTGGCCGGTGACGGCGAGGCGTGTGGGTGCTGGTCGAAGTGAACACGTGAGGAGGGAGGGGCGTGAGTGCGAGAGAGAGGGGGTTTATACTCACGACTGGGCCGCTGTTGGGTCTACGGATCGGCGCCGCATTTGTGCCGTATCAAAGAAGTATCGTTGTATTTTTAAATATTTTTGGCGTTGATATTCACCGATACTTCGCTGATATCGTATCGAGCAATATCGTTGTATCGGATATGTATTGCGTACGGATACGGCTGTGCAGTGCCGTATCGGTGCTTCTTAGTGATCATGTACTAGCATTGTTTTAAATAGCCTGATATTGCCCTGCTATAGCCCTGATATAGCGGTCAGGGATAGTGGTCGCTACACAACTGATGAACATAGCATTTTGTACAATTTTGTACAGTTGTGCGCTGCAATGGTCCGCTATGGCCGCTGTAGTGTATTGTGTGTAGTGGCGATTTAGTACAAATACATTTCAGGTCTTCATATGATTCATTTATTGCATACTCTTGCCATTTGCTATTTTAAATCATTACTCCAAAACTTGAGATATGCACAAACAAATAATCCAAACGCAAGATAAGTCATTTTACTTAAAAATTGATCTATTTAACTGTGTATTTCTACAAATTTAGCTGATCATGTTACGCCCACTATATCGCTGATATCTGCTATCCGCTATAAAAGCTAGCAGGTTCCTTGTTGCTTCCTACTTGTTGGCGCTTTACCTGTTAATAGAAGCTGGATCACTTCTTTGTTTGATGGGCTCTGTGCTTATTCCTTAGAAATAGCTTCTTTTCATGTACTTCGTTTTATGCTATTGATGCTCGTCTTCCAGGTTACGACGGTTCCATGAGCGAGTGGGATGATTATCCTAGATATGTAAATCCAGATGGAGTGGAGATTGCCCCAGTAAGTTATCCTGGAGGATCTTATATCTTTTAGCTAGTCACTCATGATGATTTGCATCATGCGGCATATTCTTAATGTAGAAATGGACCAGATGTTTGCTATTATTGTCTACTAGGAGCTGTCCTGACATGTCTATTCTTGGATATGTAATAAGTGGAAAGCTATTCACCCATTTTTTGGGTATGGTTTGTATTTTGGATGGGTTTTTTCTGCTGCTTAATTGCTCTCTTGGCACTTTTAACCTCTCAATTCTTATTGGAAAGCATTTGTGGTGTTTTTCTGCCACTAATATCTTGTCATGAGAATGTTGCATCTTGTGTCTTAGTGTTGTGCTCTCGTATTTGTGCTACTTTCATGAACATTACAATTAACCAGTCAAATTGGCCCTTGGAATTTTACAGGCAGTATATGGAGATATTTATGGATATGGGTATGCTCCTTATGGTGCATACTCTCCTGCCAGTTCCCCAGTTCCAACAGTTGATGGTCAAATGTTTGGCCCGCAGCATTACGAGTATCCAACTGCTTATTATCAGCCTCCTACACCAGTTCCTTCTACCACTCAAGGCGACCTGCAGCCGTCTGTCAATCCTGATAAGCCGGCAGCTAAGGCAGATCCTGCCAAAACAACCACAAATGGTGTTCCTAATGGTACCGCTCACAGTAACAGCGGAACTCTACCCCTTGGGTCAAGCCACCAAAATTCATCACTGATCCCTGATGGAACTTATTTTGCACCCTTGTTAGGTGGAGTTCATTCTGCTGGTTACCTGGACTCGACATATGGGTATGACAGCACAGGAGCGCATTTTGCATGGTACGATGGTTCTGCTTATACAAATGGACTGCAAAGAACTACAACAAATCATATGTCTTCAGCGTTTAATAGTAATGACTCTTCAGCAAGGAGTCAGAACAAGAGTTCTGCACCACAGCAGATGGTGAGTTTAGAGAAAATATTTTGATATTGCTATTAATATGGATAGGTGGTTTTTAGTACTTGCTATCTTTTTCTACTTTGCATTTTTTTCCTGACACAGTAATCACTACACTGCTTCATAGTCACCATAGGATGTATATAATTTCACTTCTAATGGCTGTACCTTAATTTAAGCTATTTGATGGGATGCATTATCTTCAATAAAATTTCATCTGCTTTAACTCTGCTGGAACATACTGGTTTTTTTTAACTAGAAGGCACATTTGTTCTATTTCAGTTGATTACGAATATTTAGCTTGATTGTGCAGAATATTGTTTGTGTGCTGAAATACGTGGTTTCTCTATATTGTCTGTATGCAGGGCATGCATAACCGGAGACCAACAACTACTACAGGATCAACTGCTCCTACATACCCAAATAGGATGTACCCAAGCACCTTGTCTTACAGCCATTATGGGAATTCAATGAAAACTGGTCTTTCTTATGGGAGTAATGGTTACAAAAGTAATGGCTATGGAAGTAATGGTTATGGAAGTAATGGCTATGGAAGTAATGGTTACGGAAGTAATGGCTATGATTCCAGGATATATGGTCGGTGGGGTCTTACTATGGATAACAGGTACAGGCCTAGAGGCCGTGGTAATGGATATTATGATTTTGGCAATGAGAGCCAGGATGGAACAATTGAGTTGAACAGAGGTCCTAGATCAGGTCGTTTCAAGAACCAGAAATTATTTGGCCATTCCGTTACTATTGCTGTGAAAGGGCAGAGCCTTCCGTCAAGTGAAAATAAGAACTCTAGTGCTGTACCTGATAGAGCACAGTTCAACCGAGATGACTTCCCTGTTCAATATGATGATGCTAAGTTCTTTGTCATTAAATCATACAGCGAGGATGATATCCACAAGAGTATAAAATACAATGTGTGGGCAAGCACCACCAATGGAAACAAGAAGCTTGATGCTACTTATCAAGAAGCTCAAGCAAAGAGCTCTGGCTGCCCTATATTCTTGTTTTTCTCGGTATAGATGTTCTCCACACTTGGTATCCTTTACAAATGTGAAGTATGGTTTCCTTTGGCTAACTGTATCTCCTTTGCTATGAACTTTCAGGTGAATACAAGTGGGCAGTTTGTTGGTGTTGCTGAAATGACTGGTGCTGTTGATTTTGAGAAAACCCTCGAGTACTGGCAACAAGACAAGTGGAATGGTTCATTCTCTGTCAAGTGGCACATTGTCAAAGATGTGCCCAACAATATTCTCAAGCACATCATCCTAGAGAACAATGAGAACAAGCCAGTGACAAATAGCCGTGACACACAAGAGGTAAGCATCCTCCGATGCTTTCTTTAATTCATCGACTTACAAAAAGGCGGCATCTTACTGTTGTCTTATTTCATCCTTTTGTCGACAAAATCCAGGTAAACCTTGAGCAAGGCATTCAGATGCTCAAGATATTCAAGGAGCATGTTAGTAAGACCTCTATCCTGGATGACTTCACTTTCTATGAGAACCGCCAGAAGTTGATGCAGGAAAAAAGGGTGAAACAACAGCAGATCCAAAAGCAGGTACATGCGAATCTGGGCCTAGTCAATCATCAAATTTCATCACTACCTCTGCTGTTTTATCCTTTTTGTAGTAACTCTGGGTTGGCTGTTTTAATCATTTAGGTCTGGGACAGTAGGGCTCCCAATTCTGTCACCGGAGAGAAACAGCAGGATATTGCCAATGGGGAGCCGAAGCTATCCGTCCCAAACGGTGTTAACGGAGAGCTGAAGGTTCCTGTTGAGAACGGTGCTGCTCCAGTTGCTACTTACGCTGCAAAGGTAGCCCAATCGGCAACCGAGAAACCCATTCTCGCCAACGGTGCCATCAGAACTGGTTAGCTTGATCGCACACCCCATATTCCCTAGCTAGCCATGAAGAATGAATGGATGGTCCTGACGAACTTGATAGACATGCGGTCGGAGGAACTGATGATCTAGAATAGAAAGGCTATCTGTGGAACTGGCAGCATGGCCCCAAGAGCCTTGCTTCATTGCTACAACTGGAGAGCAGTTGGCTAGTTAGTTTTCCCTTTTCTTCGCTGTACCCCCGTTTCAGTTTGCTTAGCTCTTAAGACTTACTTTATAGTATCATCATCATCATCAAGAATGCCAGAAACTTGTGGCAGACAAGATGTTGCAAAAGTGCGTGCACCTGCGTCGGGTGTGTGCGTGTTGCGTTATTCAGTGGAGTGAGTACCATAATCCCCTTTGGTGTTGAGTGGTTCTGAAAGTGGGTTAGATTGGGAGTTTATTTATTTATTATTATAACAAAATATTGCTTTCCTATCTATCTGATGATGCAGGTCTCGTTTCAGTGCTCCACTGAACTGCTTGTTGCGAAGATGACGAAGCGAAGTGCCTGCCTTTTGCCCTTCTGCTTGCTTTGCTCGCCGTGTTAAAGCTTTGGTTGCGTTTGCCATGCATCATTTCAAGTGGTTCTTTTCGGTTGCGACTTATGGCTGTTGTTTATATTTTTGGCCGTAGCACGAGCACATATGTGAATGAACTGAATGTCGATAAGTCGTTTCAAAAAGATTTTGATAAATCATTTTGAAATGGTGACGGAGAATCTATCCTGTTTGTTTATTTGTTTATTTAAAAGAAGCTATAAGCTAAAAAGAACTCGGCTTGCATTTGATTGCTTGAAGTTATTAGTTCCAGGTTTCTATATACATGGTTTATTTGTGCTGAATAATTGATAATTAGATATCATGTTACGTTGAAATTTGTATTTGTAACTTGTAGATTTTAGTGCTGTCTATCAGGTGTGGTTTGATTGCTCTGTAGAGGTGGTTTGATCGGCTAGTTGTAGGTATTTTGCTAGGGGGTGGTATGACCGGTATGAGTCGAGCGGTTAGACTGGCCTTGTGAGTTGTCTTTTGGACACCAAATATTTGTGTAGTGTGTTATGAGATGTTTTTGTATTAGGTAAGTCATTGGTGAACCTATATATTGCAAACATGAAGTTTGCTTATAAAGGAGATAACTATAGATTAGACTTAGTGAAGAAGTGAAGTTCACAGTTAAAGTGAGTGTTTCGGCGAAGAAATCAAAATATCAGAAATAACGAAAGGACCAAAATCACGGCGTTTGGGGTGTTTGGAGAGCGATTTAGATCAAGGAGACGCTGAGAAAGCCAAGCGGATGAAGCTTACTCTTTAGCAGGTTTGGTCTTATATGTTTTGAGAAGCGTGAATAAGTTATATGTTGAGTATAAAGCCCGGTGTATGTGATTAATGAGTTTCTTCGGTTGTACTAATGGATAGTATTTATTAAAGTTAGATGTGGGCTGATTGCTTCATCTATTTAAATGGGAGAGGTTGGTGGTTAGGATGAAAAAATGTAAAGGGGAAAGCAACCAACCACTCATTCTAAGGTTTGAGAAAGAGACTTCATTAGAGTGGAGGCTTGTCGGTGTATGTGTTCTTGGGAGAGAGATATGTCCTTTATGGTAGAGTGGCTGTAAATAAAAAATTACAAGTTGCGATAAATTAATCTTGTTCGTACTACATAGTGTGTTCTTAATCTTATTAATTTTGTAATTGTTTTGGTTGGTATTTTTATCCTCTTCTTTTTTATTCTTGATGTGTTTTAATGATGTGTAAGTGGTGGAGATATCTTATGAGGATCATATCCCATCCATTAGGGAACAACTATAGTAAGATCGTGAGATATTGCCTGGTTTGATTCGTTTTGTAGCCCAGTTAGTGAAATCGTGTTCCTAAGGTTTTGATCACGAATATTTGAGTGCTCTTACTTGTTATGACATGTGCAAACCTATCTAGAGTCATCTTGTTCATATCAAATCCACGAGCAAGTCATATCTCAAGCTTTAGTTTTGTCTAATTTTGATGCAACATTGCTTGTCTTAAGAAAATGTTGGAACTTTGGTCAAGATCCATGTAATTTTTGGATGGATCAGGTTCCAAAGATTCTTGAGACGAAGTGTGTAAAGTCTCAAGTCATTTTATCTTTTATTTTGAGGATTATGCCATTTTGGATTTTAGCTCGAGTTGATTTTTAGGTCTAGAGCAAGATGCGATCAAACCACCCCACGTTAGTGGTAAGACTAACGGTCCATCAAACCAGTTTCCTAGGTGGTCAGACCACCAACTCGGCTGATCCAACCATTCTTTTTATGGCAGTTTGATTGGTTTTATAGAGTTAAACTGTATTGCTTTCATACTTTAGTGAGTCCTTTGTTAATTGACTAATATATTCTTTACAGTTTTAGTAGTTATGAAGTGAAAGTTTTCAGAATATCACGTCTCTCTTATTGTCGTATGATATCTTGAGTCCCACGGTTACATTGGTGCAGAGGATGCTACCTAGGCCTACAGTACAATCGTGTCAGTAACACAGGTGCCCTGCACATGGCAGCAACCTACAACCTTCTGAGGAACCATACCAAGTGTAGGTGAACATGTGAGGAAATTTAGACATTACTAACATTGCATGGCGACGGAATTTCAAAAATAACACCCTACGAGAAACAATTCCACTTCTGGCCTCTGTTCCGACCGTACGACCTCTGAATGGCCGACACGTACGCAGTCGTGCGGTCCGGCACCGCACGACCGAGCTACAGTCGAGTCGTGTGGTCCCAGACCGCATGACTACACTGTAGCACATGGCGTGCGGTGCCAGACCGCACGTTTACACTGTTCATTGCTCTGCCGACCGCGCGACACTACAATACATCATGCATAACTCCACTGCAGCACAGTGCAGTCATGCGGTCCGGCACCGGACGACCACGTGCTACAGTGCAGTCGTGTGGTCCGGGACCGCACGACTCTACTGTAGCTCGGTCGTGTGGTGTCGGACCGCACGATTGCATACGTGTCGGCCGTCCGGAGGTTGTGCGGTCGGAACAGGGGGCCAGAAGTGGAATTGTTTCGCGTAGGGTGTTATTTTTGGAATTCCGTCGCCATGCAGTGCTAGTAATGTCCAAATATCACATATGAGTGGGTAAGTGATATGTATGGTGAAGTACTGAAGCAGCGTAGGCCATAGGCTGACACAGTAGAGTTAGAGGTAGCACCGTACAATATGCCCTTATAATAAGGTGTTTTTTTAAAGTTGTCTTATAGTTTTTTATTATAACTTTTCGATATAGTGGCAGATGTCAGAAATGTTGACGTGGATGATATATATGATTTTAGATTTGAAAAGCTATTTAGAGAACCCGTTTAAAGAGATCGTTCTGTTTTCATGTTTAACTTTTTAACTTTTAGAGAAGCAAAAAAAAAAAAAACAGAACCAACAATGAGTGGCTGCGTTTTACTCCCTCCATTAAAAATATAGGTCTTTAGTTTAAAAGGTCTCATTGATAAATATAATATTTGTGCGTAGATTTAACGAGGCTTCTTCTTATATGCCTCTATTTATTTTTCTCTACCATATACATTTATTAATTACTATCCATATAAAGTATTCTCACTCATTCTTCCAAAACAATTACGAAGGGTATCTAAGTCATTTTCTCACATACATTTCACAATTTCACCACCTCATTAATCTTTATGTAAAGTTAGAATACACTTTAAGTCTGACCCTGGAGGGTATATCATGATTATCATCTGACCCCGGAGGGCATATCACATATCTAATACATCTAATTTTTGGTGTATCCCCTGCCTATAGTCATGAAAAATTCCGGAAAAATTTGACAACATTGGCACCAAATTAATCTATTATGCCATAAAATTCCAAATCTAAATTTGAGAGAAACAAAAAGAGACAATTCTTCTGAAAATGAAATCTGAAAATAAAAGAAAAGGAAAAACTACTATCACTACAGTTTGTCTTTTTTTTTTAATCTCTCCTAATATACATCAAGTTTACGGTAGAGTTTTTGCAGGATGATTGATTGCATCATAAATTATGCTGTCAATTAGAATTTTTATGATTGTTTACATCATATTTTAAAGAAGATACACAAGGATACGATAAAAGTTAGGATAAATTAGATACCCGATACTTGCAGCGGCAACGTCTTTGCCGTGGAATGTTGATTGTGAGCTGCGACGCAGCATACCATCAGCTTCTAGATGGTGCAGTGGAGGCAGGACATACACACTGCATGACATCTGTACTCTTTATGCTCCGTAGTGTCGTCTTCCACACTTGCAAGTAGTGAACTGGCTCTGTTTTTTTTTTTAAATGCAAAGATTGTCAAGTCCTTGATAAAATTACTCAAATTAAAAGAAAAATATGTCAGAAGTGGGATTTGAACCCACGCCCTCGTACGAGGACCAGAACTTGAGTCTGGCGCCTTAGACCACTCGGCCATCCTGACTTCTCTGTTATATTTGGACAGATATTCTACTTAATCATATGAAAGCTTACTGTATACACTATATAATTGCTTGCCGAACACCAGAGGGCACGTCTTTCGATGCGTTCCTACGAGTAAATTGAACATCTATAATTGTGTCGATCTAAGGAGGGAAATCTAAGTATTTTTCATTTAGGGTATCTTTAATAGTTATCTCAGCTGTCTAATATATAGGATTTTTTTTATGATATAGAGGAAAGAGAAGGAAGAGAGAGGTAGCAATCGTCCGTTCGCAAAGCGACCGGCGCATTGCGCGAAACAAGAAGCTTGCATCAACGCTCGGAACTATTGGAGTGAGGTCATCGGTTGTTCACACGTTCTGCAGATTTGATGCGGCGTCGACCGAAGTAAAGAGTGAGAGGGTTTTGTTCGCCCTTCCAGTTCTTCTGCGCGGGAGCGATTAGGGATTGTTCACCCGCCATTTCTTCCGCGCGCGAGCAATTTCTTCTAGACGCACACAGATTTCTTTTGTGATTTCTTGAGGCCTTCTTCCATTCAGTTCCCAGATGCGAAGGAGGCAAGCCAACGTGGAGGTGTGTCAGGACCCGATGATGAGGAGTCCGACAAGGATCTAAATCGATGTATTTGGTAGTACGAACTACAAGAACAATTAGAGCTATGAACTAGAGAACTACAGATAAAACTAAGAACTACAGACACTAGTGATGGCTAGGGTTTTATTTCTTGGATTTCTTCTCCAATAGTGGGTTACAAGCCTTTAATACAGACTGATGGCTTAAGCGCAATTAAGAGAAAGATAATGAACAATGTTTATGATAAAAATGCACAGTTGAGTACACTTAATGCTACTTATTTGAACGATAGCTGTCGTATGGAGATCAGTTGCTCGCTCCTCATAACCCTTGGTGGCTTAAGTGAAGTCGGCGGCGACATTCATAACTCTGACTACCATTTGATCAGTATCATGCGAACCATTTCAACCCGAATGTTCGGACAATCTGAAAGTCAAATCGTTCTCGTCTATTAGATGTACATCGGATGGTAGAGAAGATAGCATCTTTGGACTGTCTGAACGTTACCTCGCTTCTAATCGTTAGATGCGCACGGGACGATCCAGGATAGGAACCCCTTCGGCTGGTTCGAACGTTCTTTCAGTGCATCTAATTCGCACGATCCTCTTACCGCTTTGAATTTACATCTCAATCATCCAGTGCTCACCTCCTCCATTTGATTTCTCCATCTAATAGAACTCAGTCCTGACAATACCTTCCCCTTAAAGACCCTTGTCCTCAAGGGTAGCTTGGATCTTGGAGGTACTCCTAACTTCCAAAGATAATTTTTCAAGGTCTCAAGCTCAATCTTATTGTTTTGTAGGTGAATAAAATCAATTCCATGAATAACGTTCCTTGGAGCCTGAGAAGACTGAGATGGTACAATTATCTTCAACGGAGGGGGAATTCCATGATCATTTGCACCAAGAATATAAATCTGCAATGGTGGCACTTGCCTCAATTCCTCTAAAGGCGTCATTCTACAGACATATCCACTCTACCATAGCGGTGAGACCTATGATAGTTACTCAGAGGGAAGCACTCATTCTGCACAGCATGAGCACATGCATCTGGCGACAACTTCTTGCAATCCATGAGGCTACAAAGTTCCTTTTTGTCATTCATGTTCAAGCTTGTGTGCTCCTTTAGATACATGTCAATGGAGTGATATATCTCATCATGAACTGGCCTTTCTGTGTCGCCATAAGTACATATATCAGAATATGAGACTATCTATTGTGTTGCTTACTTCTCCAATGAAGAATCCAAGTTTGAGATCTTCCATTGTGCTGTTAGAACCAAATTCAGGACATGGCTCAATTTCTATCATGTGGTTCTACATAACTAGTGAGCCTTGTGCACATGTACCATCAGGTGCTTCACTGATCGATGCTAGTTTCATTATGCAAGGAATTGTTAGTCCAACAAGAAATAGAATGAAGTATGACTTTCATGTACAAATGTACTTGTTTCTTACCCTTGTACCTATCCTTTCTACCACTCAAAATTCTTCCAAAAATTTCTTCTGTAGCCAAAATAAAGCTCCTTGTTCTAATGGACATATAAGGAACCCATACAACACCCTTGCTCAAGTTATACCAGCCAAACAAATTAAATATGAGAAGACCAGGAAGCACAAACGTCATGACCACATGTGGGCTCTCTACTGACTGTATATGTCCAGTAGTAAATGGGATTATCTCACTCATAACAAATGCATTTGACATCTTAGGGCAGTTACTGATCAGAAAACGCATAGCTGATATGAAACTTTTTTTTATCACCTTTTGCATAATTATTAACTTGAGAGTTAAAGCACTTACAATATAGAAGCTTCCTCTCCTGCAAAGCATTGAGCCCTTATCAAAAGAAACATTGTAGAAATTTATGAAAGCTTTAGCTTGGCAAAACAAGCAATGCACTTTATCAATTAAGGAGTAAAGCATACAAAACTTTAATTTGTAACTCAGACTTCTAAACCACAATTGAGTCATATGAGTAGGATCTATTGGCCACTTTAACTTGTATCATTTAGAGTTGTGTATCATCCACATTCTAACAAGTTCAACAAGGAAATATTGGTTATCCTTCAACATCGATTCTGTAAGTACTTGAGTGAGCAACTTGTGAGAGTGATGCAAATGCAGAACACTTAATCTGATAATAGCATGTGGCCAATAATTCTTGGGTTGCACAATAATTAGAGTCCACCCCTTCATGAACCTAAACCTTTGAACCCCTGGACTGAAGCCTCTTCGTCTCCATGGTGGCACTTTGATAAACAAACAACAAACTCCCTTTATCTTTGTGAGGAACTTTTGCAAACCAGGATCCTATGGCATCCTGAGTTCTATACTCACAGAATACTCTTGTGGTGGGGGTGGTGGGGGTGATAAGCCCCATGATTGGGTGTGGTTTGGTAATACAACCAAAAAGTAAGTCAACTCAACTAAACTTTGACCAATGGATTTCTGAAGTAATTGCATTGGACCGCCAGTTAAAATGCGACTCTGTGCTTCTTTTAGAGGCATCCAAAAAATCTTTTCAACTACTGTTGTTTTATGATGGGAGTGTAAACCAACAACATAGAACAATACTTGTTTGTTTTCTGAAACTCAAGCATAATATAATATGCATCATTCTTTCTATCAATTTGATCATTCATTGACAGTTGAGCCCATTTCAAGTACTTATCAAGAGGATCAAAACAGAATGATACCTCTCCATGAGATTCTTGTTGTTCCTTATGAGCATTTTCCTTCATGTTTACCCAAGTAACATCATCAAATAAATTGAAAGTACCATAGAAAAAGGGGTCAAGTGATTACCAATATCACTGTTCATGACCTCATCATGCTCTAGTGTGGATATAATGTCACCATGATCATCATTCAAGTATTCAGAAGAGTCGTTAAGAGGTTGATCAAGGTTGGATATTACACTGCCATTGTTTTTTCTCAGTTCAACATCAAACTCTGGTATTTTGTCAAATATGTCAAAAGCATGATGAAAAAAGTGCTTGAGCTCCATTTGGATCTCTTCTTGCTCATGCTTCCGCTATATCTCTTGAGTCCATTTCTTGTTACTCTCAATCATGGCATCCAACTTTGCACTGATCTAATTAAATAGCTCTTGTTTTTTCCTTTGTTCCAACCTCATCTTGTCCCTACTGCACAATAGTTTCAGGAATCGCCATGATGTTGGAGTCACGGTGGAGACCTGATGTCAAACACCCTGCTGGAGACAAATTTGTGATGCCAATATCGCACTCCACTGCAAGCAACATCGATGAAGCGATTAACTCCAAGGGGTAATCAGTGGGCAAGATGAAGTAGGTGTGCTTAGTGTCATCAATGAGGAACATGCATCGGTGATCAAGGTTATGAAGAGTGTACGACTGTGGTACCGCGTCGAACACTTGGTGACCGTAGCCTTGTGCAGCTCCTAAACGCCACCCTTGTTGCTAACCATAAAATATTGTGCTCCCTTGTGAGAAATATGAGTCTTGAGATGTTGTGGAAGAATAGTTCCAACTTCCATGTGTTGCAATGAGATGACCATAGCTTAGACTTGAGTAGGGCATTTCATCAAACCCCTTGCAACCATAGACACCATAGAAGTTCTTCTGATGCATACCTTGTGTGGAAATGCCATTATAACCAGATGCATTTGGATTACTGTAAAGCCTACCATACGCAGCAGGAATACCTCTATTTGCATGTCCATATCCATATCTAATCGCACCAGAGTAATTAATTTTGCAACATTCTCAATCCACCAGAAATTGCGCCTCCAATAGCAGATCTGGAATTTTACAAGAAGAGGTTAGATCCATCCAAACCCTCACTGCTAGCAAGTGAATCTTCAATTTACAACGATCTTAACAGGGATTTTACCAGGTCAGCAATTCGCCAACCCGACCTATTCGACCTTTGCAAATCCTCCACAGATTTCCCTCAAAAGTCTCACTAGCTCGCCCGACTCTGGAATTTTACAAGGGAACACGAGTTGACCCCAAACCATCACCAAGTGAAACAAAGACATTCATAACTCTAACTACCGTTTGATCAACATCGTGCAAACCATTTCAGCCCAAACGTTTGGACCATCCGAACGTCAAATTGTTCTCAGCTGTTGGATGTACATCGGATGGCAGAGAAGACGACATCTTCGGACTGTCTGAACGTCACCTCACTTTTGACTGTTGGATATACACTAGACGATCCAGGATAGGAAACCCTTCGACCAGTCCGAACGTTCATTTAGTGCATCTGAGCCTCACGATCCTCTTACCACTTTGATTTTAAATCTCAACCGTTCAGTGCTCACCTCCTTCATTTGATTTCCCCATCTAATAGAACTCATTGCTAACAAGGTGTTGCTTGGGGTCGGTGACCGTGATTCCTCCTCCCTAACCTGGGGCCCAGTAAACCATGCCCTTCCATGCCTCCTCCTCTCAGATCCGTCTCTCTCTAATCCCCTTCCCTTCTCATCTCAGTTGTCTCTTTGCATCTAGAACTGGTTTGTTGTGGTGTGTGTTTCACTTTCATCTGGTACTGCAGTTATGATGTTTAATTTGGAGTATTTCTTGGGGTTTTCCCACCTGGATCTTAGCTCATAGCTCTTATTGATTTGGTGGGAGGCTTGTCTACCAGTACACCAACAAGTGCACGAGCGGGCCGAAATACCCGGTCACCGGGAAGATGATCCAAGGAGTATGCTGCCTTGTCGTACTATTTATTATTTCCTGCATTAGTTTTCTATAGCATGTGTAGGTTGATCTGTTTGGTCCATTCAATCGTGTTTTGTATAGCATGTGTCGTACTATTTCTTGCCGAATCGTGTTTTGTACATTGGGCTACAGCTTAATTAGTTGATCTGTTTGGTCCATTCAATCTCTGGTGTATTTACCTTTCGTAGCTAGGTTGGCTCTCAATTGACTGTTTCTGTTAGTATAATGTCCGATTATAAGTTTTAACTTTCTAGTATGTGGCATGTTGTGGCAATTTTGTACTGGTTTTTGATTGGCAAGGATTCTTCTTCTGAGGATTCAGTTTTACTGTCTAGCTTTTCTAGCTTTTAGTGAGATAGCAGTGAAATTTGCATTTGAAATCTATGCATACACATATCTACTGTACATACGTGTTCTGGTTGCGACATATTGTGCGGTGTTTGTTTTCCTCGTGTCTTGAAACAAACTTAATTAATTATGGGATCATTGGTCTGTCATTTACCTTTTTGTCTAACATTTCGCTTGGCCAATGATTACAGAGAAACATGACAAGCAAATATCTGAAGTTTTCATGTGGATTAAGCCTAATCTTCTCTATGAGGCCTTTAGCACGACGTAGTACATTTTCCCCTTTTGAACTGCTGTTCTGAAATACGACAGTAGGATATATATATTGCAATTCTGTTTTGCTGTTACGTATTGTATTGGACATTTGTATGTTTCACTCTTCTTTTCGGTCTATGATTTGATTTTCTTTGAATAAACAAAATAGACGGTTTCTTTGTTATTTTGTTGAAGCATTTTATCAAAATAATTTTTTTAAATAACTTATTAATACATCTGTATAAGACTGTGTTAAGATCATAAGCCGAATGATCTGTTCAAACACAACACAAGAACCACTACCAAGCCGCCAGGCGATTCAACTCCCTTCCCCCCTCCCACCCCTCCGGATCCCGCCTCCTCGCCGTCGCCGGAGCGCACTGCCGGGCTCCGGTGGTCGCAAGGAGGGCGGCGGCGGGGCTTTCATTGGTCGCGAAGAAACTTAATCGAGGGGCCGGCCAAAAGCAACGCCAGATCCAATCTCGTGTCAGGATTGATCACAATCGATCGTCCCGGCGACCGCGAGGAGGAGGGGTCGCCGCCGGTACTGGCGGAGGCGCCCGCGGTGGAGCGGGTGGCCGCTGCGGTGGAGGCTGTGGTGGCGGCCGGAGGGTACCGCATCGCGTCCCGGAGGCAGCTGCTGGCGCTGTCCCGCCGGCCGCTCCTCGACCTCTTCGCCGAGGAGCTCGCGGCGCCGGCGCCACGCCGGCGAGGAGGAGCGGCGCTGCACCGCTTGCCGACGCTACCGAGAAGGCCCTCGAGCTGCTCCGGCTCGGCCGCGAGGGAGCAGGATCTCCTTGGTATGTGTTTGCCTGCGCGCACCTTCAAGGTGCACGATATCGGAGGCGGCCGGCCGCGCCGCCCGCACCGCCGGCGTGGCGTCGGTCAGCGGCGCGGTGCGGGCTCGCAATCAGCGCGTGCGGCGCGCGCGGCGGCGATGCGCGCGGCGGCCCCGCCGGCGACCTCGCCCACGCTGCGGGGTTACCTACGGTCGCGCGCGCGCGCGTGTAGGGTGTTTGATGAAATGCCCGCCCGGGACATCGTCTCGTGGAACTCCCTCGTCTCGGCATTCTAGGCCAACGGGATGTTCGTCGACGCGAGGCAGGCATTGGGCCAGGACGACAGAGTACGCGGTGGCGGCGGCTCTTATCTCGCCACCGACGTACAGGCAGCCTAAGCAATTGGGTGTTTTGAGGTCGGCGAAGCTTGACGGCGGCGTCGCGCACGCCGCTTCCTCCTTGAGGCGCCTCTCTGTACCTCTTCCCGATGGTTGATTGCGGTGAAAACCTTTCCCATGGTGGATCGGCGTCGCAAGATTGGGCGTTGTTACCTTCTTGAAGGCGTCGTTAGGCATTTTCAGCTCAGTTGTTTGGGGCTTGCCGTTTAGCTATGTCGCTGCTCGTGCTTTGTTTGCTTATGTGCAGTTCGCCAGAAGCTCTCGACACCGTGCCTTTCCTCATCTCTTGACCCGCTATACGGTGTTGGAAGGTCCGAGAAAGGTTAGAGGTGTTGGCCGAAGTGAGAGCTAGTGTGATGAAGAAGATGAAGTGCTTGCCGAAGGCCCTCCCTGTTGAGCATCGATCTGATGCATCAAGTGCTGCTGTCTTCACTAGAGGAATACAGTCGCTTGATGGAGACATCAAAGAGTTTGGTCTTGTTTAGCAAGCAATGTAATGAGGTAGGAATAGGGTTGGGACTTAAGTTCCGTTTCTTTGTTCCGTGTTTTGTACACCGTGTGGTGGTTTGTAGTTTAAGTACTATAGATTTATTATAATTAGTTGTACTCATTCACTTGTGAATGCTGAAGATCAGAATGTTATATTTCTTAATCCAAAAAAAGATCATAAGCCATCGGCGGTGGCTGACCGTGAAAAGCACAAAAAGAGCGGGAGGAACGGGAAGAGATGCACGGAAGGAGACAGGGAATCTATTCTATCCTGAAGCGGGGGGTATGAGGCTGGAGTGAAAGCTTGGCATAGCAAAGGGAGCTCTCCTTTCTCTTCGCTGCTGCTCAGCCTGCTCTCCCACTCGGTCACTCTTCTCCCCCTTCAATGGCCACCTCCTCCCTCCTCCCCCTCCACCTCCCTGCCTCAACCAGGCCGACCACCCTTCTTGCCGCGAAAGCCTCCTCGTCATCCGCCGCCGCCTCCGCCTTGGCCTCGTCGGCGCCGACGGCCCCGACCCCGCAGTCCCTGGAGGAGTCGTTCGGCCGGAAGGGCATCAGGTTCGGCACCGACTCCACCGGCGCCCCCACGGCGGAGCTGAGCGTGAGGAATGGCAGCTCGCTGCAGCTCCGGCTGAACGACGGGCTGGTCACGTCGTACCGGCCCAAGGTGTACTGGAAGGACGACGGCGGCTGCAGGGAGGTGCTCCACACGGTCGCCGACGCCGGCGATCCCGGGAAGGTGAAGGGCGGGATCGGGCTGGTGCTGAACGAGGTGTCCTCGTCGGGAGCCGCCGAGTCGCTGCTCGTCGGGTCCGAGTGGTCCGTCAAGGACGTCGACTCCGACTCCTACGATGCAGCGCAGGTACATACATGCCTTGTGCATTAATTGTACTAGCTTGTAGATTGATTCATTTGCTACTTTGTTAATTAGGTAATCTAATACCTAGAGTACCATCGCGAATAAGGAAAATTAGGAAAAATTACGTCGCAAAGATCTCAACTACTAAATGACATCATAATCACCGTTTACTATGAAAAATGATGACATTGCCGTGCAAATCACCCGCCGTTCATGTGGTGTAGGTTGAGCTGGGGTGCACCAAGGGCAGCGGCACGCTGGAGGTGTCGTACGTGGTGACGCTGTACACTCTGAGCATGGCGGCGGCGGTGATCGTCAAGAACAACGGCACCAAGCCCGTGGAGCTGACGAGCGCCATGCTGAGCCACATCAAGTTCGACAAGAGGCGCGGCACCGCCGTGGAGGGGCTCCGGGGCTGCCCCTACTGCTCCCACCCGCCGCTGGCCTCCGGCTTCGGCCTCCTCTCCCCCGCCGAGGCCATGAAGCGGGAGGACCCCGGTTGGTTCTCATTCGGCGGCGGAGACGACGAGCCCAAGCCCGGCGTCTGGACTGTCGAGGAAAACCTCTACACCATCCTCAAGAAGAAGGTGAGCCGGGTCTACGCGGCGCCGCCGGAGGAGAGGAAGAAGCGCATCTACAGCACCCCGCCCTCCAAGTTCACCACCATTGATCAGGTAATAAATTAAAACAAATGACCAACTTGTGCACACTGTTTCTTTCTTCGTGATGCATCATGGATCATCATCACTTGCTCACTAATCATTTTGATGCTTTGCAATCTGCAGTATAGCGGACTTGGGTTCAGGCTGGTGAGGATGGGATACGACGACATGTACCTGTGCAGCCCGGGAGCCATGTACGAGAGGTTCGGCAAGGACTACTTCCTGTGCACCGGGCCGGCGTCCATGCTGGTACCCGTCGTTGTCAACCCCGGTGAGGAGTGGAGGGCGGCGCAGGTCATCGAGCACGACAATTTGTAACTATTTTCCTTTTTGGTTGAACAGAGTTGAAGGACTCGTGTACGTTCTCATATACGTGGCTGGGTCTCCCGTATGTTCTCTTGTAATTGCCCAATGCGACCAATTTATACACGAATTGTTCTTTTCATTGGAAGAAGTGAAACAAAACACAAAAAAAATTATTAAAGAGAAATGCATGATTGTCACTAAATTTATTCGAGCCTGTATCTAGTTCATTGTACTTTAAAAATGCACATCTAAATCACATCGTTGTGGTAGTGCTATAATGGTAATGCTTGTGTTAGATGATGTAGTGGTAATGAAGCTATGATGTATAAACCATGATCTTTGGAAGAAGTGAAACAAAACACACAAAAAATTTATTAAAGAGAAATGCATGATTGTCACTAAATTTATTCGAGCGTGTATCTAGTTCATTGTACTTTAAAAATGCACATCTAAATCACACGTTGTGGTAGTGCTATAATGGTAATGCTTGTGTTAGATGATGTAGTGGTAATGAAGCTATGATGTATAAACCATGATCTTTGGTGATGCTCAATCAGTGATGGTTAATTCTGTGAAAATGAAGTTCTATGAATATTTGTGAATTAAATTTCAGAATTTGTTGTATTACCTGTTGCCTGACAATTGCTTGTTAAAGTAACTAGCATGGTGGCCTACTAGATAATCACAGAATCGGTTGGGCAGAAACACGGAAGGAGGGCAGCGACCTCTTTGGCGAACGCCGCGCGCAAGGGCAGTACAGTCCAAAGCAAAATACGACATCACATATAAGTTGCTTATTCGTGTCAAATGCCGTAGGATTGACTATAATAGTATTTATATGATTTTTTAGCCGTTGCAGTGGTATTTTCGAAAGAGATATGATTGCAATGGTATTTCTCGAATATAGGACGGTTGCAATGGCCCGTAACAAATTATCCCCATTCAATACAATGCATGAACAAGCTAAACATAGAAATACAGTTCTGCTAAGTTTTTTTAAAAGAACCATCACACAATTTTACCTTTCCAGCCAAAGCGCCCAGCTCTGCCAATTCTGTGCAAGTACACCTATAATCAGGTTCATCTATCATACCGAACTTGATTGGCATGCCATAGTTGATGACCAGGTTAACCTTTAAAGGAACAATGTTAGAAGGAAAAACCTTTGTACGTAGTGCAGTGCGAAGTCAGTATGACACACACAGTACCTGTGCTTGGTCAAAACGTCGAGCAAGAACATCAGTTGATCTAAGAATCTTAGTATTGAATGGGATATCAGTTGCACATAGTACCTGTGCTTGATCTCTGAATTCCTGTATTATCTTTTCCCTCTCCGATTGGTCCAGGGATCCTTGAATTGAGGAGCACACAGTCCTCTCTCGTCAAAGCATTGTGAACATTCTTAGTACTAATCGTTTTCACTTGGAACATACCAGAGATTCAGAAAAGTAAACACAGCACTTCGGGTTCTTCACGTCTCTCAAAATGAAGACACACCAACCTGGGATTGAAATATATCCTAAAATCTGGTGAAAAACACATGATGTGATCAAACAACTCACGGCTTGGTTGTACAAACTCAAATCAAAAGATAATATCAAATGAAGAACCAGTACGTCATGTTTACCAAACGTGTGATTTGAAACTTCAAAGTTTCATGATATTTTTTTTGTTCTTGGCTTGCAACAAACCGCTGTCACACGCAACATTTGTGTTTGTTGATTCATCGTGTAAGCTCGCTGAATCAAGACACAGACGCAAGAACCAGCAAAAAATACTTCATCACCACCAAAACTCTCGAGCGCTCACTGCGCACCAACCTCCCGGTTTTAAATTACTAACGGCAGTGCGGTATGTGCTTAGTCCTCATTCGTCAACATGGACCTATCTGTCTAAAAATTACAGCAATGGGTATACAGTAAGAGAGTGTGACATTGCACCCAATCCACAGAATTTTCCACGAGAAAATCTTACGGTAATATAATGAACGAATATTAACAAATCAGTCTCCATGAAGAAATGATCACACAAGAAAACCAAGCTTGTTTTCAGACGAGAAAAGCAACCAAACTAGAAATTGGACACTGTAACATAAGCTCTGAATCATACAACAGCATCACCTGCTCCCAAGACAATTGACCTTTATTCCCAGAAGAACATGTTACAACCTCGATGGTGAGCCATGGAAAGGAGATCCCATAAACACGAAAAAACTTGCGCAGAGCCTACTTATGTTATGAAGAACAAACCATCCTACTAAAGGCAATACCAAAAGATCATGACCACAAGCCAATCAAGGGTTCCTGGCTTGGAAATCCTTCATGAACGCGACGAGCTTCTCCACGCCGGCGAGCGGCATGGCATTGTAGATGGAGGCGCGCACACCACCGACCGACCTGTGCCCCTTGAGCTGCACCATGCCCTCCTTGGTCGCCTCGGCGATGAACTGCTTCTCAAAGTCCGGCCCCTTGGCCAGCGTGAACGGCACATTCATCAGTGACCGTACGGACTTCTCCACCGGGCAGATGTAGTACCCGCCGCTGGCGTCAATGGTGTCGTACAGGATGCCGGCCTTGTGTGCGTTCTTCTTCTCCACCTCCGCGAGGCCGCCCTGCGCGAGCAGGTCCTCGAACACGAGCCCGCAGATGTAGATGGCGAAGCAGGGCGGGGTGTTGTACAGCGAGGCGTTGTCGGCGTGCGTCTTGTAGTCCAGCATCACCGGTGTGATGGGCTGAGCGTTGCCGATGAGGTCCTTGCGCACGATGGCGACGGTGACGCCGGACGGGCCGACGTTCTTCTGCGCGCCGGCGTAGATGACGCCGAACCGGGAGACGTCCACCGGCTTTGAGCAGAAGTTGGAGGACATGTCGGCGACCAGGATGCCGGATTTGTTCTTGGGCTCCGGGTAGTCCTTGAACTCGACGCCGTGGATGGTCTCGTTGGAGCAGATGTGGAGGAACCTGGCCTCCGGGTTCTGCGCGATCGCGTCGAAAGGCGGGAGGGAGGTGTACTTGCCGTCCTTGCCGGACCAGGCGACGGAGGCGGCGGAGAACTTCTTGGCCTCCTTGAAGGCCTTGTCGCTCCAGGACCCTGAGACGACGAAGTCGGCCGGGTCGGAGGGGGAGGAGCAGAGGTTGAGCGGCACGGCGGCGAACTGGGTGGTGGCGCCGCCCTGGAGGAAGAGGACGGAGTGGGTGTCTGGCACGGCGAGGAGCGCGCGGAGGTCGGCCTCAGCCTTCTTGATGGCGGCGTCGAACTCCTTCCCGCGGTGGCTCATCTCCATGATGCTCATGCCGGAGCCGCGGTAGTCGACGAGCTCCGCCTGCGCCTTCTGGAGGACGGAGAGAGGGAGCGTGGCCGGGCCGGCCGCGAAGTTGTAGACGCCACGCTCGGCGGCGCCCGCGGCGGGGAAGGACGGGGAGGGCGCGGCGACGGCGGTACAGGAAATCTTGGCGGCGCGGGCTGGGACGCGAAGAGAGGAGGCGCCGGCCTTGGCTGGGCTGGGGCGATGGAGGAGGAGGGAACGGGGAGCGGCGGCGGCGGCCATCGTGGAAAGGGAAGGGTTTTGGGCTGTTCGGTGCGAAATGGGGGGAGAGATGGGGACAGGATCTATAGCAGGGGGGAGTGTCAAGGGTCGGGGGTTGGTGGCGGTGTCGAGTGAATCAGGTGTTGGTGGCCGGTGGGTGCAGGCGTAGAGTGGCTATATATTGCAGTGGAAGGGGAAATGCTAATAGGAAAGGTCTGTTCAGTTTGCAAATTGCATTGGACCTGAAACTGCGAGGCTGCAAATGGCGGCCAACTCGACTTAGTTGTGCACTCAGGTTGCAAATCTGGAGCAGTTCTCTGCTTGCTCCTACCAATTTGCAACAAATTGCTCGATTTGAGTAGTTGCAAACAAGTTTTTGCACATCCGCACATTAGTTTAGTAAGATGTACCTGGGTTCTTTTTAGCTATGGTGTATTGTTTTTTATTGAAAATTTTAAATTCTGATTATCTACGAAAAAGTATAAGAGATATGTTTATATACAATTTTAACTAATATAGATGAAGTTGATACATTATCTACTACAATTAAATTATAAATTTTATTTTAAAAAATACTTTATTTAAAAATTAATCTCATAGATAAACTAAAAAGTTAAAAGAAGGCAGAAGTAGTGTACGCGATGGCTGTCACAATGATGCAGAATCAAACTGATAACAATGTAGTTGCAAAACTATGAGCGCCTTTTTTCAGAACCATGGCTGTCCTTGCGGTTTCCTGTCGGGCTCTCTTGCCACGTGCTGAATGGGTGTAAAATATTTTAGGACACCTTGTTGGAGCAGGCATTGCGACGTGGGAAAAGGCGGTACACTGCTCGTACTAGTATAGTACAGGTAGCAAACAAACGGCACGCCAAAACCGATACGATCTCTGCTCATGCCTTGACCAATGGGGCAGTGGCCCAATTTGACCCGTATATTAAGCTGCTACTTCAACTGATCGGTCTCATTGCTTCCAAGCTCGTTCCGATGGGCACAAGCCGCACACGCGCGCGCACACACACCGCTCACTACTTAGGCGCAAACGTTCAACTTTAGGGGCGAATATAGAATTACACATTGATTAAAGCTACACTCCCATAACGACGTTTCCAAAATGAGGAAAGCAACCATGAGTAAGAAAAACAGCAGAAAGATACGACAGCAAAAAAAAAATGCAAGACATGATATAAAAGAAATTAAACGAGAGCAACGCTGTTTGTTTCTCCTCAGACTTTGTATTACGGTGCTATGCTATACCACTACCAGCATTACAGTATCCACCATTGCACAACCCATGTTTGTCAGCTGTTACATACAAGCCAATTCAGATGACATTTTCCATTCTCTGCATCTACCGTCGAAGTTACGGGCTATTCTCACCATTCTGTCAGCCAAACGCCGAAAATCCAGGGGAGGCGCAGCTTCTTGTTTGGGAGGGCACAAGTAAAACAGCCCAGTTTTTCTTTCTCTACAACTATTTTCTGCACAAAAATATCGATCGAAGGCGACGATACCTCCTCCTCCTGGGAACATGCAGTGCGACAGGTCTACATCAGAACAGAGACTGTGTATCACTTCTGTTACCGAATGGTGGGAAAGATTGCCGTCCTCTCGGGCCCTGGTTCTCTTCCTTGTATCCATCAGGAGGTTGCCCTGTTCCTGTACATCTCTCTATTGATTGAAAGCCGTGCTCAGAACAAGACAGTGACCTGGACGTCTGCATGCCTTCAGTTCCATGATGGGTCCGTCCAACTTCACTGATATATTCTGGAAGCTGGGGGTAGTAAAAAGCTGGCGAAGATTTAGCCTTCTCCACCTTGCTCTCAGCCTGCAATTGCACAACAACGAACAGAACTCTCGTATAGTTACAAAGCATTCCCAATTCTTGCAAAAAAAAAAGAGAAAGAAACATTCCCATTTCCTATGCGAATCTAATGGGGGAAGCTAAGATATTTACAGCAAATCACAGATGACAAACATAAAATGGTGATACTTCATAAAAATCAATAAACAGAATGACGCGACCAAACATATCAACAATTTAAAAGGGTTAACAAATTTTTTTTTGAAGGATTGCAAACATGTAGTACATCTACTGGCATATGCTTTTTCTGTAGAATATTCAAGCCAACCAACAGTAAAGACTTCCTTTCAAATACCTATAATAAAGACAAGTGTTCAGAACAATAGGCACCAACTTGCATAACAATGACGACTGAAACCATAAGGAGTCATCAAACTTTTCACAGTACTATCAGTGACTTAACAACATTTTCAAAACAAAGTGATACATCAATACACAGCAATTAGGTATTTTAACTGAATAATTTAATATTTCCATTCTTCAGAGCAACAGTTGCCTATACCTGCTCATTTGAAAACCCTCCAAATATATATGATTGTCTTCCAGATGTTGAATTTCCTATCAAAGCTCCAAAAGCCGTAGGTTTGTTCAGTTCTTGAACAGTAGCCTGTGCCATCTGCACAATGCAGCTATATTATTACAGAAAAAAGTATATAAAAACTACAGATGTTATAATGTATTTCTTACTTGCTGATGGCTATTATTGCTTAGCACTTCCTTATTCATTGATAAAGGAGCTACAGAAGATTGATCATATGGATCAAAATTGCTCCTATCATTATCAGCATCCAAAGGAGTCATTTCAGTATCTTCACCGGTGGCCTGCATACTTTTCAATGCTAACTGCACAAGATTGGATACTAGTTTAAAAAGAAGTCCTTAAGCACCAATGCTATACTCAGCACAAAGCAGTTGCATTCCGTGATTTTCTCATACAGCCTTGACAAAAAAAAAACAATCCACAGAGTTCAGCCTAACAGACCTGTTCCAACCGTTCCTTCTTAAGTTGCTCAGCTGTTCTTTCAAAGGCATAAGAATTTTCAGTTGCATTCCAGACGATGCCCACGATTAGGTCAAGATTATCCTCAACAAATGGATATTTTGATTTCACAATTCTTTTTAAATCTTCAGTAGTTGTAGGCATCTTCTTTGCTTTTGAATTCAAAAGGGGGAGTAATAGAAGAGTTAGCCAATCCAATCATCAGGTTTAGCACCATAACATCCCAAAGATATCAGCAATACCTATCTCAATTAAAGCTTTATTTGGCAATACATAACCAGTGCTCTCATCTTCTTGACGAGCCATATAATCTCTCCATTGATGTAGAGCCTGATATGGGGGAAAATATATGTTAGACGCTTCTCACATACACAGGTAAATAGGGATGGAAACGGATCGGATACGATCGAACAGTCTTTAATACGAATACAAATCCATATTTTTAAAACAAATATAAATTCAAATATTTTCCAATACGAATACAAATCAAATGTCGTAACGAATATGAATTCGAATCAAATATATACTTAATTCGGTCAAATACAAATATCCTCTTATAACTTCTATAACAAATATCAGTAGAACAAATTTATATAACATGATTACACTGTCTACACTATACATCTACATAGGAAACGAATCGAATAGTCTTGAATACGAATACGAATGTTCTCGAATACAAATGTGAATACGAATATTCTCAAATACGGATATGAATATTATCGAATACGAAATTTGCTTAACACATCGGCGTTTTCTCGGATATGAATATTTGATAAAACGGATTATCCGTTACCATTTTCCACCCCTACATGTAAATCAAATAACTCTGGCTCGGTAGAACAAGTGAAAGTTGTTATTCATAACTAGGATGACATATAGGTTTTCTGAAACTTAAAATCATCCAGTTATGAAATATATCCAAAATGAAAAATCAATAGCAAGATTTGGTACCTGACAGCTACAAATTCATTTACAGGAATAATGCCACATCACATGCTAGGCTTATTTAAGACAGAATAATTATGGTCACGAGGGAATGCATAAAGAAGAAACTATTTTCTTACAGAAACAACAGCCAGCTGTTTAGCATTCAGTTCATGTTCTTGCAACCTGTAATAGCACACTCGAGTTAATGGGTCAATCACACATAATATGAAGGCAAAGCGCATATTTTAGAGGTAAACATAAAACCAAGTTAAGTAACTGAGAGTAACAGCATACAAACCCATATATATGGAGATAGGATGTATCTGACAGTAGCTCCTTTTCATACAACTGTAAGCAAATTTCGTTACTGCGCTTTTGAACCTGAAGTAACCAAAAACTAAAGATCAGAATGTCCGTTTTGATACTCTTAGTCTGTCCAAAATGATAATCAAATCAATTCAGGAATCATGAGTACCATACAGACTGCAAATTTATGTGAATAAAAAAAGTACATCATGGCCAATTTTTAAGCTCTGTCATGCAGTTCTAAATTAAGGCTTCGTTCAGGAAGACAGATAATACTAAACCATGCTCACTCCTATGAACTCAACAAATCAGATCAGAACCAAAAGAAATACTAGTGAAGAAGTTTCACTTCTAGAAGAAGATCGTTTCCACATGTCGACTCCCTTTGTAGTCTCAATCTCATCAAGTCATATATATAGAGCAGATAGTGTGTATCTTCTCTAGCATACCTGCATAGGAGCAATCTCAATTACATACAATTGATGGAAATGGTGAAAAAGATTAGACAAAAATGAACCAAGACTAAACCAAAAGAAAGGAGATATATGCATAATACTTGATCATTTCATCAGAAAGCGGCCTCAACCTCCAATCTGCATTTTGATATCTACAAGGAAAGGTATGTTCAGAAACAAATCTCATGGTAGATAATTAGGGATATATATAAAATTTATGAGGTAAACAAGTTGTACTCTTTATTTGCTGTGACACCACAAAAATGATGCAATAGATGCTCTAGGCTATTTCGCTCCATCTGTAAGACCCTCGAAGCCTGATTGGGGTTAGAAAGGAAAATCAAACGTCAGTTTACAGGACATCAAAATGAGGGGTTTGAAGGAGATGCAGAAAGAGGTAAAACTGAATTACTGAAAGGCACAATCATGAATCATGGTATTATTATTATCAGTCCTATTTTTCACAGTACCTGTCCTGTGTCGAAAAGATTGCACACATATATGTGGAAGTCCCGTTCAAGCCACATTATATCACGATCTGCCCCATGCATTACCTATTTTCCCAAGAACAAATGAGCAACCAAAAATTTGAATGCATCAAGACAGACACGATTGGAGAATGCACAACAACCTTTCTCTTGGTTGGATCTTTAAAATGTTCTTTCAAGTAGAGACCAATATATATGCGAAGCTTAAGGGTGTCCACAACAAAGTCCTCTGTTCTTGTTGAAATCTGCATCAAGCAGGTCAAACCCTGAAATGACCTATATTGATTGTGCTCCAAATCGACCTGAAAACAACAGAGAAAATTATGCAAAAAGTCAAGTTGCTAACAGCCAGCAAGGCCTCGGAAGTTGTTTTATTCCATGCCAGATGGCACAGAACATAAAAGGGTGTAAAAGGGGTTTTTCTATGAGAAGACAACAGAAAGAAAACACGGAGTAGGTTCTTGTTTGCGTATCCACTAAAGTTACCCCGTGTAATTCATGGCATGAAGCCAGGGTAGTGTTGTCAGACAAGGGAAATGATAGAATGAATAATCTATCATACAGAAGAAAGTATAAAGTATTGCTTTAATTTGAAGTCCAAAATGCTACAATATAAGATCTCAGTTTGCATGCAGAATGATTTAACCCTAAAAGGATTCATTGGATTTATGACTGGAGTCTGCTGATAACAGGAAGAATGGCAACACCAAAAACTGAGATATTTGCTTTTTGTCAAACAGTTTTAAAAGTAGCATGGCTTAAGACTTTCCCAATGTTGTAGGCAAAATTATGCTCTCAACTCAGAATATGGCTGTCAACCTCAATGTACAGCCCCTAACAGCTACCATATAACAACAACTACAGCCATGTGTCACTTAAAACATTTTATTGAGAATTGCTGTCATGATTTATGTGCAGAATTTATAATCCAATAGCAGGAACAAATGTGAAGGGAGACATGCTTATAATTTTTCGAGAATAAATGCATGCAACATAAGAAAAAAAAATACTTGAACAGTTGAATTTCAATACAGCATTGGCGGCAAACAAGTATGATAAAGATTCATTTGAATTTTTTCAGATAAAAACTCCATTATGAATGCTTACAGCAAATTCATTTATACTCTTCAACTTTTTAGCTAATTCCATTAAGCCTTTCTGATCTTCAACAAGTGTAAATGGGGTATCCTCTAAATCAGCTGGCTTTACTGGTTCACTTTCAGGAAGATTTCTGTCAATAAACTGTTCCACAGGAAGATTTTCCTGCAAGAAGAAAGGTATATTACATCACATTTAGTACATGGACATACATGCAAGCTAATCCTTTCAATGTTGATTTATTAGTACAGAAGATAAACAACAAATTTAGAATATATGATTTTGAAAAGTAAAACATCATACTAATTTTACCTGGTACAGGTCATTATACAGTGAGGAGGCTACCTTTTCCCTTTCAAATATCAACATTCATAGATGCTAAAGGCTTACCTTTGCTCCTTTTTAAAATAAATCAATCAATTATCCCGCAAAAAAAAGATATCAACAAATATTCACCTTTCCCCTCTTCTTTCTACATTTCATCTTAAACTTTTCTTGAGAATACACAGACATGCTCTCTTAAACTCTTCCGAAGTTCATGTAATCCATCCCCCAAAATAGGGTCAAACTATTTTTACTCATGCCGTGTGTCACATTTTGATCAAGGATTACGCCTAGCAAGTATCGTCTACCAGTTCCAGAACAAAATATTACACCCAGAACAGACCAAGTTTTCAAACATTCAAAGCAACACTCTGAGAAAGTGCTACAGCTACGGATCCTGAGGATCTGACATTATTAACTGATTTGACAGATGTTTGTACTACTAGTTACTGATGCAATGAAGCACTAAACAAACCTAAGGTAAAACTATTTTTGTTGATGTCACGTCTCACACTTTGATCATGGAGTTCATAGTTCCTCTATTCTAAACACACCGAGCAATAGAAAAGGAACAAGTAATTACAAAGCGAAGAAATGAAACACTAACCAGCGGGTGAATAGGTCGGGTGCCATCTTCACTGCGCTCTAGCCATACATGCTCGAATGGTACGTTATAGTTGTTCACTCTGATTGAGTACACATCTTGCGGCCGCGGGATGCTGGGATCGTGGAAAAGCACCTTTGCTTTCGTCCACGTCGCCACGGCCGCCTTGTCCTTGGTCGTCATCCTTGCCGACCCGGAACCCAAAATGTCATCAGAGCCATCATTGCCACCGCCCTGGCCGCTAGACCTCTTCTTCTTACCGTGCACCACCTGGAACCCGTCCCCCGCCTCCTCCGGCGCGGCCTTACGTCCGGCCTCCTCCTCCCTCCCCCTCAGGCCTTTGAACTCGTCCATGGAGGAGCCGCGGCACTCGAGCAGGTCTTCGTTGAGGTCCACGGACCGGTGGTGCGCGTCGTCGTCAAGGTCGTCCCGCGGGAACTGCTGCTACCTCGGGGACGCAGAAGCGGAAGTCGCGGGGGAGAGTCCGGGGAGCCGCGCGGCGGCGGGCTTGCTCTGCTTCCGCGGCGGCCGAGCCCTAGGCCTCGGCCGCTATCATGGGCTGGGGTGTTTGGGGCTAGGGTTTTGGAGGCGCCCCGCGGCGAGGCTTCGTCGCCGCTCCGCGGTGGAGAATTGAGGTGGGGAACCGGGGAAATGATGGGAATGACGGTTTCAACTCCGAGGTACGCGGCTCGACACCCCACTGCTCTGCTTTTATCATGGGTCCATTGGATATTTTTGAAAGGTTATCTTTTTAATAGAGAATTTTCTTAAGAAAAAAAATTAATATTAAAAAATAAAAAATTAGTCAACTGTACAATAGCAAAAAAACCGTTTTATTATTACTCGACGAGGCGTCTGCCTCTGCCGCCTCTCTCAGGTGGTACGTGTGACGCTGCTCGCTGGGTAGCCTTGCCTAGTTACTAGTTGCTTTGTTCATCAGTTGTTCATGCGTCGAACCAAAATATCTTCCCGTTTGGTGTGCAATCCTGCGATGTATCTCCAAAGTGTAATACCTGATTAAAACATGTAAAAATTCAACCCAAATGTCGGGGGGGAGAGAGAGAGGGATCATTAGTTGGTTAAGGGAAATCACACATGAAAATATCTGTAGAATGTGCTAGTACTATCTGCACTGCCAAGCACCAGATTAACCATTACAGCAACTCAACTGTGTGTGACGTCTTGTGCTCGTCAGTATCTTTAGATCGATGTGACTGCAGTTCATCTGATGCACATGGACATTGCGACAGTGAGTTCAGCGCAGCATCATGATCTTGTTGCAGCTGCTGTTGTATCGCCATCCGGGACGACTCCTCCATGTCATGATCTTGTTGGCAATTAGCAACCGAGTTTGCTGGCCTTCTTGTCCTCATTGACATGGTAAGATCGTACCATCGAGGTTCGGTTGCATAACCCGGTCGCCATTGTCTGAACTTTGAAGAAGATCACATGGAAGATTGTTTATGTACAGGACAGGAGCTAGATGCCTGATGCGTTTACGTGCAAGTGTCCAATCTAGTGGCTTCTGAATTGAGCTCTATGTTTAAGTGGGATTCAAGTCAGCTTGTAGCGATGTATAGTGCACAAGAGAAACAAGATTCTGAACTTTTATCTCAATGGCAGGTATATACATAGTGCAATTCACAGCATTTGTCAGGATATACTAGGGATGACGAGTCCAAGGAATGGAGAAAATTGATCTGAAATGAATCGAATCTGTGCAGCCAGAAAATCAAATCAATAACCTCTTGACAGAGCTGCAGCGAAAAGTCTTCATTTTCTTCGGAAAAAAGAGAGACAATTCGTCAGCATCTTGTAACGCACAATGTAACACTCATGGCTGTTCTAACTTCAAACAATGTTGAGGAAGTTGAACTAAGCAAGAACATCAAGAGGGAAAAAATGCATTGATTGCCTTCATCACTGTTCTAATTTCTACCATGGAACTGAAGATTGGAAGGAGCAGCCTGATGATCTCCTCTCATGTATCCTTGAAACCAAAGATTCCATGAATGGAGCTCCTCTCCCCTATATCTCGCCCTGCAAGTCGGAAACCAAAGTAATGGCCGCGCCGTGACAGCAAGGGCGTTGCTGCGCTGACACGGCGACGAAAACCCGCTTCTTCCTCTCCCTCTCCTCTGCCTGGCGAACTTCTGCCGCGGAAGTAGGGATGTTCAGCAGTGGCTAACCTCCACTTGGCGGCGCGGCTCACGTGGGGTGGCGGGACGGTTGGCCGGGAAAGACGACGGCGCACGGATTCGGAAGGAACTCACGTCACGAGGGGAGGCAGTGTGACGGCATCGGAGAACGAAGTGATGGACTTTTTCACATAAGATCTTTAGAATATTCTTTATTATCCGTTTACTCCCTCCCAGATTTGGATCACGAATAAAATCTGCGAGTCATCTTTATCTTTACTATTATAAAAGAAGGAGTTGGTGGTTGACCTGTCGTCACTCCTCTTCTCTCAGCCCTTCGACCTGATTACGAGATAAAATCCGAGCTGTCTATCTCGTAGCCCCCTCCCTCCCACCCCGCGCGCCGCCTCCTCCCCTCCCTCTATCTCTCTCGTAGCCGCACTGCCTCCCCCCCCCCCCGTGCGCCGCTCCTCCTCCCCCCACCCCGATCTGCCTCCCCCTTGCTCTCCCCCCGCCTCCCCCTCGCTCTTCCCCCGCCGCCTCCTCCCCACCCCCCGCCGCCGCCGCCTCCCCTCCTCCCTCCCAAGCGCCGCCCTCGCTCTCCCCCCGCCACCCCGATCCGCCTCCCCCTCGCTCTTCCCCCGCCTCCCCCTCGCTCTCCCCTTGCCGCCCCATCGCTCTCCCCCCGCCTTCCTCCCCCCACCCCGCATCGCCGGCGCCTCCTCCTCCTCCCCACCCCTCGGCTCCGTCACCGCCTCCCTCCCACCACCCCGCCGCCACCGCCTCCCCACCCCACGCCCGCGCGCCTCCTCCTCCTCCCCACCCTCGGCTCCGCCGCCGCCTCCCTACCCCCGCCGCCGCCTCCTCCCCCAACCCGCAGCCTCCTCCTCTCTTCTCAAGAACCCACAGTGCCCTCCATCTTCGTGCAACCACCGTGCCCCTCGCACAAACCGCCGCACCACATCCAAGCGCTTGCTAAATCTCCTCTCGCTCCCTCCCCCCATACCGCCGCAACCGCCTCCCCACCACACCCCGCGCCGCCTCGGCCCCTCTCCCTGCCCATCCCACCCCGCGCCGCCGAGGAGGTGGCGATGAGGCCGAGTACGCGGTCTCTGATGACCAGAGTGCCACAAGTGTGTCCCTCTCGTGCACCTCTCTCCTCTTGCGCCTCCTCGTGGGCTCCTTCTCCCGCTCGTCGCCCTATTCAGTCGCCACCACCGCTGCTCCACATCTTGATCCTTGTCTCCCTCTCGTGCATCTCTCTCTCCCCTTGCCCCCTCCTCGCGGGCTCCTTCTCCCGCCCTTGCTGCCGCCCCACGCCAAGCCCAGCGACAACGGTGGAGGCGAGACGGATGGGGAGGGGGAGGGGGAGGTGGAGGGCATTGGGGAGGCGGATGGGGAGGGGGAGGTGGAGGGCGCTGGGGAGGCGAAGGCGAGGCGGATAGGGAGGTGGAGGTGTAGGGCGTTGGGGAGGCGGCCACGGAGAAGGTGGAGCAGTTACGACAGCACCAAGCAGCTGTTTAACTTCATACAGGTATATGGCTTGGATTGCATATCTGTTCAAATTCTGATCCATGTGCGCATATTAGACTGGTTTGGTCCACTAATCACATAACAAATATATTGTTTTGTGATGCATTTGATTTGATTAATCTTAGAATGCATTTAAAGTCAAACTTTGGTTCAACCTGAATTTGTAGATTAATCCTAGTTGTTGTGATTTAGTCTATGTTTAATAAACTGGTAGGTTATGACAGTTGTTAGATCTGTGCTACTTCTTATGACAAAAAACATTTGCCCACCATCACTTCTCTGTTAAATTTGTACGTTAATATTCAAGTTCATGCTGTAAAGATGGCATCTTTTTTTTTAGCACCGCTTCTATCCGTGAACTCACCTTCTTCTTTGAATTGAAATCAAGGCACCACCTAAATGTCCATGGTAAGAGTGCAACTTTGCCATCCATAATAAAGCCGCTTGATTTCTTCCTAACATGCTTCGCTCCAACAGAGAAGGATTGGGAAGACATAAAGTTTAGCGTTGAAAATGGTGTTGATTTCTATGCTGTTTCCTTTGTGAAGGATGCCAAAGTTATTCATGAAGTAAAGGACTTCCTTAAAAGTAATGTTCTCTTTGTCATGTATGAAAATCTTGGATATCTATATTGGGAACTTAATTAATGTGTTCTTTGCTCCTTTTCGTATCCAGGTGCTAATGCAGATATACATGTCATTCCAAAAATTAAGAGTGCAGATTCAGTACCAAATCTCCAGTCTATTATTGCCGTATCAGATGGGGTAAGACATATCGTCTATGTCAATTCCTTCATATTAAAAAGGCATTGTCAAGTGGCAACTCCTTTCAATATTTAAATGCCCTTGAGTAGTTGTCATGAGAATTGGACCAAGCAATGTGTGTTGAAGAGCTTTTGTGGAAGTTGGAACACATAATTTTTATTGTTTTAATTCTCTCTGTTTCTATTTCTGGCTGCATGTATCTTGTATGTGTCCGCATGCAGGTCTTATTCTATGTCTGATAAATGAAAAAAAACTATCTGCCACCTTGATGAACTTCTTTATTAGTGCTACACACTGAACTTCTTGAAATGCTTATAGGCAATGGTGACGTGTGGAGATCTTGGTGCTGAACTTCCTATTAAGGAAGTTCCTTTGCTACGGGTGAGATTAAAATTTATGTATAATTTTAGGAGGACAAGAAAACATTCTTACCATTTTGTTCATTTCCTCCTTTTATTTATTCATATGCCTGTAAAACAAGCAAGCACTAATAGCATTTAAGTTGCAATTATTTTACTTTTTTTAGGAGAAGATTGTCATAATATGCCAAAGCATGCAAAAACCAGTTATTGTTGCCACAAATATGTTGGAAAGCATGATAGACCATCTAACTCCAACAAGGCAGAAGTTTCTGATATATAGTAATTGTAGTTTGGGAAGGTGCTGATGCCATCATGCTATCTGGTGAAAGTGCTCACAAAAAGTAAGGTTTCAACCTGTCATGTATTTATGCCTGATATTGATGGTATGTACTCAAGTTGTCAGTGTGCTTTTCTTGTGGGCAAATGGATCATTACTCATCAGAAGGATCACGATAAATAATACTATATTATATCACTCACAATAATATTCATGTTTGTAAAGGATTGCTTGATTAAAGGACTGCCGATAAAAAAATGGGTTGGTATTGGCCTTCGTTGTCGGAGATGGTGGCGAAGCCATTGGAGCCGAGGAAGACGGTTGTGTCGCCTAAGATTCCACGGTGCCAGAGTTGTCAGAAGTCAACGCAAGTAACTGGTAGAAGAAGGTAGAGGGAAGTGAGAAGAGTCCGGCAAGGGGTTTGGTTTTAATCACTATTCGCCATAGGGTCTTTACGATGATAATAATTTAATATATTGTATTCCAAAGATAACTGTTAAATTTAACAGGTGTCTTTAGAGGGGACTAAACTTCAATTTTGAAAACCATTTTTAGTATGACCTGTCTGTTTAATGCATGTCCATTGGAACGAAGCTTAATTAAGTAGATGATTCGTGATACTACGATCTAAAATATATAAACCAAATAATATGAGTTTAGAACCTGTTGTCTTATTTATTTAATATCCGTTGCAACGCACGGGCACTCTACTAGTAACTCTATTATAGCTGAAGGAATTGGAGCCTCCACAGCGACGCCGTACATTTTCGCGCTGCCTCTCGTGTCGGCGCGTGTCTCGCCCCTGGATTCCCCACAATGCCCCCCGCGGCTCGATCGAAAGACGCCCTGACGGTTTAGCCGCGTTCCCTTTAGCGCACAGAATCTATGGGCATGCATGATGTTGTGTTGCTTGCTTATGCACATTACCAACCTAAGCAGGTAACATAAGCTTTCTTCTTTGGCCTCGCTCGTTTCGGTTTTTTTTTGTTTCTATTTTTTTTTACTATTTAGTATTTTATCTTTTTCTGAATTGGATGGATGTTGTGTCTTGGAGGCATCGTTTCACAAAGAACGTTTACATTATTCGCTATTATCCGTTTACGCCCTCCCAGAGTTGGATCGCGGATTTTATTCGCGATCGTGGGCCGTTCGATCAATGTTGTACGGTTCCGATTGAGGAGGAATTTATGAGTTCGTGGTAGCATTTTTTCGTAGGGGCCCCTTTGATTTATCTCACTCTAGTGGCAGGCGATGACCGTAGGGAAGCCGGGCGCCGCCGTTCGGCGGCGGCCGCGTCGGGGGCGACGCCGTGAGGGGAGGAGGGGCTGTTCGAGCCATCCTCCGCCCCGACGAGTGGCTCGCACGAGACCTTTCCTCTTGAAGCCCCCTGAGATGAGGGCGTGAGGCCTCTCTTCCTCTTTCCTTTTGCTTTGCTTCTCGGTTAGATCTCGTTACATCGATCCATTCTTAACCAACATTTGGGATGGTCGGTGTATGTTTCGACGAAGCCATGCTTAAAGACATGGTTTTGATTTTGCCGCTGCTGATTGATGAGTAGCATAAGCACAAGGTAGTGAAAATTCAGAACAAACACCATAGCATTTTGGTGTAGTAGCAGCTGAGCCAAGAGATGAAGAGATACGAGAGTAATTTTATTCTATTGATTCTGTCATATGAAATGCATGCATTTCTGATAACTCTGCAATAATTGTTGATTCTTTAATATGAAATGCATGCATATCTGGTATCTCTGCAATAATTCTATTGATTCTGTAATCATCCTCAGAGGTTCTCTATCAGTAGTGATTAGTGATTACACAATGTGCCTGCACAAATTCTGGAACTCGTGAATGCACAGGAACATCTCACATCTGCAAGTGGACACTCAAGATTCAAGATCTATTTGATCAGAGCTGATTAGTCTAGTTGTCAAAGTGCATTCCTTGTGTCCCCGCCGCAACTCCCTCTGATGATATATAAGAAGGTTTGGCAGCTGTTGCAGCTCTGTGCTCCCCACAACGGATTGTTAACAGATGGCGGTAAAGAAAAGAGATTGAATCTCTTGTTAGAAACTTCTGAAGATATGTACACTCACCAAGCACACAGAAATACAGAATAAACGCCTTTCCGATGACAAAAAAGAGGCAGGGTTGCCGTGCCTTTGGTCACCAGAAAGGCAGATTTCTCTGACCAGCAAACAAGCAGACATCATGATCATTCCATTGGGATCCATAAACTTTGAACTGGAGAACAGAACCCTGTCTTCTGGTTTCATCTTTAAATAGAAGCATGGGACCGGGTCTCTGCCCTGTACCTCTAAAAAATATCTACTGTGATGTAAGTCAATCAGCCTGATTTACTAGTACTGATTGCTTCCATCTTGAACCTTTTCTTTCTTAGCAATAGGATGGTTTTGTGTAAACATTTTAACATAGTTAAAAAGGTCACCGAGATTACATATGATGTGTGAGCATTCTGTGATGCAAAGTTGTTTCTGCAGTATGTAATGCTTGATTCAGACATATAAGAATTCGACTCAAATGCCTCGTTGGTTAAAAGAAAAACACACATGAAAATTTCTGTAAAATGTAGCACTATTTTCACTGCCAAAATGCATGTTACACCACCACAATGTATGACATCTCTTTTTCAACTCACATCTTGTCAGAATTATTTCTTAACAACAGCATTTAGCAAAGTGTTCGCGGTACCCTGGTATTTTGTAAGTTTGCACTGCTTACAGACTTACAGTAAAAAGTATGGCACAACGTTTCAGTGCAAAGCATACACGAAGCTAGAGCGTACAGCTAGTTTCTGCCGTCTTTTGTCAAGCTCCTCACAGCCCGCTCTTGTCAACCGTCCGAACTGGAACGGCGGGTATGGATTCCCACCACTCCCACCAGCTCCTTGGAGATGTGTTAGAAGATCGGACTTTGTCTTGTGAAGTTTAACAAATTAAGATTAGGGAAAAGATTGTTAAAACTAATCTTGACTTATGCTAATTGTGTTGAGCATAGTCGAAGTGACTGTGGGTGAAGCAGTCATAGCGTACTGTAGCAGCTTGAAATCACTGTAGCACTCATAAATACTGTAGCAGTATGAAATCACTGTAACACCCATAAAGTACTGTAGCAAGTTGAAAAGAATTGTAGCAATCTTAAGGTACTGTAACAGGGAGTAGTCGTAGGAGCCTGGACATGGTCTCAGTATGACCGGGTTTTTCGAGTAGTGCGCGATGTGCACGAGACATGGAGTCATGGTGTGAGATGTGTGCAAGTCGTGGAATCGTGGACGGTAGAACCGGATCATAGAGTATATATTTATATTCTTTGTAATCAGTCTGTTAAGGTAAGAGAAGTAAATAACAGAGAAAAGAAAAAACGGCGTGAACTATGTTAGCGTCGGTAAATTTTTGTATTCTTTGTTGTTCGTTATTATCCCCCGTGAAAGTGTGTGTTTACGTATAAACCGTGTCCGTGTGTGTGATCCTGGTACTGTGTTTCGACATTTTATTGCTCGGCCTCGTACGAGTACTGCTGCTGGCCGCTCCTGGGCTTTCCGGCCTAGAAAAACTCCTGCTCGATCGTGTTACACAAAAATATGTATATCAATTCTCACGAATTGAAATATGAAGCTTGGAGATTGATTAAGCTTGCTGTATGAAGTATCTGTGCATCGATCGTGCCCATGCATCCTGCGCGCATACGTACCCTACTTGAGGGATCAAGCTGGTTGGCGCTGCTGCTGACGTCGAAGACGGTGAAAGCAGAATCGCCGCTGTCGTCGTACAGCCAGTAAGCCACACCGGCCGGCATCGTGATGACATCGCCCTGGCGGAAGTGGTGAAGCTGCTGGTGCTCGTCCCTGAGCTTCCGGGTGGGCTGGCCTTCGCCCATCGTCTGCTGCTCGAACGGCGACCGCACTGACTGGAACGTCTGCGGGTAGCCAGGCAGCGCCATCCCGAAGAATCACCTGCCTGCACTCGCCACAGAACATCGAGCATTGTTGACAAGTTCCATAAAAACAGCTAGCCACGCATGATGCATTTGCTCGTAGTATAGAAAGTATCGACTACAACAAAGACGATGTAGACGAGCTTAGGTCAATTGGCGTAAGCCGGCAAAACCAGGCCCGTGCTCTCGACGACGAGGCGCCTCACGTTAAGGTCGGCGCGGAGGAACTCGTTCCTTGTCTCGGCATTGTAGTACTCCGTGAAGCAGGCCTCAGACCTCACCTGGTGGTAGTCTTGGCCACTTGTTTCGTTTACAATTTTACTTTTTTAGAGATTCTACTGTTAGTAGTGTGGATGATAGTATAACTAAATTCTAACTAATCTGAACTATTAGATCACAAAAATTAAATGGTTTATATTTATTTGAAGATACCGTAAAAGAGATCCCAAAAAAACCTTGGCACGTTATTGTGCATGCATTGTAGGTCTAAACAAAGGGATTACCCAATGTCATTTTCCCTGACCTTTATAAACGCTAGGGGGGGGGGGATATTTGGCTGTTTATTTAATTTGCGTTTAGGGCATATATAAAAGCCCTATAAATTAAGTTTAACATGTTGCAATGTGATGATCAGGGGCACATGAGCACACAAGGTCGATGAAGATGGTTAGTAGTGCCCAGTGACGAAGGTAGGATAAAAATGGAGATACTTGTAGACCAAAGTTTCTCCAGTTACTCATGTCGACACCGTAGATCGACACACGTATGATCAACCCTGTTACGGTCTGCACTGGCACTGTTGGCCTCACACACAAACTCATGATCCGTACATGTTGACAGTGGTGGGTGCATGACAAAAATTTATTTGGGATAAACCTAAATATGGCTAATTTGTCACAAATAAGTTGATTTATGCATTATGCATGCAAAATTCATAATCACCATAATTTTAGACTAAAATCAATTCTGAAATTAGATAGACAAAGGAAACAAATTCATTCTCTCAATTTGACTCACTGTTTCTTAATTAGATATTCCTCTTATTCATCCATTTATCCTTAAATAATCAAATTTAGTATACAGAGATATCATTTCGCAATGAAAATTGACATATTCCTCTAATAGGCGTTTTCCGTTACTAGCATGTCGTATACTCCACCTGCAACCACCAGCAACATTCTTCCAAGCAACTGAATTATTTCCACTCGTGAAGGCAGGAAAAGGTATCTCACCGACCGAGGGAGACCATCCAAGCTTCCCCTGCTCCCGTGCAAACGCGTTTCCACGAAGTAATTCCTCCTCCCTTGCTGCACTCCGCCCCAGTACATTATTATGTATGAGCACAGACACTACTAGCTTGATTCCTGCATCCTCCGTCCGACCAATCAACTCTCGATCATCGATCCTGCCACATCAACTGAATTGCTCCATCAAGTCGTTTCTGAGTTCTGAAAGCCATGGCCGCCGCCGCGCGCACGTACGTGGACTTCGTGCCGCCGCACAACCTCGTCGAGGAGGCCGACACGCAGACCCTCGTCGTCGACCTCTCTGCAGCAGGCATGCATGTGCTTCTCTACTTCTCTGTAGCTAGCTAGCTATCCACCCTTAAACTCTCCTTAGTAGTATCTACTACTAAACCACGCGTGCTGGCGTGCTGCCTTTGTGTGTGATGCATGTAGGGTTCAAGAAGGAGCAGCTCAGGGCGGAGATTGACGACTACGGGAGGCTGAGAATTAGCGGCGAGCGGCCGCTCGAGGGCAGCCAGTGGAGCCGCTTCCGCAAGGTCTTCCATGTCCCCGAGGGCTGCAACGCCGGCGACATCCGCGCGAGGTTCGAGAAGGACGGCTTCCTCCATATCATAATGCCTAGGTTGTCGCCGGCCGGGGAGCCAAAGGCGGAAGAGGCGAAGACGGGTGATGATGCCGGCCAAGATCAGAAAGCAGCTGGTCACGGTACCGCACAGCAAACCGCTGCCGCAGAAGCTGAACAAGAGAAGAAGCGCCAGGAGGAGGACGCCGCCAGGAAGCGTCCTGATCAACAAGAAGAGCACACGAGCGAAGGCGACGGCGGCAGAGGAGAGGCGGTGGCTGCGCCTACCACTCGACCGGCGTACGGCGTGGTTAGGGACCGGAGGAAGATGGTGTGGACACTACTTGCCGCGGTGCTGGCCTTGGTAGGCGTTGGGTTGTATGCTAAGTACAGGTTGATGGATCCATCGGCCGAGCCGGCGCCGGCAGATGATCATATCGTCGGCCTCTCTGACTATTGATCGCCGTGCAATAACAGTGATGATGACGCGTGAGCCGGCTGAACAATGTGTAACTGTGATCTTACCGTAGTCTACACATTCGGTGCTTGTACATATGGTGCTATCCATTGTCAAAGAAACGTTCAGATTCTTCTGTAAGTACGTGTGGAAATGTGATTCTTCTGGGCACGCAAGTGCCTGAAACAAACTGGAATGGTAACATAGTAAGGTGGAGGGAAGAGCATGCTATGTACGAGAAAAGGAAAGGTATCGACCCAGCAGAACGCCCCAAGCTTCTTTGCAAATGCATCTCTGAAGCAATCCCTTCCTCCTCCGGAATGGCACTCCAGTACTCTGCTCTCCACCCCGACCTAGCACATGCAACCCAGCAACACCATACGTCCAACCAAATCACTTCTATGACCCTTGCCGCTCGGCTCATACAAGGAGCAACCCAGACAGCGTCAGCACAAAGTTTCAGCAACAAAATCATCATCATCGTACCAAGATCAGTGGCCTAATCCAAATAAATGGGCAAAAAAAATCAACAAAGATATATTTTCCTCTAAAGAATCCAGATACATTTGTCATCAACATCCCATAGGCAGGAAATGTGCCTACATTGGATTGTATATACGAACAATTTCTTCCGCAACGATGATTTAGCTCTGATATCTAACAACTAGCTACAGGCTCATCGAATTTTGGATAAGAGGAATGTGAAACACGAACCCAGTATACAACAATCAACTAATGAAATGCATATATCCGTAAACGGCAGCAAGAAACTATTTAAACCGGTAAATCTTTTGGTAGGACTGAACCATTGGCACACTCGATAGCAATTGAGTCCGTTGATTTTTCTGATGTACAGTTTTCTCCATTGCAAACCATCAAGACCCGAATTGCAGACACGATCACATTGCAGTACCAGTTCCAATTAAATTGTGAAGTATACAGGATACGAGCTTCTCCCATTGTATTATCTGATGTTGGAAATCAGAGGAGCAACGCACATACTCTTGGTGGTGAACACACATGCACAAGAGAGATAAAGATATAAAGTATTTTTAGTGCTGCACAACCGCAGCTTTTCTTCCTCAACACATTGATCAAAATGCTAAGTACATGATTAAATAGGCCTACTAGCCCATGCCACGTTATGCATGTAGATCAGTTTTGCATGCACCCATAATGGGAGCCATTAGTAACCTATGCATGCAGATCAGTTTTGTATACACCCATATGGGAGCCACTAGTAACCCATGCATGCACTACTAAACATATGCATTAACTCCTAATTTTATGCAACACACGACTGATGGCCTGGCCATCCTGGCTACTCGTCATCGGCAAATATTTTCTATAGCTCGCACCTGTTATCTTGGATCGATCCGCAGGTTCGAGTGGCTCACCGCTACTCCGGACTCTCCGGTTCTTCTGCACCAAGCATAACTCTGTGCAATACTACACTGGTACAATTTTAGGTACACCACATGTTGCACCATACACACATGCAAATATACTAAAGCAAAAGATTGAGTCTAGATTATTTGCCAACATCTGATAGCTCCAAGCAGATTTGCACCTCCAAGCTTAGCTCCAGTTAAATGCTGTTCATCAAAGTAAAACATAGTTTAAGATACTTATAAATCTTGTCTGGTATCATGAGATCAGCACCAGTACTTGCACAAGAAATGAGGTAAACAGAACTACGCGTGATCCTTCAGGCTTTGTGATTTTATCTAGGAGGCTATAGCTTCATATTTGCAAACAATGGAAGTAATGTAGATAAATAGTTCTGATCCCACACGATGTTAGTGGAAGTGAATTCACAATTCAGGTAAACTGAAAAGAAAACTAGCAAACAGGACAACATACAGTTTCACGCAAATCAACTTCTCGCAAGTAGGCTCGCTGAAGATTTGCACCTTGCGAGTATGCACCGGCCAACTTAGCCCCCTGCAATATCAGACTAGATAAGCATAGGGATCTGAATGACGCGGTGAGAACCACCAAGTGAATCCATTGTCCGTTAAGGCACCAGACAAGAGGGATTGATGTTAATGCTAATGTTGTTTCATTTATGTATATGCTTCAGTAAACAAAACAATTGACCCACATGGCTTACAAGACATATCAAACAGTCATGGTTCTTGACAAAGTAAGATAATGGATATTCAGTGTTATCACAATTTACTGAGGGTTAGCACATTTTCACTTGTGCCAATGTCATACTTACAAAGAAGACCCTGATAAACAGATGTTCTTATATTGTCGGCACTACTATCAGTTAAGATAATTAGAATAAATTTGATCTTTGGTACCCCCCTACTTGTGATAGAAACCTGCAATATCGCTCAAAAACCCAACAAGAACTGATCATGATTTAGAAAAAAAGATCCTATTTGTTGACATTTAATAAGCAAAACGCAATATGCACATGCACATCCCAGGACCATCATGTCTTTGGAACATTTTCTGGTGATTCTCTTCAATAGTTCTCTTCTAGTGGAAGCTTCAAACTCTTTATTTCAAGCTTGGGAGTAAACGAAGATTTAAATCCATTAAAATTGAAGTTCAGCCTTTGTGAGGAATCGGTATGTAGTGTATACAGGGAAATTTCACTACCGGGCTAAAAAAATCGAGATGATGTATTATAGAAAAAAGAAATAACAGCCATAACTACATCACAAAGCCACGTTTGGCATGGTTGTTAGGCAGCAGGCTTGGAAGGCCACATCTTGAATTCTCAAAACCTCACAGCCAGAAAATTTTTAGCCTTCCAATTTTTCCATCCAAAAAAAAAATCAAATTTCAATTCAAAAAATTCGGTTACCGGCAGTAACCAGAAAATTCATGGGGTCCGAAATTTTTTCCAAACAATATTTTAATCCCTGACTATATACAGAGTGTGTAAGATTTGCTAAATCAGAATTTTCCATTATAGTAAATTAACTCAAATAGTTATTCATAAAGAGTGAAACAGATAATAGAAAATGGAAGCAAAGAACAGTTTGAACAACAGCTAGCAGGATCATGCAACACATTAAATATGAGCCAGATAATCAGCAGCCTTTAGCTTGAGGTTTTGTTTTAAATATTATTATTGTCACAAGTTGTTTTACCTTTAGATTGGCCCCTTCAAGTTTAGCTCCATTCAGGTAGGCATCCATAAGGTTAGCACTCTGAAAATCCATTTGAATTGACAATAAGAAACACAGGAAATGAATAATCAGCATGCAAACTTAGGTGGTTTTTGGATTACTAAAAGCAACGTTCTATGAAGCTTCTATGTGAAACTATCTAGGAAAAGAGAAAATGGCCCAGTGAGGAGAAAATAGATAGACATGCGTCCTTTATGCAGTTAATTATTTGGGCAAGGACTGGATTCTGCTGCCGTATTTTGGATAATAAAAAATATTTCAGGGATGGAAAATAGGTATCTAAGTGCCACTTGCAGCAGAACTAACATCTACCAACAACAAAACAAAGAGAAAGATTATGCCTGGATTCTTGGAAAGGAAAGCCTTGAAAATTTTTGACCAATCGAGTTTTATTTTTGTTTGGTTGAATCTTTTTGACCTTCAGATTTCTCTTGGTCTCTTGGCTCTATCCCCTGCTTTCCCTTGATTTCATAGCCCTATATCCTGCTAAGGTGAGAGAGAGGATCAAAATGATATGTGCGGGGTAGCTAGCTAGTATGCAGAGGTGCCTTTGATCCTAGCTGTTCCTCTCTAGAAGATAGGATCGAAAAACTTAAGGCAAAAATGATAACCCTTTTCATCGACTGTATATTTTCCTATCGATGTGTTAAAATTTCCTATAATATGCAGATCGTTTGGTTGGAGCGTGGCAAGTTGTCTGAGAGCTCGTGAGATGCTCCTCCGAGTCCCAAGAGACGACAAAGTGTAAGGAAATCGTATGGAGCCTCCGGATTAAACCCTGCTCCATCGACCACTACTTTGATCGTCCCTCCGAGTGCCCTTCCGACCGCTCTTGTGACTGCTCTGACGACCGCGCAAGCTTCTAAGAGCAAAATCCCCTCGGTGGTAGGCTTCTACTACGACTTCGAGGTTTTTGTTATAAGCCCATCTCTTCTCTTATAAAGAGGAGGCACCTACGAGAATATATTTCTTGGATGAAGGATTTCGTCACCGAGCTCACTTCAGTCAATGACAAGACAGAAGAGAGGGACGAGCCGCTGATCAGAGCCACTACGATCGTAGAATCAATGGTGATTCCAAGTTCATTGGTCATGGTCTCTGAGGTGGTCGTGACCGACCAGACTGAAGCTCCGGTGGTTGCAACTGATCGGGTTGAAGCTCTAGTCACCCTCGAGCACTGGAGGAAACGACTACTCCGGTAATCGAGAGAGTTCTAGCCTCCAAGCAGGTGGTTGGAGAAGTTGCTTCCAACCGTTCCATGGAGGATCCAGCTAAGAATAAGCTTATTCAGTCGGTGGACTCAAAGGTCCTACTAGTCCTACCAGTATAGTACTAGAAAAGTCAGTTGAAAAGGAAGAAATAAAAATCAAGCGCTCTTAGGTATAGGGAAGAAATGAAAATCAAGCGCTCTTAGGTATAGGCTATCATTGAGCATAGGAATTAGCATCCTCTTTTGAAACCATTTTTCCAAATGAAAGGAGCTCCCCAGGAAAACAAGAACTGAAGATGTTAAATAACTCGGAGGCTCTAACTGGGCTGTGACTAATGTGTTCACAAAGTACATATTTCCCATATTGGGAATGTCCCAATATATAGTAGTATAATGGAAGTGCCAACACCAACAATTGACAGTAAGAATAAAAAACAACACAGGCAATAATGTTGTATCACTAGTTCACTACCACGGCAGTAGGAAATCTGATTATTTTAGGTCAACATGTTTTTAGAAGAGCTTGTGGAATGTCAATCTTATTATTTTAGTTCAAGGAAAGCTTATCTGCAGAGCCTAAATTGGATTCACAGACGTTACAGTCTTACAGATCACTGAAACGAACCAAGCGAGGAGGTGCCCTGAGAGTAGAGCTGGAAGTTAGGCTGTGTCGTGCCAGCACGGTCCAGGCCCACCGTGCTTCGGACTGGTTCGTGCCGTGTCGGTTCGGCCCAGTCATCCCACCGTGTTATGCCGTGCCGGCCTGCCTCACCTCCAGCCAGGCCCAAGCACGGCCCAAAGCCCGCCGTGCCGGCGTTCGTGCCGTGCCAGCCCAAGCCCAGCCCAAAGTAACTATGCACGACAAAGGCGGTGCGACAATTGTGGCAACGTCCGTCATCTTACTTTCTCTCGTACCCGTCTCGTTGAAAATTAATTAAAGTTGAATTAATTGTATGAAAACATCGGCACGCAATGGCGTAAATATTTCGGGAAAAATGTAATTGCATTGATATTTTAAAATACAATGTAATTGCAAGTCGCCCTTCGTCCAGACCCACCAGTGTTGTCGTTCGCGGGCTGGCAAGAGATCTCTGGACTCTCCATTGACCCCGGACCGCATTGATAATCTTCGAAGCCTTGTGTACCGTCCATATGACGGTCATCCATGCCGTAGTCGTCCATGCTCGGGGGGGGCCGGGAGGTGGGGCGGGGACGCGGGGGGGAGCCGGGAGGGTGGGGCGTGCCGGCCGTGCCCCCGTGCCGTCCGAGCCCGCCGTGCCGCCTAAGCTCGTCGTCCGCTCGAGCCCATTGTCGCGTCGTCCGCCCAAGCACGCCCGATCGCCATGCCGTGCCGCGCGTCGCGCCGCCACCGTGCCGGATTTTGAGGCCCGCCCACCCGTTCGTCGCCGTCGCCGCAGACGCCCGCCACGTGTCGCCGGCCGTGTGCCGGCGGCCGGCCGGCCGTGCCGGCCGCCCAAATAAGCCCGGCCCAAGTCCCAGCTCTACCTGAGAGTGAACGGCCACAGATCAACGCCAACGACTTCAATCGGTTACGCGCCATGTCACCCTGACCCGACCGGAAGATTGATACGGACGGTATACACCCCGTGTCAGGTTCGGAGACACGTGAAAGTACGAAATCTGCGCGATCCGACCCAGGATTCCAGTACTAGCAACATAAACACAGCTTCATATCGCGTTAGCTACCATATGGACCGAAATAAAAAAGATAAAAATTCATATAAGAGGATTATCTGAAAAAACGAGAGTTTGAACGTATTTCCAGAAAAAGTAAAGGTTTTTTTGTATAAAACCAAGAACCACGGTGTATTTTTGCGAAAATCGTGAGGCGCCATCGAGAAAAAGGAGGGCCTCTATGAAAATACGAAGAACCTGCACACAATTTCAGAGAAGTGGAGGGGGTTTTGGGGAAGAAATAACGTGTCAGGGGCCTCTTCTGTAAAAAAACTAAGGACCCGCGTGTAATTTCAAAGAAATCATGGGACGTTATCCAGTAAAAGAAGAGTGGAGGGTTTGTTTTGTAAAAATCAAATATTTTTTTGAAAGAATTGAGAGTCTATACATAATTACAAAAACACGAAAACTTTTTCGCAAAACTGCGGTGGCAGTGGCAGCCGGGGAATCCCCGGCTTTGTGTTTAGTGATGATGATTCCGACTTGTACACGTCCCTCGACACGTCGTGCTTGCACGATGCTCGGCATGGAAGGCGAGACGATCACGACGCGTGCCGCTACGTCGTCCTGCGAGAGCTTCCGGTCGCCGAGGCCGCTCGAACCAGCGTCCTCTCCCGCCGCTGGCGCTCCGTCTGGTCCCACCTCTCGAACCTCAGCTTTGACTCCACACGGGACGAGCCTGGCCCCGTCTCGTCCACATCGCCGAGCACCGCCGCCGACATGCGCTGCTCCTCTCTCCCCCACCTCCTCTGTTTGCTATAATCACACGCGTGTGCGGTGTACAGTACATGTGACATATTGTACATGAACTGTTTCACTATCTCCTCTGTATATTGATGTACCGTACATGGTATTGTCCTGTGCTATGCCATGTAAAGAGATGTACAGTACTCCTTATAATACATGGAAGTAATATTTGTTGTGTACATCATATAATACATGAGTATAGTTTTTGTGTACTGTTTGTTAAGTATGAAGTAGAAGTACATGGTTCAAAATTGGGAATGAGGCATGAGTTGAATTTTTTTTAATTTGATCTCATTGTATCACCTTAATTTTAAAAGTAGTCTTATGTAATATAGGTCTTGCTCGTTTCAGCTTTTTTTCAGCTTTAACTTTTTTTTCACTATTCAGTAATTTATCTTTTTCTGAATTTTTTTAGATTTTTTGAACTTTTTTGTATTTTTCTTTTTTTTCCCGTGTTCCTTTGCATTGTCTGTGATGGGCTAACATATTTTTTTTCTATTTTTACATTTTTTTAAATTTAATTATACCCAAAAAACTAAATCAGCTACAGTAAAAAAACCAGCTACAGTAAAATTTTAGCTAAAAACCAGAAGTCATCGCTAAAACGATCACCCCCATAGAATTATAAATTTAATCTTTTTATAAAACATGAAAAAACACGATATCAATACTGGCTATCTCACCGCGGCAGAAACGGCCACTATGGCACCGCCCCCATCACGGCACTGTTTGGCCGGGTACAACAGGTGACGAGCCACACGAAGTGCCTCACGACCTGATCAGGGGAGGTGCCGCGCTAGGGTCCGCGGCACCATGGCCCCCATCTCCCATTCGAGTGTCTGATGGTACATACAGTTGTACTAGTTAATGTTTTCATGATTGTCCTGCAGAATGTGTACTACTGCCTAATGGCTAGTGGTCGCCTTTTCTTCTCTCCCCCCTGTATTATCTTTCTCTGACGAGACGAGCCTGTTCGTTGGTGGTGGAGCCCGCGAGAGAGGAAAGAGATTAATTGTTAATCTCTCTGACTGCCGTGGCACCTCCGGGAGGACTATCATCTGTCATGTCCAGCCAAACAGTGCCATAAGAGAGTTAGATTTATAATCTTATGTCATATAAGACCACTCGATAAAAAAAAGAGTAAAATTTATAATTTTATACTATATAAAACTAACTTTTAAATTAAGATGACACAATGAAAATTAGATGGTGTGAGATGATGGGACAAAAAAAAAGGCTGAAAAGGCATTCTTTTGTGAATGTTTTGGTTTTCTTGTTAGCACGAATTTCGAGAATCAAATGGATGGCTCCCATCAGCAATGTTTATCTATGTTGTTTTACAGTTTTTTTAACTGAATTTCTGGACTCCATTGAGCTTTCCTATTTTCAATTTCTGAACTCATTCTGTTATTCAGGTAAAAGTAAAACAAAATAATAAAAAAATGCTTGGACTTTCAAACTGACGATGCTAACTCTGGCTTTAACCGACCCGTAACTGATGTGTTTAGTTACTGTTTACAAAGTACATACTCTGCCCCAATAGATATTATCATGGAAGTACCAACACGAACAACGGACAGTAAGCATAAATAAAACACATACAGAATTTTGCATCTGTATCACTACCATGGCAGTACGAGATCTGATTATTTCAGGTGAATATCTTTACACAAGGCCAAGTCTCGCATTGCTACTCAGTGTTCCATATATTGACATGGCGGTGGGCTTATCTTTGTCTTCTCTCCTGCAGGAAATGAGGCACACAGAAATCAATATTTATGAGATCCGCAGGTTTATGTTGGCATCAAGCCATCAAAATATCACTTGTCAGCTGCGCTATAAGGTTATAACTGATATTCAATCCAATGTTGCATAAAGGAGGCAATTTGAACTGTTCTGTTCCAAGTATAAGATTAACGATGAGGCTTCAATATTGTATCATTTTAACACAATTTTCCTCCCCATTTCTTCACCAAGGAGACAATTTGCAATGTTCTGTCCCATGCCTAATTCCTATCACGCCCTCAAGTACTCAAATCATATTCCATGGTTCACTCGAGGCCATGGAAATAGGAAACTCACCATAAGCGCCACGAATCTCCACTTCCCGCCATTCTTGAACAAGTGCACAGCAACAGCACATCACATGTGAAAGTAAATCGTCACAGCATCCTCCCTGTCAGCAGCATAAGAAAATCAGAACTTTAGGTACTACAAAAGGCTCTCTGCAAGTTCACTAGTATATGGAACATCTCTCCCTCATATAAGATTATGTAGGGAATCTTTGGTCAAACCTCTGCACTAGCATTGGACTAACTGATAACCTGTTTAAGTTACTTTCGTTAATAATCCTTAACCAAATGTTTTCCCTTAGATATTCTCGTCTTGGTAATTGTTAGATTTAATCTTGACTTAAGAGTCCTAGCGTAATTGAGTTCGTTTTCATCTGTAATTCGAATTGAAGTAGTGTCCAATTCGAAGTCCTAGTCGTTTGCTATTAGGAGTTATAGGCATATAAATTGAGAGGCTTGTAACCAGTTTAGGCATTGCAAGATTGCAAGAAATAAAGATAAGAAATTCAGGGCAATATTTGTAACAGTAATCAATCAGTTTGAGTGTGTATAGCATGGACAATCCCTGAGGTAGTTCAGCTCCATACTATAGTGTATAAATGAAGAATGAGCATTATTACTTCAGGGAGAAAAGAAGAAATCAATTGGTAACAACACATATAAAAGGCAATGAATATTTACCGCAATGTTTAGCTTTCGACGAAGCTTTCTCCTTACACAGCAAGTGTAACAGCAGCACGACAATATCAGGGAGTACGCCATAATATCATTGCAGGCTTCTGCCGAAGCTGACAATATCAAAGAATTACAGTGTAAATCAGGCATTTAGTTTTACAGAGGTAAATAGATTCACAAAAGGTGTATGCTATTTGAAGTATACATGATGTGTAAGACCTTGACTGCAAAGAAAATTTTGGATTCTAAGACGCACACTACATCGGAAGGTTTGGCCAAACGCTAGCTGATAAAAAGTGCTGCACATCCTTGGAATTTGCTAGTCATGTGCAGAATGGCAGTAACATGGTAAATCAAGAAGAGGCAAATAATGCATTGTTGATACAAAGGAATTACTAGAGGGAAAGACATTATTAACTCTGCATGGTTGACATGGTGACTATTTTCAGAGAATATTCTTACACATGGGCCTGTTCTTGGCAATTGAAGCAATCCTTGAGAATGTTCCACAGGGGAAAAAGAAGGTCCTCAGACCTGCATTATGACAAGGAAATAAACAGCAAGCAAAACACTAAAGAAACAATTCCATATCATTGATAAGCATTGAAGCATACCCCCACCCCTATTGTTTTCATTAAATTCGGGCCATACCGCAAAAGACAGGTATTAAGAGTGGCAATGTCCTACAGCCATTTACGTTAATCTTCCAGTTTAAGATGCATTCCATTGCCTGGCTTTTAATAGTGCAATCAGAACATCAGATTGTACTAACTGGACATAGATTGCTGAACTACACCCTCAGGAATAAACTGTGTGGTATAGAAAAGGATAATGAGAGACAAGCTAGATACAAGATTGAACAACTGTGCTAAAAATAGCATGTACAAAGCTACAGAAAAATTATTAAACCATCCAGTGAAAATAAAAGTATACGATTAAATTTCGATTGTACAAAAGTAGGTAATATAAATAGACATACACAAAGATGGCTCTGAACAGCAACCAAGTAAATCTGCATGCCACTCATCCCTTTGTGATCCCCTACTTGAGACCAGATCATGGCCGTATGAAACTGGTGAACTTCTGCATAGCATGTACACCATCAGTGCTATCAAAGGTCATGGTATGCACAATCATTTTGTGGAGCATAACCCAATTTCCATTCCAAGTCCAAAACACAGCATGGGTTGATACTGGAGTCCAATTTTCTTTTGTTGGATCACATAATTTAGTATAGCATATATCAGATTTTAATTTATAAATCAAGGAACCAAATAGATTGCATGAAACCCACATCATACAGAAACAGGAACCAAAAGAATATAGCTAAATTTACTAACCCTGGTGCATTGCAGGCATCTTTTTGCTTCTTTGGACAGTCATCATCATAAGGTTTTGCACTGTCTTCATTGAATTTTGTGTAATTTGAATCAGTTTTTTCAGAAACCTTAGCATTTGTACTTTTCTCTGGAATAGAACTTGCCACAGTTTTAGTTACTCCAAGCAGGTGTTGAATAACCTCACATTGGCCCATATCCATGTTGCTTTGCGATCTTTGAAGCTCCACCTGGAGCTTCTCACTTTCCTTTCGAAGAGCTTCATTAAATGGCAAGTTTGGATAAGAACATGACAGAGTCTTCTTGAGCACTATTGTAGGATTTGTACTAGGGTCAGGGTTTAACAGAGCATCTTGGACCTCCTTGTCTTCCTCATCAAAAGAATATTCACATTGATCCCTTTCAATGTACTCAATTCGCTCCTGAGATAAAGAAAAAATGATGAAAAATAAGCCATAAAGCCAAAAAGGTTATGGAGAGGAGCAACATAGGATGATAACAGTGGATTAATCCAAAGTGACATGTTTAGTGATTGAGCTCATTGTGTTGGAGCCTTGGAGCTAAAACAGCTAGCTTCCTAGTAGCTAGTATCTATAAGTTCGCAGGTGTACATAAACAATATTCTAAAAAAAGGTGTATATAAAGTATAAACTATGAAAACGATGGAGCACCAAAAAGTTGCTATCCAAATGAGAGAGAGAAAATTCCTACAATAGAATCCTTTGCGTTACACCATCATCCTAGACAACCAACAGAAAACAAGAAACCCATCAGACAATGCAGGAAAACCACCAAGTCGATCATCTTCCATGAAATATCAACAGCAGAGATTCCATATACTTCAGAGCAAAGAATGATACACGTCACCTTTTCTCTTGACCAGCATATCCCAGCAGAATGGAAACGTATAACAAATCAACATTTCTTAAAAGCCTACATGATTATATCCAATCTAGGTGTCTGACACTATAAACTACAGAATTAAAATCAATATAGAAAGAAGTTGGTTTCAGCGTAGCGATGAGATGGAGCTGATTACCGACCCGGATGCGGGCATTGTCGACAAGTGTGATGAGCGGGACGAGGCGGAGGTAGTTGTCGATCTCGTTCTGCGCCTTGCGGAACTGGTAGACGATGTTCCAGCCCATGGCGAGGAGGTAGAGGTAGGAGCGGTCCTGGCACGAGTTGACGAGCACGTAGGCGCGGCGGAGCGCGTCCTCGAGCTGCTCCAGCGGCTCGCGAGTCTCCGGGTACTTCTTGAGCTCCGACACCCGGAGCTGCTCCAGCAGACCGCCGATGAGCTTGAGATGCTGGGCGAACCGGCGGCAGTTGCGCTTGTGCATCCGCGCCGTGGCCGCCGCCTTGACGATCATAGAGATGAGCCGCGCGGCGTCCAGCCCCGTCAGCTGCGCGATGTTGGCTATCTCCCCCAGGTTCTCCCACGACGCCATTGCTCTCTCGATTTCTTGGCTAGACGGTGGAAACAACCAAATGCACCTGGACTAATTGGCGTGCAGAGCAAAGATCAGAGAGACCCAGCCAATTCTACCCATCATGATGCCTCGCACCCCGAGCCATACGATTCGGCTCCTGCGCCTTACAAGAATCTTGCTTTCGGCTCGGGATTCCAAGAAAACACACTGCAGCGGAGCAGATCTGCGAGATTACAGCGGTAGCAGCAGCATTCCTTGTCACCCCCTTCTTTGCCTTACTATTTCCGTTCCGTGTTTTCCCTTTTCTTGCCTGCGAGAAAGCAAACCAAGATGAGATTTTTGCGTGTGCCGAACAATTTCCGCTGGAAACGGCAAAATGCTACTAAAAATTCTGGAAAGCTCGTTTCCTCTTTACCTCCTGTGGTCTCCTCCGCCTAAGCAAGAATGGCGGAATTCGAGATATATGGAATTGCGGGGTGCGCGCTTGAGCCTCTCTCTACTTCCTTCAATCTCTCTCAAGCTGTGCGACCGAGAAGAGAACTGGAGTAATAGTGCAGGCAATGCCTGCAGGTGGAGGCGAGAGGCGTGGAGAGGATTAGGCGAGAGGGGGAGGGAGGGACGCGCAGGCGCAGCGCAGCTCTCTCGGCTGATGATGCAGTATTACAAGGCTCCTTTTGGACTCACTGAGACACTGACTCACCGCTCTCCGTTTTTCCCCATGCCATTTTCAGTCTCTCTCTCTCGTGTTTACTGGGCTTATTACTCGTGCAGTTTTGGGTCAGTTGTGTTGTGCCGGTGCTTGAGTTCAGCGTTGGGCGACGCTCTCAGGCAGGTAGGGGCAGTAGTAGTGCTCTCCTACCACTACTTCAGTCCTCACTAGCGACAAAGGAATAGTTTGCTTGAACGTCTCCTCGATGTGTGACTGAACGAATGGGAGCTCCGGCCACAGGTTGTTCGGTTGTGTGTAATGTGGGTAGCTTTCGCGCTAGAATTAAACAAGGCCCGGGTTAAGGCTGCCATCGCCAGGGCCAGGGGCCAAAGCGCCCGTGAGCTGGCGGTTGGAATAATTGTTTGGTGCTAGCAGCCTGAGTAGCACTTTATTTTGTTTAATTTACGGAAGTAGCCGCTTGCGCCTGGCTGGCAATTTTGTCCGTGAATGCGCATGCGCTTGTGCAGTGGACGTGTACGTGCGCTAGCACCAGCAGGAGTGCGCGTTTGCATGCGCAGAGGTGGTGGCCGTGCGTCGCCGCTGTCGCCGTGGACCCCCGCCTCCCCGGTGTCTCGCGTCGCGTCGCGTCGCGTGGTGCCAATCCAAGCGCGTCCCGGACGGTACAAGTGGTTCGGTCACTTGGGTGCGTTACCAATTTCAACTTTCATGTCGGTTTTATGTACCTGAACCGGTAAAGGGCTAGAGAGGCGCGCACCTTGGACGCACAAGGCTCGACTGAGACAGGCGTTTGCGATCATGTGCGCTCGACTGTTTCCGGAAAACAACGCAAACTACTCGATACTTGCTTCGCGTAAATGTCACGAGACAGCACGTGTTGGCTATCAATCGACCCCCACTCCGACGCTGGATCGTTGGCCGCGGTAATTTGCACGGCAGGCAAACACTGAACCAACGGCGACACCAACCGACGCCCGTCACACTCAACCTCGGTCGGAAAGAAGAGCTGATCGGTACACCCAGCCCAACCGCATCAAACGCCGGAACGGCCCAGGCCCACGACCCAAACGCAAACGGCAAACCCCACCTGGCAATTACGGAAATGTTTTCTAGTACGACTGATGGTTTTTATATAAACCAACGCACAGCACAAATCTTCCGCAAGCTCCCTCTTAAAACGCCGTCTCGCCGAATAGGCCACGCCTCCGTCCCTCCCTCCTCTCGGCCTAGGTCAAAACCCTGTCGGACTACCGACTCAGGTTGGATTAAAGAGGTGATCGGAATAGCGATGGCTTTTGATTTTTAGCTGAAAAAACACTGTAGTTGGCTGAAAAAATACTGTAGCTGAGTTAATGGATAGTGTAGTGAATAGTAAAAAAACTAAAACTAGAAACTGAAGCAAAAAAAAACCGAAACGATTAGAACCTAAGTAGGACACGTCCCAATTTCCATCGATCGCACTCCCTCCCTTTCGTGCCGTATTTCGCCGTCCGCGGTACAGGCCCACAGGCTACACACAACCTCGGCACACGCCAATTGGTAGCGCACGATCAACTGAATATGAACGCAGCACGCTGCGACATGACCGTATTTCGGCGCGGGTGGCGTGGGCCGGAGTGAAAACGGTGTGCCTTCGTGGGGTCCTGCGGATGTAGCTGGTCGGCATTGCGTCTTGTACGGCTGCGGCACATTATGGACTTATTCATATTAACTTTTGCTGATTACTTCTGATTTTAGTTTATAAATAGTAATAACTTGTAGAGAGTTATACAGAGAGAGAATCTCGAATGCGATTTTGGTCGATATAAATGAAGTCACTATGGTATGTACTATAATTAACTAATAGACAGTTAGACACTGCTTTAAAAAGACACTCCATTTGAAAACTAAGTATAGTAGAAAAATTATTTACTGAAGAAAAATAATTTTTAGAAACCAATATGAATTAGGCCTACTAGGCTTGAGAAGGAGGCTCTGTATTCTGGACTCTTTTTGTTGTCAGTGTTGACTGAAAGACAGCCACAGTGCCTGAAAATATTGGTACAATCTTTTTGTACAACTAGAGTTTTTGTTATGTACATAATTAGAAATCTACTACTGTTACGACTAGAGAGCCTTCTTATGGTTGCTGCTACCGCTGCTCCCTCTGCCTATCATCTGAATAGCTGAATTTATCTTAAGGTATGTACAATATATGGTAGCCCTAAGTGGTGATTCAAGACATTGCATTGATGTAATCCTCTACCTAGACTAGACATAAGCCATTCAAGACACAATTCATGCTCGCATCCACCAAATATATGACAGCTTCAAATGGATCCATAAATAATTTACATTTCAGTCCCTAGTCATTTTTATATCTTATATTATCTTAATTTATACTTTTGTCCAAAAATTTACTTTAGGAACCTTAGAAGCATACAATAAATTACATAAACCACCACCTAAGGTCATGGCCCACCATCAGTCTCTCACCCCTCAAAAATGAATGCCCCACCCTCTCCTAATTCTCTCCCATTGCATCGCTGCCCATACTATAGCTCTGCGTTGCCGCCCCATGCCACTGTTGCTTGCCCCTACATCGTCACCGACGGCGACCTCCTTTGCACTCGTCTATGCTCTCCCCCTCTGGCTATCTCCGTGCGTAGATCCGTCCCCAACATCGTCATCTTTCTCAACACCATGCAATCACAGTCACAGTCACGATTTCATCCTCTTTGCGATGCTCTCCGATCTAATGTGGACAGGATCTAGTTGTTGATATTCATATTCTGTCGGGTCTAGTCGCTCGTCTTAGATTGGACACCGTCTTCCTCAACACCAGTTTCCCTCACCATGCCACAACGTCGTCGTCAGCACCTACCCCGATGACACTGCCCTCGTCATCATCTTCCTCGATGGTTGTCTTCGCCTACCCGATATAGGTGCCGCTCCCTCCTGAAGCCATCAACTTCTCTCTGTGCAAGCCACCATCCCCCTTCTCTACGGTAGCTCATCTTTGATGTGGATCTGTGGGGCTACTTCCAATGCTGAAGTTTTGTACATCCCCTAAGGGCAGTCCCAATGCAGTGATTAGGGTAGTTTTTTAGTAATTAATAGGTCTGCCATATCAGCAAATTGGTGAGGTGGCATGTTAATTAAAGAAGAAAGAGAAGGAAATCGTTTCTTCGTGAAGAAATCGAGTCGCTCGTCGTCCAATACCGAAGAAACCGCTTCTTTTTAGCGCTGCAACAGTTCGTCGTTTCCATCGCCTCCTTCCCGGATCGCCTGCGCCTCCCGCTCCCTCTCCCGCGCGCCTCCCGCTCCCTCTCCCGCGCGCGTCGCTTCTCTTCGCCCGCCGGACCCTCCCCCTCCTGGCCTCCCGCCGCCTCCCTCCTACCCCTCCGCAGATCCGCCCCTCCCCGCCGCCTCCTCCTCTCCCCGCCGCCTCCCCCCCTGGACTCTCCCGCCGACCCCTCCCCCTCCGCCGCCTCCTCCCCGCCGCCCTCCTCCCCTCCCCGCCCCCTCCCCTCCCGGCCTCTCTCGCCGCCCCTCCTCCCCTCCCACCGCCGCCTCCTCGGTCCTCCCCCCCCGCCGACGCCTCCTCCCCTTCCCCGTCGCCTCCTCCTCCCTCTCCCCGCTCCGACGGTGGTGTCGATGGGCGAAGTCGTCGGCCCGGCGGCGGCCGACGCGGCGCGAGCTTAGCCTCGCAGCCGCGTCGTGGCGCGGCGGCGGCGGCGGCCGTGGTCCCTCCACGGCGCGTCGTCGTCTTTGAAGCCGGCGCGCCGCGCAGATGGCGAAGACGTGGCCGCCTCGCCGTGGAGCGAGAGAGGCGCGTGATCTCGCGTGGCGGCGGTGAGGCCCGTCGGCGAACGACCTGGCGAGAGGTTGCCCGATACTCGCGCCGGGTTGTAGCTCCAAATCGTCGGTGCGCTCGTCACCGCCGGTCTTGTCGTCCAGGGTGATCTCGGTGTGGTCGTCGTCGATGAACTCGCCGCCGCCGGTGGTCTCCAAGTGGACCCCAAAGCCGAAGCTGTGCTCGCCGCTACAGGTGGTGTCCAAGGGGACCTCGAGGCCAAAGTTGTGCTCGCCGCCACAGGAGGTGTTCGAGGCCGACTCGATGTCGTAGGTGTCCTCGACGCCCTAGATGTCCTCGCCGAGCAGGTTGCAGGCGTCGTTGATTCTGGTGAAGACTCCTTCCGAGGTGCCGACGAGCAGGAGGGTTTCCGGCACCACCAGCGCCAGCTCCATCCACTTCTTCGCCTTCTCCTCCACCGGTGGTAAACTGCGTGTCTTACAATGAAAAGGCGAAGAAGTTGGGCTAGATTTACTTCTTCTTTGCCTTTGATATATATGTAGTCTAGCAAAGAAGTCACGCTGCATTTTCTTTCTTTTGTGACACGCTGCATATATATCCGGCACCACCAGCAAACAGTCCCAATTACAATGAAATCTTAACATCAATACAGTGCTGCATTTTCTTTCTTTTGTTCCATAAAGTGATAATAATTTGAATTGGTACTAGATTTACTGATTATAGGCTTTGATATATATGCATTACATGGGTTATGTATGAATTCTACAGCCACAATTTGGCCACACACCATATTATCACAGCTAATCATTCTATAATTACTGCTACATGCAAATGATCATTACTTTTATTCTCTATAGAAATTACTATAGAAACTATAGTATTGGAGTGGTTAAGTCTAAATAGATAGTTATTGCTCTTTTTCTCCTCTAGAAACCACACATAGAAACTATACATTGGGACTGCCCTATGAGCTCAAGCTTTGGAAAATGGACTGCAAAAATTCGCCGAGCCTTTGCAAATCACGTTTTGGATTTTGTACCACTCGTACTCACCGTACTTTAGACGAACTGCAAAAGAAGGAAAACAAGAAATAAAGAAAAGAGATCAATAACCGGATAACATGGCGGTTCCTCTTAAAAAAACCAGTTAGTCTTATGTTATCTTGGAACGTCATACCAGCTGGCAGCGAGTTTTCAACTAGAAAAAGTCATCCTTTCGAGTTTCGACAATCCATGGAATGGAACAGATTCCTCTTAAAAAAAAAACGTTTACGGTAGCAGTCCCAGCAGTACTACACGAGCGACCAGTGCCAGGGCACGTGCGCGCTGCACCGCCACCACCTCTACTCTTGACTGTCAGCTCGCCAGCCCAACAACCGCCCGCCAGCCCAACAACCGCACTCAAAGCAAAGCACAGCAGCCGCCATCCCTATTCCCCTATTTTGGCCTAGTCCAACTCCCAACCTCCCCGTTCCAAAAGTTGGTACGATCTCGCTGCTCCCTTGGACTCTCCGAGCTCCTCTTCTTCGTCTTCGTCTTCCCCTACGCCCATGGAGCGGCTCATCTCCACGTCTGCCTCCCCCTCCCAGCCCCGGATCCACCTGCCCCGCGGATCCCCCTTCCTCCCCTCGCGGCGCGTCGCCGCCGCGGGTGGCGGTGGCGTCGCGCCGTGGACCCGGTTATGCGCGCAGGCGCCGCGCCGCCGTGCGATCGCCGTGACCTCGCCGCTGTGCCATGATGGTCTTTCGGCCGCGGCGCCGCCTGTGGATGCGCCGAGGGAAGCGGCGGCAGTTGGCCCTCCGTGGAAGCTGCTTGGAAGTCTGCTCCCCAAGGTGAGAATTCCAGTTTTTTTTGGTTTTTCCATATAAGATTGCAATGTTTGGTTCAGAAATGTAAGATTGCTAAGATAGGGTCATGGATGGCGTTTGCCGCAATTAATGATGCCTCATAAATAACTCATGCTCGGCAAGCTTCTATGTTAGATCGAGTAGCATGCTGTGCCTGCCTGCCTGGCCTGGTTTCGACGCAAGCTTCTTTCTTTCTAAATACGATAAGAAATTATCAAAGATACCGTACATGGACGAGGAATGAAAGTAGTGTGCTTGGTAACAAGATGAAGTTTTCTCTTTCTGTCGTTCTGTCTCTGTAATTGCTAAGAGGTCTCGGCTAGTGCTTTGCACGGAGAAAGGCAAAGACAATGCACAGGAAAAAAAATTAATTATGGTGAATCAGAGGGAATGCAGTGTGGACTTTGCTCTCGATTCATGCTTCAAATGTGTATTATGTTATAGGCGCCATACTAGAAGGAAAGGAAGGAATTAACTAGAAAGACATTTGAAGTGCAACGTTCCAATGGATTGGACATCAAATTAGCTTATAGCTATAAGAGTGTTGCAGCACTTCAATCAAACCTAGTGTTGCAAAGACGAAGCTTCTAATTCAACACATCACCTTATCATGATTAGGCCCACTGAAGCTTATGAAGCTCTTAAAATAATGAAGAATAGAACTACAGTGAATGAAAGTGTTTGAGAAAATGTTTCTGAATTCTTGTAGTTTTCAAAGAACTCATATATTATCACTATTTCATTTGGAAACTAAGAGATCATACTATAACTGGCAGCTTTGAGTTAGCCTGAAATAGAATTTGAGATGTTTTGGACAAACTTTATTTTGTGGCTTTCTTTACAAATCAAGCTCAGAGATGTTGCAAAAACTCCAGATGTGCGTGGTTGTAGGTAGGGTCTTGCCATGTAATCCAGTGACTTCCAAGTTTGATGGAAATCCTTTCAGTCTTTAGTTGAGATGGTAAATCTTGCTGTAGAATATTGATGTCAATGCAGCCGGGTTAGCTGCTGACCTTGCGTTCTGTTTTTTATGAATTGCTGCCCTTTGTTTGTTTTTTAATACCATGTTGAGGTTTCCTCGGAAATGGGCACAATACTTTCTCATAAACATGTGGGAACTAGGGATTGCTACACGCTCCATAGATAAAGTCATAATTGAATGCCTTCAGCTATTTCATTGGTTTGTCACATTCTCTTGCAAACAACATGGTTATATTTTCTTATTAGGGTGATTTGAATGTTCAGATGTGTGAAGCTGTCTTGATAACTGATAATGAGTCACATTGAACATTCCCTACTAATGTCCTCTTTGTGATTTATTGGCTGAATAGAAGGTCCATTTGAATTGGTTATGTTGTAGCTGACAATAATTCTGGCACTAACATGTTCTTTGGTACTTAGAATCTCTTGCTAATGCTAGGAACATGTAAAAAAATGCAGTAGCTGATTCTACCCTAAAACCTTAAGGTACAGAAGCACACATGCTCTTAATTATTACTTAGGAAAATGAAGAGTTAGTCTATAATGATAGTATGTGTTATGAATATTGTATGTATTATTGAAGAGCCCCAATAGGCAATATATATATGAGGTACAAGAGGGTGTTACAGATAAAGAAGAGAATACAAACTCTATATCTTTAACATCCTCCCTCAAATGTAAGGCGTATGTAATAGCATTGCATTTGAAAGAGTCGACATTAAAATAAGAAAAATCTAAAATCCAAATCTGATGAACGTCGTTATAGCATGTGGCTCTTGAAAATTGTGTCAAAAATAGAAGATCTCCATCCGAAGTTGTGCGGTAGCCCATAAAGCAGATCGAAGCTTGAGACGGCGGTGACGTAGTACACAAGAAACGCAATATAAGCGTAGTGCAGAAAAAACGCAGCGGCCTCAAAAATTTAGGGCGGCGACTCAAAGAGAAGCGGCAGCATCATAACGACTTCTATGACCTGCACACGACTCAAAGAGAAGAGTGACATATGCTGTCATGTGAAAGATCACACAAATCCTAAAGGATGGACTGTGGCTAGCAAAGCAATCGACTAACTGACACAAAAATTTGTGGACTCGCATGGCTTAGACGAACTGAAGATAGAGACTATGGATTTGAATGGACGCAACGGAAGACTCAAAGAAAACTAGCACACATGCAGACGCAGATAGCAGCTGCCAGCACTAAAAACTAGCAGGACATGCGAGCAAGCCTGGAAAAGCAATAATCTAGCAGTGGTGAGCAAGCAACCGAGGAGGACACGGACGCACAACCGCATGCATGCACGTGACGAAGGAGCAAACAAGCCAATCGAGTACTGGTATACATGTAGATCAATCAAGTCGATTGAGCACATGCATACATGCAGATCAAAAGTTAATAGCCAAGCACTTCTTGAAACGCATCTGCCAATCCGTTGAAGGCCGCCGCTGTTATTGCGAGGTGGCCATCCCCAGGAGTGGAGATCGCTTCTCCTGGGGGCAGCAGCGGAAGAGGATGGAGGCTAGAGTTTGAATCTAGGCTCTGATATTATGTTATGAATATTGTATGTATTATTGAAGAGCCCCAATGGGCAATATATATAGAGAGTACAAGAGAGTGTTACAGATAAGGAAGACATATCAAGAAGAGAATACAAACTCTATATTCTAATACAACTCTATATCCTTAACAGTATGAAATGTGCATTTATGAAGGGGGCCAAAGCTAGTAGCAATTTTGAATTCTGATGCTAGATGGGCTTACATTTACAGGTGTGGCTTGAGATTTTAGTATTATTGTTCTGTAGGATATTGTGAACCTGAATCTGACTACATAATTGTTCATCTGAAACATTACATTTTGCTTGATTTCTGGTTTACTTTGTTGTGTTCGTGCACAAGGATTTGAGCATCTACCAGCTTATGCCGTTATTTATTAAAATTTCTGCTGCTTTTTTTGGCAGTTCTGTTCTGATGTAATCAATATTTTCTGTACCACAGGCTTCTACTGCTGCTTTTTTCCTATTGATGGCACTTATTACCAGCACCCTGCACTCTAGCATTCCTCATCCTGCCTATGCATCGGTGCAAACAGTAACCAAAACTGGTGGGCTCCTCACAACAGAGTTGCTAAGCAGTGGTTGGGCTGGTTTCTTTGCTGGATGCTTACATACTTTATCTGGGCCCGACCATCTTGTTGCCTTGGCACCACTGTCGATCGGAAGATCAAGACTTGAAAGTGGCCTGGTTGGTGCCCTTTGGGGTTGTGGTCATGATGCAGGACAAGTTATTTTTGGCCTGCTCTTCTTGTTACTCAAGGATCGTTTGCACATTGAGGTTCTCCGTACATGGGGAACAAGAGTTGTAGGCCTGACCCTTCTTATCATAGGTGGTATGGGCATCCGGGAAGCTTCAGAGGTCCACCAGGCATCACTAGCTTTGGAGGGTGTGGACTGCAACATGGGCGACGGTGAGCCCTTGCAGACCCCTGCTGCTCCCAGGAAGAAGAAAGTTGGTTTTGCAACATTTGCCACCGGAGTTGTTCATGGTCTCCAACCAGATGCTCTGCTGATGGTCTTGCCCGCATTAGCTCTTCCTTCACGCTTAGCTGGTGCTGCGTTTCTCGGTATGTTTTTGGTCGGGACTGTATTTTCGATGGGGAGTTACACTGCTTTTGTAGGTTCTTGTAGTGAGGCTCTAAAAGAACGGGTTCCTAGGATAACTGAGAAACTGACATGGGCTGCTTCGCTTGTAGCTATATGCATGGGGATAGCTCTTCTTGTTGGGCAGTTCTTTGGGTTCAGCCTATACTGATGCCACCCCTACTTGTTACCTGGCAATATTATTTTCCTAATATTTGTGTCAATTTAGCACAAATTGGTAATAGATGGCCATTATTTTCAGACTGCAAAATGTATACTGAACCTGGGACGTACTCACTTCACAATGCTTTTCTTCTATTTAGCATTCGCTGGTCAGTCTGGTCGTATGATCACTTGCACCTCATGAAAGGGATCCCAGATGCAAGGATACAAGGCATGCCTTGAAGCAATTTTGGGTGATACGATTCTGAAAATTTGCTGCCCATTGAAACTGAGGCCAATCGTTTTCATAACCGTTGGCATCAGACCTGTCTCCCGGAAGGTCGCTGGTCCAGCATGATTTAACCAGGAGCTGCAATAATGGACTCAGAATGCTGTTTACGTATGACATGGGTGTCACCAAAAAGCTAAAAAACCTTCCTGCGTACAGGAAAGACGGTGCAAATTCAAGATAAAGTTGCAGCATAAGGCTCCGTTTTAAACAACGGCCTCTAGCTTTCACTAGAAGATAAAAAGCCGTTTTATACGTGTTAGCTTCTTAATGCTAATGTTTCTTTTCCTTTCATTTACATTATTTGTAGAGATATAACGGTGTTTTTCCTTACTTTTTTAATTAAATATTTTAGAAAAAGTTAATAACCGCTACATTCCTATTCCGGTCAAAACCATAGCATTTTAAGGCTCTATTCAAAAGTATTATGGCTTTGGCTGGGTTCAGCTTAGGCTTATTGACTTTTGTCCTTTACTACATTAATTTACTTTGAAATAGTGTCTTTTCAATGCGGGTCTACAAATCGGTTATAGTAAATACTGTACCGACTTCAGCTATATCAGTTAAAATTACATGCGACTGTCTCTCTCTTCATAATCTTAACCATAATTCAAAAACCAAAAATCATATGTTACAACCTAAAAGAATCCACCATTTGTTTGTAGCGTTTGGTTAAAATAATATTATAGCAGATACTAGCTTGTTCTGATATATTTAATTAAAAAATAAATAACAAATAATAAATACTGTTATATCTTTATAGATAATAATAAAAAGATAAAAGAGAGAGAACGAGAAAAAATCATGTTAAAAAACCAACAAGGTTTAAATATCTTTTAACTTTTTGAAGTCAAGAAGCTATTTGCAACGGGTCATAAGACATATAGCCTAAATTTGCATAGTGAGTAGGTTGAATGCAAAAACAAACCAAGGTGGACCTGAACCCAGGACGACGCGGATGAGAACTTCGTGTTACGAGAAGTTGACACGTTCCTGTAAACGTAAGTGACGATCGAAGATCCTCATTATACGCATTTGCAGCGATGGTTAGTTTAGTGCCCACATAGCACAGCGAGACCGTTGGCGCTGTCTCCAGCGCATTAGTTTACTAGCAGCGAAAGTACGGTGTCATATCATATTAGCTATTATATGAAATAAAAAAAGAGTCGATAATTCGTAGAGAGTTTTTATGAAAAAATCAAGAGCTCACATGTATTTACGGGAAAACGGAGGGTTTTTTTAAAAAATAAAGGACATGTGCGTAATTATAAAAAAAATCACGGGGCTTTATCTCATATAATGGAGGGTCTCTCTGAAAAACTGAGGACCAAAGCGTAATTTTGGGAAGTGAAGGGTCTTATTGCGAAATGGTAGGGACTTTTTGGGTAAGAAATAAGGACATATATATAAATTCAAAAAATCAAAGGTTTTTTTTGCAAAAAGGCTGACGTGGCATGTCTCTGGAGGGGTAAATCCCTTGGGGTATAATATAGGAACTATAGGTGCGCTTGAAACGCTCGAGGCCTGGAGCCCCTGGCTTTTGGCCTGAGGTTCTGCCTTTTGAATAATAGAATTGAAAATAGAATTAGTCAAAAGTGGAAGGCATTTAATTCAATTGGAGCTTTTGACTTTTAGTTGAGCTAACTAGATTATGCCTCCGTTCATCCATAAGCACAAGCACAATCACACCTGAATTAGGGTAGAACACTCACCGATAGAGATGTCCAACTTTATAGTTGCCAAGGTAAGAGGCACCCGACATCTCCACGATTGCAGCCAAAGCGACGTGGGCTACCGCTGGGCTACGTTGCCCAGAACTACATAATTGAAAACAGTTACATGTCGATACAAGTACATACGTTGGCTTTAGCAAAATGCTAAGGACAAATCTAGTGAATCAATGATCAACTAGATATGGAATCTGTTGGGAAATATGAGTCTGTGCCTGAAGCCTTGACCCATGGTGGGTATCTCACCACTTAGTATGTAAATAGAGGGTCACAATCATTGTAACATATACACTTGAAAGAGAAAGTAAAAAAGAAAGAAGTTCCTCTATCATCTCTCTGTGCTCAATCTTTTATTTGCATTATTCTATGATTGATTCCTTTCTTTTGCCAAGAATGAATCGATTGAAAAGGACTCGTCAGCGACGGCTTCTCAACATGTTATCAGCACAAATCACTCTGCTAGATCGAAGGTAATTATCGAAGCACTTATAGATTTAATTGCCTATTTAGATCGCTTTAAATTCCGTAAAAATCACTTTCCGCTCTAATCTACCGTGAGCAGACTGAAAGTCGTTGATACAATGCCAATTGGTAGATTACATAAAAAAGAGTAGATGTTGATTGTATTGTAGATTGGTTGAAAGAAAAAAAATAGCCGAGCCACCGCATGCACGCGACCGTGTCGCCTGCACTTGTCGAACCACTTAAAGCCACGCGTCGCTGTTCGACCGCTGCCGGCCTGGGGCCGTGCCGCCATTCGGCCACCACCAGCTTGGAGCCGTGCCGCCATTCAGTTGCCGCCGGTCCAAAGCCACGCCGCCGCACAGGTAGCCGGCTGCACGAGCGTCGGCCCGATTTGCTAGTCGCCTGATGCAGCTCCCACACGAGCGTCGGCCCAATCCGTCGGCTGCCACGATGTCGCTCCCACACGAGCACCGACCTGATCCCTTAGGGTGCTCGCCGGTGCCGTTCCCGCACGGCGTCGCCGTCGCCCCTAGGCTCCTCACTGGCGCTACTCCCGCACAAGTGCCACCTCCACCCCTGGGCTCCTCGCCGGCACCGCTCCTGCACGAGCGTCACCGCCGCCCCCCCAAATTCTTCTATACTCATGAATTGCAAAAGATAGATAAAATTAAGGTACCGCATATTAAGTCGTGTGAAAATATTGTAAATTTATTCACTAAGTCACTTCCAGTATCTAATTTAGAAACATGTGTGCATAGAATTGGAATGATAAGACTTAGAGAAGTGCAGAATTCAGCAGAAGATTCTTTTCGAGCTCACTATTAAAACTTGATTACGAACATCGAGTACCCAAAAATAAATCCTGTAAATTAAATGAAATTGAGTAGATTGTACTCTTTTCCTTGACGAGCTTTTTGTAAGTTTCTTGGCCAAGTTTTTTAATGAGGCATTTCATGCAATACAATATAACATGTATCATATACTCTTTCTCTAAATTTTTCCCACAGAGTTTTATGGAGTTTTGATAAGGTATGAATATATCGGATAAATGATCAAAGGAGAGTGTTGGAAAAATTAAGCCTGAGTCTAAGGCCTTAGTACATGGTGGACACTTCACCACTTAGTCTATAAATAGGGAGTCCCAATCATAACATGTAAAATTGAAAGAGAAAGCAATAAAGAAAAGAGTTCCTATCTCATATCTTTATGTTCAATCTATTATTTGTATTATTCTATGATTGATCTATTTCTTTTGCCTAAAAGTAACCGATGGAATTGAACTTATCAGTGATGGTTACTCGAGAGAGCCTACCAGATAAGTGGAACAATGGCCAATGATCTGTGCCAGAACCAGTGTAGTGAACAACGGCCTAATCGGCCGATTAGGCGTCCGCATATTCGGTGTCGGCAACCAAACCGTCACGAACGCATGATGCGGAGGCCTGTTAACGCCATCGGACGTTTAATTGCCCGAAGATGCCGCTGCCGGCCGCCGGTCGCCGAAGCCTCGTTTGAGCTCCGTTGAACGCCGTAGCCGAGCTCGGCGCGCCCAGCCAGTTTGTGATCTAGAACGGGATGCTCGTCCACTGCTTGTTCCGTGAGCCAACGGAGGGAGAGTTTTTGTTGGAATCGGCTAAGGGACGGTGGAGATAAGAATAGGAGACTGAGGAGAGATCAAGAGATGCATGAAAGGGGATGGGGAAAGCTCACCTCGTCAATGGTTCACCCTTCACTGCTTCATTATTACCTAAAATTTCTTTTGGGCAACAATGAAGATTGAGATATTGAGATATAATGAATTGTTGGGTTTTCTGCTAACAATCCCAATATATTTCAGTGTGTTTGTCTTAGTCAAATATAACAATATATTTGGGTTTCAAAAAAATATCAATGCATTCCCTTGCAAAAACATATATCAACATGTTAATTGAAACGTACAATTCCGATTAATAGTCTGTTTTCAGATTAATCAGTTCGCGATGCCTTTCCGTCCGCCAACCGTACTCCGTTTTTCACAACGCTGGCCAAAACCATACAAAAGCAGTGGACACCTCCATCACTGTTTCAGATCCCAACAGGAAACATATTACGCAAGAGGGTCATTAGGATCCATGGTCCGACCGAAACAAACCAGCAAAAATACTACATAAGAGTATGATTACAGAACGAAACAAAAATGTGGATTCTACTGTCACCGCAGCAATCAGCAGAAGGAAGCAGTATTATTAATAATGTCATTTTTTTAATAAGTTTGTTCAGCTTCAACAGTTTCCGAATAATAACATCCATGAAGTCTGGAATAACTCAGTTTACACAATACGAACCAACAAACTGACAGCATTCAAACAGAAACCTGACATATAATAACACATCTCCGAAAGAGCAACAGCACAACCACAAATTCAGAAGTCATGCACATAACACTACCTACCTTTTTTTTCATTTTTTGTTTTAATTTTTAATTTTTTGTTTTTCAGCTTTTTTTATTCGTTTTTGTGTAATTATATCTTTTTTTTGTGTTTTTATGTTTTTTTGTGTTTTTTTCCAACCAACTGGATCTTCACTCCTCATCCCAGTAGCTGAGGTACGCGTGCCGTAACCAGTGAAAACTCGGCATGCCTTTGTACTGTATCTTGTGTATAACCTCAAAAGGTATCGCTCCGGAGCAAACTTCTCGCTGACTTCTGCCCAAAAATTGATCCACTCCCGTTGCTGTATAGTCCTCCCATGGTGGGTACCTGATAACCTAGACTAACTGAAGTTGTTGACCTAGTAAGGAGAGCTTCACCAGGCATTCCTTGCATACTACTATGGTAGGTTGCCCCCTCAAGACCAACAGATTGAAACTGAGATACCAGTGAATCAGTGTTAGATGTCACAGGGGACAGCGAACCAGAAGAATTTCCAGCAGAATAACTTGGTTTCGGAAGCAACCAACTCTCCCATCTTGCACGCCTACGTATCTTGTCACCCTGTTAAAGCATAGGTAAAAATGGTAAGCCTTTCAGTGAGAAGTATGAAATGTCACCCAAAAAAAAATCAAAACATAAATAAATTCATGATTTTCAGGTTGTTTCCCATTTTTGAGGCATGCAACTGTGATAGAAAGCAAAGGGAGTACGTCATACTCCTGACAAACAAAGCATCGAGTGAATTAGAGTGTGCACTTGTTAAAGCAAACTTTATAGTAAGTAACAATATGCTGCCATTGTAATAGTATCCGCAAGTGCTTTCTGATCAGTAAGGATAGAAGAGTTGTCATTCTTGTTTTCAGACTGCTAATTGCAAGGCTCAGCTTTCCATTTTGGTGGTTTTTCTTTTAAATTTTTGGAAATCGGAAGGTATCAGCAGGCTAAGAATCCCAACTGATGCTAAGACCTATCCAACCCAGCGACTCTATTATGGCACCGTTCATTTCAGTTTAAAGCCAGCTTCTGTTTCTGGTTTCTGTTTTTTTTTCACTATCAGTAATTTCGTCTTTTTTTCTTGTTTTTTTAGATTTTTTTAGGCTTTCTTACCTTTTCTTTTTTTTCTCGTATTCCTTTGCATTGTCTGTGATGGGCTAACATGTTTTTTCTATTTTTATTTTTTTTAAATTTAATTATGCCAAATTAGCTAATTCAGCTACAATAAAAAATAATTTAGCTACAATAAAAAAATCATAAGCCAACGCTACATTACATGAATTAATCAATTACTGAGAGTGCTTTAGGTTTTGCTATGAGCTATTAATACTGAAACAACATAAAGTCACTCGAGCAAGCTGCATAGGGTCAGTCAATCTTTGTTGAGTCAACCATGGACCAAGTTTGCCATGGCCATAATTCTATTAGGAAAACAACATAATCTTCAACAGGTAGATGCAAGGTTCTAAATAGCTAGCTATAGCTGCCTTTTTGGACCCCAAACTTTAAGCCGTGAAACCACGAAAATATAGCTTTTTGGGACCTTGCCGCAAAAATAGTAATTTAAAACCATGCATACATGACATGTAAATAATAGTATATATACATGTAAAAACAAAATAAACTCCAGATCTACAACAAGAAGATTCATTCTATGCCAAATGGAGTAATCACACCATGTTTGACTAGCAATCTATGCTTGAATGGATTGATGAAATAACTGGTGATCTCAAGCTAGCACAATTCCTCCCTTTAGATCTAGCCAAGCTTGGCTTTCTCAGGATCATTATACTGTACGCCAGTTGTCATTTCAACTATAGACAGATGAGAATGATCTGTTCATCATGTCACTGGTATTATTTTTGAAGGCATTCAAACGTTTCTAGTGGACTTATGGTTAATCAATTACAGTGTACTACTTGTAATCAATATACTTGTTAACCAAAGGAACTTTGTAAGTGAAGACACGTGTTTCACTCATGTGTGAAGTTCTGCTTTCAGGAATGAGAGGAAGAAAAAAAAACTAGCTTGCTGAATATGAGACCCTCTAGGGCACTGAAAATGCTATTGATCAATCACTCCAGGATTCCTTTGCGTGGATGTCCATCCAAACATGAGAAACAAATGAAAAGACAGAGGATAAAGAGTGCATCATGACCACATTTAAACATGCATTTCACTGACAGATGTGGATTCAGGTTCTATATGAATACAAAATTGGACTAAGGTTCTATAAATATACAAGCAGGGATTAGAACTGGACATAAGTTGCGCCTATACTCCAATATTCTTAAGTTGCGCCTATACTCCAATGTTCTTAAGTTGTGCCTATATTCCAATATTCTTAAGTTGTCCCTATACTCCAATATTTTTACCTAGTTGGTTGTAATCAAACGTGGGCATACAAGCTAAGATATCATGCTTATAGAGCATAAAGAGTTACCAGGTAGCTTGAAATCAAAAGTGGACACACAAGCTTTTGAAAGTAAAGTTTTGAATCAAAATCATGTTATCTATTTTTGTGAAGATTACCAACCAACCTGATCAAAAGGAAAAAAGATTACCAACCAAGTATAGCATTACATGTAATTTTAGAAATCAAAAGAAATATTTTCCCTGGAATATTACTTCTATGATAGCTAGCTCTTAAGCATGGCAAGCCATTTACGCATAGTATTTTACTATTTTAGAACATCTAGTGAAGAGAAGGCTTGTAACGGTAAGCACCAGATCAAATGGTGAAACAGTTCAAAACCTCAAATACTGTTCAGTAAAAGGTGCAGGACATCTGATTCACAAAATACAGATGTCAGTAGCTGTGTTTGTATTGTGTCAAGTGTCACCCGATTTGGCATATAGTAGGACATGGGTATTAATTGCTTATTTATAATTGCAAAAAAGTCAGTAAATTTTGATTTGAAGTCACTTCAATGGTAAATTACGCATATAAAAGATTACCTGTACTTCCACCACAGTAGATAGCAGAACTGTATCCAAGATAAACTGTACATTATTAGTCATCTTTTTGACCTGCACAAAACAATGTAGGTGAGCAATCCGTCTCTTTTGTAAAAGAGGCAAAATATCTATTTGAATATTCTTGATAGAGTTGCCTTGTTTTATTATGCTTCACATGAGCGCCACATTTACTTATTAGCACACATTTTCATATATTAACAGATACATCATTACAAATTTTCACATGTACCATTGCTTAATGATGCATGCTGTAGAATAAGGGCAAACCAGCATCCATACGTCACAGTCACAGCTACACAACAAAATAAAGAGTAGCAGCAACATAAAATATACAAAGTTCTCCTTTCGAATTTGACCACTAAATTTCTGAAGGAACCTTTTATTAGCTCTCCACTCTAAAATTGTTCAAATCATTTCCAGAATGGTAGGATGTATGGTAAGCCTCTCGTTTAGAAGGTTAAATGCAAAATAGGTGGTACATAGATAGCAACATTAATAAATCCTAGTTCAGTCATCTCTTCCATCGAAGCATAGGTTAATGCTAAGTTAGTAAAATGCAGAACTGATTTGCCTTAATAGAAGTAATGAAAAAAGACATGTAAGAATAAACACTTGCCAATCTTATAGATACAGCAATATCTTTGCTTCTCCCCAGTTATAAATTGTTATGTACATTCAAGATATAGCATACCACGAAAACACCATGGAATTTAAGCAAACAAATGACTAGTTCAAACGATAAGCATAATAGATAATTCAGGAGTTTTTGGGGGTCAACATGGCAGGAAGACAGAGATGGTATTCTGGAAGCACAGAGACAAAAGTGCCAAAAAAATCTCAACTGTGAGGGTGAATAAAAGTTGGAATCTAAAAAAAAAACTGTTCTACTAACAGCTGCACCAGTTTGCTCGCATTGCTCAGCTTTGCAGTTTTTGGAGTAAAACATGTGCATGCTTCACATTCAACAGTCAGGCTGGAAAGAGAAAAATTGAGTGACACCTAAACTTCTAGCATAAACATAGAGAGTCAACCCAAAACTGTTAACTGCCCCTTACAAACTAAAGCTAAGGAGGGCAAACAAATGGGGGAAATAGCATTCTTCTTATCACAACAACTTATTTTGCCATGCCATCTTCCTCTTAAGTTTAAGTAACCACAACTAATTTGGTTTCGTTTAAATTGATGTCCATTAACTATATAGCACCAACACGCTTCCAAGCTTTTGGTACCTACCAGTGTCAGTCTCATATTATTTCTATCCAGAGAAAACAATTTTTAATTGTGCACACTGTCTGGCAATTTGTGGACAGGCCTAGCCCAAAACAAACTTGATTGTGCCATACCCAGAAAGTGTTTTATTTGATTACATATGTACTCTACCATAAACAATAGCATATACAAACAAACTCAACGGTTGGCTCATATAAATCTGTGACGGCTGTTGCTACAACAAAACTGTTAGTTCATATAAATCATTAAACCTGTGACAGCTGCAGCTAAGGTGAATTAAGTACAACATCACCAGATTGGACAAATGCATAACATAATGCACAGTGTATCACCAACACACATCTGAGCCTTTATACCGTGGTAGGGAACTACGTAAAGCAATAGTAATACATATGTACCCATGAATATATATACTATTTCTGGGAAAGCACATATATATACCTGTTATACCTGTTATCTTTTATTTTTGAATACATAGCCACATCACCATGCCAAGATTTTGGGAAAACGTTAATATTGGCGTGTCCATATTGTGTCGTGTCCATCTCCGTGCATCGCAAACCACTAAGGACAACTTCAATTTATCATTTTCTCTATTCTAGTCATGCATCCAAGACATTCTATTTGAGTAATTGTCTGACTTCAACATTAACATACGTAATGAATCATGGGAATCAACTCTGTGGTTTCAAGACTCTTTTGTCATTCTCTTGAAACTTAAGCACTCAGATAGTCAAATTATCAAAGCACAGAAGCAGATGATAAATTTTCTTTCATTCGAATATTGCACAAAAAAACAATTATATCTTTGGGGTGCTTTGCACTGATTATATGCAGAAAACCAAAATAAATACTAACAAACATAGGTCGGGAACTTGGTAGGGTAAAAAACAATTTGGTTTGTGGACAGACCACCACCACATGCTCTACTCTCTTAGTCCAAGAGGGGAAAAGGCATAAAAGAACCAAGCAGGACTAACTTAGGAGAGTCTTTTCTACATAGTACATGCAAGCTACAGTTCATAACAAGACAAATTAAGGTAATTTAAAGAACAGAACACGAGGGCCAATGTTAGGAAATGACTTGTCAAAAGCAGAAGAAAGAACCCACAAAGTCTAGTCTTGTCATTTGGGTAAAACAACCAGAAGGAATTACATATCCCCTTAACATGCAATGGCACTCACCAAAATAACTAATTATCAAGGATAGAATATGAAACTCCATGAATACCTATGAATATGCACAGATTGAGGGCTCTTCATTTCATATTCCTTACCAGCGTCAATGCAACTAATTATGCATGGCCAATTGCATGCCCATTGTCATCATGAATCAATAGTAATTACACAGGATATAAATTCCCAGTTATTTTGGCTAATATTTAAAACTGGCAGCTACGCGATAAGATCATCCTTCCATATTTAAATGAGCATGCCGCTTCTCATAATCCAAGAACTTAACATTCAGGTAACCAGGGAAGAAGATATCTAAAAAGTAATTCGAAAAATAATTTATCAAAGTATCTAATTTAAGATGTGCAGAAACCAAATGTCTTACTGAGAAAAAAGAACTAGTCTCATGCGATAGAGAGTAGACCTAAACAGCACAATGTCAGATGTGTCACCTAAGTTATATCAACCACACCAGTACTATACATTCAATTTCCTATTAATAGCAAAGTGGCTATCTTGCTACTGAATTTAAATGAATCTAAACAGCTAAATGTCATCTCTCTCTCTCTCTCATTCAATGGTGACAAGTAAGCAACTAACTATAGAAAGTAACTAGAAGCTTACTAGACTATTAAACTGCTGAAGAAAACAAACAATTTAGTGTGGATTTTTTTTCTGAAAAATCATCATGTAGAACCCGCAAACTGACCTGGTTGAAACCAGCAATCAGGGATAATGGCACCCAACCCTGATCATCCATATGTTGCCGCAAGAATATGTCCTTGCACAAATTGTCATCACTGCAAAAATTCAACTTGAACCTCGATAAACTGACCTCAGCGGTGCTATAGAAAAAGTGTTTCCCGTAAACATAGATAAACAACTACCTAAAGTAGTAGTCTATCTGTCCCAGTAGGTCCTTTCGAAGAGGTTCAATTTGAGAAATTAACATGGCTGGAGGGCTTGCTGGATGAGGCACAAAAGGCAGGGCTTGAGCACCTTCCGCGGGGGGCGCAGCAAAGTAGTAAACATGAGGTGCCATTTCTGCTATTTAAAATAAAGAAAATTAAGGAAACATAAGTACATAACAATAGCACAACTCCGTGTTCTCACAAACCACATGCATGACATACCAGGGAAGCCCATAGGCGCCCCATAAGGTGCTGTCTGTGGAGTAGCAGGAACAAATGGTGGTGGAGGAGGAGGTGCTGCCGCTACTACAACCAGAGGAGGAGCCCGAATATATGATGGCTGGTGACCACGCTGCAGGTGCCCTGGCCCATGTCCATCCCTGCGGCCACCGCCACGCCGTTGCCCATCAAAACCACCATGGTGATCCTGTCCGCGTCGACCACCACCTCCACCATTAACCCTCCTGTTCCCCCCGCCAAAGCTGCCACCTCGGCTATGGGGATGGGAACCAAAACGGCCGTTCTGATGATGATCACCACCACCGTTGCTCCGGGCATTAGGCGAGTACACTGGGGATGGCTCCGGGGCAGGGGTACGCTTCTCCAGCCCATCCCCTGCAGGCATCACCAGGACACGCCGGGCCGGTGGATTGCGCACCGGTGCGTCGTGATCAGGGTTAGCATCCGGAGCGCCGGAATTGCCCAAAGAGACCGGCGAGATCACCGCCCCCTGAGACCATTCCCACAACAGCAAAACCCAATCTCATCAAATGGTACGAAATCCAGCTCCAGTACTACAAAAATGAATAAAACGCTGAAATGAACTCACAGTGGACGGGGGAGGAGCGGCCTTAGGCGACGCCTTGGGCGGCGTCGGCGGCGTGGGAGAGGCCACTCCGGGCAGCGCCGGCCAGGAGTCGGCGTCCATGCTGGGACTGCCGGGCGCCACCACGATCGGCACCGACCCGTTCCCTGGGCGCTTCCAGGCGGCGGCCGCCTTCTTCGCGGCGGGGGGGCTATCAGTCCGAGCAGGCGTCCCCGCGCCAGCGCTGGCCGCGTGCGGGTCTGCGCCGGAAGCCATCATTCACACCTCTATCCGATCGGGCGGCGGCGCTCCCACGGGTGGCTGAAGAGAGGCGACGGCTGTGCAGACGGCGATGGGATCGATCAGTAGTACGGCATGGGCCGATCGGCGGCGAGGGTTTCGGGGTTCCAAATATTAACGCGCAGCGAGGCGAGGCAAGCGAGCACCGATCGGATCGGGGATGGGAGCAACGGGAGGCGATGGTGCGGCGCGGTGGCGGTGGCGGTGGCGGAGGCGACCGAGCCGATGCCTGCGTCGCTCGCTGCTCTTCCCTTCGGACCCTTCCCTCCCTTTCCCACGGGCGGAATGGACGCGGAGGGGATCCCTCCCTTGCTGGTGGGGCACAAAAGGCAAGAAGGCCGCAGCGACCAGCGGGGAAGTTCACACCCCCACCCCACGCCGTCCGATCCGGATCGACGGCTGGGATTCCTCCCAGCCCGCACCTTTCTTAAGTTGCTCGCGCTGGCGGCCGCCCGCTTGGCTGTGGCACGTGGGGCCCACCTGGCTGCGCGCGTTGGTAGCTGTTGGTGGCCGTATCTGGGCGCGGGAGGGCCGTCCGATGGGGCATCGACGGCTGCAGGGTTGCGGAGGATCCACGTCCGGGGAAAGCTGAATTATTGCGACATTTGGGGTTCCCAAATCCACCAGCGGAGGGGAGGGAGGCGCCTGTGACGCACCGTCAACCGCCGCCCCACCCCTCTTTTCCAAGATCCCCCCGCCACTATTACTGGATTCCAACGCCCTTATCTCTTTCCCCCGACCAATGATGCGTGTCCTTGCCTCGCCCACTGTTTTCTGAAGAATGCTGCAGTATCAGCCTATCAGGGCACTTCCAAACATGTAAATTTGCTTGATATTTATCTCATAACGTATCAACTTTATGATAACATAGAAGTGAGGGTGAAGAGAGTGTTGGATCCTTGAGGGTTTTTTTGGTAATTTTTAAATTTTAAAAAAGAAAATAGAAAAAGGAAAGGATTTCCGTATGGCCCACCTATCAATGGTATGAGAGGGAAGGGATAAGGGATGAGCCTCGGCTCCATCCCAATTCTCTCACGCAGAGGTGATGTGGGCTTTGACCCAAGCTTGGCGATGGATTTGGTGAGGAGATGGCAACGCTGGAGGCATGATCTGCCAGTGCTCTTCGGCCGTAGGCGGTTCACCGCCACCGCATCATTCTCTTCCTCGGTCTTCCTCTCCTCTTTATTTAAGAGGCTGGCTGCTCTTCGTTTGAGATAAGAGAAGAGAGTAAGATTTCCCAATCCCCGATCTTCTGATTCCTCGTTATTTAATCTGTAAACTTGGGGTTCTTGGAGCCCCTGCGGTGCTGTGATCTGATCTTGAGGAGAAGAAGGCTCAGGGTACTGGTTCTTTGTGCTTTCGGGTGTACTTGGCCGGTACATCCTTGGTGGTCTTGTGTGACACCATCCTTTACCTCAGTTTCTCTATTTGGTGTGTTCCGAACGGAGAAGAAAGACATGTATTTCCGTCTTCCTTCGCCTCCTTGCACGACATAGCGATGTGCTTGGTTTTATAGGACAGCGCAGCTTATGTGCCTTGTCTTATTCATTTTTGTCTCGATGATTTCGATTATCACCGGATTTATGAGGATTTCAGCTCCATACTCTTTGCACTTTCCTTCAGATACTCATTTTGTGAGTAGTTGCTATCTGTCGCTAATTGGAAATTGCAAAGAGTTGCATGTGGGTCGGTTGTTAGCTCGATGAGGATAATGGTCTAATACTAAAATTGAATGTCCAAATCTGAGCTCTAAATTATTGCTATTGCAGTCTTTTGATTTCTAAGACCTGCTATCATTTACTTTCGGACTATGTAGATACATTGTTCAGTGATCTAGTTTATGCTCCTTTGATTAGCCATTTCGGCTTGTGGCCGAACTTGTTAAAACTGATTTCTTGCTTTTTGAATTTATCAAGTTAATTAGAGTATTATCTTGAGATCACCTTACTGTTGGCTAAAAGTTTGAATGGTTGTCATTAGGTTGAAATAAGGTTGGCAGATTTATAAAACTGTTATTTAGAGCTCAAGGTTTTGAATCTTATTTGGTTACATTCAATTAGTGAAGAGTATAGACTATAGTAGCGGAATGGCCAAGTTTATATCTTATGTAACTTTACATCTGAGAGCATTAATCAACAATTAAAACTTGAGCTTTATACTAGTTTTAAATATTATTCCCTGATTCATGACAATGCTCCATATGCTCATTGCAACAATATTAATGCCTAATGCTATTTGTTTATGCTTTCGAATAAATGACATGGTAGAATTACATGTTTATATGCAATTTCTGTCATTTATATACTGCTGAAAATGTGCTTTAATTATGCTAAAATTAAATCTATTCATATGCTTATACCGTATTATTTACAACAATCTAGAAAACCAATTCTTAAAGAAATGGTTTCATCATTTGACGTTATTAAGCTGGAAGTATTTGATGGTGCCAACTTTAAGCATTGGCAAGTTAAAATGAAACTTTGGCTAACTGATTTCAAATTATTTTGGGTAATTTCAAATCCTCCGGTGTTCCCATTGAAAATCGCTGAAATGTCACGGTGGGAGGATACGAATAATTTAGCCTTAACCCATTTGTTAGCCATCTTATCCAACCAGTTGTTCGACGTATATGCTAACTTCACCAATGCCAAACAACTCTAGGACGAACTTGATGAGAAGTATTTCAAAGAAGATAACGGGAATGAGTTATTCATAACTGCTAATTACTTGAACTATAAGATGGTTGAGGGGTGGTCAGTGATGGAGCAGCTCCACGAGTTACAACTCCATGTATGTGACTTAAGTCAGTATGACTGCATTCTACCATATAGGTTTCTAGTAAACGTCATCCTGGTTAAGTTACCGCTCACCGACATATGAAGGAGCGCTTGACTCTCAATGAGTTGTTAACAGCTATAAATGTAGAACAACGTGCTAGAGCCAATGATAGTGCAGGAAAAGCTCAAATCCAAGCTCATTAGGTGGAGGTCAAGAATACTGGAGGCTCTGGGAAACTAAAGTTCAAGAATCAACCCCAAATCAAGCTCCAATCAAAGAAAACAAAGAAGAAAAAGGAGCACATCATCTGCTTTATTTGTGATGAGGTTGGTCATAAGGCCAACCACTGTCGCAATCGTAAAGGCAATGGTCCTTTCCTTGGTTAGCATAAAGGTCGTAAGCTAAAGTGAATGTCACACTGGTAGCACCAGTTCAGAAGAGTATGTATCTCAAGCCTTTATGGTAAGTCCATCAATTGATTGGTGGATTGATACAAGTGCATAAAAAGAGTAGAAAACAGACTTCAAACACTTGCAAAACACATTCACATTATATAGTCCCATGTTACAAGGATCCAACACATCAGTTTTAACTATTTGCAAAATACATTCACAAATATAAACATCATATTATAGAGAGCTAGAGCAAGCGAGGTTGAACTATCAACATGTGATGAGACTCAAGCTATTAGACATAACCCCTCTCACTAGTACGGCAATCAGTACAAGCAATCTCGTCTTCCAATCAAACACCAAGACCTGTAAAAGATTAGGATCATATTCTTAGCCCTAACTAGTCATACCTTAAGTATCCTCTTGAAACTTAATGACACACATACTCACTTTAAGTCTAGGACTTAATGACACACATACTCACTTTAAGTCTAGGCCATTGTCTTTATATGCATCAACTCATGATGCATACTTCACTTGAACTCCATGAACATATGATAGGTCTTAACTTGACTTGATGATCAACTCATGATCATCTGCTCTTGAACATGCATCAATTCATGATGCATCCTTCACTTGATGGCCTTCAACTCATGAAGTAATATTCCATCTTGTATTTTTATTTAATGATTTTCAACACATGAAGTCATCCTAAGTCATCTTCACTTATGGAACATATCCTATTCATCTAACTCATGAAAAATGTTAGTTCACAAACCAATTATTATCAATTACCAAAACTTCACCATTAACACATAATGGAGGGACTAGATTATATAATCTTTCCTTTTTGGTAATTCATGATAATCTCAACAAATAATATGATAGAAATTGATTTACGAGTATACAATATGTACACAACAATTGTATACTCTAGAATAAGCTTTTTTTAAGCAATCAACTCAGTTGAATGTGAGTGTTTATCTTTGAGATTAATTGTTAACAAAGCTTATATATCCGGTTGTTATTAATTATTCACTCATTAACACATAATGAATGACTAGATGACAACCCGATAATGAGTATATATGAACTACCACGACTATCTCAGAGCGATAACACCCAGTAGGAGATCTATCCCAACCCAAGTTCACAAGCCAATCTCGGCGAAGTCCACTAGACCAATCTCGACGAGGTCCGCAAGAAAAACCTCTACGAGGCCCATGAGCTAATCTAGAGCTGACCCCGGAGGAGGTCCGGAGCTAACCCCGAACAAGGTCCGAAGCCAACCTCGGAGTCTCAAACATGGTAGGACCCGTGCGGGGCAAAGAACATAGACACTCTTAGGAGTAAGCTAGACCCTAAGGGCAAACTAGGAACTTCACTTACCCCCTCTCCCACTCTATAAATAGGATCCATTGTAATGGGAGAAAGGTCATTTTGTAACCCTAGACACCCATATTAAATATTGTCGGTGTTTTAATGCCAATCTTACATATGATTTTACGACTACGCTGAAAAATCACTTCCTTATCGATAAGGGATATACTCAAAGAATATAATGACGTAATAATTTAAGGATTATTATATCCTCGTCAAATACACTTGTCATTCGTGTTTTTCTCCTTGAGTCCCTTCATATCCTTAGCGGTCTCCGTATCCAACTGAGAGTGTCTCTAAATTTATTATCTAGTCTCGTACCGACGACACATGTTGTGCAAGCTGCTAAACAAATTTCAAGAGGTTTCTTGAACTGAATTCGTTGAAAACTATCCTATAGAAGACGTGTAACGACTCACGAGTGACTCGTGAGCAATACACGGTACCATCCACTTACGACCTAGCTCATGTGGCCCAAGTACGAAATTGTATATATGCATTTAGAATGAGGACCCAACTGAGAACACGTAATGGATGAACCGAGAAGGAGGCGCATTAAAAGGTAGCGCAAACTAGGAAATCTGCAGCTTGGATAATCACGTCTGGTCAGTGATTACTCGGCCTATTAGGAAGAGACGGCCGATGGAAGTCATGGACCTGGAAAATGAGCACGGAAAGGGCCGAGGGCTCGTAAAGCCATGGGCCTGGTAGTCTGACAGGCCCATGAATATATACACGTTGGATCAGCAGACAGCAAAAAGGCCCATGATGTTGTTGATCTCATCTCTGCCCTTCGAGGAGTTGGGTTGGAGTGCTGGTGAAGGAGGGCAAGAGTCTTTTGGTTAGTAACTTTTCTGGAGTGTGGGTATTGGGTTATCTCCAGCCCGCGTTCTTGTAATAAAGTGGCGCTTGCATGAGCTTGCTATGTTAGCTGTTTGAGATATGTCGACTTATAGCATGCAATGCATGCTAACATTTCTTCTTTTTCTTGTCTTAGATCTACTAGTACTATGTTAGCTAGCTGTTGATCCGGCCCAAGGGGGAGCCCAGAAGACACGTCTGAGTTCGCATAATAATTAATATATCTGACAGAAAAAAAAGATGCACATACAGGTATATACAGACTAATCCAAAAAAGAACGAACGAATTAATCTCCAGCTGGAGACGGAAATGCAGACGAACTCGAACCGAGACTACGTACACATGCGATCGATCAATTAATCCAACTCCCTACATCATTCCCTAATGCATATGTAGCCTGAGGAGCTATGTACGTATTAGCTAATTAATAGTCGAACTGGTAGTTGCTGGTGAACGTCATGCGGAACGTCCACCACGCCGGCACGACGTCGTAGATGTAGAGCGTCTGGCCGCCGGTGGAGGTGACGGCGAAGGAGAGCGCCTGGCCGAGCAGCCCCGCGTTGCACTGCCAGTTCGCGCCCCAGTTCCGGTTCAGCGCGATCCACCCCGTGTTGGTCCCCTTGACCGACACCGACCGGACCGACCCGCTCCCGGCCACGTTCGAGATCAGCACCAGCTCGAAGAAGTTGAACCCCCCCATCGTGAACCTGATCCCTCCCTGCCTCCAGCACTCGACCCTACGTATACCGTCGTCACATTTGTGCAGCAGTTTCATTAGTATATATAGCACATCTCGAAAAAAATGTGGCGTATGGACGTAAGTGCACTTGCGATGTGTAGTATAGTATGATGTGGGCTTACTGCTGGAAGAGAACTGGGATAATTCCGGCCTTGTAGATGCCGATCTGGAGCCAGGCGGGCTCGGCCATGTCGAAGTGGGGGCGGGGCGGGTTGCACCAGCCGCCGTTGTCGTTGGGGAGGGCCCAGTTGGCCGGGCACAGGTTGGTCGCCGTGATGGTCACCGCCTTGCCCATCCTGCACCACTGCGGAGCAGCGTCGTTGTCGCACATGACCAGGTAGCACTGCCCGCACGACGCGCCGTCGTTGAACAGCACCGAGCTCAGCGCCGCCGTGTTCGTCCCGTACCCCGCCGAGTACAGGTTCCCGTAACCACACGCGCCACCTACGCGCACAAACATCGAGTGTGATCTCACGTCGTCCAGATGCGTTCCCAACTTGCTTGTAGCAGTAGTACTAGTAGCCAAAGCTCGAAACAATTTGGTGCAAGCTACTAGTTACCCATTGTCCCGGAGGCGTCGGCGCCGCCGTAGAACGTCGCTGTCCCTTTGCTCCAGGCCGCCTGCGCTGGCGCGAAGCAGGCTGCTGCTAGAACGATGAACAACGTGAGGATTTTGTCCATCTCCGTTGAGATGGGCAGGGAACACTACTACAGTGTACAGGAGAGAGGAACACACAGAATGCTGTAAACTTAGGAGTAATTAAGGGGTGCAGTACTGATGGATTTGCAGTGAACGTGGGGTGGCTTATATAAGAGCAGAGAATGAGAATTATGGTCAGCGCAGAGCAGGGAATGGCAGGGAACATGCCATTGATATCCCAGTGCTAGCTAGGTTGCTAGCTAAGCTCACATGCAAGAGCAAGCAAATTGATGCCAAGAACTGGAGCTAGGATTGCGCGTTTGGGTGAGTGGTGCATGGGCAGCTCGCGGCTTGGTATTTTCTCCTGATAGGCATGACATGGAAAATATATTTCATGCACACTGCATGTTCCGTAATCCGTACTTGCCGGCTCGAAATGGATCTACTTCGATGTTGATCTACGGAATAAACTGTAATTTGGAATGAATTGGCATATCTTATCGTCTCTGGTATGCGGAATCAGAAAATTCTTGGGGGCGAATTCGGGTGTAGTAAAGAAATTCTGAGTTTCTGGCACACATGAGGCCATGAGGGCCAGCGATGTCAGCACATGGATTATGGCTGGGAGGTGGATAAACAAGTACGTGCTAATTTAAATCACCGCGTACGTAGATGCCTAATCATAGGCAATCTGGCTCGAAGAGTCAGAGGTTTATTGCCCGTGCTTCGTTCAGAATGATCACGTCTCTTTAGCATGGGATGGGATAATTTGTCAAGTTGCACAGTAGCTGCTCTTTATTTGTCGCTCTTCCAGCTAAAGGTTTTTTTGAGGGAAAGGCGTGCTACACAATTTCGTTACAGCCGAGCACTCTGCGCATCTTTTTCTCTACAAACTACAAATCTTGGCGTTGCTTCCTGCATAAGCTATGCGTAATGCGAATATCTGCATGGTATCCGTGAGCATATAAGCAGATCCAATTTATTGCGGTAGTCAATGCTGACTCTTTGTATGGTTCAGCACAGGTTGCACAGAATATAAATAGTGATCGCTGAAAAAAAAACTAAAAATCAAAAATCGCTGAAAAGTTGAAGAAAACTGAGCCTATGGCGGGCTCAGGATGCGCCTCGGCAGCGCTATGGACTGATCTGGGCCCAACTTTGTGCATAGCCGAATGCCCTCCAGCCCAGCCCACAGGTTATCCAAAACGGGCCTTTGTCAGGCATAGAATCGTAATCCCTATTTCGACAAGGGGGGTTTTATTTATAGATTTTAAATCTTAGTTCAGTCTCGTCACCAAGACAGGCTCTAAACATGGATTCAGGCTATGCCAATAACCAGACTTATTGCGCCGACCACTGCGCTAAGCACGAAAAATAGAACAGGCCGAGCGAATATAATATAAGCAGTGCCCCTCGAGCTTAATTGATCAACTAGGCGTCGTCTACTGTCAGAAAGTGAGGTGTAAATCGATCGATTACAACGAGGGTAAGAACGTAGATAATCGAATATGCACTGTCCAGTGTAAACAATTTACAACAAGAATGGAGCTATGAACATCATCTACATAATGAATGGCTGATCGGTCACCGACCTCCAGCGGAAACACATACTCCAAGCCCGAACGGCTGCCTGGAATTTACCCCCGTCATGAATGGATGGATTCTCTCAGCCTAGCACTATACATAGACTAGCTACTCCCTCCCCATTATTGTTCCACAATACACTACTGTGCTAGCTACTTCAATCAGCAGCATTATTCGAACCAAAGTACGATGAGACCTCCAACAAAACCATGCATCCACGCGTGCATGCCCAACGAACTCGATCTGCAGATAGCCTGGCCGACCCGCTCAGTTAATTGATTGATTCTGATCAGTAGGAGAACTGGAGGTTGCTGGTGAAGGACTGGCGGAAACTCCACCACGCCGGCACGACGTCCTGGAAGACGACGGTCTGGCCGCCGGTGGAGGTGGCCCCGAAGGTGAGCGCCTGGCCGACGAGCCCGCCGAGCGACTGCCAGTTGGCGCCCCAGTTCCTAGTCATCGGCATCCTGTCCGTGTTCGTCCCCTTCACCCACACCGACTGGATCGACCCGCTCCCGGCCACGTTCGAGATGAGCACCAGCTCGAAGTAGTTGAACCCTCCCACCGTGAACCGCACCCCTCCTTGCTTCACGCACGGCACCCTACACAAAACATCATCGATCACGATATCTTTTTTTACTAATCCACTGTAGTAGCTAGTAGTAATTTAGTAAATAATTAACAGCATCGAATTATACATATCCTAGTCAAACCGTCCGATGGTCTGTGGTATTAAAATACCTTTGGTACAGCACCGGCACGATGCCGGCCTTGTAGATGCCGATCTGGAGCCAAGCAGGTTCGGCCATGTCGAAGTGGGGGCGGGGCGGGTTGCACCAGCCGCCGTCGTTGCTGGCGAGGGCGTAGTTGGGCGGGCACAAGTTGGTGGCCGTGATGGTCACCGTCTTGCCCTGCAGGCACCATTGCGCGTCGGACTGGTAGTCGCACATGATTTGGTAGCACTGACCGCACGACGCGCCGTCGTTGAACAGCACCGAGCTGAGCGCCGCCGTGTTCGTCCCGTACCCCGACCAGTACAGGTTCCCGTACCCGCACGCGCCACCTGCATGCATGCATTAGCTCCTCCTTCCTGTCTGCTTAACCACTCTACTATACAGTACCCACTGGTAGTTCGAAGGTACTAGGTTAATTGTATATAGAGAGCTAGCTGTCCGTACCCATTGTGCCGGAGGCATCGCTGCCGCCGTAGAACGTGGCCGTGCCCTTCGACCAGCCCGCCACCGTCGGCGGCACGAGGCGCAAGGTCGCGGCGACGATGAACAACAGGAAGCTCAGTGGCTTGCGCATCGCCATGGATTTTGCAAGTGCACGTACCAGCACTAGCTCGAGAGACTGATGAGAATGACCGCGCGTACGTACGTGATAAGTATGAAGAATCGGAGTTGATCTGCATGTACGGTTCTTAAGTAGGAGCGGCCGGGAGCATCGTGGAATTTTGCTGCCCAGGGCCTGCACTGCACTGCAGCGCATATGACGCATGTACTCTCTCGGCTAGAATTGCGCGCCTCGCAGATCGGCGATGGCTTCCCTTCTTCGAAGCTTCCTCCATGGACGCACACTAACATGGCTGAGTCAGTAAGAAGAAGATTCTCCATCAGGTCGATCTGCACCTACGCACCTTCTATTCCGTCCGCTGTATCACCAGTGGCACAAAGAGATCACTGCAACTTCCGCATGTTCTCTGCTGCTCGACCAGGGGAATGATTAGCTGGAATTGTTTACCTTTTTTTTAAAGATGACCCTGAATTGTTAGCTTACTTGACAAAGTTGACATGCCATGCGAGAGGGTCGACCATTTGACGATAAGAAGAATCCGGAAACTGGTAGGCGATCATGTAAACAAGCGGCAGCAAGCTCACATGAGGACGGCCGCAGGAAGAATCTAAGTGCGCTGTCACACGGACATGGAGAGAAGATGGTTAATTATCAATTCACCGGACGCGCAAAGTCGCCGGCTGCGTTCATACCGATCCAATGAATCCTCGTCCTTGCAATGTAATCCGATTCTGATCTGCCACGTGGCTACGTCGGAGTATCATTCCGGAAATAAAAGGCTGGTTCTTATAGTCTTATAGTCTGGCTTTTCACATTAACTAACTTTCAAATATAGTATCTTTTTAAGATAAATTTTATAAATCGATTGTACTAGATATTGTCTCGATTTTATCTATATCAGTGAAAATCATACGTAAATATATCTCTCTATATTTTCTCTTATAAATAATCATAATTTAAAATTCTAAACTAAAAACTCTGGCCCAAAAGAATCTAATAAAAATGGTCGGAGTATGCAACTCCGACCACAAACCGGTGAAATGTGGGGCTATGTCACTGTATGGCCGTCGAGCCGATGTAGCCAGCTAGTCTGGGAGGGGAAAAAAAAATCCATGTTTCAGGTCACGGGCCGTCCAGCCCAAGATAACGACCGTGTTCACCAGGGTAATAGACCCAGACCCAGAGCCACAACTTCATCGTGGCCTAATTACGCCCTTTGGATTAAACGGGCTGCCGCGCTCGGTTTTTTTAGCAGGTATTTTGGGCTGATCAGTCCGCAACTATTATTTCAATGCTCTCGATCAGGTTAGAATAACAGAAGCTCATTTCCCATCTACAAAGCATAACGCCTGTCAATCTTTTTTCCATATCACGCTCCTCCTACTCCTCCTAAGCCAGTCATAAATTATAAGTGATAACCAAAAAATTCATCCAATATTTAATGGTGATGGCTAGGTAATATTCGAGTACTTTTTTTAGTGGTACTCAAATTTGTAGCCGTAGCCCGTAGGATACAGAGAGCTGGCGGACCAAGCTCTTGCTCGGTTGGCAAGTGTGCCAGTGGAAACCTTGCCCACCCCGGCTTGAGCTGCGGTGTGTTATTTTGGGGGCACTATTTATATGAATAACGCCCTTTTAGTACACATGCACGTGGATACATTCAGTGGCATTGGACGCACCAATGTGGGTGTGTGTGGTGTGAGTGTGTTTTTGTTATACTTATGATCTAAAAAAAGATATAGAGAGTTGTACATCCTCATGTCCCATGGTTTGCACATATCTCGTATGTTCTCTCTCTCTTTTGTTCAGTCCACTAAATTTCTAACGGGTTTCTTTTTTGGCTCATTAAGTTGTTGGGATACAGGTAGGCTATACTAGTGCAAATTAAAATTTTCTACTATTAGATACGTAGTATAGCGGAAGTAGAGTTGAACCAGCCAATTCAACGAAGAGCGCGTCAATGTAGCGAAAGTAGTCGATTACCATCTGGCCAACCGTCTCCTCCTTGCAATCATCTTGATCAGCGCGCAGTTGCAGTAGCGCCGCCTTTACCGAGGTCCATACGTCCAGGAATGGAACACCATGCGTCGACGTGCTAGCACCAGCGCGCACGGTAGTGATTATGAGAGGTGGCGGTTAGGGTTTCGATGGGTGTATTTCGGGATACCTCTCTCAGCTCTACACCTCTCATTATATAATCTCCAATCGAATCCTTATCCAATACGAGTAGAAATCGAATCCCACTCAGAAACTATTATCCGGACCCTTATCGTTTCATATCATTAAATGTGTGACCGTATAGGTTCATATATATCTAGCTATAGGCTAAAAACTCCTTTTAGGTACATAAATTGATAGAGGTCCCTAGTAGGACATAACGACTCACAAACATATATAAAGATCATATCGAACAAATCTATATAGTGCTTATGAACCGATCTCTTTGCCTCATGATACTAGATCTAACTCAAGGTGAGAAGTGTGCTATTTTATGATAGCTCGATCCTTCACTCGAACTTATAGTGGATTACTCAGTTGTGATTGATTTCTCAACGATATTCGGTATGGCAATGCACTTCTTTAATCCAACTACATCGAGGGGCCCAGAGATATCTCTCCTGTTATATAGGAGGGGCAAATCCCATCTTGATCGTTTAAATTCCTTTGCATATTTCATAGTAAATTCAAAAACTATCTTTATGACTACCTAATTATGAAGTAGTGTATGGTAATCTCTAAGTAAACTATTACATATGTAAAAATAATGACGATTTTAGATCTTACATACACTATGTATGAGATCAACTAATGATACTTAAAATTATAATAATTTCCGCAGTGTCTTATGGTGAGTTAATCTAACATCATATTCTCTAATATGCGTCCATATTATTGATTTGATATCACATATCTATGATTCGTGAAACATAATCATCAATTTATACATGTGCTGATCTGTAAATTACAATTGTCCTACATAATGATATAAGATTAAAGATAATTTAGAATAACATTAAAATATAAATAAAGTATTCTACGAATAAGTCACGTACTTGTTGATCAATATGAAAGTCATTTATTCAAGAGACAAAATAACATATTATTCAAAATATCATAAACATAGACATGATACAATCATATCTATGATTGTCTCTAGGGCATATCACTAACATAAGGCCCTGCTCTAATTGGCTTATAAGCTGTTGCTTCTGGCTTCTTCTTTTTTGTACTGTAGCGGCTGAAAATGTATTGTAGTTAGCTTTTTCTGAATAATTAAATTTAGAAAAATAAAAAAATCATCATAAATAATGCAAAAGAATAAGGAAGAAAAAAAGACAAAAAACTAAAAAAATTAGAATTAAGAAATTAAAAATTAAAAACTCAAACTGTTTAGAGCGGTGCCTAGATGCTGTGGTGGTTTTTCTCGGGGCCCTGTTAGAATTGTCGTTCAGGTGTTTGTCTAGCCTGATACAGGTGCCGTTAATGGGCTTGCGTGACCCGTTATAGCTCCTATTAAAAAATTGTAATGCACTACACAAGTACAAACCGATCTGCAATGTTCAAAAGGGTATTACCAGCCAGGTATTCTGGCACCAAAAAATAGGGAACACAGAAAAAGTTTGTATTTTAGTTTTTTACATACTTAAACATATCAGTTAACAAAAAAATTGAACTCATTAAATTTTCCCGGGGTATTCTGACTGGTGATTAGATTGATGACAACAAAATTGATTTCATCAATAACAGATATATGGAACAAACTACAAGGGCTTCAAGGTAAACCCAGCGAAGAAAATGTCGATTTGAGCAATTTCCCTCCACTTTTTTTGTTTGGTTGAGTGTATTGCTGTTTTTTAGCCATATTGCATCATCCTCAACTAGAGGAAGGTAATCATTCACGACTCTATTGCCAGAGCCGTGCCGTGAAATTTGGAGGCCTTGTACAAAGTTCTAAGTGAGGCTTAAACCAAAGTACCAAATATAGCTAAAATAATGTATGTATTGCAGAGTAAATGCGATATATCAAGAATAGTACCTTTTGAACTCCTGGTTTGCATAATCTTTACTTGAATAACATCATTCTCTTAGTATTCTTTGAAATAAAATCTTCAATAATATGCTCATAATTAATCTTCTCCAGCAATCCACTCTCAAGTGCTATCGTAGCCAAACTATTAAGTCTTTCTTATGTCATTATAGAACGCAAGTATAACTTCAATAGCTTCAACTTAGAAAAGCTTCGCTCCGCTGATGCAACAGTCACAGGAATGGTCAATAAAATTCTATATGCAATAGCTGCTTTGGGAAAATTCTATATGCAATAGCTGCCGTGGATCGCCGCCTCGCCTATCGGGCTACCATCTGCGCCGCCACGCACTCGGTGCGGCGTCTCTACCACGCCCCGCTGCGCACCGCCTCTATGCGTTGCCACTGCTCTGCATACCACTGCGAGCCGCACGCCGACGCCACGAGCCGAGCCCGCGCCAAGGCCGCCCCCTTGCGTCGCGGCCACTCACTGGCGTTGCTCCGGCCGCACGCCACCCTGCAGCACCGCCAGCGCTGGCCACCCGCCGTGCAGCCGCGTGCGCCACCGGCCGCGATCCACCGTCGCTCTAGGCTGCGCCCTGCGCCGGCCGGCCGCTCCGTGCCGCACAGGAGAGAGGCCAGAGACAGGCGAGAGAGAGAGATTGAGAGGGGTGAAGAATGGTGGAGAGATGGGGACTCCTGAGAAGCACCACGGGTGGCGGCTGCCCCTGGGAAGAAAATGTGCTCACATTTGAAAGCCCTAACCCTAGGTTAAAGGCCCATTAAGGTCACTAATGGCCCACTAACCTGGGTGCTACAAACGCACGCGCAGACTCGAGCTAGTTCTGGCGCTCTGGCCTCACACGAATACATAGGTCTTCTCCTGCTGGGCTGATTTTTTGAGGCCCTGGAAATTGGGGGGCCCTGTACGGTCGCACAGGTTGCACACCCATGGACCCGGCCCTGCCTGTTGCATCAGGTTAGTGGGATGCACCCAATCACTTCGTCTAGCTTACAGGCATGAAGAAAAAAGGTTCACATACATAACTTTACATAATTTGGATCTGATAACTTTAGTTCGTCAAGCATGTAAAAAAAAGTATAGGGTTTGGAAATGAAAGTTTCATTTACTGCTTGTAATACTAATTCAGATTGGTGGGTGTGTGACTCTGAAAAGAAGCAAGGGTTAACATTGGCTGGAATCGGAATCTCCGCACGGGGAGGTACAGAATAGACTATTCACCGATTTATTAGTCAGCTAACAGAACACAATAATTGATTATTGTCTCCTAAATTAGCTCCTCGTATGTGAATTACTAAAATCATGTGCTCATTGTACTGTAGTAGTTAGCTATTGAACTTTAGAGATCGCTACGGCACTATCAAGCATCTTCAGACAAAGGTATTCCCACTGCTAGCTAATACAGTTAGCCGGCAATTTTCTTCACTCAGATACCTTCTTTTACCTTTTTACATGTTTATTATATGACATTAAATTGAAGGCTATTTTTTTAAAAAGGAATTGGTCTCCTCTACACCAAATCAGTGCATGTACCACCAAGACAAAATGAGGTAGATCTAGAACACACATCACAAATATTTGAAATCAGAAAACGATTGCATTTACAGATTTGATGAAATTCCCAACTGGGCATGCGTGTGTCGCTAAGAAAAATGTATGCGGCAAATCTGGGAATACGCCGCACCTTGTTTTTGATTATCAGAAACGGTCCTCTACCTCGGTCAACGAAGCCAAAACCTCTACATATCAGGAAAATAACACAACGAAAATCAAGCCCTAATTTGCAAAAAATAAAACCCTATTCGATCACTTGTGAGTTGAGGAAGGTATCCGCACGACAACAACAAAAATCTTGCACATACAACACGGGAATCATTTACCCCCATCTCCACGCCAAAAAAATCTAACATATCTCCGTCGACCGAGTGGGGCCAAATGTGCTGGTTCGAGGTACGGTACTATTGGTCCAAACACAGCACACTACATATAGTAAACGGGCCGTATTGGTTTGACCTAATTAGACATATCGTGCTTGGGTCAGCATCTCGGCATAGCACACATAACAACTCTCCTATGATAGTGTAGTTAACTCGTTTGTGGTTGACAGTAAAATTACTTGTGTTAGAGCAACTCCAGCAGTAGCTCTCAAAATAGGGCCCCTACTTTTCATTTGAGGGCTCCCCCTACTTTTGAGGGCCCTGTTTTCTGAGCTGCACTCCAGCAGGAGCCCTCAAAACAGAACCCCTACTTCTCAATTCTCTCTATTTCCTCACACACTATATGCATATGTATGGGACAAAAGCACAATACACAATAAAATATTTATGAGTTCACAATGAGGGACAGTATGTAAATTTATGAATTCAAATATGAATATTCAAATTTAAATTCAAATTTATTCCGAATTTAAATTTATAAATTCAAATACGAATATTCAAATTTGTCTCGAATTTAAATTGAAAGCACAATGAGGGACGTTTAAATTTATGAATTCAAATATGAATATTCAAATTTAAATTCCGAATGAGGGATGTATTTATTCAAATACGAATAAATCTGAGTTTGAGGGCTCAAGTAGGAGCCCCCTAGGAATGAGGGCTTGGAGGCCTCATTTGAGAGGCCCCTATTTTTGAGGGCTCAAGTAGGGGCCCTGCTGGAGTTCAGTTTTTTGCTCTGACTCTTAAATCTGAGTTTAGGGGCTCAAGTAGAGGCCCTGCTGGAGTTGCTCATAGGGTTACTGTACTCTTCTAAGCGCAGACGGATGATTTGACAGTAAAATTAATTATAACTAATGCTAAAATTATTTATAACTGACAGTAAAAATACTTACAACTGGTAGCAAAATTACTTATAACTGGTAGTAAAATCAATAGGTCATCGGTGGCATGTTTGGCTAAGCGTGCTCAAGCTAGCTCGAGTACAACCCTACCCCTCTCTGTGTCGTGCCTGGATTAGAGAGCAAGCACTTAGGCTGACACAATATAATACAATAATTTATTCGGACAAGCTATGCTCTATTTGGACCTGTGTCGTGTTTTACCCAACGACCTATTTGGCTAGATTGCCCCCAAATCAGTGAATCCTTCTCTCGTTCTACTCCTCTCCTTTTGAACTCCTCTCCCTGACTCAATCTCTCTCCCCTCTCTCGGATTAATAAGGGGAAGGAGATAAGAAGCCCTCTCCTCTCTCTCTCATCTCCTAGACTACCACTTCGCTGGATTCCATCCTAGACTTATGAAAACCATTCTGTTCTGGCTGGTATGAGTCAGTATATATCGTACCAACACTTAAACCGGTACAAAGTATCCCCAGATATCGTACCGGCCTCAGTACTACTGGCCAATACCAGTCGATATTGGTCATACCGGCCAATACCAGTCGATACCAGCCAATATCGGTCATATTAGTGAAATTGATAATATTGTCTATTAAACTATATGTTATATTTAATAGTACTATTGTGTATTTGGAATAATATTACAAGTGATATTTGGTATGCATATAAATAAATATATACTGATAAATATATATACTCATATTATTATATTAAATCTAAAATGGTACATCGGTATGGATCTATACCGGAACTTACCATTACAAGAATTAAATCAGTATAGCCTTCGGAACAGTTTTGACAAGTATGTTCCATCCTCTGACATAGAGAATTGTAATGGCACAGCGCGACATTGTGCCCATCTGAACCGTCCATCGCCAAATGAGTGGTCTGCAGGACTTCGCTCTACATACACCATCTTCTCCCCAAGTCTGAACCAATCGCCGACCATGTCTTCGACAGCCCATGGCCGCAGCCCACCGGAATCGACCCAAAGTCATACCCGCTGGCGATAAACCGACCAGCCGTCGGGAGGAGCAATCTGACCACTGCCGTCATCATCTTGAGTAAAAGCAAATACAGTTTGTAACTTGCAAGCAACAGATCCAGATCGAGAAGACGAGGTCACATTATGCATCATCAATTCATCATCCATAGAATTGCTTGCTTTCAGTATCTTGATAGCACAAAAAGCTTCATTACATGCCAAGTCAAGCCACTTATCAGGTCAAGAGCAAATGGCAATCCTCCAAACAGAAGTAAAAAAAAAAAGGAAAAAGGAGCACGGACTTTGCACAGATCTGCAGGTTCAAATTATGCACTAAAAATTCTCTGTTCACACAAATTTCTTTGGGAATTGTTGTACAAAAATTTCAGAAACAAAAGATTGTTGTCTCAATGTGTGGCGACGATGACGGCCGTGCTGCGCCGAAGCGGCAGAGGCTCCTGGTGGACAACGACGGCAGCAAGAGGGCTAGGGTGACGAGACGACCGGTCACGGAAGCGAGATGGAGAGGAAAATCATCGAGGCCGAAGGGGATATTTGGAGGAAGGAGACAGAGGAAACGAAATAGGCACGGAAGAAAATCCAGTGGAGGAGAGATTAGACCCTTCTTATCCACTGTTAATCTAACCTAAGCTTTATCGAATCAACAGTAGATAGAAAGAGATCTCAGTTGAGACCCTCTCCTATAAAAAAAAAAGTGCTTCGATAGACGCGCTGCTTAGACGTAAACGAGTTCAGCTTTAATGAATACACCCGAAACTGCAGTTGTGCGCGCCCGATTGAAAAGTCACAGCCTACATCTAACAGCCACAAAGGTCGAGTACCATCAAACAAAATAATATTCGAGTACCATTTAGCAATTTCCGTACTTAACTAACTTGTAGAGTGGACGTGTAGCCAAAATCGTGCGTACTCCACTTACTTAATTTGTAGACCAGCCCACGTAGCAATTTCACCGCAGTCACTCGGAGTTCAAAGATGCTCTCAGTTACAACAACACCATAGCCATTTCATGTCATTAAAAGCATCAGTCGGTCAACAATAAACCCGCATGTGGTTTGCGCCTTCCAATGGGCGCCATTCTAGCACACCGATCGATCAGCTCACCCTTGCCTCGTGTCCAAGCAAAGGCAGCCACGACCGAACTAATTTCTTGTTTGAGTAATCACCGTAAAGCGGCAGGCATGGCGGGCAATCGATCAGGCCGGCGAGGCGAACCCATGGACCCACCTCAGCCATGCAAACCGCAGTACGCATACGTACCTAGCCCCCTAGCTCCTAACATTTCCCATCAGAATGAAGCTAAATAAGGTTCCAAATGCAAAAGCGTGAAGGGAATGGAAGGCGAGCCGGCGCCGGCACGCACGAACGCGCGCGGCGGGGCCGCCGTGACACGCGTCGCTAGTAGAACTGCACGGCGCTGGTGAAGGTCTGGCCGAACTGCCAGCTGGCCGGCGCGACGTCCTGGAAGACGAGCGTCTTGCCGTCGGTGGCGGTGACCATGAAGGAGATGGACTGGCCGTTGAGGTAGTTGTTGGACTGCCAGTTGGCGCCCCAGTTCCAGGACATGGTGACCCACCCCGTACTGGAGCCCTTGATCTGCACGGTCTTGATCGACCCCGGCCCGCCCACGTTGGAGATGAGCACCAGCTCGAAGTAGTTGTTCCCGTTGATGGTGAACCGCACCCCTCCGCTCCTCGAGCACGACACCCTGCGCGCGCATTGCAACAGCACAACGTCAGGCACGTACGCGCGCGCGGTGGACGGCAAAAAGCGATGGGTGGAGCATGCATGTACCTCTGGAACATGACGGGCACGATGCCGCCGCGGTAGATGCCGATCTTCTCCCAGGCGGGCTGGGCCATGTCGAAGTGCTGGCGGGGCGGGTTGCACCAGCCGCCGTCGTCGCTCGGCTTGGAGTAGTCCGCGGGGCACAGGTTGGTCGCCGTGATGGTCACCGACGCGCCCTGCTTGCACCATTGCTTGTCGTCCGTGTAGTCGCACTGAATCTGGTAGCACTCCCCGCACGCCGCGCCGTTGTTGAACAGCGCCGAGCTCAGCGCCGCTGTGCTCGTCCCGTACCCCGTCGAGTACAGGTTGCCGTACCCGCAAGCGCCGCCTGTACGTCGCAACATGCATGTACAACGTCGTTAATTTTCAGTATCTAAACCGTGTGCAAACGCGTTGCAACCAACACAAGTATTATAAATCAAAGTTGAGGCTTAGTCATTTACCCATTGTGCCGGAGGCGTCGCCCCCACCGTAGAACGTTGCCGAGCCGCTGGTCCACTGATCAGCTCCGGCCGTCGCGGCGAGGCATGCCGCGACAACGACGACCAAGTGGAAGAACACTTTCGGCGCCATCTCGAAGTGGCTTCAGATACAGGGCAATGCGGGTTCACCTGATTGAGGCAATGGCAATGCAAGAGGTCGACCGGGAGGTGGCTGAGTGAGGAGGTGGGGAGGCGATCACGGTGGTGCTTAAATAGTTACGCGGCGGCGAGGTGAGCTCACGAGATGAAGCGCACGAACCCCGACGCAGACTCACATGCCGATGCCTGTTGCACCCAGACGCTGCATCGTGCGCCTTAAATGCCACGATTCCTAATTTCCTCCCTCCAAAACGTCACTGCTCCATTAAGATTTCGAAGAAAGAGGAGGTTATTTTAGACAGTAGCTGATGTTTTATATCTATGGCCCATGGTTTTTAGTTTTAGTGTAAGAATTTATATAAATAAATCAAATGATAATAAGTTAATAAGCTATTTTTGATAAAACTATTTCGATAAACCATTTTTTAAAAAAATAAAAAATCATCCAATTTATTAGAGGAAGTCGTAGTAAGCTGAAAAATAGTCAGATTCTTCAATTCTGCACCCAGCCGACTCTGCCCTTTTTCTACACCATGGCTTCCCTGCCACCGGAAGCTGATCCTTTTTCTGCGGAGGTAATCAGGCAAACAGCAGAGCCGGCCGGTAGTTTCACTACGTGGCGGCCGGTCTTATGAGTACGTACGACTAAAGAATCATTTGGGAGGAGGAAGGATTAGATGATTAATTAATCGGAGAGGCGGAAGCGTCACGTGAGCTCACGAGACTCCAGTGCCTGGGTCACATGGGATTGCGGCTTGGAGGTGCGTGATTACCGAGGGTCCATGGATCGAGAAGCGCCACTGATCTGCCCCAAAGTCATGATGCAGCCCTTGGATTTAGGCGGTTGACGCGCTTGATCGAACCAGCCAAAATATGAAAATTACCACTAGAGGGCTGTTTATACTGGGTGGTCCCCACTGGTAGGTAACAGTTAGAGCCGGAGGCTAGGGAATTTAGCAGTGTAATAGGTAGGTAATTTTTCTTTCAGGCCAATAATTTTCTCGCAGTCCTCAAGTTTGTTGTTTGTTTGGTTGATTGGAATCTACGAAAAGAAACCCGCAAGTCAACTGTCACACAAGGGCTGAGGCCCCCATTGGACTATTGGGGCAACTATTTGTAGATGTACTACCTTATTTTATTACTCCTTTTTCTATTGGCGACCCTGCTAGATTAAATGGTCAAACCTCTGGGTTTGAATGATGCATAATATAGTGAAAAAAAAGAGCTGACAAATTCATATTTTTTTTGTTTAAAGAAATCTTTGACACTTACAAGTCTTTTCTTTTCTTGTGACTAGCCAGGATGTACATCAACAAGCGCTTTATGATTCGTGCGGTGGGAAGAAAATGTTGCACATCTCTTCGAAGAGGTTTTCCCCTCTATTTTGGACTTTCTACTGATTGGTACTCCAATACCATAAACGGTTAGCCTTGCCTCTTGAACAGCCAAATATTGGACAACATTAGAGTAGCCTACAAATCATTTAAGGGAAATGATATGGCTCCTACGTCCAATACGAGGAAATGATATCTCTCTCTTCTCGTAGCTTGCGTTTGAAGAAAGCCATGTGGCATAGCTGGAGCTCACGTGGAGGTGCCCTTTCCGTGGAGAGGCCAGAGTTCATCGGACCTGTCGCCGCCATGATCGGATCTCACTGGATTTGGTAGGGGCGAGGCTAGAGGAGCTGGCATGGGTAGTGCTAGCCTCGCCCTATGTCGACGATCGAATCGTTGATCTTACGCGTGGTAGAGAAATCCAAGCCTCATGGAATGATGATTAGGGAAAATAAGATGATCTTTATTGCTATAATGAGACTATAACTTGTTCTTAATGAGCGATCACAGGAGAAAATGTTACTTGCACTAATGCAGAATAATCTTACTATTGTTGTTCTTTGTTGTATTTCTCTATCTCTCTATTCATTGTTGTTGTCTCCCCTAGGTCAGTCTTAATAGCACCAAATAGATGTTAGTTGTTTGCATGAGTAGACACATTGTCTATTCCTTCCGTCCACAAGTGTAAAAAGTTGTTGGATGTGTAAGACCTTATTGGCTGTGAGAGAAGCCTAATTAATAACTATCAATCAATTATTGTCAATGAGGGAAATCCTTAGGAAATAATCGTAGGGTGGTTGTTATTAGAGATACAGGACCAAACATAGAGTGGTTGTGGGAGTGGGAGTGCATGTGTTCTGCTCCATAATTGCACAGGGTATCGCCATGGGGGAGGCCCACATGTCGGGTCATAGAGCTTTTGAGTAGTACCTGGTCAGGTAGATGAATAGTGATTCTCCGACCAGGGGTACTTGAGACGTGTTATAGTATAAGCTATTATAACACTAGTCTAAGGGCTTTGATTACATATTAAAGTGGCTCTTTAATAGATTATTTAATCCTTGTCAGTTAGCCCTTAAACTTTATGTGAAATTATAACTTAGGATTCTTCGACTGGAACACTCGTCGGGATGTATATTCCAGTCAAGAGATTATTTGACGTTAGTCAAGAAAGGTAAAGAAGTGTTTTCACTTGAAGTTGAAAAGCCAATTGGAAGAAGAGTAGAACCGGAAGGTTTATATCCATTGGGCACGGTTTCCATAACTACCGACTTAGACGTGGGATAGCCCCAATAAACCGAATTGATGTTTGTATTATCCCACGCTTCTCTAAGACATTTGGTATTCTCTCGAATTCATCTTTGTTTCCTCCGCCCCCGACGACCGTAGTCCTAGCTCTTTCCCCCCAATTTTTCTTGATCTTCACTAGACCCAAGTCCAAATCTACGAAGATGTCTGAGTTCATCTCCGAGTGGCCCAGATCTGAATTAGGATTGAAGAGACTTAGAGCATTGAAAGATGTAGGATTGATCCCCAATTGAGTTATAATCCCTTGGAGATCGATGGATCACGAAGGTTTTTCAAGTGGTAAAGAGGGCGAGATACCCACATCTAGGCATACGTGGAATGCGGATTTAGGCTTCTGGCACATTTGTTCTTATCGAAAATGTTCGAATACTATGGGATCGAGTTGATGAATCTAGGCCTTAATTTGATCACCACACTCATTATCTTCATGTACTTGTGTGAGGCGTGCCTGGAAATTCTAGCAAACCTAGATCTCTTTAGGTACTATGATTGGATGATCGAGAGATATGGGATGGTAGGAGTGATGCCCGAGGGGTGCTCGTTATGCCTCCATGACGAAAGGGCTAGAAAGTATATTCCTATGTACTCGAAGTCCTCCTGGTCATCATGGAAGAAGCTCTAGTTCTATATGTCGGTCACCAAGGACGACAATTTAGCGTTTAAGGGAAGGATCACCAAAGAGAGCCCAGAGTGGAAGTCCCCTTCTAAAGAGGGGATGGTACAACTATTGGTTGATGCCATAATGTACCTAAAGAATAGGGGATTGACATCGTGCCACGTGGTGAGAGACTTCACCATGCATAAGTTTAGTCCCTTAAAGTCACGTGATCATATCATGCTATGATATGAAGGCGTCAAAGATTCGGCCAGGGATTCCTTGGAAGGTAAGCATTAAAGATTTCGGCCAGTTGAATTATTTTAAATGATGTATTTTCTGACTCATGATTCTTCTTTTGATTTTGTAGCATTGTCCCCTGTTGAGATAAGGGAGAGAGTCAGGGCAATTGTAAAGGGATGCCTAAATAGAAAGGAGTGCCCTTGATCCTAGCAGCCACCTCTCCGGAGGAAAGGATTGAATGGTTCAAGGTAATCAGTGATACCTTTACGCAATAACCACCTACTGATCACTACATTCTCATGCTTTTTCATATGCTGAGATAAGGGTGGCAGTCAGTAAAAGGAAGGTTCAAAAAACAAGACTGTGCTTGCTCCCAAGAAATGTCGACTTGTGCTCTTTCCGTTGCTCAAGTGCTTAAAGAGAAGGAAAAGATTTCCTTGGAGGTAGGCTTCTACTATGACTCTGAATGTTTTTCTTACCAACCTATTCCTGCTCCTATACAAAGAATAGATAAATTACGCTGACGAGAATGCCTTTCTTAGATGAAGCCTCTTGCGGCTGAACCAGGTGTTGGTGGTAAGTCCGTAGGATTGGAGCTAGTTGTGAATACAGAGCCACCGGTCAAAAAGGCCGAGGCCATGGAAACAGTAGTGGAAGCCATCCTACCAATCGGGGCAATGAAGGTGGTCGGGATCGAATAGGCTCAGAGTCCAGCTACCACCACCAAGACATCAGCAGAGACAAGTACTCTACCGATTGAGGAAGCCCAACCCACCAAGAAGATCTAAGAGGTCAGAGAGATAGCCGCAGACCGTCCTGAGAAGGAACTAGTGAAGAACGCTACTCTAAGTGGGAGCGTCCTGTTGAAGGTTGCCAAGGGTCTAACCAGCCCTACCAGTTCTGAACTGATGAAATTGGTTGAAAAGAAAAGGAAGGCAAGTGCCCTGAAATATGCACTAGTAAGATTCAAATTCAAAACCAAAAAGACTAGGTATGTAATAGTTCTTGAAAAAAATATTATCATACCTTTGATCTTGTGATACCTCGAATATTTCACTTCTTCCCCCACTTTTGTCTTGAAGTTCATCTGTACGTTAGGTGCTGAATTTTCAAATGCTTCTACTAAAGAAACATCCTGAGAAGAAGTGGTCGAGAAGGTCACTCCCCCCTCCACGACTTCACTTTCTAAAGATCAAGATAAGGGGAAGGAGAAATCGAAGGCGACAACAATCATTGAACTTGCTTTCCAATCGGTGCCGACTTTGACTGGAGAAGTGAAGCCACTATCATTGAAAATCCCTTCATGGTTCTAACACCATCGAGGGAAGAGATTGTTGCAATAAAAGGTGGGAACCAACATATCCCCGTGCCTGCCAGAAAGGCTGTAATCGACGAGGAGGAGGGAACTCAGATTCTTCCTCCATTCCTTAGAGGCCTGGTGGTCAATATCTCTTTGATGATCAGACAGTCTTTTCATCCGAAGGACATCCCTGATCAGGTTTAATGCAAACGAATACGGAAAAAAGGAATATGTAAAAAAGCTAAAAAAACTGAAAAGCTAGAAAAAGTAAATTTTACAAATAATAAAAAATAACAGGGGAGTACGTAGCAGTACATTGTACGGTGGACTTTTGAGCTCTAAGATTGGTTTACAACAACGCAAGACTGTTCCATGTTGACGTGGTAAGATGGTTCTTCCGTACTGCCATGTCCATGTGCTTTCCTTCTTCCAGGAACCAAAATTATTACAGCTTTCCACAATCGTAGTCGGCCATCGTGACCAGCACTTTGGCCAGCAATCCTGACAAGAACTTCTCCCTGAGGAACTTGATCACCGCGTTGTTACTCTGCTGGATGAAGCCGACGACGTAGGCGGCCGTGATCAGCCGGATGCCCCGCCACCTCCTCTCCTCCGCGTACTTCTCCAGGGCCGCCTTGACGCTCTCGTACCCCCCGTTGCTCTTCCCGCCGACGAAGGCCTCGCTCAGGCACCGGGCCAGGACGACGCCGTCCTCCAGCGCCGCGCAGCCGCCCTGGCCGAGCTCCGGGGTCATCGGGTGGAACGCGTCGCCGGCGACACAGACGTTGTCCTTGCTGATGCTGCCCCGGACGAGCGCGAGCGGGGACCGGAACCTCAGCTGCGAGGAGACCACGTCGCTCATCTCGCTCCGCTCGATCACGTCCAGCGCCTCGGCCGGGATCTTGGCGCCCCTCAGTTTGGTGAGCACGTACTGCCGCATCTTGGCCACGCTCTCCTCGGCATCCTCGTCTGCACGATACAAAATTAACCAATGAATGAACTTGTCATTGCAAAACGTTTTGGCTTGGTGGAACAGGACGGTTAATTTGGGAATGTATAACGACGCGTACCATCTGGGGATGGGTACCAGGTGTAGTTCCAGTACACGGACGTGTCGGAGCAGGGCAGCACCCCGGAGCGGAAGCCTTGGCCGATGAACTGCAGGATCTCGGGGCCGAAACCGTGGCCAGCCGGGTACTCGGCGAGGCCCCTGGTGGCCGAGCGCCCCGAGAGGATTGGCTTTGGCAGGCCCAGCCACTTCGCCACCACGGAGTTCACTCCGTCACACCCTATAAGAACCTTCACAGTGCACACGACAAAGCGATCGCGTAAGCTAAGCTGTGAAGAAGAAGAAGAGAAGCACAAGATGCAGCACGACTAAGCTGCCCTGTGCACTATTGTATCACCTTCGCTTTTAGGATCGAGCCATCTGCCAAATGCAAGAGCTTGATGCTGCCTTCTTCCTCAATCGAGACGATCCTGGATGAGTACCTAATGGTGCCCTCCGGCAGCTCGTTTTCGAGCGTCTCCAGTAGGAAGTTCCGCTTCACGCACCGAATTTCGTGCGGTCCACTGATGAATCCATAAATTTTATAAACAAATTGCCAGATATCTGCTCGTTAGATTCTACATACGGAAACTGTACCATTCTGTAACACAACGCTGTGAATGAACATAGTTTCAGTACCTTTTCCCTTGCATCTTCAGGCTTACTTTTGCGGCAGCCTCGCCTGTGGATGCAGAAAAGGTCACCAGCCTGTGAACAAGTACGAAATGTCACAACCTAGTAGATTCCAAAAACTTCTACATACATTATATTAACTCCATCAATGGGACTGGTTGTTCTTGCTTTCCCGGATATGCTAGGTTGTATAGAAGGATAAATTCAGGACTAGGGGTGGGACAAGATTTTGATGACACAGTATAAAAGTGCTCCTAGACTATATATGTTGTAATGTCGGGATTCATTCTTCAGAGAAGGGCAAAAGGCGTCGCCTAGACAGCCCCAGTTGTGGTTCTGCCACTACTCGGAAGCAGATGTTTTGCTACAAGAGGCTGGATGAAGGGGGTGAAAGAAAGTTTGGGACCGATCGACAAAATGTAAAAAACGATCTTATAAAGTTTTCAATAAACAATGGGGTGAGTTATTTTGATCATGTTTAAGTCTTTACAACAGAAAAACGACACACGAGAATCAAATGCATATTGCCGTGTGTTAAGGACAACAATCTCCTACTTTCTTGTAATTTTGTATATTTTGCTTCTGTGGGATAAATTACTCACTAAAAAATAATCCAAATTAGGAAATAAAAACATTGATGTGTCACTGATATATGAGTCTCTTTTTTTTTAAAAAAAAAGACTGATATTTGGGTCCATTCTGCACTTGCTAGCCTCAGATTAGATGTTATTTTACTATTTATACATCTTTGCAATGTAATTGAGCAAAATTTCCTCATTTGTATATCGACTACTATATGTACCTTCTCTAATTAGCCCTTCACTCGTATTGTGGAGGCACACAGTAAGTAGTAGTGTCAATTGACACGCATCATTTTTTTAAAAAAAAAGGCTCAAATATTCATAGAAAAATTACATCTAGTTCTAAAATTAGTATAAAAATTGACCCCTGCATGAATTGCAGTATAAAAATTTTAAAAGAACTAGCATGTTGGCCCACGCAATTGTGTGGGTAGTCGTTGTGGCATTTTTATGCGCATTTTGATAAATCTGCGTTATTACAATTTTGCCTATAACATAAGTGGCTTATATATGTAATTGGAGCTAGAAAACATAGTATTTTTGAACAATCTAGTAAATATATAGAAAGCTAAATTATGAAAAAATTATCGGCAACCCTTAAGATAGAAATTCTATAAGGTGTGTGATGAATTAAAATTATAGTGCAATAAAAATAGCCAGTCATCTTAAGACATGAAATGAAAAATATATAGTAAGGCTAAATTCATATCAGTATTTCATTTTTTCTTTATATGTTGCCATGCGTGAGCTCCAAAGAATCAACGCCCGCGTAATCTGTTTTGCTTATACTTCTCGGATCAAGCACGTACTTCGGCAGCGGTGTACCTACAAAGTAGTACAAATCAAGAAGAAATAGCAGCATACATATCGACGTGACGATCTGACTAACTGTTTCCTCATTTCTTTAGGAGGATGAGCGTGTGAACACTTCCATGATATAGAACTAAACACAAAAGACGGCATCAAATGATTTTGTAGAAAATAGAACGTCATGACAAATGACATCAAATGAGTAATGAGTTTGTAGGAAAGAGAAAAGTAACCATACGACAGGGCAAACATGGACTTGATGATGGCAATTAGATCTCACGTGCTAGCGCCACTAGAAAGCCTTGATTTCGGTGGCATCCAGGAAAAGTTAGCCAAAATTTTGAGATTAGATTCCTTGAGACCAACATCCTCGATTTATCCATGCGGCAGATGGATGTAAGTTTTTTCTTCCAAATTCACTACAAAGTGGTATCTAAGTAGGAGTCATCATGACATATCTTGTTTTCTTTCTTTGTCTAGCTTGCATAGCTAATGGAAATTACGAAATCTAAATCCAATAGTATGTAGAAGCTAGTTTGTACACCTTCTAGCCGGAGACGTCCTCTAGCTACAATCCCTAGCCTCTTCGTACTTCCAATAGTAGGGCATACCAGCTTTCTTACACTTTTTTTATATCCAACCTCGTCGCAGTTGCTAATGCTCCGCTCATTTTGGCTTAAAGCCAGCTTCTGTTTCTGGTTTCTGCTTTTTTTCACTATTCAGTAATTTCGTCTTTTTTTGGTTTTTTAGATTTTTTTTGGCTTTTTTGTTTTTTGTTTTTTTCCTCGTATTCCTTTGCATTATCTGTGATAGACTAATATATTTTTTTATTTTTAAATTTTTTTAAATTTAATTATGTCAAATAAGCCAACTCAACTACAGTAAAAAATAAGCCAGCTATAGTAAAAAAATCATAAGCTATTGTTATTTGAATAGAGAGAGATGGTGCCCCGTGCCCGCACGTACTTTAATTTTCCATGTAGGAAATATGGTGTACGCTGCATGGCATGCAGTTAGACCTGAACTCTCTAGCATTGTGATCGGCCATAATACGCCGTGGAAAGGAGAGGATATTGTGCTTTTGGGGCAAACTATAAGAGGATACGCACATGTCTCTTTTCTCCCAAGAGTTTTTTATACGGATATACGTGAAACTCTAAAATTTGTTTCTTAATAAAGGTTATCTTCTCTTCTAAATTAAGAATAAATATATCTTTAAACAATAACATCTTAATAAAGATTAACATCTCTTTTAAATTAAGAAGAAATATATCTTTAAATAATAACATCTAACAGCTGCTATAATTTTGTTTAATTAGGTCTCACTTGATTGAGGGTCGGATGTTTTTTTTTTTGAGATTTTTTATTTTATTTCTGTTTTTTTAATAACTCTAAAATATCTATCATCGATTTTTAGTAACAAATAGATAGATTCACCTCTCCTAGGCTATAGCGAGTAGCTGGCTCACCTCTCGTAGAGCACATGGTGCTCCCTGATCTTGTCCCCAACGCCAAGGGCATCGAGCGCGCGGAAGGCGTTCGTCCATGTCACGAACGCGAACCCCGACGCGCGCAGCGTCGGCGACGACTCCAGCACCACGCTCCTCACCCCCTTCCTGTACCCAGACGTACGACACCACAGGCACCAGCCCACTCGTTAACATAACTCGGCATCCCGGCCGGAGCGCAACAGCGCAACGACCGAACTGATTTCCAACTGTACAGGAAACCAAAGATGCTTACCTGTATAACCCGAGCGCCGTCGCGAGACCGGCGAGCCCGGCGCCGGCGATGACGATGTCCTCGACGGCCTCCATTAGCTGCACTGTACTTGTGTTTCTTGGAACCGAGTGAAGAGGCAGCAAAAAAGCAAGCTAGAAAATGATCAGAGGAGACAGGTTCTGATGGACCAGGAGCCTCTATTATTCGTTTGCTTATAACAAGATGGTGGTTGACATGTGACGAATAGGGTGTTCGGATCATTGGATGGATGCAGACGACGACCGGATTCCAGCGAGGCGACTCAGGCGACGGATCCTATATGTTGCTAGTCAAACTGCAGCTTCCATGTTGCAGTATCACGCTATGGCACGTATATCATATCTGTTGCCAAATTGGTTTTGCCGTCTATGTTGATTTTTATTCCGGCTCCTCCACCACTATGAAGATTACTTCCATTAAATGCCATGATCCTACTGGTAGTCTCCTGATGTGAAATGGTGCACAAGAAGTAAGGTCACAGAGGATCCAACATTTTCTTAACTGACTGATTGAAGGGATCTGAAGGAAATAACGAGGTGATTTCCTCTATGTCCTAATCTGATTAATCTAAGTGCTTGTGTATAAAATTGTGAAGGAGTCGGCTACAACGCTTCCGGGTGCACATTAGTGCTAACGTGCACCCAGCCGCTTTTATGTTTTCTATTCGCACGCGCGAGTGTGTGACCCATTTGTTGACGCGCATTTGGACTTTTGGCTTTTTGGGTGGCATATCTGGTGGACATGATCATATGTGTACACATATGGACATGAGATATCCTGACGCTCCATCATGAAATCCATGGCGCAGGGCGATCGACCGTGGGATCTCCAAATTCCTCCGTCCGAACAAGCTTTTGTGTTGCCATCTGTAATCCCACTGACACTCCATCCCCAAATCCTCTCACCGAGGCGAGCATAGCGGCACTGCTCCTTTAGCCCTTGAGCGCCTCGACACCTCCCCTTGCGGTCAGTACGCCTCCACCTCGCTCCCACCAAGGATCCCCTCCTGCAAATCAAGTCTAGGGTTAGGGCGTCTGCTCCCCCCGCCCCAAATCGAGTGTAGGGTTAGGGTGTCTGCTCCTCCATACAGTGTCACACCATGGAGAAGAAGGATAGCACGGAGGCGCACTCCTGGTGGTCATTGACAACGACAGCACCTAGCGGTGGGCTGCCTCTCGTGTCGTGCCCAAAGTGCCACACGAAGATGATCTAGGCCGTGTCCACGAGCTCAAAGAATTGAGGAAAAGAGTACTACAAGTGCCCTAGAAACGACGAGGTAAGAAACCCCTTTTATGTTGAATTTGATGTTGAAATCTGGTTTTTGTTCAGACAAATTCCCTCAAAGAATGTTGTTAGACCATGTGACCAGGTCTAGGCTATTTTAGATAATGAATAATTGACAACGTTGGTTGTGATATTACTTATGGTGTGTTGTGCGCGTACAGATTGATGTTGGTCAAGTTCGGACGAACTTGTGTCAGAAAAATATTCTTTGGTTTTTTGCATTTGCAGGTTGAAGTATGGAGGCGATCGTGGTCGATAACGAGGAGGACCGGGACTAAGATGGGGAGATCCGAGGTCAGGCGGTCGAGGGAGCCACGAGATAGTCGAGCTCATGCTTGGGCACGTGAAGATCAAAGGTGGATGATACGTGGAGAAGATACAGGAGGTGCAGTTCTATAGGCTTCGACACGTGATAAACTGAAAAAATCGGAAGAGTAAAAATAATTAAAAAATCCATGTTATAAAGGGTTTTGGATCCCTTGAAAAGTAGTGGGCCAAAAAACCTAATTGAGGCAAAAAAGGGTTAGGATAAGTTGTATCGGGGTTAATGATATATTAGAGTAGATTAAGGATTTTTAGAAAGGCTAACGATGGCCGTAGGAGTATAAAAGAAAAGCACAAAAATCATGTACAATGAACAAAAGAGGAGCAACTATAATATTGGCTGGCGGCTACTTTTTGCCGTGGTGACTTTTTTTTTTGAGAGAAACAAAACGAAGGGCTACTAGATAAATAGATGGAGGCGGCGGCTATGTGCGATTGAGGCCGTGGCTTTTGAAAGCGCAATAATAGACCGGCGGCTTGGCTTGTTCCGTGCATCACGGTGATTCTTGGCGAGAAGAAGAAAGACGACAGCGCGGCCGTGATTTTCTGGAAAGAATAAAAGGGCGAGGCGCTGCGGTTGTTCACGGAAGGAAAAAGAAAACGTGGCGAGCGTTCTGAAAAAAAAAGAAGATGACTAGCGGCATGCATATGTGATTAGAAAAAGGTAAGCCGTGATTTTTGATTAGAGAGTGAGGGATTAGTAAAGCCTGAATAAAATACATTGGTCAGCTTTTTGGATATTGCTTGCGTGATTTATTTTTGGTTGGAAGCTGGAAGTTTTGTTGGTCTCTTGATTGCATACAGGGAAAACACTTTAGCTATTGTTCTTCATGCATGTGCTATTAGTACTACTAGATTAGAAAGCCTCACGGATGCATTGACTAAATGCAAGGCTATATGCAGGAGGTGAGAAGTTACTTCTTTACTAGTTTTTGTACACAGGTCAAAAATCAGAAAATAGTGAATGCTAGAAAAAACTTCCGCTACGGATTGCAATCATTCACCCCTCTCTAATTGCCATCGATGATCCTACAAATGTGATGCATTTCGATGATGAAACTGGGTTTCTTTTGGTCCATATGTTTTTGAAGGAGTGCAGCACTTTCATGTAGAAAGACTAATACATGAGCCATGTGAGTGGGATGCATCTGGTGGAAGAACAGATAATAGATGACTCTGCTGTGAAGTTGAGCAATAGAAAGAAAGTGGGCCGTGTGGAACATTTAACTACGATGAAGACCTCATTGGACCAGATCAACAAGTCAATGAAGAAATTCAATGCTACAGATGTAAAGTTCAAAATGGTGGTTGTTGCATTTTTATTCTTGCTGGTAGGAATGTACATCAGGAAGATTGTGAACTAAGTTTATAATTTTGTTGTCTTCCTAGTCTGGCTTATGTAATGTTTGATTTGGTCTTTCATGTATGTGACTAAGATTGGGAATGTACTGAACTCTTTCATGTATGAATGGAAAGTGTTTGGGTTTGGGAAGCTGAAATTGTATGAAACTAAATGATGTCTGGGTGCTTTTGCTTGTATACAATCTAAAACTGTATGAAACTAAATGTATACAAGCTGAAACTTTATGTATACAATCTGAAACTATATGAAACTGGAAAGTTTTTTCTTGTTGTGAATGCAAATATGGAAACTGGAAACTATACAATCTAGGAGGATGGCAGAAGGAAGGAATGGGAAACTGGCACAATTCAAATGCAGGTTGTTTATGCGGTCAGTAGCAGAATGTAGTGAAAATTTTGGAAATCTGAATGGGTTAGCAGATTCAGTAGCAGAATGCAGTGAAAATTCTGGCAATCTGAAAATATGTCCTCACACATTCTGGCAATCGGACACAACTCAAATGACAGTAGCAGAAGAGAGTACATTTCTGGCACATTGAAATGCAGTCCAAATATAGAGTACATTTGGAACTACAATCTGAAAATACAAAGTACATTTGGAACTACAATCTGAACCACAATATGAAAATACAGATCTTAGTCTCTCCAAGATCAGGAGAAACCTTGCTCTTATATCTGGCTACGACACCACAAGCAGTCAGTGTTGCACTAGTCGTTGAGCGTAATAATATCTAACGACCAATATATTATGTAAGCGAAGTTTTACATGGACCAAAAGAGCGATGTCCAGATATACAAAAGTTTTTATATGCTCTCATAATGATCTCAAGAAAATTAAGGCATTACTTCTAGACCCACAAAATGGTCATAACGACTGAATAGCCTCTAGCTCAAATTCTCCAAAACAGGGAATCATCTTAACTATAGCAAAATAGGTAGTCAAACTTGGAGAGTTTAATCTCCATTTAATTCCACAAATAGCAATTAAATACATGCTTTAGCAGAATTTATTACCGAGTAGACAAAACTCTGAACCCACCAAGGGCCCGAGTACGAATGCCACGAAGAGTGGACTGTGTACTTTGACAGTTCCTTGACCTTAAAGGGCTTGGAGGCTAGGGTAGTCCTGATATCTCCTACGAGAGAAGATATAAAATACACCATTTAGTTAAACTTTCTCGCTATAAATAATATTGCAGAAAATGAAGGTTTATTAGTAGGACTCTGAGAAGCCAAAGTGCTCGAGATTAGCAGATTACTAGTGAAAGGTGATTCTCAACTAGAAGCGAATTAAGTCGAGAAAGAGTATCAATACTCGAGTATTATGATGTTGTCTTATCTAGAAGAAGTAAGAAAACTTGAAAGACATTTCTTCGATTTTGAGATCCAACATACTTCTAGAAAGGAAAACTTTCTGGCAGATCAGTTGGCATTGATGGCTTCCTCAAGATCACCAGTCCTACCCGGAGTTTTTCTCAAGCAACTCGACAAACCCTCAGTAGTCAGGCATTCCAAAGACGCTCCACTAGAGGTCATATAGATCGATCCCTACAATTATTAGATGACATCAATCTATGAATATCTTCAGCATGACACACTTCTTGAAGATGATATAGAGGATGATCGTATAGCTCGAAAAGCCAAATTGTACACTCTAACCAAATGTACCCTCTACAAATGTGGAACTCATGGAGTATTGATGAGATGTATATCTGAAAAGGATAGTTTTAAATTACTATCCATATACACGGAGGAGTCTGTGGAGCATATCATTCCTATAGAATATTGGTCGGTAAATCCTTCTGACAAGGGTACTACTGACCAACTGCCCTTCATGATGCAAAAGATCTTATGACAATGTGTGTACAATGTCAGTTTTATAGCCAACAGGTGTATCAACCTGCACAAACTTTGCAAACGATACTTCTTTCTTGGCCTTTTGCAACCTAAGGGCTAGACATTCTTGGGCATTTTCCAAGAGTACTCGAGGGCATTGAATTCCTTTTTGTGATGGTTGATATATTCACAAAATGGATAGACCAGTTATCAAAATAACTTCTAAAGCTGCCTAGAAGTTCATCATAAAAAATGTGATTATGCGGTTTGGTATTCCAAGTCATATAATCATCGATAATGGTACCTAGTTTTAGAGTGGACATTTTCACAAATTCTGCAAGAATCTAGGTATCAATGTATGTTATGTCTCAGTGGCTCATCCACAGAGGTACCCTGTTTTAGAGCGAACATTTTCAGGAATTCCGCGAGAATCTAGGTTTCAAGGTATGTTACGTCTCAGTGGCTCATCCACAGAGTAATGAGGCAGTAGAAGCAAATGGTATACTGATATAAGGGATCAAATGCCGAGTATTTGACCAAGCCATGCAAATACACAGGCCACCCTGTTAGTTATAAGATTAGAGCGAAGAAAAAAGCCATCACGTTTGCTCAAGAGCTAAAAATTCTCAGTTGATCGATGAAAAAGAGAAAAATCTACAGTGTATATTGTGGTAGGTCTAGAATGAAAAGAGTTCATGTTAGGTACAATCCAAATATAATTGAGATTCAGAACAAAAATAAAATAAAATAAACTAGCAATTTGATTTGTATACGAATTCCAACAAAAAATGAAATTTAGAACAAAAATAGAAGAAAATTTGTAATTATTTCCATACAAATTTCAAAGTAAAATCCTAAAATAACTAAAATTTAGAATAAATTAAATTAAATTATTTGATTTGTATGCAAATTCTAATAAAAAAACTAAAATTATGAATAAAAATAAACGGTATAACGAGAATAGAATGAATGCTATGAGAGTAGACCACGAAAGAGTGCAATGGAATCGATCTGTCCTACAAGAAGACATTAACCAATAGGGAAGCGAAGAGTTGAGGCAGCGACAGCGAAGATGAGAACAATGTCGTGTTGCTCATCTTAACCGTTTGACGAGAACAGTGTTGTGCTACTCATCGGAGTTGTTGAAGAGAGAACAGCTAGAGTTGAAAGAGCTAAAGGACCACGACGACGAGTGGTGAGCATTAGTGTTATTGAAGAAGTTGGTGACCAAAGAAACTCAATGATGAGGATGCCTTGGTAGAGAGAAGATGAAGCTTTGCATTGAAGATGAGTTATGCACGATACAGGAAAATTGGGTACTAGGAGCATGCCATCACTAGTAAGAGGCACGATGTCACCGACAATGGTGAGAAGATTTCCTATATCATTAGACAATAGCTAAAGTAGATATGTTAGGATCAGTGAAGATGGGAGGTTGCCACAGTTAGTGAGGAAGCTACAATGTTGAGTTGACCAACATCAAAGAAAAGAGCGATTGACATAGGAGAAGAGGGCATCGAGCACGTATGCATGTATACCAATAGAAGCACAGTATACAGAAGTAGACAAGCAAAGAGCTTAGAGTAGAGATGGCGCAGCCGTAGGTTATAGGCTCGGGGCCACCAGAGAGAGCATGACATGTGTCCCCGGTAGGGATCGGCGACAGTTGCACGTGTTTATATGTTTGATATTGCAATGGTCAGCATTAACCAATAATTAATTAGAAGTAGAAGATAAGTATGTGGTAGGGTGTTGCAATTGAAGGAGTAGCAACTAAGAGGAATCATTCAAGAGTGGGGTCCTTGTTGGAGGTTAAAGCAGAAAAGCTATGGTAGCGAGAAGATATAGAAGACACACAATTTGATATGGCAGCTAGTGTGTGAGAGAAGATAAGTTCAAGATAGATCGCCCATAGTGCATCGGTGTATGCGTGAATAAGATACTCTAATATCATGCAAATTATTAAGATAATTTATCGCACACACAATCAACATGTTGCTTAATATTAAATAGAAATAGATGTGCATACATATATTTTTGGAAAAGTGTAACTAATAAAGGAAGGATAGATGCATGCACTTACATGATCCATGCATGAAGGAAGGTGGTTACGTTTCTTAGAACCCTAACAACTTATTAAGATCAATAATTTTCTTTCATCAAAACTTATACATCAATTATATTAATCAAGTTGTATTTTTCTTCAAACTTCTTTTATCATTTCCATTAAAATTTATACTTTAATTTTGATGTCTTAAAAATCTAGATAGTTTACAAAATACGTTAAAATATTTTTAAATATTTAAGTTATATTGTTTGATATTATAAACTTTAAAACAGAACTAGTCATATAAATGCACGGACCTCCATCTAGTTCTACATTAAAAAGGCAGAAAACAAAAGGTTGGGCAACTAGAGCTGTACCCCTGAATCTGCGGAAGTTGTTTCCTCATCTTGTCGCCTATCCCTTGGGCATCAAGCGCACGGAGGCATTCGTCCATGCTATGAACGCAAACCCGGACGAAAATTATACATGTACTGACCAATTCTATTAGTTGATTTTAGTATCACCTTGCGGTCTAAAATTCGCTCGTAGCTTAGCCCCAAGACTCCCAACGTGGAACGTGCATGCATGCATAGCGTCTTATTTGGGTTTTCGTTCTCTCGTCCAAAAAAGTTAAAAGAGAGAACAAAATGTAGTAGCTATTTGAGGAACCTAATTTTGGATTCCATTTCCTCCATAGGGGTACATTATGGAACAATGGCAATTTGGCAGATGGAAAGACGGTATCTGCATGTAATTTAACTTAGTTGCATTCATCATCTGATACTAATGCATATCATTCATGCACTAACGCCTTGTTTGAATGGGTCGAAATTAGAGCCCAATTCAACTTCCACTGGACCGGGAATATCAGGGCCGATTCTGGAATTTTAGGGGCCCAGGGCGAAACTAGAAATAGAGATCCTAGTATAAATATCTAAATATAAATTTACATACACACACCTGGACACCGCAGTTGGTGATTCGGAAGGAGTGCACAGCCCAGTCCACGTAGAAAGCGTGCTCTGCCTTGCAGAGTGGCAGACCTTCTCTCAAAGCAGCCTCATCAATTTGGATGACCTGCAAAGAATCATAGAGAACAAGTATAAGCAATATGATTGACCCATGTTGACATGTTGTACATGAATCCCCTTGATTAAATGAGAAACCAATACAAAGAACAGTGCCAACCTGAATACCAGCAGCCTCAAGATCCTCAACCTCCTTCTTGATTGCAAGAGCAATCTGCCAATCTGGTAGCAAGTCTCAAACCTGAGACGATATGAAGCAACATGTCAGCCTCTAAATGGAAGTAGTAAATGGCATCCTGAACATTTTACACTACATTCTTTATGGCAGTTACTAACCTCGGTTGGTCATTTCTGACAAAGGACCAGTTAAGGATTGTGACAGGACCGGTCAACATTCCCTTCATCGGGCGAGAGGTCATGCTCTGTGCCATCTTAGACCAGAACACTGTCATTGGGTTGGGGTGGCTCACATCCTCAGAGATCCTGCAACACGATTTTTTTTATGAGTGATATAGACAATATAACAACTAACAAGTGAAAGCATCATTATGAACTGCTACTCACTTCTTCGCCTTGTACTCACGGCGGACTCTCCTGAGCTCCACAGTCTGTGGGAATGAACCAATTGTGGTCGTGGGAAGAACTGGAAGGTTGAGCTGCTTCTGCTGTGCGTCCAGCCTAGCACTAACATTAGTAGCACGGCGGTGATCAGAGCCCTTCAGAGCAGCTGCCTGCAGGAAATATGTGGTTAAGAATCAGAGCATGTCATTTCAATATGGAATTAGTATGTGTAGCCACAAAGCCCAAGGTACTTACAGCCTTTTGAACTTCCTCATTTGTCACACGAGGTGATGACCTTCTTGAGGCCTGAGCAGCAGCATTTGCTGTGAAGTAAGCCTGTAGATGATAACGCATACAAATGTACAGGTCAGACCACGGCGCCGGCCTCACATGTTCATGAGGCACAGCCTTGACGGGCGGGGCTGGAAGTCGCGGCGGCGGCGGTGGTCGCGGCCGGACGGCGGGCTTATATGGGGGCCCCTGGATTTTGGGGGCCCGGAGCGGCCGCCCCGCTCGCCCCCCTCCAGGGCCGGCCCGGGATTCCGACCCATCCAAACAAGACCTAAGCGGTAGGACTAGGACATACGTTTTCCAGCAATACAGACTACCGACAGTCTTGACACAGCTAACATGAACCAGCAAACTTCAAAATGCTTATAGGCCTATAGCACAATCATCACTTCACTACAACAACTTCTCTCAAGAAATAAAAACCACTCCCAACACTATATATGCAGAAGAACAACCAGCTAAGCTTCAGAGCGTGCCACAGTCGTAGTCCGCCATTTTCAGAAGCCTTCTCGCGATAACTCCGGCTAGGACCTTGTCCCGCAGAATGCTCACGATCGCATTGTCGCTCTGCTGTATGAAGCCGACCACGTAGGCGGTTCCGATGAGCTGGACGCTCCTCCACCGTCGGATCCCGGCATACCGGCGCAGACCCGCCTCAATCCTGGCCTCGTCTGCGCCACCTCTCAAGCCGCCGCCACCAAGTATTGCTTCGCCGAGGCATCTCGCGAGGATGACGCCGTCCTCCAGCGCCGAGCAGCCACCCTGGCCCAGGTCCGGCGTCATCGGGTGCAGCGCGTCGCCGGCCACGCACACGTTCCCCTTGCTGATGTTCGCGAATACGAGCGAGAGCGGCGAGCGGAACCGCAGCGGCGCAGCGACCACGTCGCTCATCTCGCTTCTCTCGACCACTTCCAGCGCCTCTGCGGGCACCTTCGAGCTCCTCAGCTTGGTCAGTACATGCTGCTTCATCTTGGAAGCACTCTCGTTGACACCCTTATCTGCACGTGCGTGCGCGAGGATACTTAAGTCAGGTATCAACGTTTGAACATTATTTTGGATGGAATTCACCATGCATTGAGGCAAGGGTATGTATGGGTTAACCGTTTTGGGAAGGAGACCATGTGAAGAACCAGTAGATGTCAATCTCGTTGCAGGGTACGAAGCCTGCACGGAAGCCTTGGCCGATGAACTGCAAGAACCTGGGCTCGAAGCCGTGTCCGTCGGGGTAATGCGCGAGGCCTCTCGTTGCCAAGCGCCCCGAGTAGGACGGCGTCGCCAGCCCCAGCCATTTTGCAACCACGGAGTTGATTCCGTCGCATCCGATCAGTACCTGCAGACGCAGGAGTTGTGACGAGCATCTTGAGCTCCTTCAAGAGTCATGCAAGTAGGGAGGTAGGACAGGGGTAGAACGATATGCACCTTTGCTCTGAGCACTGACCCATCAGCTAGATGTATGATCTTGGCAGTGCTGCCGTATTCCTCCTGGATTGCAACAATCTTGGAGGAGTAGCGGATGGTGCCTCCTGGCAGCTCTTCCTCCAAGGCCTGCAGCAGCATGTCACGCCTGACGCGGCGGATTTCATGGTGTCCTCTGTACGATCCAATTGTGGTGTTCATGTCAGTACGATCAAGGAAGAGCGTCCTGACGAAAGTTAATTAATTGCGTGAGGTTTAGTAGAGATAATTGTCATCTCACCCTTTACCCTGCAGCGTGAAATCTAACTCCTGTGCAATTTCTCCGGTAGACGACGAGAAGACACGCATCCTATATATGAACATTTAGAGGGAAAATTAGGAATTTTTTTATAGTATATTCTACTGATAGTAGAAGAGTAATAGCAGAAATTAAATATAATTATTTATTTATGATAGTATAATGGATTTTTCTTTGTAAATTCTATTTTTTCTGTGCAGGTAATTCTAGTCTGTGCCATCTCCTACACCGCCACTGCTGTCGACGCGTGCTTCACCACTGACCATAACACCCATACTGTTGTGTTTCTTTACAATTTTATCTTTTTTTAGGATCCTATTGTTAGTATTGCCGATAGTAGTAAAATTAAATCATAACTAATCTGATGTATTGGATCAAAAAGAATGGATAGCTTATATTTATTCTATAGTACCGTAAAAGAGCTCAAAGATTAACGCTCAAGCTCACCACTGCAAATATCGACCGAACCAAATCGCCAGTGCTAGTGCTACGCACTCATGTCACAACATGCAAGTACATCTGAAACGAAGAAATTGGAAAGAGGACCCGAGGAAGGAAGAAAAGCCAGTGTCTGCGTACGTACCCCTGAATGTGCTGATGGAGCTTCCTTATCTTGTCGCCCACCCCAAGGGCGTCAAGTGCACGGAAGGCGTTCCTCCACGTCGTTAAGGCAAACCCCGACGACCGCAGCGCCGGCGACGACTCCAGCACCAAGCTCTTCACCCCTTTCCTGCGGCATATCAATTTGGAAACTAGGTGAATGGGAAGTGTTTGCTGTGATTCTGTGAAGAAGCAATCCACGAGCTTGTGAACGTAAGTCACGTAGCACAAGACGATTTCTTGCTTTGACGGATGCCACATCTGGACATGCAAAAGGCATATGCATACCTGTGTAGTCCGAGAGCCACCGCGAGGCCGGCGAGGCCGCCGCCCACGACCACGATGTCCTCGGCAGTCTCTTTTTCGTGCATGCTAGTATGCTGCCGTGTAGTTTCAGTTCATAATTGAAGGGGAAAAGAAAAACCCACAGAACGTAACTCTGGTAAGTGCTAGGCTGCTAACTACTAGATGAGAGAGAGGTGTGTTTGCTTGCTTATAAGCTGACGGCTTATTCTTTCTCGAGCATAAAGAACATTTTTCAACCGTATTAGATTGAAATCTAAATCGACTACACACATCTCAAAACTAATCCAACGAGGGAAATCGACTTGGACTTTTCAAAAAAAAATCAGGTAACTTCCAACTATCAAAAGCAAACACACAGACCTCAATCATCTGGTTTCAGAGCGTCCCACAGCCCAAGTCGATTGCCTCTTCACAGAAGAAGAGGATGTGGAGGCTTGTGGAAATTGGATATGGTCATATGGAGAAGTAGACAGAAAAGGACAGCTCGCGGGTGCAAACAAACATGTATGTGACGGAAATTTCATCTACCCTCCACATCCTCTACTCTGCCAAACTGGAGAAAAGGCACTAATTCACCTGCATTCAGCTGTACCATTCGCTTGCTGGTAGGACGCCCGTACTCCAGCAATATACAGACTACTGGCGCTAAAAATAGAAACAATATTATAGGCTTTATAGCACTATTATCAATTTGAGGCTGTCTTGCTTATAAGCTGATGGCTTATTCTTTCTCGAGCATAAAGAACATTTTTCAACCGTATTACACTAGATGGAAATCTAAATCGACTACACACATCTCAAAACTAATCCAACGAGAGAAATCGACTTGGACTTTTCAAAAAATCAGGTAACTTCCAACTATCAAAAGCAAACACACAGACCACAATCATCTGGTTTCAGAGCGTGCCACAGTCATTGTCCGACATTTTTACAAGCATTCTCGCGAGCGCTCCAGCCAGGAGCTTGTCACGCAGATAGCTTATGATCGCATTATCACTCTGCTGTATGAAGCCGACCACGTAGGCGGTCCCTATGAGCTGGACACTCCTCCACCGTCGGATCCCGGCATACTTGTGCAGGCCCGACTCGATCCTCTCCTCCGCGCCGCCTCTCGCGCCGGCGTCACCCCAGGATGACCTCGCCGAGGCATCTTGCCAGGACGATGCCGTCCTCCAGCGCCGAGAGCCGCCGGCGTCACCCAGGACTTTCTAGTTTATCATCTATTTTTCTATCTTTTTCTATGGTGCCGCTCATGATTACATTATAGGGCTAGACGGTAAGAACTTATTTATAGACTCCACTTTCAGGTATTGCAAAATGACCCATCTACTTCCGGTATACAGTGTGACTCTTGAACTATATCACCAAACATGATTAGACATGTCAGTTTTATGAGTCTAAATATATTAGTCCCTAGCACACATGTATGAGTTATGTGCCATAATCATAGTATTTACGAGATCAATTCTAATCAAATTATGTGAGTTAACAGCCTATAGAGCCGATCTTGCAAATCAAATACAGCTATTTCGCCCTATGTTGTACCCAATATAAATATATATATGGATATTAAATTCTAGTATACTTAATCTCAATAAATATATCTACCAAATTTCAGCATAGTCATCTTTAGTATCTCGAGTGAAGGGTCACGTGAGAGGATATGTATTTTGTTGTAATAAATCGTTGTAATTTTGAAGAGTTGAAAATTTAAGTTTGCATTTTTGTCCAAAAAAGACCATACATGTTTGCTGAGAAAAAGTCATGCATGCTAATTAAATTGAGCTGACTAAGGATGACGCATGCTTTGTTAATTAAATTGACTAGTCATGAAGAGCTACGAAGTCTTGCATGAAGTTGAAAAGTTGAGTTCTCTGTTGGCTTTTGCATGCGTGAGTTGACTGGCTGCATGCTGATTTCTTGAGTTTGATAACATGTATGTACTAGTGGCTGTCCTTGCATGCACTGCTAGTTGTGGTGTCACATTAATGAGCCAGTAGGATTGTTGTGCCATGCCGTGAGGACTTGCTGTTGAATCACTGCATTATGTCGTTTTGGAGCCACATTTATGAGGCTTGCATGCAGGACAGTCATTAGCGTGTGGCTTCGGTTCAACCGGCAAAGTGTAGCGGTCAACCGGATGGGTATACTGGTCAAACCGGACAGGTGGATCGGTCTGGCCAGCTGGTCTTTGTATTTTCGACCAGAATTTTTGTTTTATGGTATTGAGTCGTGAAATGAGTTTTGGTTATATTTCTCAGTGGTTATATGTTGCAGCTAACATGTGTTAAGTTGTGAAGAATTTATGTTTAAAAATAATTTTTTTGTCTTTAGATATACAGGGTCGTTTGAAGTCAACCATGATCAACGGAGAAAATCGGGCTACGCTTATAGAAGAACTGAGGTTTAAAACGATCGAGAATGCCAAGTGAGACAGTGAGTTTAAGTATGGTATGAAAAAGGCGAAAAATGTTGAATGCGAGTTCGAATGGCCAGATTGCACCATATGGCTTGGTAAGTCCAAATGAGATGTGGTACAGTGGAACCAAACGGGAGAGACTTGTCGATGTGTGGCAAATCAGTGGTGCACCTACACGTGGCAAACATAACGATTGTTTGCAATAGAAGAAGTTGACCACGTCAAGGAAAGATATTTTTATAGTTTGACCAAAATACCAGAAACGGTTTTGGAAGGAAACAACGACGTAGAAGTGGCGCTTGGGAAGGCAGTTTAGATCATGGAGAAACCGGTTTGATCAAGATAAATCAAAGTTAAGGACTTAGCGGATTCAGATTTATGCACTTTGAAAACGTGTATAAGTGAATATGTATGAATAAAACCTATATGTGAAGGGTTATCGAATTTCTCTATTATGCTAAGTAAATAGTATTCACTAAGGGTTAGATGTAGCTAGTAAGCCTACTATTTAAGGGATTGGGATGGAGACTTGTGATTAACCATCCAATATGTCTCCCTTATGTTCTCTTATTAGGGTTAGGGTTTAAGAGTCGAGTACTTGATGTGCTATCTGTACTCTAAGATGGAGTGGTTGTAAAACTTTCTTTCTCAAGCAGCAATAGAATTAATCTTTGATCATTTTTATGGCTATCTCTTTTATTAATTGATTTGATCTTGATTTGATTGGTTTTTCCTCTTTTCTCATCTTTTCTTAATCTTGTTATGCCAAGAACGTATAAAAGATAGAAATAAAATCTGGATATCATTCTCCACCCATTTAGGTATTTTGATAGCAAGTTCATTAAGAAACTCGATTTTTGCACTTTTTGATTTCCCAAGTGGTTTTTTGATTTGAAGGTTTTTGGAGTGATTTTTTCGGTGTTCTTGCCTGTTGTGACATATGGGAATATATCCAAAGACATTGGCTATCATTTACTATGAGTAAGTCTTGATCATCGATTTTTGTTTTTGCTCGTTTTTGCAATTTTGCTTAAATCACAAAAAGGTGTGTACAAAGTTTTATGACTTTTGGATCGTCCAATCAAAATTACGTGGATTTAAAGTTTCGCAACCTTGCTAAAATCACTGTTCACTTGCCTAATTTTACTGTTCACGACGGTCAGACCGTCCGAAAAGAGGTCAGACCACCCCTGGTTGGAGTTAGACCTTTAAGCTTTGATTTTTCATTGAGGATGATTTCTTGGTCGATTTAACTTGAGATTTTTGTTAAAGATTCAATTCTCAATATCTCTATAGTTATTGGAGAATAAAATCAAGAATACTTAAGGGGAAATTTTAGTTGGCACCATTCACCCTCTCTGTTGTCTTTTTCTAGCATTCAATGTAGCTGGGGGAAATCCTTGCCCACAAAAAAAAATAATCTAAACATCCATAACCTTCATTTCCTTCCAAAGAACCCATCAATCCATCATAGTTGTAAGTCCCAAAGACACCAGTACGGACATATTTCTTAACCTCTTCAAATCTTGGGTCAGGCACAAACAACAAATGAAAAAAATTGGAAAGGTTATGATTTTGCTTGCGCTAAGAGAACTTTGCTAGCTTGATCATAAACATAGGTTCATGAAAAAGTGTAGTACCTTTCTCTCAGCTCTCTTTCCTCAAACCGGAAGTTTTCCTCTCCAACCTCCATAAGGTAGCAAGTGTTGGGACTTTGGGAATGATAAAAGAAGAAGAGGAGCTTGACGATTGACGTCACTGCTGATGGTGCCCGTGTATGTCTAATGGTAGCTCTGTCCTGGTGCCGAAGTGAAGTTTGGATTGGCAGAACTCCACAGAAATGGCCAACTCACATAAATGGCTGCTCTGACCGAAAATGCACATCCCTGTCGGCGGTCGGTGTAGCAGCGTAGCGTATAAGCATAGTCTCTAGGTTGTGGGCCACTCCGAGCCACTGGGTTGTCTGTTCTCTGGCCCAAGATTTGCTGTTCGTCCTAGTACGTACAGCCCATTTAGGAGCAGTCCAAGCCAGTATGACCCGAAGTTTCTAAGGCCCAAGGCCGACTTAGTTTTACCAGCTGTAAGCCTAAGAAGGGAAGAGCCTAAGTAGACGAAACACATGCCAAACCTGGTCAAATGGGCTGAGTTAATTGTATCCATTAGAGAACCGTACTGTTTATGTGATCTAAGCATGATAAATAGTAAATAGGTCACATTGGCCTAGTCTAACTGGGGCATGCCATGATTGGGCTGGAATCTTGGCACCGCGAGTTGGCATGGTCCAACATGCATAGTAATTTTTTCGTGGTAGTGCAATAAAATTGCTTGTGGTTAGCAGTAAAATTACTTTTGTTAGGGTTATTGTACTCTTCTAAGTGCGGACTGGTGACGTGGTTGTAAAATTACTTACAACTAGCAGTAAAATTACTTGTGATTAGCAGTAAAAATACTTGTGACTCAGCGACTGGTCGTAAAAATACATGTGACTGACAGTAAAATTATTTATGATTGATAGTAAAATTAACAGGCCATTGGTGTCCTATTTGGCTCAGCTTGTTTGGACCGGCATGGCACGACCTAACTCCTCTTTGTGCTGTGTCTGGATTAGAGAGTAGACATATAAATTAGTATGGCAAGACACGGTAACTTGGGCCAGTTCATATTGATTTTTGCTAATAATTTTTAAGTTTAGTTTATAAATAGTAATAACTTGTAAAGAGCTGTACAGAGAAAGAGAAACTCGCGTGCGATTTTGGTCACAGTGTGTACTACAATTAACTAGTAGACTTCACTTTAAAAAGATATTATATTAAAAATTAAGTACTGTAATAAAACTATTTATCATAGAAAAATAGTTTTTAGAAGTCGGTGTGAGGCGATATATGCTTTTAGAAGTTGGTATGAGACGATCTATCTAAAGGTCTGTTTGATATAGCTATGGTTTATGGTTTTTGGCTGAAAATTTTGAATTTTAGCTTTTTGTGATAGATATTATGGAGAGAGAGATACTCACTTGTGATTTTGGATGGTACAAATATTAGATTTTTAATATGTACTATAATCTTTACTATTATAAAAGAAGCAATTGGTGGTTGGTTCGTCGTCACTTCTCTCCTCTCAGCCCTCCGATCTGATTACAAGATAAAATCCTAACCGTAAAAATTACTCCGCTCCGCTCCCCTCCCCGCGCCCCGCTTTCGCCCGTCCGATCGTCCCAAGGGTAGATCCGGCCGTTCGCTCGCGCGCTTCAAACCCTAGATCCTCTCCCGGTCCCCTCGCATTGCAGAGCCCGCCCATCCTCTCGCCCGCCGCCCCTCGCCCTCACCCTCCACCTCTCCCGCTCTCCTTCGCCTGGTTTCTTCCTCCCACCGCCGCGCCGCCCTCGCCTCCTCCCCTCCGCCTCCCACCGGCCTCTCCCTACTCCCCAACCCCGCGCGCGCTTTCTCCATCGCTCCTCCGCGCCCGCCGCCTCGCCTCCGCCCCCACCGGCCTCCTCCTTACTCCCCAACCCCTGCGCGCCGCCTCCCTCTCCGTCCCCACACTGCCGCCTCCTACCCCCCCCTCTCTCCTCCGCGCGCATCCTCCTCCCCTCCGCTCGTCCGCCGCCGCCTCCTCCCCTACCCGCGTCGCCGCCACCTCCCCCACCTCGGCTCGTCGCGCCTCCCTCCCCACCCCGCGTCGCCGCCGCCTCCCCACCCTACCCGCGCCCTCTCGCTCGCCACCGTCTCTCCCCACCCCCCCCCGCGCCGCCGCCTCCTCCTCCGCTCTGGCCCACGTCCCGTAGGAGGACCTCGTGGCGCAGCACGTGGTCGACGCGCTCACGTCGTCCTGGCCAACCCTAACGAATGGGTGGGTCGCTACCAGATTTTTCTTTGATGATGTGAAAATCGCTTTTCATGTTGCGGTTCTTGGGCAAAGAAATTTGAGGTTTGCTTGATTTGGTGGTGTTTATTGATAAAATTGGCACTTTATTTTGTTTGGTTATCATATGTTCTACCTTTTATTGATTGTGTGATATTTTCTTATTTCGTTGATGGTTGCCAAAATTGCATTCTTCTCCGATTTATTGGTGACTCCTGGTGTGTTTTACCGTGGAAAAGATCCATAATTGTGTGATCTGATGGTTCGTCCATAGTAATGGTCACTCTATAGTATCGTGGTTGTGCATAAGGTGTTAATGGCAATGTTCGATCAAATCTTATTAATATATGCCATGGTATGTTGATTGAAAAATTGTATATTGTCTCGGTTTCATGATGGGTTGTCAAGTGTTTTGGTAAGATATAGTGCTTCGTGTTTTATCTCTTTGTAAAACTTTCTCCTTTCCTCAATTTTGTGCTGTTTATTTTTGCTTGTGCTCTTTCTGTTGCATAAGTACTTGATTTCTAACCAATTGTACCTCAAATTTTACTCTTGGTTCTAATTGGTGAACTGGGCGCCTTTACTTCTGTAGGACTTCGATCCCTTCTCACTAACCTTTGACAGCAATGACAAGGACAAGCTTCGGGGGCGTGGGACGACCGACTACCTCGGTCATGTCGCGCGGTTGCTCGGTGATGCGGCGTCTTGGTGAGGTGAAGCCAAGATCAAGCATTCAGTCGTTGTTGTGTTTATTGCCAATGAGGATAACTCATTGATCTCTAGCATTGGTGTTGATGGCCTCGTCAAGGACGGTTTGCTTGACAAACTCAAGTCTGGACCCTTGTGAGTATTGAATTGTTTGATAGAATGAACAACTAAGGTGTTGTTCGTGGGGAATATGTCTTTGATTTGCTTGTTGCTATTGTGTTGTATTGTGAAGGTTTTGGATAGATACGGTGATAAACAATCGTGCATTGGCACCGATGGGATGTTTCAAGGCATCTAAAGGCAACAGGAAGCTGTTCCACAAGATAGCCTCGCACATAAGGTAATTGTTTCGTTCTTTTGGTGGAGATGAGCATTCTGTAGCTTTAGTGATATGTAATGTTTTGTTTTTGAACCGGGAACCCATTTTGAATTAAGCAACGGAAGCGAGAGTTTTCTGAGAGGGGAATGATATGCAATGGTTAGTTGACAATATGTAAAGCATCCGAATCGATTATTTATTTGTAAATATTTCATAACCTATGATCATTAAAGTGTACGATTGCTAAAATAAGCTTGCATTCGTGTAGTTAGTGCAAAAGCACCAATTTATCTAAAGCAATAGCAATGAATCATAATTTTTGAAAATGTTGAATATGTCTTCGTAATGTTAAGGAAACAGCCATTCAATTAGCTTACAGGACAAACAAAGTCAAATATATATTTATCAAGTTTTTTTTCCAATTGTTGGAGACGGCAAAATACAACATTGATTTTGAACTATGAAAACTCTATATCTTTTTTTTAACTTCAGGCCATAAATGTCATGGAGTTAAATATGGAAGGACTTAAAGAAATACAAACTAGGTTTTACAATGACTTCCCCCCACACGAGAAAGAGCAGGTCTATAAGTTTGCTACTCCATCTACGATGAAGCCAACAAAATGGAGTTGTAAGTCTAAATCAAATCGGATGGCTGAGAAGAGAGGAGGGAAGCCGTACCAACCACCAACTCCTTCTTTTATGAACAGGTTTAGTGATGTAGATGAAAATAATTATTGTAGCTTATATCTTCTCTCTAGGATTTGGTCCAATATTTAGGACTTCTTGTACCACCTTCATTAGTGATAAATGCGGCCAATGTTGCAGCTTCAAAAGTGGCAATGTTTAAGGCCAATCGTATGGCTTGGGTTGACAACCCCACTTGATTAACAAAGTGATTCTCCAACGAAAGCTGGTACACTATATTTTCATATTCTACTTGGTGGTTGTTACAATTCAAAAAGATTTACTGAGATTATTACTTAGCGAGAAACTTCGCATAAGCAGTTAGTCTTGTCAATAATACATGCATGGTTACTCGGCACTTTGAGTTTTGACAAAAAAGTTTTATTTATAAGTACTTATAATTATCCCGTTAAGCATATATTTGTTCGGCAATAACCTTATTAACTATTTAATCTCCTTAATTTTACTGCCTCATTATTTGTTTTTGTGATAGTTATTAGAGGGTACTTTTGTTATACTTCTGTCTAAAACATTGTTACATTGGTTTGTTTAATTTGATGTTAATTGATTGAGAATATACACTAGATGTTTCGTAACAACGCATGGGCATATTGTTTACTATCATTTCTGCACATATATTGTTGTATGTGGTGTTTGCTCTATCATACTTCGCTTCACTAATATGATGCTTGATTTATTTACGAGTATGAACATGTATGTTTTGTTTGATACATGATGACGTAAGAAAAAGTTGATATTTATTATTCAGTTTGAGATCATATTTGATAGTATGCATCATTTTTATTTGGTTTTCCGTTGCAACGCACGGACACCTTACTAGTTAACTTGTAAATTCTATTTAAAAAATATTTTATTTAAAAGTTAAGTATTATATAAAAAATCTAGAACAGGTGCCATGCCTATTCGGTCTCGTGCGGTGCCGGCCGGCAAATTGGGCCAGGTTTGCGCCCCCCACACGCAGTTCTGCGCTAATTCGTGTGGTTCTCGACAGAAAAGCCACGCACCGGGGTTTAGCCGCGAAGCCTCTCTCTCTACCTCCCTCAGTCCCTCTCCTTATCTAGGGTTTCTGGCTCTCGCCTCGTCGCCTCAGCAGCGGGTCGCCATGGACTTCGACGAGTACGAGTACTTAGAGAAGACGGTGGAGACCTCCGGGGCGCCGTCCAACGGCACCGCGGCTCCCGGATACGAGGAGAAGGAGCGCAGCTCCCGCCGCCGGAGCGGCGGCGGCGACGACCGCTATGACGGCGAACGCAGATCCAAACGCTCTCGCTCGGAAGAAAACCGAGACCGCGACAAGGAGAAGGACCGGGACCGGCACCGCGACCGCGAGCGCCATCGCAGCAGCCGGGAGCGCCGCGATCGGGAGGAGAAGGGCAAGGAGAGGAAGAGCCGTGACCGTGACATCGAGCGGGAGAAGGAGAAGGAGAGGGAGAGGGAGAGGGAGAGGGAGAGGGAGAGGGAGAGGGAGAGGGAGAGGGAGAGAGACAGGCAGAGAGAGAAGGATAGGGAGCGGAGGAGCCGGAGCCGGTCGGAGCGGCGCCGTGACGACGACGACCGTGAGCGCGATCGCGACTACCGTGACCGCGATGTCAGGTGCTAATCCATGACCTCCCAACCTGTGAACTTTATTGCCACCGCTGTAATATGAATTGAGTGGTATTTGGTTTAATGGGTTGGTTTGCATACTTGTAGATAACTTGATATCCCCAGAAATTGGGTTGGTTCGCATACTTGTAGATAACTTGATACCACCAGAAAATTAACCATCCTTAATCCCCTTATGCGGGTTATAGACCTCCTTATGGTTCGGTACATTTGTTTTGTTTTTGTTAGTTTGGCTGACGCGTCTAGTCAAATTTATTTTCAATGACAGTTATGTTCCACCGTCATCGCACAATGATTGTGCAGTTTGTTGGGGCATTGAGTTTTATCACTACATAAAGTGCTTGGGATGGGCGTGTCGACCATAGAATAGGAAAGAGGATGCTACTATATGTAACATTTGTGTTTCCTTCTTATTTTGGGGCAATTGCGTTTTTCTCATACAATTTTGTCATTTTTCTCAGCACCATATTTCGGAGTGCGTGGCTTTGCACTTGCTTCTATCAGACTATCGCCTACTGCTACTAAAATTTTCTTATGTTATAGACCTAGCCTTTTTGAAAGCCAATACAATTGAACATTAGTATGGGAACCTGCAGATCCGATTTGCTAGAGCAATCTCCAGTTGGTCTTGATATTCATCTATTTTGAGTTCCTTTCTTATGAAATAGAAGTTAGCATTGGAGGTAGGTTGCTAGGATCTGTAAATTGAAGATGGATGATATCATGTTGTGCTTTTGAGTGGTTCTGTCTGAGAGCAATGATGCCATCTGTGATTACAGTTTTCCTGCATCCAGAACATGGAGCTGAACTGTATTTCTTCTGTTGCAGAAATGCTGGTGAAGGGGTGTATTGGGCTTTTTCACTGAAGCATTGCGTCTTATTGTTAAGAGGACTCAGTGTTCGACACGTTGCACAAACAAGCTATTTCATTGCTTTTTCCCCCTTGCAGGAATTGTTAAAGTCGAGTTACCTAAATGATGCCTGTCTTACAAGACAGGGCCTTTTACCCCCTTTTTAGATCACATCTCGCGACTTGATAGAATGTTGATTTGTTGTGGGTGTATGTTCTTTAATTTTCCTGATGCTTAGGTATGTAGGGTTTATGAGGGCAACGTAACCATGTCCTATGAAATTCTGAATTTTAAGCTCTTGGTGGACACAATCTATCATCCATCTATTATCTCGTCAATAGCTACTGTTGGGTAATTAAGATCTTGTTGCATTCTTAAGGGTCGTAAATCGTAAGTCTTAACTAATCAAAGCCATCCGAAACCACTAGAATATGTTGCCCCATCCTTGTCACCATAAAATCATGCATTTCAAGTCTCTGTTTCATGCATTTCAAGCATGGCCATAAGTTATTGCAATTTTCCCTCCTTTCCTTGTTACTGATTTGGGAGAGAGAATTCAGTAGTGACATCATTTCATTTATCAAGGGTTGACACCTTCCAACACCTGTTACACTTCCCATGGTCTTGTAGCTTCCTAACCTGCATGTTGGACTATTGAGAAGCGGAGGGAATATTTTTTCTAAAATATTCTTGATGTATTTGAAGTCCATTTTCTGTAATCTGTGCTCTTATTTACTGTTTTATGTTCCCATTTTTCTATATCCACTTTTTCTTTGTGCAGACGTAGGAAAGAAGAGGCTGCAGAACCTGAAGCTGACCCAGAAAGAGATCAAAGGACTGTGTTTGCTTACCAGGTTGCATTTTCACATAACATATTTCACTTTGTGGTCTACGAAATGTCAAAACCTGTTGTATTTGAAGCTAATGCTTGTGAGCATAATGGCAGTTATCTTTGAAGGCGGATGAAAGAGACGTGTATGAGTTTTTTTCAAGGGCTGGGAAAGTAAGTCTCACCTGTTTACACATTCTTTTTGTTCTAGTAGTTATTCTGGTGCTCTTGTTTTATTCATTAAAAACATCTATGATATGTGCCCTATGCATGCTGCTAGTTCTCTAGGCTTTCTCTTAAGTTAAACAGATAATAAGTTTGTTCCATTGAAGAGTAAAAGCTGCTCTAATTAGATCAACCCAAACTTAACAGTTGAATGTTTATGAGTTATTCTTTCACTTCACACTAACTAGTGATAAAAGATTTTCTGTTGTTGTTGTTGTTCATTTGTTGCTTCCTTGTTCCTTGTCAAGTTGGATCAAATCAATCTTTGTACTTGAACTGTTAATTTTTCCTAGGTCCGGGATGTTCGCCTCATCATGGATCGAAACTCACGACGTTCTAAAGGAGTTGGGTGAGTACTTGTAGTAAATTCTGTACCATATATATGCTGTGTATAGCCTTGTGTATTAGTTTTTTGTATGGCATTTTCTCATTCTTGGTCTTTATTATTCATTTTATTTTTTTGAGATGCTGAACAGAAGCTTTGTTTTGCCACAACATGCTACCTTGGAGTAACTAGCATTATGTGTCATATTATCCAAACATACGGCTTACTTGGCATGGGTTGTTTAGGGGGGGCCTGCTCAACCTTCAGCTTTTAGATTCCTGAAAGCTTGAGTCACCTAAAATTTGGTTAGACTATGGTGTTCTGCTGGTGGTTTCCTGCTGGCTCGGTGCAGTCCATGGATTCAGAATCTCAGATCGAGGATCTGCATTGTCTTTCACGGACTCACATGTGATATATTCTTTAGCATGTAGCCTGGGTTTCTCAGTGAGTTGGTCTCGCCTTGGCCATCTAGGCAGGTGCTTAGGAATTCACAGCGTCGCCTCGGCGTCCCCGGTGAATGGCTAGGTGAGTGCCTTGGCCAGCTGGCAAGGGTCATCTAGGTAGGATAAGTGGTGTTGCACAGGGGCGTCTGGGTGGGAGAAGTGGCGTCTCACTCATTGCACAGGTTGCGGGCGAGCTTCCCTCACTCCACTCCCTTCGATGCCAGGTATTCCTCCTCCTCCTCTGCCTCTACTTCTCTTTTCTTTTGCTTTGTTTCTCTAACTCTGCTCCTGATATGCTCATCCTTCGTTCTTCTTTCATCCTCTGCTATGTCAGGCCACCAACAAGGTCTCTCCAGTCTACACCTCCTCCAAGTTTCCTCCCTCCAGGCCTCAACGAATCTCTCCAGTCCACCCTCCAGATCTGCTTAATTTGCTGTTTAATGCATGCCTTTATGTCCTCTCCGATCTGCTCTACCCTGTTGCACTGCTACTCATGCTCTCCCCAATCTGCTCTGCTTTACTGCTCTACTCCCATTCAGCTCGCCGTATGTCGCCTTGAGGATGCCATGGTCACCAAGTATGCCGTGACAACCATGGGTGTGTGTATGTTGTAAGGCTGATTTTTTGTTGGCTTCAAGGGATGGAGAAGAATTGAATTAGAAGGGAATAAATGGCTGACTGTTGGGCAGTGGCTGCAGCTCAGGTGCTACAAGGAGATAAAGCAGAAAGGACTCTCAAAAGGCTGCAAAGAATGAAACGAGTATGGTATTTTGTGGAAAGGGTTGCGAGGGGACAATGGGATGATTCTAATGGAGGAGAAAAAAATTTCTTCCTGTGTACCGAGTATTAAGGGTTGGCTTAAATGGTTATTTTAATATGCTTGTCCTGTCTCCTGGGCTTAGTGAGTTTTGAGAATTTCTGCTGGGATGGCGGTACCCTAAAATGACATTACACCAATTCTTTGCGAAATACATGTTTGTTAAATTTAATTGACCTTCCTGTGGAAGAGCCTAGGCAGGCTTACTGAGAGGACGATGTACGCAGTTAGTAGGACTATGGTGTCAGTTCTGTTGAGTTTTTTGCTGATTGAAGTTGCATTTTATGATCAAATTTTCACTTTTGATCTACTGGAAACATAGCTGGTTATGGGATTTCAAATGTTACTGACCATATTTGTACCATGTTTGCTCTTGTTGTTGGTTTTATGGTTACATAATATTTTTAGCTGTAGCTACATCTACGATTTTCACGGGGGAATATATTCATCAGTTATTCATACTCGGCAGGAGTGTTTATAATTTGGTGTACCTGCTGATAATCAGCTACTTATGAGGAAGATGTAATACAAGATCATTTTGGTAACAGTAAGCAGTGTGGAATATCAAACATGACAGTTCCACATTATTTGATGGCATTTCTGTGCATTTTCAAATGATTTTGGTCAATGGAGGGTGCAATTAGATTGTAATTGGGACTAATCCTGTTAGAAAAATTTTTAAATGTTTCAAAAAGGTTGAGCATATGTGGTATTGTTGACTGCTGGATATTCTGATATTAATGATGCTATTTGCATTTCCAGGTACATTGAATTCTATGATGTCATGTCCGTTCCAATGGCGATAACTCTTTCTGGTCAGCTGCTTCTTGGTCAACAGGTGATGGTTAAGCCGTCGGAAGCTGAAAAGAATTTAGTTCAGTCAAATACTTCTTCAAGTGCAGCAGCTCCAGGTGGGGCAAGGAAGTTGTATGTTGGAAATCTTCACTCAAATATTACCGAGGATCAATTGAGACAGGTAAAGAATCAAACAAATTATTTTATAGATATATTATAATTGGCTTTGCTTTGATATCAAAATATTTCTGAAGTTCACATTACTGAAGACATCTTAGTTAAGGTTGTGCTGTTGATTTCTCTTTAAAGGGGTAGAAATGTTACCATTGCAGTATTGCTTATATATCCTTGTTGTTTGGTGTGCATGTTATATTGATTTAATGATTTCTCTCCCAGGTTTTTGAACCATTTGGACAGGTGGAGCTTGTCCAGCTGCCGCTAGATGCACTTACTGGGTTATGTAAAGGTTTTGGTTTTGTTCAGGCAAGTACTTCCTTATGAAGCAATTCCTGTATTGGTGCATAATTCCCAGTTTCTCACTTGTTCCGTTTCGTCATTTAGTTTGCACGCCTTGAAGATGCAAAAGCTGCTCTGAGTTTAAATGGGCAGCTTGATATTGCTGGAAGAGTAATTAAGGTAAGCATTTTCTTAAAGAGTTACTACCATTCCTCCTGTTGTTTGAACTGCTCAAATATAAGGGTTCCGCTGCCTGACATTATGGCAATCTCTTGTAACCAGGTTTCAGCTGTGACAGACCAAGCGGGAGTGCAAGTAAGTGGAGCAACTACTGGAGATTTGGATGATGATGAAGGTGGAGGCTTGGTGGGTGTCATTTCTGGGAGACATTTTTATTACTGGAATTTTCATACGTATATGTTTCCTCCTTTGGTTTAAATACAATTATTTGGGACATGATGTAAATTCGCACTCCCCATCAAAATTTTGAAAAAGGTTATCATATTTTGGTATTCATGTACTGTACATAGGATAGGTTTAGTATCCACTGAGCACTCTGTTCGCATCAACATGCTTCACTGTAGCGAAGTGCCATTATTCTACAATACTTTTGTGGGTTCTCAGATTGCCAGTGTCCATTCTGGATGACCTGTGTGGCTGTGTTACATGATTACATCATAGAAATGCTCAAAGGATCAGGTGACTGGTCTCATTGTTTGTCTTGTGTTTCCATATTTGTTATCTAGATATAAGTTGATAAACATTAGTTATGCACATATCACTGTTTGCTTTTTAACACGCCAATACATCTTTTTATGATGCAATGGACATTTGTTGATTCTCAGGAATCAATTACTATTACACCAGTGGGAGAGCAGAGGAATGTTTGAGGCTGTTGTGAAATCTTACGTATATAGCTTCTACAGTATCTCTTTTCATGTGTATGACGTGTCCACTGATGTATGCAGGCACTGAATGCTAGCTCGAGAGCTCTTCTGATGCAGAAGTTGGACCGTAGTGGCACTACAACCAGGTATATTTATGTGAGGTTGATGGGATAAAATATGTTTTGATGCCCTTGTTATATTGTCCTTTCCAGAATATTCTTGATGTTACTATGTCACTCTTAACCACATTTACATTCTTATCTTTCTATTATTCATATAACTCCATTTTTGTAAGCTATTCAGTAATCCTGAGAAAGTACTAGGAAATTGCAAAAGGTTATTCACATTCAGAATCATCCTTTTTGTTATTTTCTGTATTATTTTATAATTTATTTTCGTCAGCCTTTCATGTTTTATCATTCATTCTTGTGTCTTTGTTTCGTAAATGAAAAACTGTTAATATTATGGATTATTTGCCCCTATTCTTGATCTTACCTATCAGTTGTAAAATCGTGTATATTATTTTTGTGGTAATGGAGGCATGCCTCTACCTAGATAAAATGCAATTTTAGGTTGTCATGAATAACAAGTTATAAATGGTTAATTACATGGATTGTGGGTGTACCGGTGTCGACAGCATGTGGTATATACAAGTCATATCTGGCAAACTAAACAATGATGCTAACTCAAACATTCATTCATTTGAGTTTGAGCTTTTAACATAGCATATCTTAAATTCTGTTATAACTGCTCAAGATAGTTCTGAACTTCTGATATTTTTAGTGGCAGAGAACTGTAGATGCTTGCTGATGTGTGTGTGGATGGATACCAGTTCTCCTTAATTTGCTTAATTTGTGGATGTGGGCTGTAGAGCCTTCAGTTCATGGTTGATTGTAAAAATTTCTAGAATGTGCATTATCTTGTAAGAGTGCCATAATTTGTATCCAAATCTTTTGTTATTGACCTCTACTATATTATCGTCAGGATTCATCCACCACTACAGCAACACTGTTTCCATACACACACACACACAGAAATTCTTTGATGTACAGTGGTTTGGTTGAAATATTCTGTTTACTGCAGTTCTAACTTCTAACATTTAATGTCAATTGCATTGACTGTGAATTTCAAGTGGGTGAACGATGATTACTTGAGATATTAGGAAAACTTGTTACACTACCTTAATATTCTAATGGTATCAGTCTCTTGCAAATATCAAGAAGTTAGCTTGACAAGAAACCTGAGCCTTAATGCTTTAAATTTGTTCTTTCTTTTATAAGTTCAAAAACACGTGCACATCATAAGTTTATTATAAACATATCGTTATTCCTTTGCTCTCTCGGTATCTCTATATAATGCATCTCCCTTAACTTTGTACTTTTATTTGTCTATCTGCAGTTTGACTCCTGGGATGGGTGCTACTGGTGCGAACACTTCCGTGGCATTACCACCTGTATCAGTTCTTGGTGCTCCTCCAGCTGCTGCTCCCGTGCTACGGCCGGCAGTGCCTGGTCTTGGTTCAATTCCTGGGGCATCTCTTCCGGTTACTACCCAACCCATTGAGATGGCTCCTCCCAGTGAATGCCTATTGCTTAAGAATATGTTTGATCCAGCTGTGGAGGTTGTGTTTTTGCTACTGCATTCTTATTGTTTTTTTTACTGCCAATAGCCACTATTTTTTATTCTTCTATATTAGTATGGAGGAGCTTGTGTCTCCCTTTGGTTGACCAAAACTAACTGATAAAAATTTACTATGCTTTATTGCAGACGGATCCTGATTTTGATTTGGATATTAGAGATGATGTTCAAGAAGAATGTTCCAAGTTTGGCCAAGTAAGACACATTTTTGTGGACAAGTAAGTCAACTGGTTCATATATTATTTTATTAAACAAACATGTCATGCTCTGCATTCAGAATTCTTTTTGGTTGGTTCACTATTGGCCCATTACATTGCTATAACTCTCTCTGGTTTTCCTATAGATCATCATACATAAATCTGAGATGCACTTCAGTCCTTTTTTTGTTTCAGACAAAATACTGCAACATCTCTCTCTCTCTCTCTCTCTCATTTGCTCAATATTACATTTGGGAGGTTACTATGAATTTACAATGATGATCTTTTTAACTTGCATCTTTAAAGACTGTAACTACTATTCAATAATTATCAACATGTAGTTAGAATTCTCTATATCGGGTTGACAGTCAAAGGCTTGGATTTAGGGACTAATTCAGAATCTATGAGATGTCATGTCACGGTTTTTGCACCATATTAAATGCTATAGAGCCATTAGGATTTACCTGTGATCCCATTCTTCCATGGATTTGTTCCATACTCCAAATCTTGAAAAAGCACAAATTTAAAATGCGACCCAAAAGCTGTGTGGTAACCTCAGCCGCCCTGGGTCTGGTTTTCAGGGCGGTTAACTCAAAGATTGATGCACCATATGTGTTACAGAGAACCACACACGATAAAACTTAGTGGTCTCAGAACTTCGTTATTGCCATCAGTTTGTGTTAGCTCCCGAACTGTGGTCGCTATGTGTAGGGGTAGAGTTCTATGAATCATACTAGGCTGATGTGCTCCAAATTCCAAAGCAATATTTGCTAATGATAAGTTGCTTTCAAGCTAGAACTCTCCTGCTTTCGACAAAATCTCTCTATTCTGTTTGTCTTTCCCCCCTTCAATTTTGTTGTGGTTCCTCCCTTTGGTTTTGTTGTGGTACTACTAAAAGAAAAAATACACTGTTCTTTTCTTATAGCACTGTAGCACAATTGTTATGTGTAACATAGCACATAATTTTCTAAGTTCGAACCATGTCGGCCTTGAAAAGCCTGCCAGCTATACAGTAATAACAATGCATTCTAATTGTCTAACCCTAGGTGTTGCAACTGTTTTGCAGAAATACTGCGGGCTTTGTGTACCTGCGATTTGATGGTATAACAGCCGCGATGAGTGCACAGAAAGCACTCCATGGGAGATGGTTTGCGGGAAAGATGATTACTGCAACCTTTATGGTATGGAATGCTACTTTATTAACCTGAGGTTTCTCTCTCTTTTGCATTTCGATTGTTCATTTACGCGTTTTCTGAAATCGTGGTGTTTGTTGTGTCAGTCTCCTCAGCAGTACGAAATGAAGTTCCCGAGCTAGTGGACAGCCTACGCTCGGTTTGTTGCTGGAGATTAGTTGCTTCGGTGTCGTGTACTAGCTCTTCTACATCTCAGCGTGCAAGCATAGTTGTATTAACTATTTGCGGAGAAAAAGCCTTGTGCTCTCCTGTAACATTAGCGGTGTAATACCAGTAGACTAGACCACACCTGTACCCTCCTTGCTCCCGCCAGCTGCCCAAAGGGGAGATGTGGCGAGCTGCATGCATGTCCTCCACCTCACCCTCCTAGCCCACTATTTTTGCCCACTGGTTTTCACCCCAAACTACTACTACACAGTGTAAAACACCTGCCTGACGCTTTCCGGTGTCACATAGCAGCGAAAGCAAGAGCAAAACCAGGGGGGGAGAACTGTTGAGGAATCGTTGCTGACGATTCTAGTACAATCGATTATTCTTATACAAAAAAGATAGATTAAATATAGAATAGTGTAAATAATAAATTGAACATAGAGATGAGAGGGGAACTTATTTCTTTATTATTCTCTTTGTTCATGTGCAATTTTATAATGATTGGAATCCTTATTTATAAATTAACTGGAGGGTATCCACCATAGGCTAGGCTTAGGTTCAAACTCAGGTTTTTCAACACTCTCTTTTGGGTATTTACCTGACATATTTATGTCTCATTAAAACTCTATAACTTAGTGAAAAAAATTTAGAGAAAAAATATATGATATACGCTATATTGTGTTGCACAAATTGTCTTATTAAAAATCTTGATAGAGAAGCTTTAGGGAAACTAGTTAAGGAAAAAAGAGTATAATCCACTTAATTTTATTTAATCTACAGATTTATTCTCTTGGTACATGATCTTCATGATCAAATTTAATAGTGAGTTCGAGAAAAATCTTTCTTTGAATTCTGCATTTCTCTAAGTCTTATTATTCTAATTTTATGTATACATATTTTAAAATTAGATGTTGAAAGTGAATAAACTTGGTCTATCTTAGTATACAGTATCTTAATTTTATTTATCTTTTGTAATTCATGAGTGTAGAAAAATTTGGAGTTGATATGCTTTGTGAGATAACTTTTTACGTAACCTGTTTGTATTTGTGTAACATAAGCTACATTATATTCGTAGATAATTGTAAGAGTTTGCACGATGTTCAGTCCACATAACTGTTGGACGTGGTGAATCATTTGTCGAAGTCAAGCACATTCTCGTGCGATTTCATACGATGCAATGATTTTTGAGTTATTCGTCAAAGTCCATACGAGACTTTCCCTCTTCTCTAAGTCTGTACGGATCCTTGTCTTACCACAAAGATATCTCGACTATTGGTGCTTTTGAAGGGTATGCTTTTCCAAAGCTAAACTTTTCTAACACCTTCTGAGTGTAGGTCGACTGATGTACTAATATTCCTTCTAGGATATGCTTGAGTCGTAAACCTAAGCTATATTTGGTTTTTATCTAAATCTTTTATTTTGAACTTTGATTCTACGCAAGAGCTTGCTTTCTTTATATTTTTCAGGGTTTCGAAGATATTCAGATCATCTACATATACTGAGATTATACAAAATCCATTCTGGGATCATCGTACAAATACACAAGGACAATCCTCATTGTTTGTGTAGCCTTTCTTGTATAGAAAGTCGCTTAAGCGATTATATCACATTATGCCTGATTGTTTAAGTCCGTTCAATGATTTCCTGAGTTTCACATTGTTGGTTCAGGACAGAGATACCTTCATATAAATATCCGAATCCAAGTTTTCATAAAGATATGCCATTACCATATCCATCAATTTCATTTCTAAATTCAAATTTACTGCCATCGAGATTAAATATTTAATGGTAATACCATCCATGACTAAGAAATATGTTTCTTCCTAATTAACTCTTAGACGTTAAGTAGAACATTGTGCAACAAGCCTTTCTTTATATCTTACAATTTCATTTTTTTATTTCTCTTTCGAACTAATACCCACTTTTTCCCTATGGGGTGCACATGGGGAGGCGTGCGGCTTACAGGCCCAAACACCTATCTTTTATTCAGAAATAATAATTAAGTTTTTATTCCCTTTTTCTAATCCTCCAAATTTGATTTTTTTCTTATATTCAGTGAACGATGCAGGCTCTGGATCATGATCGATGATTGTAGCAATTTTCTTTGCAAAATAAATATCAGATTCTCTCGTGTGTATATAGTTTATAACTATTTCATTATGGGATGATCTTTGTAGTTCTTTTGTTTGCTTACCGCTCCTAGTTGCAAGGGCAATTCTCTTTAGTTTGTCAGCTTCAGTGTGTGTGCGCACATCTATGCTGGTTTCTCTCTCCATGGGGATGTTCAGATTCGGTATACCCTTTTCTAAAGGTGTCATACTGGTGTTAGGTCTCAACTGGCTCCCCTGCTGGTTCTGGCGAACTTCGGTGATTGGCTGTGCCAAGTTCTTATCCTTTTTCACCAGGCATCCCTGGCTACTTAGAATTCGAGGGGCTGGAGTTCTCGTCCTTTTGTAATGAGGCTTCTGGACGGGATTAGGGATACCTTCTATTTTCTTCAGTATTTCAACCCTCTTCGATGCATTGCGTGCAGGTACATGTGACTTTATCACGCTTTTTAAGTCACTAAAGTGGTCATACAATTGATTTGCTAAGACCTACATATCAATGATCTTTTGAACTTCTCTATTTGCTTCACTGGTGTGCGAGTTATGTATATGGATTCTCGTGACTTGCTACGTAATTTCTCGGTATTTTTCATCAAGGGGTTGATTTTCTCTCCCTAATGTCGGGAAACTATCCTCATCAAATATACTATCAGCAAAACGGACGGTATACAATTCTTCTGTCATTGGGTCCAAACACCTGATTATGGATACTGTCTCATAACCAACATATATTCTAAACTTTCGGAAAGGGCCCATTGCAGTATGCTGTGGTGAGGTATATGTACATAAACTTTGCACTCAAACTTATGGAGATGAGAGATTTTTTGTAGTGATCCTTGTGCTAGTTGCATAGGTGAATAGATGTTATATGCCAATGGTCTAAAGTTAATGAGAGTTGCTGCATGTAGGACTACATGTCCCCAATATGTAGTCAGGAAATAAATTTAATCCTTTTAATTAATGCCTCTGCTAGTCCATTCTGAGTGTGGACATACGGGACGGAATGCCCAACTTTAGTTTTCATTGCCATGCAATAATCATCAAATGCATTTGAAGTAAATTCTCTGGCGTTGTCCATTTTGATGGACTTTATATGATAATCAGGGAAATTATTTCTAATTTGAATATCAGCGATATCAGTTTTGCAAAAGCATGATTTCTCGTAGATAATAAATATACGTGCGACCATTTTGAGGAGCATCGATGAGCACTATAAAATATTTAAATAGCCCCGAAAGAGGTTGTATAAGACCGCAAATATCTCCTTAGATGCGTTCCAGGAATGCAGGAACTTCATCCCTCACTTTCAGAGCAGGTCTTGTAATTAATTTTTCGGTGGCACATGCGAGGCACACAAAATCTTTCTGATTTAGGAAATTCTTTACATCGATATTATATCTCTATGAATTATTAGTTATATTTTTTTATCATCCTAAGACCTGGGTGGCTTAATTTATCATGCTAGAGACAAAATTTCAGATCTTCTAAATATAATTTTCAGGGTAGTATAGGTTGCGGTGTCTTAATATTAGTGTAGTATAGCTCAGATTCAAATGAAGGAAGTCTTTCTGATATGCTTTTTCCCACTTTGCTAATCGACTGAAAGAATTTTATCTCTCAAGATGGATTTGTTGTGCCGCTGTCAACTAAGCACACTTTCCCCATGGGCGACACACACGTTCTAATATAGAATACTTTATTAATATGTAGTAGGAGACAATTAATACATAAAATAAAACACTTCAAATATCAGAACATATCATGCTATTATTGACTGAATAAATGAATGAATTAATATCATCCAACTATTACAAAAATGAATTGTTTGAGTATCATTATTGGAAGTTTAACTTATTCGTTTCACACATGAAACACATGACAATTAAAGTCTAGATGTATTATGTGAATGAGACCAAATCTGCTAAGAAATCTGAGACTTCAACTGCTATCTTCTCAGAGGTGAGATGCTCTTCCTGAGAAATCATGGCGGCGATGGCTGTAGTGTCAAGAGGAGGTGTGGCTGTAGGAGTGGAATCTACTTCCATTGGTGCAGGTTGTTGCTCAGAATTCTTCCCCTCGACGAAGGCAAAGTGAGTTTCATACTACCCTTTGCCACCATTCTTATTTTTGACTTAGAAGGCATCGATAACATGTTGTGGCTCTTTGCAGATCTGCGACTAGTGCCCCTCCTTGCCACACTTGTAGCGGGTTTGGAGCTCCCAGTTGGCTGTGCGACAAAGTTCTTGCAGAGAACTTTATCTTAAGTCTCTGCAACCTGCATGATATCGATCAATTCAGTATACTTCTTGTAGCCGTCTTGATGATAGTTGCGCGCAGACTACATTGCATTAGGGTGAAAAGTGGAGAGAGTTGTGACATTCCAAAATTTGCCTTTTATTTATTTTATTTTATTGGACTTTCCTGAATTTAAAAAATCCCTTTTTCTAAAATCTTAAAATCAAGTCTAGAAAGTAAGTTATTAAATTAATTATGTAACTGTGGTCAATTTAAGCTAAAACTATTTTATTGGGGTTTCTTGCCTTTTTTTGAATTTTTAGGAATGTTCTGGGATTTATTTGAAGTTTTATGCTATTTTTAGCCTTTATTTAAATTTTTGGGCTTTTTTGAAAATCAAAAACACAAAATAAATATTCAAAACTTCTCGCCTTTCCCTCCGGGTGACGCGTGGATGGATTGGATGCATCTACATTGCCGCCCGAGCTCATCCTACCGCCCTCAACCCATCCCACCTTCCCTCCCTCTCTGCCCAACATGTGGCAGTCATCCAGCCAGCCCGACCTCCGCACCGCCCGATCTAGCCACACGCCACGCATCCAATGGCCCCGCTGCACGCCGTCCCCTTTTCTTCCTCCCTCCATCTCTTCGCATGCTCGACGCCATTAGTGCAGCCCAATCCGTCTCCGACTCCAACATGTAGTCCTTCACGAATCCATGAATTGCTCGAATTCTGCGCTTTGGCTTCCTTTCTGGCACCCCTCTTTCCCTCTTTGCCCCAGTTCACAGCGAGCAATTGAGTAGCACCTCCCTTCCTCCGCCCTTATAGAAGGCCCTTCCATCACCCCTGAGACTCACCCCACCGCTCTCTACCCCCAACTTGCCCTCTCGATGTTTGAGCAGCCCTCGCACCGAGCATCCCTTCGGTGCGCACCGATGCTTTCCTCTAGCAAGGGATTTTGGCCGATCCGAGCCGCCTCAGGCCTCGACACCGTCATCTTCCCCTCCCCACGCCCTCGCGAAGCTTGTCCACCGCCTCACCGAGCCCCTACACTGTTGGAACACCATGTTCACTGAAAGCCGTGCGCCAACGCCACTGCCAGAGCTCGCCGTCGACCCTTCTTTGGTCATTGCTGGTAATGTTCACATGCACCCCTGCCTTCCTCTCACACTCCTCTACATGTTGCACACCTCGCCAGTCGCCACTGAGTGCCGGAGCGCCGGCAAGCCTTTGGTTTCCGCACATCACCCTCGTCAGCGAGGCCACGTCATACAGCACAGCTACCGTGGACGCCACTCGGCTGCCATCTGTCTAGCCACATCAACGCAATGCACCACATGGCATGCCACGCCAGCAATCCATGACTACGACGACCCCGGAGATTTTTACGACGACGATTCACATCAAAATTCAGAGCAAGGCAAGTCACACACCCTTGATCATATTGATCCTAGTTTACACATAAATTTATGTTATTTTTAAATTATATTGCATGCTTAATTTTTATTCCCTGTATTTTGTTAACATCCAATTGTTATGACTCTCTTGACTTTGAAAATTCTTGTGCTTTGTCACCTTAGATTAAAACTCTAATTAGTATATTAGTATGACTAGAGAATTTTTATAGCAAAAGTTTAGAGTTGCATAGATATAATTTTAGGTTGAGACAACGTTTTCACATAAAATGATAAGTTTTTAAAACGTATTCTTAATTTTGATGAGTCAAGAAGGTCTATGGAATATTTGAGAATAAATTATAAAACTTGGTTTAGTGGATAGGTGGTGGGTGCTGGCATGTATTGTTGTTTGGTGACACAATGTTGATTGTCAGGCATAAGGGGTTTGTGGTTTGAGTCTAAGTCAATTAAGAACTAGTCTGTAAGCTATTGCTACAAAGCTCAATTGTACTACTGTAAAACTGGTATGGAACAGTTCTGGTTGACTAATTAGCGGGTTCCTACCCAAGTCTCGCTATAGGCTGAATGTGAGCATGACGTAGGCCATAGGGAGTCTCACATGGCATAAGAGGGGACCTCGATCTGGTGGATTCCATATTAGGGGTGAAATCTTAGTGGAGGCATGGCCAAGTTGAAGTCTTAGCTTTGTAAAAGCCTTATTATGGTTACTCAGTCGCACGCCTAAGAAGCTTGTATGACTGACACAATGAGTTAATCATATCTTGTGGGTAAATCTATACCAACTCTGCAAAGTGTAAAAATTATCCGGGATAGTCGTGCCTGCGGTCAAGGGCATGCTGAGTAAGGTTTTTCATATATTATACCCGATTTTTTATAAAAAGGTTTTAACTGGAAATGTGGTATTTTTTTAGAGAAGAATGGTCTCGGTAGGATACTCGTGATTAGGTGGGTGCTAGGTCGGTGCCTGCACTGACTTTAATATTTTGAATTACAGTCTTTACTTTCTGTAATAAATTCAGCAACTTCAATCTATTTACTGTATTTCTTAAAATGCTATTTATATTCAAATAACCATGTAAGCCTTTATTTGTTGTCTTTATCATTATATTGTATTTTTCGGTGTGACTTGCGGAATATAAGTTTGTACTCATCCTTGTTTAATCATTTCAGAGGAGGACAATTTCGACTACGGTGAGGACCAGGACGATTAGGACATATCTTTCTGTCGTCTGCCTATGGACAGGTTTGGGCTTCGCTTTCTTTAGTTGCTTCCACAGTCGTTTCCTTTGGCTGTTGCTGCCGATGAGTATGGATGTAAACTGTGGGTCATAAGACCATACTCTTTTATTTAATAAAGATCATCATTTATACTTGATATTTATGTTGAAGTATAAGTGAATTACCCACATTTCCTCATAAGCTTATACTTCAACACTCTCTCACGTGTAAGCTCTCTCTGGTCTAAGACGTGGAATAGAAGTGGGCTGCAATTATTTTTTTTAATTACGCCAACCGGGTCTCGAACTCAAAACTTCTTGGCTCTGATATCATATTAAGTTGCATGCACCAGCCAGTTCACCCAAAAGCTTAAGCTTTTGGATGAACTGGTTGGTGCATAAAACTCAATAATTTATACCTGTTACTGTTGTGTACGCTAGCTGATCCTGTACTAGTGCGATTTATACAAAGCATCCAGAGTCATCGCTCCGGGGTCCGACAATTTATAAAGGCAAGACCAAGGCGAACAGATCCATTGAACAATACAAAGCTCGTTTGGTAGCAAAAGGCTTCAAACGATGTTATGGCATATATTATAAAGATACTTCTAGTCCTGTGGTTAAGCCTGTGCTACAACTCCTGAATGTGGCTGACTCAATATGGATTCTGCTTCAACTCCTCTTCATATTACCCTAACTTCGTTTTCAAGAAATCCTTCCCATCTTTGTCTTTATCTCTCATCTCTGCTTCTATATTTGCACCAGATTTTCTTTCAACCAATGGATCCTTCTATATCAGTTAAACCTTCAAGTGAAATTTTATTTGGTCCAATCTGGTATGAAGTGAAAGTACGAGTTAACTCTGGTGCAAAATGAAATAAGCAACAAGTTATCTGATGCAAAATGCAATTTGCTCATTATTTTACTCCAGGAATATGTGCCTCAACCTCCATACGAAAAGAATATATGATGGGATATGATGTTAGGCAAATTAAAGGGGATAAAACTAGTCATAACTCGTATAGAAGTCATAACCTGTTGAAGACATGAACCGTTGAATGATTACTAACCGGGCTGCTTCAGTTGAGACGAGTTAAGAAACGACACTGAAGAATGTTGTTAATTAATTAATTAATGTTACACTACCATCTCTTTCGATGGATTATGATTGATGTGGTGGATGCAGATGCAGAATCGGAAATGAACAAAACGGTTATGCGTTCAAAGAAGCAAGAACTGAAATTATTCAGTGTACATCTGCCAGTCAGTATGTGCTCACAGCGGAGCAGATGCAGTTTGCCGATTGCAGTTGTACAGACTCGTCATTTTGTCTCTTATTCTATGGGATTGCTTGACTCGGAACATTCGGAGAATTTTACATACATACATTCGATGCCTTGTTCTAAACTTCTAATCCTGTTTTCGATGTTGTCATTGTTCTAAACTTCTAATCCTGTTTTCGATGTTGTCATCTAAGTAAAACTCGTTATAATTCAATTTCAATTACTTTAAAAAATTGAATTTCAAAGCACAAAACATGCATATACAACTATAGAAGTGGTGTATTCTAATTAATCGTGTGTGGTTTGTAGTTGTTTGACCTCAAACAGTGAACAAGACGATGTATATTGTTTGACTAAAATATTTAGCTCGGCAGTAGTTAGAAGCGAGAGTCAGTTGCCGGCTTGCCGCTGCAAGCAGGATTCGAGGAGGGTTTGAGCTTGCAGTTAGACAGTTTTAATAGCGGTTGCCATTAGCACATTCAATACTGAAAGAACAATTATGAAATAAAATACTCCTAATTTCGCTGTCAGCTACTTGCTTGCCCAATTAAAAATTGGACGGTCCGAATGTAGGTAGCCAAGAAATTGAACAGGTGCATCTTCTCTGGTGTGAAATGTGTAGCCCTCTCTTATTGCGGATTTCTGATCGAATTGATGAGAGCATTTCAAGAGATGGAGTTAAGAAACATTATAAACTACGCGTGCCCTTCAAATCTGTCCAAAACAAGCTGGCTTAGCAGCCTAGCAGAAACATTAATTCGCGTGCATCGTTGGTCTTCCTGAAACTGAATTGAGCCGGTTATAAGTACTAGATTTAGTAGACTAGACCGTGGAAGAATGCTAAATTATTTCCTTATCATTTTGGATGGAAGAAACAATAGACTGCAGACCTTCAAATCAATCATTATAATGCGCAAGTCAATCTCTGGACGTTGCAGCCATGTGCATACGATCGTTAGCAACTGTAATAACAATCATTCCTCTAGGAATGAATCCATGCCCAGCCTCCTAGATCCTATTTAAGCACCACCATCGTCGCAATCATTCCTCACCTCCAAATCCATTCGCTACGATATCTAGCTAGTTCCAAACTTAATCGTAGCATTCTCTCCATCTGTGTCTAGCTCTCCTAGTTTTTGGGATCACCACTCTATGTCGACGATGGGGAAACGTCTCCTGCAGCTGTTCGCCGTTCTTGCACTCTGCCTCGCACCGGCCAAATCTGACTGGCTTCCGGCCACCGCCACGTTCTACGGCGGAAGCGACGGCTCCGGCACAATGGGTAAGCTAAGCTTCCGGCTCCGGTGTGATCAATTTGTTGAGCATTACGATACGCATGCAGTGCATGCATGCGCATGTACATATGCAAATGCAAGGCACTACTGTCTGAACATATCTGCATCTGCATGGATGTGCAGGTGGCGCATGTGGGTACGGGAACCTGTACGACCAGGGGTACGGGATCAACAACGCGGCGCTGAGCACGGCACTGTTCAACGACGGCGCGTCGTGTGGGCAGTGCTACCTGATCATCTGCGACTACGCCAAGTCCCCCCAGTGGTGCAAGCTCGGCACGGCGGTGACGGTGTCGGCCACCAACTTCTGCCCGCCTAACTGGGCGCTACCCAACGACAACGGCGGCTGGTGCAACCCTCCCCGCCCACACTTCGACATGGCCCAGCCCGCCTGGGAGAACATCGGCATCTACCGCGCCGGCATCGTCCCCGTCCTCTACCAACAGTAAGCGCTACATATACCAGCAAGCTACGTGCGTGCGTGCATCAATGCATGCATGCGTAACCTTGATTAATTTGTGACAAAAACTAACCGATGGCACGATGGTTTAATTTTTGTCTGAAATCATGCAAATGCAGGGTGAAATGCTGGAGGCAGGGGGGTGTGAGGTTCACCATCAACGGGTTCAACTACTTCGAGCTGGTGCTGGTGACGAACATGGCGGGGAGCGGGTCGATCCAGAGCATGTCGGTGAAGGGGGCCAACACGGGGTGGCTCCAGATGTCGAGGAACTGGGGCGCCAACTGGCAGTGCCTCGCGGGGCTGGCCGGCCAGGGGCTCAGCTTCTCGCTCACCTCCACCGGCGGCCAGACCATCGTCTTCCAGGACGTGGTGCCGGCGTGGTGGCAGTTCGGCCAGACCTTCACCACCTACCAGCAGTTCGACTACTAGACTAAGGCATCGAGCAATCCGTCGAGTGTTGTTTCTTACGTATTCGTACATTTATTTTCATTTTGTGTCTTGACTCCTGAGGGCTTTTTCGATCGATCGTTTTGGAATCACTTGGTTGTTAATTCAGTTCCTAATTGATGGTTGCAAATTAAATTGCAATCCACTTGTTATTCAGTTTATCATATATCTCTATTGATATAAGAAATTGTTAATTCCATCCTTCTTTGCGAGATACATGCATATACTACATGTGTTTCATGTGCTGGTGACAACTGACAAAGTAGGTTAGGTTCCATTCGGCTCAGCTTCGGCCTTCGGGTGCTCCGGGAGAGAATCCGAGAGCTGAAGCCCTAAAAAACGAGGCCTGAGTCATTCTAGTTTATCACGTGTCACCTTCATCAAAAACAAACAACAGGGATCATGTGTTGCGTGCCATTAAAAAAAATATAGAAACTATGCTCAAACTTATGATAGATCAACAACATAAAGTTTGGAGAGATAAAAACTATGTTGAACTCTAATATGTGCATTTACGAAGAAGTCTGCTGACAGAAATTCTGAAGATAAATACTAAAGAGCAACAACCTTGTTTTGCACCTGTATCCAAATGTAGAAAACATTAACACCAATATGCTTTATAAGTTTATGTTTCATCGGATCTTTAGCAATGCTAATAGTACATGTACTATCAAACAAAAGATTAATCAGTGCAAAAACAGAAGCATCAAAATCATCAAGTAACCATCGTAGCCAAGTAACCTCTGCAGTCAACAAAGCCATAGCTCACCATTAGTGGGGACGAAGTTGAATATTAAGCTCCATGAGTGTCTCAGTTGTGCGCTGATCAGTAAGAGAAGCACAATCAAGAAGATTTTGGATATACTTTTTTTGGGACAGACAGAAACTCTCGGAAGCAAAAAAACCCCAATCCCAAGAAAATAGTGAAGAGAATCTAGATCAGACATGAGAAACTGCTCATGAAGACGCTCCTTAATAAAAGTGATGTATTAAGAATCATCTCCAGTAATTATCATATTATCAGCATATAAAAGGGGAAACGTCTGACTACGAGGAGAAGTGTAAATAAAAAGAGCAGGATTATGAGCACTGACAGAGGAACTAGCTGCAGTGACAACAAAAGAAAAACGATCAAACCAGGCACTTGGAGGCCATAGAGATCGACAAAGGCGACAAACCATACCCTCAGGAACAGAATACTCAGAGGGCGACTACATGCATGTCCTAAAACTAGGTCTACTCAGCCGAGTACTGCCCCAAGTACTCGTACCAGGTCCTCTCACCAAGTACGAGTAGGCAAAAAATAAGTACCTAATAGTTTTAATCGTTATAACCGGCCGTTTAATCGCTATACTCAGCTAACAGGCTGTTTAACCGGCCGTAGGAAGCTTGATAACCCTCTTCATATGGCCGATTACTATCTAAATTCCTACTTTTTCTATAGAGATTGTGTAAAGATTAAGATGGATGAGGCAGTCATGGGAGGAGTCCTAGATTATATTGAACGTTTTTACATATTCATGATCACATATCAAAGGTAGATATGAGAGTATATAGTTGCATTACTATGATTGTTGTTTTTCTTCCCTTTTTCTATTTAGCACATTGGCGAGCATTATTTGGATTAGCTACTCCAAAGCTAAGCCATTGCATTGAATGTTCTAAATTTTGCATGTATTTTTTCTGGATTTTATTTAAGTTTGTTTGCGTACTTTCACGTGTAGACCTCGACGATTCAGAAGAATTCTTCGACAACGATTCACATCAATTCGCGGAGCAAGACAAGTCACACTCCTTGATCATGTTGATCCCAGATTGCGAAATAAAATTATGTTGTTTTAAATTATTCTGCATGCATATTTTTATTCAATGTACTTCAATTCCAATTTTAAATTTAGTTAATGCATATTTGTTATTACTTCCTTTGACATTGATTCCTGAACACCTTGTTACCCTATAATAATACTCTAGTTAGTACACTAGTATAAACTAGAGAATTTTTTATCAAATGCTTAGATCTGTTTAGACATAATTTTGTTTTGGGATAACTTTTGCACATAAAATGAGATTTTAAAAAAATATTTTTGACTTTGGTAAGTCAAGAAAGTCTATAAAATATTTCAAAATAAAATATAAAACTTGGTTTGAACTTAGGCTAATGGATAGATAGTGAGTGCTGGTATGCATTGTTGTTCGGTGACACAATGTTGATTGTCAGGCACAAGAGATATGTGGCTTAAGCCTAAGTTAAGTTAACGACCGATCGGTGAGCTACTGCTATAAAGCCCTTATCGTACTACTACAAAGCTAGTATAGGATAGTCCTACCTGACTAATTTGTAAGTCCCAACCTAAGTCTCGCTGTAGGTTGAAAGTGAGTGTGACGTAGACCATGTAAAATCTTACTCAGCTCAAGAGGAGGTCTCGGTTTGGTGGATTCCTTACTGGGGTGAAACATAAGACACATAGAATTACCAATTTCTTATATCAATAGAGCGTACAAACTATTCTGAATAATCGTGCCCATGGTCATGGACAAGATGAGTAAATTTTTCATAGATTAGACTTTGGTTTTCAAAAATGGTTTCTGAGAAGGCTTATGGATGAATGAAATCCATAAAAGATTTAAAAAGCATATGAATGGATAGAATCCATTTAAGATTTTTTTAGAAAATATAGTCCGGGTGGAATGCCCGTGGTAAGTTAGTGTGGGGGATGGATCTGCACTAACGGTATTAATTTAATTTACAATATTGTCTTTACTTATTGTATTAAATTTAGCAATTTCAATCTATTTACTATATTTACATTATATCGAATTTTCCGTGTGATTTGCGGAGTATAAGTTTGTATTCACCCTTACTTTAACGTCTCAGAGGAAGGCAACTTCGACTACAGACCAAGACGAGTAAACCGCATCTTACTGTCGTTTGCTTGTGGGCAGGCTTAGTGGGCTTCTTCCGCTTCAGTTTTTTTCCACTGCTATTATTTAAATTTGGCCTACAGGCTGTGAATGTAAACTTTGACAATCATACCTATATTTAGTTAATGAATAAATATCATTATGATTGATATTTATCTTTGTTGTCCACTATATATACTAATTGATCTTAGACTAGTGCGATTTACATAGAGAATCCAGAAGTTATTGCTCTGGGGTTCCACAATATATACCTGTACAAATATAACATATACACAGGAAATCCCTTACACAATAGATAAATATACAGCTTATATAATACATATTTAATAGATAGAGCCCTTTGCCTGCACCACATATCATGCCACAGTTATCACAGAGAATACCACAATGTAGTCACCAAAATCTTTCGAACAAGAGATATTCGTTTATACATTTACACTAATTACAAGTTTGGCGACACAAGGATAAGCTATGGTGATAACAGTAACAACGAATATCTCAAGCACATGATAGGTCATACGTCTCTTGAGTGTATCAATTACTGGCTCTCAAAAATGAATAAGACAAGCTATCTAGTGCTCATTAATACTTGTATATGCACGAATCTAAAAAAAATAAATTGTATATGCACAATGACTACAATCTGATTCGATGATGAAGGGCTTGACATTATCCACATCAGAACCTAAACGTGCTTAATAGATAATCAAGTTTCCAAAATATTTTTAAACAATTAGCAAAGCCAAATGATGAAATAATATGAAGTAACAAGTATACTAAAGATGTCTCCAAGTTAACGGTGTTAAGACCCATAGTAGAATGTATACTGTCATCACAAGCAGATTTGAGTAGAGAAAAACCTCTGCAATGCATTAGTTATGTGTATTTAGGTTTTCTTTTTTAAATGAGCTGTTAGCCTGTTACTGGTTGTCTCTAGTGTCTAATGACCACGACGCATCCTTGCTTACAACAATACAACGAGAATAAAAAAGGAAAAATCAAAATCTTGTTGTCAATTCAAATCTAGAACTAAATAACTATAGTTACTCATTTATTATGCAACAAGACATACTAAGATATGAACCAATAAATACTAAGATAGAAAACAACATTTAGTCCTGAATTCTGCACAAGTTCACAGACTTCATGGTTTCTTCCTTCATGAACCTGTCAGAACTCAACGATATCAATACCAGTGAGTAGATAACTAAATGCAATGCCTTTGCAATTATATACACTTGCTTTAGTCAAGCATACGTGCAAGAACTGAACAACAACATAGTAACGCCACTCAAAATAGTAAAACACAAATACTGTAATATTGCCCAGGTAGCGAGATTTTCTTGTGCCCTGACAAGATTGCATGGAACTAACATTATTCCTGTTCCAAACAAACTCTAAATCAGTAAGCAAGAAATGGTTCCAACTTAACTGATCACAAGCTAAAATTCTTTTGACACTTTTAAACAACTTAAAACAAATTGTTGCTTTAAGGCTTGCAGCATGATCTGTTTCTTAAGGATAGGATAATTTCAAGAATTGCAAAAAGTAACATGATGATAAGATTATCCATGGAATCACTTGCTTGCCAGACTTTTATAGTGAACTTATATTATTGCTAAGCACTTTAGCTTGCCTAAAAATTACCTTATAAATCTTAACCATTACCACCATTAACACAAGTCACAAGTACTATCTAAAAAACCTTTCACGTGCATACTCAACATCTCATAAAGATATAAGAAGGTAGGTTCATTGCTAGGATATTATTTTCTCTGAACTGAACAAGTCAAATTGCCTATATTCTACATAGTCTTGTATAGCCTGCAGAGGTTAAGAAACATACAGCAAAAGCAATAGGGAATATAATAGAATGAGGCATGCTAGAAAGGACAATCACCACTATTGCAATCAGGTCTTTTTTGTATCTGGTTGTGCAACCAATGGTTCTACTAAATCAGGTATGCACTTGACTCCATCAATTTTTGTGACTTCGCTGATAGCTAAGAGGTGTTTCTTGTGCACTGCTCCATCTATAGTTTCTACATATCTGCAATATTGAACGAATGCAAAATTATCAAGTCCAAATAAATGTTGATTTTTCCTATTGTTCATTGTCCACTCACCATCTATTATGGGCAACTCTCCACAGAAGCAGAGTTTAAGTTTAATACCAATGCTATTTCAATGGTACCTTTTGACAATTACCACTGCATATTGATAATGCTACCTGAGGGTAGTGCCAAAAAGACATTGCTAAATTTTCTGCTGCAAAAAAATGAATACAGATTAATTTTGCAATGCAGAATTCAAATGATACAGAAGAAGTCGAGTTATATTTGAAGAAGGGTGCGTGAGTTTCTGGGCAAACTCACCTGAAAGGGAAAGCAACTAAATTTAGGTCTTGGATGATTACACTGTTGATTCCCAAGTATTTTCTACCAAGTATAGACTGTGGTAAACAAGAGAATGATGTATAACTAATAAACAGAAAAGGTGCAGCAATCCGTGAATATTCTGAAGTTCCATTATTATCATTATAATGTCTATGTTATGCAATGCCCTATTCTAGAACATAGCCAGCCTTTCAAATAGTCATCAAATAAGGAGATAACAGACTTTGATTCTTCACCACACGAGCAAATACACCTGTAATACATCAAAAATAACATTTAGAGATATCACCCAGCTGGACAGATGGCTCCTTTCTATGATTCAAAAAATATTTTTGCTGGAATACGAAATAATCAGGATATCTTTATTGATCTGTAATAACTAATAATATGGAATAAAAGGTACCAACCCTTATGGCTTGTTAACAGCAAAATACAGCTTTGGAGGCAGCTTCTTGGAAATGTGATTCCTGTTAACGTAGATAGAATCCTTCGAGATGTCAACTCTGGTGTACATAAGAAAAACTGTTTATGAATCGAATGTTAAGAAAAAACATTTTCAATAATTTATTTGAAGCAACCGGTCAAATTCATACGATGACAGAATTTAGCTAAATTAAACAGTTCATTTTTCGCCGCATCAAGGCAATTGCTGTGAGATTGACACCAAATAAATTTAGATGAGAGCTAAAATAGTATTTACAGGTGTACCACGCCTAACAGAACTAGCTTCTCATCATTTATAGCACTCTGAAAATCCATACCTGGGGAGAAGGGCAGAGAGAACCATTGACGGTCACCTTCCCTTGGAAGATGAGCTCCTCGCTGGTCCTTCTTGAGGCCACTAGGAAGAGCCATTGAGTCAGCATCAAGACAGATAATATGCTGCTCTAACTTTGTAACCTCTTATCTATGCGACTTCTTAAGTTATTATGACTTGATTGATTCACATCTGCTAGTATAGGTTTTACACATACCTAATACGATTTTACATTTAGCATGTTTTCACACTTATCACCTCACTTGCCTGATATGATTTCACACTACCTATTCATCTGCTTTGATATATATATATATATATATATATATATATATATATATATATATATATATATATATATATATATATATATATATATATATATATATATATATATATATATATATATATATATATATATATGGAGCATATCTAGTGCAAAAGGGTATTTCAGTGCTAAAATGCTAAAACAACTCCTCTGCCATCTGATCCGTACTGTACGAATCAGATCGAAAACGGTGGAATGCCTCAACCCACTTAAGTATTCTTGCACAAAACCCCCTACAGAAATTATTTTTTCACGTTTATGCCCTCAGCTCCTAATCTCCTCGTATCAGATCTGATCCTACGCCGGACGGGGGCGTCGTAGCTCGGGAAGCCGGGGCGGCGTCGGCGCTCCAAGGGGGCGTGTTCGCTCGGGGAGGGGCTCGGCAAAGTCGGCGGCACTCGTAGAGGAGCCCAGGAGGCAGGCGGCGGTCGGAGGAGGGGGACCGCGACGGGACGTCGCAGCTCGGGAGGCCGGGGTGGGTTCGCTCGGGGAGGGGCTCGGCGAGGTCGGCGGCATTCGGAGAGGAGCCTGGGAGGTAGGCGGAGGTCGGAGGAGGGGGACCGCGACGGGGCGTCGCAGCTCGGGAGGTCGGGGTGGCGTCGGCGCTCGGGAGGTTGGAGCGGCGTCGGGGGAGGCCGGAGCGGCGCCGACGGGAGGTCAGGCGACGTTAGGGTGGCCGGCGGCGACGAGGGAGGCGGGGCGGCGTCGGTGCTCGGGAGAAGGGACGAGAGGAAGGGTAAGGGGTAGAATCAGATCTGATACGAGGAGATTAGGAGCTGAGGGCATAAACGTGAAAAAATAATTTCTGTAGGGGGTTTTGTGCAAGAATGCTTAAGTGGGTTGAGGCATTCCATAGTTTCGATCCGATCCGTCTGAGACGGATCGATAGCTAAGGAGTTGTTTTAGCATTTTAGTCTTGAAATACCCTTTTGCACTAGATATACTCCCATATATATATATATATATATATATATATATATATATATATATATATATATATATATATATATATATATATATATATATATATATATATAACATGATTGTCATAAATATTTCACGCTCTCAAAATCAATTAAGCACTTAAAATCATGCGTAACAGGAAGACTACCTCCTGCGGCAGAAGGACCTTGGCAAGACGCTGCGGTTCGCGCTCCCTAATATTTTCATTGTAGAACCTCCTCGCCGCCTTCGAGAACTTGGGCAGCGCGGCCGGGGCGGCCTTCTTCTCTTTTGCCTTGACATTGGCGATAGGAGCGGCAAAGGCATCCTTCTGGCTCTTGTGCGGGTCCTTCTTGGACTTCTTGGCCTCCGCCTCCGCCAGCGCGATGGCCTGGAGGACGTCCGGCGGCGGCGAGGTGCGGAGAGAGGTCTTGCCGTCCTCCCCACAGACGATCCACGTGACCAACGGCTACGCGGACGGGCTGGGAGCTGAGGCTTTCGGCGGGGAGGTCTCTGCGAAGGTGATGTTGAAGTCTGATGGGGCGCTGGAGGTGGAGGAGGCGCGCAGCAGGAGGGGAGGGAAGCGGCGGCTGCAGCGGAGGACGCAGGTGGGACAGGAGAAGAGGGGGTGGAAGGCGATGGCTGCCGCAGCGGCGGCGAAGGCCATGAGCGACGGCGGAGGGGAGGAGGGGCAGGCGCCTGGCGGGTGCTTGAGAGAGTGAGTGGGGGATATCGTGTACCCGCGGAAAAATCTTCCTGGCAAAGTAGTGTACAAGGAAGTGATTTTAAAGTTGAAGATCTATTTGAATTTTGTAAAAAAAAATTGTAGGGCTTTTCCGGGAAACGGTTATATTTATGTGTTTTAAATGGGCCAAAGTCTATTACGCTGTTTCCAGTAAATTAATTTTTTTTCTTTCTCTGTTAATATACCTTTGAGTTTCTTTGAACATTAAAGTTGAAATTACGGAGATCTTGAGGTCGGAGATATTGATGTCCCGTCTCTCATTTTGTTTGTTGACAAGCTTCACCACTCATGTGTTACCCAATCGATGCCTCATGTCCCCTCGCTAGCATCCCATATTCGTTAAAGCCTTACCCATAATGGCTAACGCCAGCCCCAACCAGTTGTTGATTCACCATCCAGCCTACCGCCAATCATCAGCAAATGTCTCACCCAGCGCGTAAAAGCATTTTCAACGGTGCTAAGTCAGCTAGCTATTTGCATGTACACATTAGCATATATCTTATATGAAGGAAAGAGAGTATGCAAAACACAAATAGCTAACTACTATTTCATCTTTAGTCTATAACGCAAAACGAAGCAGCCTCTATAAATAACTGTGTGTGCATGTAAGCATCAAATAGTTATCCTTAGGGCTTCTCCAATAGTCCTAACTAGCAACTAACTAGGAGACTTCCACATCATTCATATAGTACACACTAAAAGCTAGCATTCTAAAGGACTATCTATAAGGATAGCTATTTGATGTTTACATGCACACACAGTCATTTATAGAGACTGCTTCGTTTTACGTTATAGACTAGAGATGAAATAGTAGCTAGCTGTTTGTGTTTTGCATACTTTCTTTTCTCCACATAGGATATATGCTGATGTGTACATGCAAATAACTAGCTGACTCAGCACCATTGGAGATGCCCTAGATAGTCCTTTGGAATGCTAGCTTTTAGTATGTACTATATAAATGATATGGAAGTCTCCTAATTAGTTGCTAGTTAGGATCATTAGAGATGCCTTAATGGGTCATTTGGACGGGTGTATGGGGTGGTATCTGGTGGATGGCTTGGGATATACCCTTATTCCCGCGTTTGGTTGGACGAACCGAACGAAGCCGTCCAATTCATTCGGCAAAAAAACGGACGAACGACGCGCTGCACGATGCCCTCGTCCACTCGCGCTGTGTGCGCTCACCCTCTCGGCGTTCGGCCTCCCCTCCTCTGGCGAAAAAGGGCGCCGCCGCGTATCCTCTCGCACAGAGCGTCGACGGCGCCTCTCCCCTCGACGTTGCCACCCGCCTCTCCTCTCCACATCGTCGGCTTTGAAGATCCGCAAGGTGCCACCTCTCCTTCCCTGTTTCCTCCCTGATTTCCTCCTCTTCGTCGATCTGATTTGACACGGCTCTTGACGCAGGGAACGGCAACGTCACCTCCCCTGTCACCACCGCTAGCTCGCCTCGCGCAGGTGGCTCCTCTCCCTCTCCCTTTCGCCCTCTCCGTGCCTTCTCGCTCTGCTTTACTTGACATGCAGGGCTCCAAAAGGACAGAGTATGTTGGTTGAATTGATGCTTACTGAATCTTGTTGCATAGAAGACAGAATTGTATCATAATTTTCTGCATGATTACCAGTGATGAACATACCCAGAAACAGAACAGATAGTCACTTCAATGTTGGTTTTCCAGCTTGAAATGAGATAGTCACTTCAATATTGAGATACAGATAGTCACCCATTTCTAGTATACTTTTACAATATACGATATCACAAGCATATACATGTGAATGGCTGGTAAACTACCTCTTAATAAAGTCTTTATGATTGCTTACATTGCTGGGTTGTCCCCTGCATTAAATTTAATTTATTTCATGCAGCCTTGTTCACGCTTATGCAGTTGCTAGAGAGATGCGTGGGGCACTGTGATGCGTTGACGAAATGAAAGCTGAGGGGCTTGAGCTGACAATTGTGGCAATATAATCGTGTCAGTTGTTTTGTTCTTATGAGATCGATTTTGCACTCAAGTATATGTACCTTCTGCAGCCAATCTGGCAATATGGATCGAGCTGAAGAGCTGGTCTGCAAAATGGAAGAGGATGGAATAGATGCTCCTATAGATGTATATCATTATATGCCCCTGTTGGGAACAATTGTTGACGAATTCTACATGCTCCTATAGATGTATATCATATATGCTCCTACAGATGTATATCGTAGTATGCCCCTGCTGCTCAATTGTTGGAATCATCGGTTCGCCTAAGGAGATTACAGTTGGTACGCACTTCTTGTTCGGTACCTTCCCTTCTTCCCAATTGCAGGAATAGAAATTGATGTATTTTAATAGCTTCTGCCGAAAAAAGGTATCAGGCATAGCTTTGTCCTTAAGGGGGTGTTCGAAATAGCAATGATTTATAACTTTTGACTGAAATTTTACTGTAACTGAGTTGGCTTATTGGGCATAATTAAATTTTAAAAAAATATAAAAATAAAAGCGACATGTTAACCTATCACGGGCAATGCAAAAGAATACGGGAAAAAAACAAAACACAAAAAAACCAAAAAAGAAAAAAAAGACAAAATCGCTACAGTAATTAAAAAGCCGATGCAGACGCCCATCGCCAACGCCATCCTGAGTGGGGCCTAAGAATTGACCTTGCCATGTCGACAATAGTCAGGTTTTTTCTTTAGGCGACACCATTCTGTCGACCGCTGCATGATGTTATCAGCTACCTTCAAATACCATGTTCTTGGGGGAAAAAAATTTAAAATCATCTGAGTAGAATTCAAGTCAGGAGTTAGTGAAAGTATACAAGCATCCAAGTCGCGGTAAAATTGAGTGTGTCAATGACTCCAGAGGTAATCTCACTTGAAGTAGCCTCGCTATATTCCAATCTATTTTATCTATCCAATCAAACATAAAATTAGCTTATCTCATCTATTCTTATCCTACTGATCAAACAATGACATGTATGATCTCATCCAATCAAACAACCTCTTAGATCATCACATCACATTCCACCAAATCCTAAATCATTCCATCTCATCTACCCGTATCCAAACACACCCTAAGAGGTTGGTGCAATATCTCGCTAGCATTATCAAAGCACAAAAATAAAAATGATGAAACATATCATATTGAAAAAAAATACAGTGGTACAAGTATTGAGTGTTGATCTAATGACCCTTGTTTAGATACAGTTAAAACTGTCATTATGCAATATCCATTTCCAACCGTCGGTGAATACACATCCATTCTTTGAGATCCTCGGGTCATCTTACGATTTGATAGGTGAATTTGTCCTTCGCAACTCCAAGGAAACCTTGCCAGAGGATAAAATACCCTCATCTGGTTCCGGCTAATCTGATCCCTCTATCTTTGTAAGACGAAGTAGCCAACGACCCAGGTCCAACATCCTCCTCTTGTGGCCTCGAACCACGGCCAAGCAAAGCACCGGCCAAAACGGAGCGCACCGCTGGGAATCCACGGCCACCACAGGAAAAAAAAGCAAGCGCGCCACCGCCCCCAAAAAATCCACTTTTTTTTCTCTCTCTTCCGCGATTCCGTGCGCTGCCGCATCTCCTCGCCCGCCCCCACCACATTTCCATGGCGGATTCCGCTGCCCTCTCCACCGCCGCCTCCTCCTCCCTCCCCCGATCGCTGGCGTCCACGAGGCCCCTGTCCTCCCCTCTCCACGCCAGGCCCCGATCCCCGCGCCGCTGCCCCTTTGGATCGCGGTCGCTTCAACGGTTGCGAGCCCGAGCGAGGAAGGACGATGCCGAGGATCCGTACGGGCCCTACCCCTGGGATCAGTCCTTGGATCTCACCACTGGGCTCGGTAAACTCCAACCCGCACTTCCCGATCGTTCCTGTTGGTATTCGAATGCGTCGATGGCGAGCAATGCGTCGAATTTACTTGTGCTAGATTTTTGCATCGACGTGTTGCACAGCATGCTGTGTTTTAGTAGCACAACATGCTGTGGATTAGTAACGATTGATTTCCCAAATGCTATTTTGTGCTGTGTGAGGTGGTAATAACTTACAAGATTGGTTGATGTGTTCATCATTGTACATATTTTAGTTCCATTTCGTAAGAGTTTTTTTTTACATTTATCATGCGGCCTTATGGGTTCAATCTGTGTGTCATAGCAGACATTCACTGGGTGCCAGAAGATAGAGTTACACTGTTCACTTCTGATGGGCTTATTCAAATAGGAGGCTTCCTGGTTCCTCGTCGAATTACTGCCTCCGAGGTACCAAATCTTTCAAGCTGGACATTTCCCATTAACTGTTATTTTTGAGCTGGTTCAATAATGGTATGCACTACGTTATATATAGATCTCTTAATTCTTGGAAAATAAAGCTTTGTGCATCATACTAAACAGCAATAAGTTGGTTCCTGTTAGTAAATGGATCTTCAATTCAGGATTGAGGTTTTATATATATTTTGAACACTGTTGTTCATTGGTCGATAGATGATTGTAGTTGTTGTAAATAATGTATAGAAAAATAGAGATGATAAATACGAATTTTACGTGAAAAATTCTTACAAAAAAAAAACCACAAGCGTTCAAAGCTAAATCATTATAATGAGTAGAGATTACAATAAAGCGTTTGCTTTTCCTATGGGTTACTGGGGTACATATATAGGGTGAGAGAAACAAGTTCCATACGAAGAGGAAATCGAATTAGAGTCGGTTGCAACAGATTGATATCACGTCTGATACAACCTGTGCATGCACCTATCATGCCACGTCTGGCATGAGGCAATGAAGTGTCCTACACGGACACGATACGAATTCAGATCACCCTTTCAACAATCTTCACCTTGAGCCGAATTCCCTCCAGTTGTCGAAGAATGTGATAAACTCTTCTAATAAAATCAGTATGTATACCTTGAGCGCTGAAAGTCCAAAGGACTAGTTAGTAATATCAACTAAGTCTGAGCAAATCTCAAACTTAGATGCAGAAACTGATTTTGTCAATATATCAGCTGGATTATCATGAGTATTTATCTTGTAGATTTTAATATCACCTTAAATAATGACACTTCGAATATAGTGATACATGATATCAATGTGATGTGTTCTCTCATGGTAAATAGCACTCTGACTATCACAAAATATTATAGTGCAAGATGTACTTCCACAAAACTCAGTAAATAAACCTCTTAGCCAAATAGCTTCTTTGCAAGCTTTAGAAATATCCATATACTCAGCTTCTATAGTAGACAAAGCAACGACAGCTTGCAAACTTGCTTTTTAGCTAACGGCACACCCTCTAACAGTGAACACATAACTAGTGAAAGATCGTCTTTTATCTAAATCTCCAGTAAAATCAGAATCCACATAATCAACGAGTCTATCTCCAGTCTTCCCAAACTGTAAACAAGTATTAAATATGCCCAGTAAATATATGAAAATCAATTGAACTGCTTTCCAATGCTCCTTTTCATGATTAGCTATGTATCTACTAACCACACTTAATGATTGAGATAAATTAGGGTGAGAACATATCATAGCATACATAAGCGAGCCAACTGTACTTGCATATGGAATTTTAGACTTGTACTCAACTTCATCGTTAGATTATGGACATGACGTTGAAAAAAGTCTGAAATATGCAGCTAAGTGAATACTCACATGTTTGGCCTTATGTATGTTGAAACGACGAAAAATTTATCAATATATCATTTTTGATTTGCATATAATTTGCCAAACCGTCTGTTTCTAGTGATTTTTATACTAAGAATCTCTTTTGCTGCACCAAGATCTTTTATCTCAAATTCACTGTTTAATTGTGCCTTCAACTTTGAAATTTCAACATTCTCTTTTGCAGTAGTTAACATATCATCAACATATAGGAGTAAATAAATAGCTGAACCATTAACAGTCTTCAAATAAACACAGCTATCATAATTGGATCTTTTAAAATCTTGAGATATCATAAAGGAATCAAACCTCTTGTACTATTGTCTATGTTCAAATTATAAAGGGATTTCTTCAATTGGCAAATAAAATTCTCCTTTCTCAGAATGGCAAAATCTTCCGGTTGCTCCATATAAATGTCTTTTTCTAATATCTCATGTAAGAATACATTTTTCACATCCAATTGTTTAAACTCATAATCATGCATAGCCACAATACTAAGTAAAGTGCGAATAGGATTATACTTCACAATATGGGAAAAAATATCTGTAAAATCAATACCTAGAATTTGACTGTATCCTTTGGCAACTAGTCTTGCTTTGTACCTAACCTCTTCGGTTGGTGAAATGCTTTCTTTTTTTTTTGAAGTTCCATTTGCAGTGAATAAGCTTCTTCTCAATTGGCAACTTAACCATCTCCCAAGTGCCATTCTTGTCGAGAGATTTTATCTCGTCATGTGTGGCAGTCATTCATCTTTCTGAATCACCAAAAGAGATTGCTTTTGAATAAGATGAAGGTTTTGCAGTATCTTCAATTTTTTATGCCATATTTAAACAATAAGCCATAATATTAACTTATTCAACCAATCTTTTAGGAGGCCGAATGTTCTTCCTTTCTCTATTAACTGCAATGGAATGTTGTGTTGGTGGCGCAATAATAGGAACTTCTTGAGTATTTTTCTTGTTGATTTCTGATGTAGATCTTGAATCAATATTATGCTCCACCTGCACGCTTGATTGCTTCTCAACGGGAACATCAATAGATGGTTTATCATGCAACATAGCAGACTCATCAAAAGTAACATTTATACTAATAATCACATTTCTAGTTTCAGAATTTCACAATTTATATCCTTTCGTACTAGTTTTATAATCAAGAAAAATGCACTTAACTGTTCTAGGCTCTAATTTACCGTTGTTGACATGAGCATAAGCAGGATAACCAAATATTCTCAAGTTTGAATAATCTGTTTGAGAGTCAGACTATACCTCAACTGGAGTCTTCTTATCAATAGCTAAATTTGGTGATCGATTAATTAAATAACAAGCAGTGGAAGCGACTTTAGCCCAATAACTCTTAGATAATTCAGAGTTTGATAATATGCAACGTATCTTCTCTATGATAGTTCTGTTCATGTGTTCGGCCACACCGTTTTGTTGAGAAGTGCTTGGAACGATATAATGTCTCACAATACCCTTTGACTTGCATAAAGTTTTAAATTCTCCTGAATAAAACTCCAAACCATTGTCGGTATGAAGCTTCTTGATATATTTGCCAGTTTGTCTCTCAATCATAATCTTTCACTCTTCGAATATCTTGAATGCATCTGATTTGTACTTGACGAAGTATGTCCAAATTCTTCTTGAGCAATCATCAATAATGATCAACATGTAGCTTGCATCTCCAAGTGACGGTACGCGGGATTTTCCCCGTAAATCGGAGTGAATGTAATCCAATATGTCTTTTGTAGAGTGAGTTGCAGTGCTGAATTTCACCCCCTTTTGCTTGCCGAAAACATAATGTTCACAAAACTTTGACTTGTTGATGCTTTGACCATCAATAAATCCATTTTTTTTTGGATAATTTCATCATTCTAGCTTCACTCCTATGCCCCAGACGCATATGCCAAAAATTAGTAGCATTATGATCGAATTATTTATTTGAGACAACAACATTATCTAAAATTGTAGTGCCTTACAGATGATATAAGTTAGCAGCCTTCATATCACCCTTCATCATAATAAGAGAATCTTTTGTGACTTTCAAAACTCCACCTCCACCTGAATACTTGTACCATTTAGCTTCAAGAATACTCAAAGAGATAGGATTTATCTTTAAATTCAGAATATGATGAACATCCGACAAAGTTTTGATAGTACCATCAAACATCTTGATCTAATAGAAGCAATGCTTGTAACTTTACATGGTGTATTATCACCTATTAATACAGATCCACTTGGCGTAGCTTTATAGGTAACGAATCACTCCCGGTTCGGGCTCATGTGGAAAGTACAGGCTTAATCAAGAATCCATTCATCGCTAGTTTTGTAATTATCGGCAAAGGTAACGAGAACATCTCCATCAGAATCTTCTTTGGTGACAACGGTAGCTTTAGGTTCATCGTTAGTTTTGTAATTATCGGCAAAGGTAACGAGAACATCTCCATCAGAATCTTCTTTGGTGACAACGGTAGCTTTAGGTTCATCCTCTTGCTGATTCTTCTTGAAATTATTGTTTTTCTCTTTGTTCTGCAACTTCCAGCACTCAGATATGTCATGACCATCTTTCTTGCAATACCTGCATGACTTCCTGTCCCTGGATTTAGATATGTCTCTGTATTTGCTTTTGCTTCCACCTCTTGAATTGCCGTTTGAACCCGTCTTGTATTGCCTACCGTGACAGACAAACCTTCCGTATGCGTACGTGTACTTTCACCGGGAATCATAAGTTTCATCTTTTCTTGAGCATACAGAGCTTCATAAATTTCACTGAAAGTAAGAGTATCTCGGATATATAGAATAGTATCTCTAAAAGTAGAGTACGAACTGGGCAGAGAGCATAGCAAAATAAGCCTCAAATCTTCATCATCATACTTTACCTTCATAGAGTTAAGGTCAGCAACAACTTACTCGAAAGCTATCGGGTGGTTCAACAATGTGCCTCCCTATGCCATCTTGTGGGAATAAAGCTTCTGCTACAAATGTATCTTGCTGGTCAAATATTTGGTCATGCAAATCTGCTCCAGCTTCAGCCATAATGTTGTGGTGGATGTCTTCTTCATAACCTTCTGTAAAATATTATTGGATAGATGAAGATGAATTTGAGATAAAACAGCTCGTATTTTAACTTGCCACATAGAAAACCTCGTGTCGTGGTCTAACAACGGGAGATCGTACTTCAGAGTAGGCATGTGGAAGAAAACCAAATTTTGCTGGTACGAATGTGTGTGTACCTAACAAAATTCTCACAAAGAAAAACTCCTAGTACGATTTTAGTGTGCACTTAGCAATATCTATGGAGAAAAGTAACACAAAAAATCAGTTTTCAAAAAAGAGACGACAACACTTGATTCTTTCTTTGGGCTCCGTGCTTTTTACTGGATCTCTTGCCGATTTCTTTCCGCACAGCCTACTGCTTGCCTTTTATTTGGCCTCGGGTCGTGTGTCACTTTTCCCTTCTTTCTTGACTGCTGGCTTTCACGTGTTGAACTACAGCCGTGTAGGACGCCTGCTGCGAGACGTGCGGCTGCTAGGGCCTAGTTGATGCCGTGCGCGCTGATGAAGCGATCACGCGAGGACGAAAACGCGTTGCGCGTCGTGCGGGAGGAAAAATAAATGCCTGCTGGTCCCGCGGATTGAGGCTGACAAAGAAATGCGCTAGTTGCTGCGGACGAAGCACGAGACGAAGACGTGTGATGCGCTCAGTTCGCCTGCTCTCTGTGATACGTCAGGCCTTTTATTGCATGTTGCTCACGGACGAGGACATACGGAGACCGCCATGCTTCGGAGACGGCAATATCTGATGCAACTTGGATTTGACGAATTTTTTTCTCTCAAACTCTAATCTCTTGTGCTCTAATACCACTTGTTACAAATAATGCACAGAAAAATAGAGACGAGAGACACGAATTTTACGTGAAAAACTTTTGCGGGAAAAAATATCAGGCGCTCGAAGGCAAATCACTGTAATAAAGAGATATTACAATAGAATGCTTGCTCTTCCTATGAGCTATTGGAGTACATATATAGAGTGAGGGAATCAAGTTTCATACGAAGAGGAAACTGAATCAGAGTCAGTTGAAATATATTGATATCGCATCTGATAAAACCTATGCATGCACATATCATGCTACGTCTGACATGAGGTGATGAAGTGTCCTACACGGACACGGTACGAATTCGAATCACCTTATCAACAGTAGTATACTAATTTTTTTATTTGAAGGATAACGTAGCGTCATGTAAACTAATTATTTTTGCTTACTATGTGACAGGGCCAAAATTTATTTAGTTTAATCATAGACATGAATGGGTAATCAGACTTTCTACAAATACCAGAAAGTGTATATCAAACAGGGAATGGTGCTTACAACTTTTGTTTTAGCACTCACACCAGTACCAAATGTTCAGCTATAAATCGTCAGCTCTTTCCGGGTTTAGTTGTTTCACGCCCCTATCTTATGTAACATCTGGATATATGCTGCGATTTTTTTATTGTGGATGTAATAGATACATACTTAATGGAAATAAAACCTTGAGAAGCAGTACTATATACACATTGAAGCACCGCATTCATATCGCCAGCAGTGGCCACCAGCCCATCACCGATTCACCATACAGTACTGATGTACCTTATTTGCATACACTTTAAGGCATGTAGTGATTATGAATATCTAGGATTAACATCTTAGTGCACTCATGCTGTTTGACAGTTGACCTCATGCTGTTAGATCCGCCTGAAAAAAACCAGTTGTACAAGAGATGCTTGTGCTGCAGAAGCAGTAACAAGTATGAAACTCAGTTAAATGCGAACCCTTACAACAACTCTATTCATATCAAGATGCCTGTTATAAATATGATAGATGATGTATTTTGTACGACATGGCATTGCGCACATTGTGCTAGTTTGAAGCACATCATACTGGTATACTGAATGAGTGAATGGCGTTTGAGGTGAGAAATTGAGAATTTCTTGTATTCTTGGGAATATTAAGTCATACTTTTCTTCATGTATTATGATTCTCCATAGATACTTGCTAAAGCTGCTAGGTTTATTATGTCCTCATCAGTATTGCCCACTGTACTCAGTTTTCATGTGCGTTATTTTGGCCAGAAGAGGCAACGAAAAGCAAAAGGTGCACAAAAAATTCACCGGTTTCAGGAGAGCTCATACATGGATCCAAATCAAAGTCTTTGCCTTGGTGCACTATTTAACATAGCAGCAACAAATGTGAATATTTCTTACTGCTTATTTGCTTATTTCTTACTGCTTATTTGCTTATAATGTTCTCGTTTCCTTTTGGTAATATTTTTTGCTATCTCAGGGCCTAGACCTGGGTAGAAGATTATGCATCTTTGGCTTTTGTCGGTCTATTGAAATGCTAAGCGATGTGGTGGAAGACACAGTATTGGAGCATGGTGGTGAGGTATGTTGTGTTACTTGGAGAATTATATATGTGTGAGGATCTAATCTTTATAATCTTAGCCTTTTCATGTTTTGATACTTGTGCACTGAAGTGTTTGAATTGTTATACAATTTTATATCCTCAATCAGACAACTGTTTTGCATGCCTCGATCTAATGTACCGATAAAATAAAGGGTGCCAAACTAATTTTTAATTTCCTTCTTTTTCGAGAAAAATATATACACGTGGACAATGGTGTGGTGTGTTAGTAATTAGTACCAGGGATTGCAATCTCGCCGGCTGAGAAAACAATCTCGGAAAATCTTGGCAGGTTCTTGAATTTCTTGGTTTTTTTTTAAAAAAAATTCACCAACATTGTTTTGCATAAGACATAGCAACTAACAAGAAGTGCAGTGCACCGAAAATGGGGATCAACGGGGGGTACTTTTGTGCCAAAAACCAGGTATAGAAAAAAATATCAGGAGTGGCCAATAAATACGGTTAAAGTTTTCCCTGATTAGTACTATACTCAAGTAGATTGGGAAACAAACAGAAATGCCCAAGAAACAAGCATGCAACACCAGGTGCGGTTAAATTATGGTTAGAGAGCAAATAGACCCCTTCAATTTTAATCAAGGAGAATAAAAGGTTGACTAGATATGCTATAGGCTCCTCTAAAAAAAATGCTAAACAGGCAATAATTTTTTGGAGGTAAAAGTGATCTAGCCAAGACACTTGGTTTCTGAAATTTTATTTGTTCGCATTTTTTAGAGGAATTGTTGGCAGCTAAATAGTGAGCTAAAAAACTGTGTAGGTTTAACAGTGAACTGAACAAACTTTCCACACAATGCTGTATTCCCAATGGTTGGTGTTCATCTGAGTTATACCAAATGCCTTAAAGTCTGTTTGGGATTAACAAACTGTGATGCCATTGCCATACTTTATTTATTGGGTGGCCAATACAAGTTCTGCTGCATGTTAAAATCAAAGGCCATATCTCATCTGCATAAGCTGAAGCAATCAGACTTGTAATGTTCTATAACCTCATGGCAAATTTTAAGTATGCAACACAGCAGCGGCCTGTACTGTGTATTCTCGTACTCCTTGTTTGAAGACCCGCCTTGACTTAATTCTTCAAATCAGCTTAGTTGTAGCAGTTTCTTAACTAAGGCTGTGAAAGCATTTCTGCATGATCACAGGCTGCACGTCATCGTTTGAACATTAGCCCATGGCGAGTGTAACATGGAGGTGAGCGCATGTTTATCATTAGTTTGTAAAGGGAATCAATTTTGCAGGTTGTCACTGCAGAGAAGGCAAGCAATGACGGTCTTCAGGAGAAGTTGACTATGTCTGTTGCGGTACCATTGTTGTGGGGTGTTCCTCCGGCATCAGAGACCCTCCATGTCGCAGTGCGGAGCGGTGGCGGTATCGTCGAGAAGATCTATTGGCAGTGGGACTTCTTCTAATAGTCCAGAGTCCAGACGTCAACAAATAATTCATTCTACGTTGTATATACTACACACTAATTGGCTGCACACATTGTGTCAGCAATTGTGAATTGTGCATTGTCACAAAACTCCCGTGCATATAAGGTCCCGCTCATTTCGGTTTTTTTCGGCTTCAGCTTCTAGTTTCAGCTTTTTTTTTTCACTATTCACTACACTATCCACTAACTCAGCTACAGTGTTTTTTCAGCCAGCTACAGTGTTTTTTCAGCCAAAAACCAAAAGCCATCGCTATTCCGATCACCCCCTAAATCAACTCTCAGACTCGAGTTCACAGCTCATCTTTAATTATCCCCGTTCTAATATGTTCGCCGATGAACTGGCCTCTACATTTTTTTTGGAGTAACTAAACAATCGTCGTCCCACTAGACTTGGGAATTGATGTAGTAAGAGTGAGCGGGCTTGTATTTGTATGAGCGCTTGGGTTTGATAATATACTCAGGGACCAGAACCCAGATGCAGGTTGCGAGTACTGTATACTTCCATTAATAGAGCTGTCGTGCCAATAGGATTATGCACATTTAGATGATTAGAAAAGGACAATTTGAGGGGGTTTTACGTATGCAAGTCTATCCTTTTTTTTTTTGGCAAAGAAGCTTTGCCTAAGCTGTAGCGGCACATTCGAGTCACAAAAGAAGTATTGCTTGTTATACTCTGTCAACAACAAAAAAAAGTGTGTGGCCACTAGCAAATTAATAGGTGTTCATTTTAGCGATGGTTTCTGCCTTTTGGTTGAAATTTTACTGTAACTGATTTTTTTTACTTTAGCTTATTTGGCTTTTTGGGTATAATTAAATTTAAAAAAATGTAAAAATAAAAAATATATTAGCCCATCACGGACAATGCAAAGGAACACGGGAAAAAAAGAAAAATGCAAAAAAGCCTAAAAATCTAAAAAAATTCAGAAAAAGATAAATTACTGAATAGTGAAAAAAAAGTTGAAGCTGAAAAAAAACTGAAATGAGCGGAATCTAAACAACAGGTGGTCATCTAACCAGCTTTTGAGTTAAGCAGTTAAAGCTTCTGGTTGTGGCTTCTGTCTTAAATAAGCTAGTGAAAAATAAATTAAATTAAAATTAGAATCCGATATATTCTAAGTAGTTTCTGTCTTAAATAAGCTAAAGTAAAAAAATAGAACCAGAAGCTGTTTGGAGCGAACATTAGGGGCGTTCGGAATAGCGATGACTTTTGACTTTTGCTGAAAAAACACTGTAGTTGGCTTATTTTTTACTGTAACTGAGTTGGTTTATTGAGTATAATTAAATTAAAAAAATATAAAAATAAAATAGCACATTAATCTAGAGCGGACGATGCAAAGAAATACGAGAAAAAAACAAAAAAAATGAAAATTTTTTTACTGTAGCGTTACAGTACACGCTACAGTGAAATCGTCGCTCAACGCCAACGCTGGCGACGGCAAAAGCCTCCCTGAGCGGGGCCTTAGAGCATCAAAGTGGGACACCACAAATAAGAAAATGAGATATTCAAGAAAGCGTCCCTGTCGTTATGACCAGATGGGGTGGGTTTTTGTTTTTGAGCTATGATTTGTCTTTTGGCTTATGATTTTTGAATTTTGACTATTTACGAGAGATTGTACATAGAGAAAAATAGTAGCATATGATTTTGATCAGTATAACTAAATTTAGTATAGTGTCTACTATAATATATATAGATCCCACTTAAAAATTTTACTATTTAAAAATTAGTTATTGTAGTAAAAAAAGATAAATCAAAGTGAAAGCCAAAAAGATAGCCGATGTTACTCAATCGTCTGGACCGTATTACTTCCCAATCCCGTTACATGCACTTCCCAATCCCGTTACATGCACGTGTCAGAATTCAATACTTCATAAGCAACTCAGGGTGCCATCGTATTCTTCGGCATGAAGTTGCGTGCACGACTGTTTCTGCACTGCACGAAAACTGTAGTAAAAAAAGATAAGTGAAAGTGAAAGTGAAAGTGAAAGACTCAGCCGAGGTTGCTCAATCGTCTGGAGCGTATTACTTCCCAGTCCCGTTACATGCACGTGTCAGAATTCAATACATCATAAGCAACGCAGGGTGCCATCCTACTCTTCGGCATGAAGTTGCGTGCACAACTGTTCCTGCACTGCACGAAAATCAGGTACCGAGTCCATGACGATCGTTATCGGCTGGAGAAAATGAAGCCTAGTCAATTTGAGACTGTCGACGCCTTCCAAAAATTTAGATATCCCGTAGCGACGTTTTCGTATAATTAATTTAATTATTATTTAAGATTTATATTTTATTATATTTATAAGTAAATCATCACGCGTGTACTAATCACGGGAAAAGAACCGATATGAGTAGGGAAGAATTTAGTCGAGTGACCTTGAGACCTAAAATTATTTAGAGAGGTAGATAAATATGTATGCACCAACGAGAAATTAAATAGGCATAATAATATAAGTGAAATCGGTTAAGAATGATTTGAAGAATTTTCGGAGTTACGCTATTAATAATTAAACCACTAATTATGCCATAATTGCTAACTTCAGATTGATTTACAGATATGGCTCGCGACCTTGGTGGTTTGGATTGACCTTTCGGTCTGCTGGACCAACACATCGACGCATAGCACCGCGTGAGCCATCGTGTCCCACATCTTGAGGGCAGAGACGAGGAGACCCAGTTAAGAGTGGTTCATACGCGGACACCCTGACGAGCTTGGAGACTAGACCCACACTGGAGAAACAGGTTTGTGTACAAACTATGGCACGCCTTTTTACAATATTTGCGCTACGTACTTACTTTTTCATGCTTTACAGGCTGAGCGATGCTGGTCTTCTACCTCTCACGTGGATGGTGAAGACCACCGATGAAAACAACGCTCCAATCGATGAGGCTGGGGAGGTCTAGGCTAGCCCAGAGCAATTATGACGGTACCCATTCGATCGGTCGTTGCTGACAGCTCTACTGGACCGGTAGCGGTCTGAGACACACACCTTCCATGTCCTATTCGGGGAGAGGGTCCCCACTCTGCAGGACGTCGCAATGCTGCTCAGCCTGCCTATCGCGGGAGAGGCTGTCTCCCCGGTGGATGCGCTTGCCAACTGGCACGACGACTTGTTGGGTAGGTTTGACGGGGTTCTTCCGACCGAGGCCATGACAGCTTACTACGTCTTCACAGCGCGACAAAAGCATGCCCCTTATGCGGTGGCTTTCACAGTTTTGGGTACGTATGCTATCTATTTTTCCTATTTAGCAATGCACTATCTTTGACATATGACGGGCTTGCTATTTTTTCATTTGTGCATAGGTCGAGTGAATGGATCCGGACGTCAACAAGTACAGGTGTCAAGGTACCTTAAGGTGTACTTGTTGTGGCTGTTCGGTTGGGTACTATTTACCAGCAGCCACGATAACTCCGTCGATGCTCGCCTTGTGCGATATGCGAGGGATCAGCCATACTGGCCACGATGTATCGCAGCATGTGCGACGCTTGCCGCAGGATGAGGACGACCCCTGTCCTCACAGGTTGCCCCCTTCTGCTACAGATGTGGTCTTTCAAGCGCTTCCCCCTCGGATAGCTGATGCTGCTCGATAGCGGTTCGTACCGCGCGGACAGATACCATAGGGGCGTTATGGACCGTCCTACCGTAGGGTCCCTTTGGTGCCATAGATGGGTACTTACTCTCCTGAGTTTTTGTTATACGTGTATTATGGGTCATCCTTTGTAACCACTATTTTGGCTTGTTGGTACAATTTGCACACCTACAGGTCACCATGTGTACGACAACTTCGTCAAGCACTTCGACCGCCTCACCACTGACGACATGCGCTGGGAGCGGTACTCTGGTCAGAAGATGGCGGACTACGCTCCCGCCAAGCTCTTGTCATTGTGCTTGCATGACAAGGCATACTGGCTTACGCGGAAAAAGCTCTTCTTTGGCATGTTTGTCGAGGACTACACGGTGCATAGGGTGATGAATCAGTTCGACCTCTGCCAGTTTGTTCCTATCCACGTCGAGTGTTAGGTGCCTGACTTGGCCCACGCGTGAGTTACACACAACACACGTCCCCATATTTTTTTTAGTTCTGTTACGATGCCTTCTTATTACAGTTGTATATTTTGTAGGCATAATAGAAGGGGTGGTAGCGGGACGAGCTAGGCCGCGAAGATAGCGTCGTGGGTGGCGGAGTGGGCGGAGGCACTCAATGTCTTCGTGCAGGAGGGCACCACGTATGACCCCAGCACGTACGACGAGTACCTACGCTGGTATGCTCCGTAGATATGCACCAGGCTAGTGCGTGTCATTGACCCTCCCCCCGTTCATGTACCAGCACCGACCGACGCGTACCCCATTCACTTAGCGTGGAACTTCGCCCTCATGGTACGTACTCTTGTGTTTGAAAGTTTCTAAGTATAGTTACCACAATTACTATTTTGACACTTTTATGTACTTCTTGCAAACGGACATCACCGTCAAGATTGTGAGAGACACCAGATTGATCGTGGACAGGGTCGCCCACGGTTTGGAGGTGATGCACGATGACATGCTGCACGTTGTCCATCGGGTCTACGAGAGGGCGAGGCGTGCCCTCACCCTCTCGTCGTGTAGGACACTTCCGAAGGTGGTCATGTCGACACGTACACCGAGGCCATCATGTCTTGCAGCTCAAGTAGGAGGTGCTAGAGGGCCACATGTCTACCCCTGGGCACCGCCACCACCATCGTCGGGCCTGGTTGAAGGGTCGATGTGGGCACGTACCTACACACCGGCGTCGTCGTCATCCATAGATCCCTACCTGGTATCAGCAGGGTAGCACGCATTCAGCCAGGGCCTATCTAGCGGGTACGATAGTTGGCTGGTGGCCATGGCCCATGCAGAAGGTAAGTTTCGTCTTTTAAGTTTTTTTCACTTTAATATATTATTCAAATAAACCATACCTATCTACAGGTACGACACACAAACCAGGAGTTTGGCTCCCCCTCCCACGAGGATCTCCTGGTTGAAAGCATCTAAGCCCCTAAAAATAGTTTCGGTAATTAATGACAATATATGAATATAGGACAAATGTGCTTGCTGAGTATCACATAGGTTAAATCCCAAATTGAGCATGTCAAAATGTATGCTAAAGGTCAAAATAAAGATCAAGATGGTTCAAGACAAAGGTACTTGTAGTATATGATTCTTTTTTATTTTTGTTGGTCTTGGGAGAAATGCTGGAAAACCAAATTATAGGTTAAATCGTTGTACTATTAAGAGGGATCATAGAAAATAACTTGACAAAATATTCTTGTGCTATTTGGATCAATTTAGGATTATGCTTGCACTTAAAATTAAATTTCAAAGCCAACTGTGCTTTATTAGGAAAATCAAAAATACCAGAGTATATGTTGCGGAACTACCAGATTCTGGAAATACCGACGTGTTAACTGCAGTACTACCGGAACTCGGTAGTACTGACATCTTGAGCGGTATGTTTTTTTCATAGAGCACCCTCAATTGAGACTTAGACTTGTCGATATCGGTAGTACCAGAATTTGAACGGTGGAATAACCGCACAGCGGTAGGCCCACACTCTAAATTGGAATTACCAAAAATTGGAAGCTCCGAAAATTTGGGCAGTACGTTTTTTCAGATAGGATTAACTTTTGGTCCCCAAGCCAAGTGGTAGTACCACTATCAGAAATCAAAACTACCGATGATCGAAACTACCGCGATTTCAACAGCGGTAGTACCGCGTCGACTTTCAAACGGCTAGTTCTAATGTTCTGATATAGCCGTTATGCGTTGCTACAGTACAATGCGGTAGTTCCGCAGTTTAGACAGCGGTACTACCGATTTTCCTATTTTTTCAAGATTATTTTGTGCAATGGCTATATTTGGTTGGTGAGAGTATAAATACCCCCACCTGCTCAAGGATAGTAAGAAGAGACTTCATTGAACATCTTTGAGTTTTGAGCAACCTCTCCACACCTCTTTTGTCGTCGTGCATTCATTTGAGATAGTTGAGCCACATCAAGTGCATTTGATTTTTAGAATGATCCATTGGCACTTGATCGCCGTCAAGTGAAACAGTGATTTATTACTCTTGGTATTTGCTGACACCTAGATGCTCAGTAAAAGATTACGAGGTGATATCTTCAAGAAGATTATGAAAAGGCCTGACGTCAAGTTGTGAGTGGTTTGGTGTCCACTATCTCTGAAGCGGAGGAAGGGCAACCAATAATGGATTGAGGAGTTGAGGCTTAATTCGTGGAGCCGGTAAGTTTTTGAACACCATGGTAAAATATCATGTGTCAATTGGTTTTTTACCTGTCTCTCTTTCCACACTTATATATCTAGCATCTTTGTGGTAATTGAGATAGTTTAAACTTACTTGTACTAGATTTATTTATAGAGACTAGTTCTTGTGGTGCCTTAAGTTAACTAGAATTATGTAGATTTTATTTACATTAAAATATTGCTTAGCTAAAATTGTAATAAACAAACTTAGAAGGTAAGGATTTTTATAACCTCCTATTCACCCCCATCTAATCGGTTATTCTTGATCTTACGCTAGTGGACGTGAGCGACTTCCTCGCGGATGACTCGGCGGGGTCCTTTTCGGGTCGCAGCTTAGCAATGCGGTAGTTCCCATGCAGCCACAGGTGCAGTCCACCCTTGAGGCAATGGGAACATGGATCAGCAGGGCTCCTCGATGCCTCACCCTGCCAGGGCGCCGACACCCCGTGTTGAGGAAGGCCTAGCAGGGCTGTACAGGTAGGCACCGACCGAGGGTGGGATGTTCCAACGACGAAGGAGGTGCTGCGGGTGGTGTAGTTGGTGGCGAGTAGTGGGTCTTCCTCCTACTTTGTGTATTTTTATTGTGTACGTATTTTACTTTGTCTTCCTCCATGTACGAATTTTCTATTGCATTACAATATCACTTACCTTTGTACTTATTAATCGTTGCTATCTCAATCGTCCTCACAAAATTCTTTAGAAAATTTATCGTACTATAACAGTATATGATGATCACAAAATATTATTTTGAGTCTAACAGATTTTGTACCATTCACAAAATATGAAAACCACAAATGGATCAACCGACATTGTCTGCCCTTTTATTAAAAAAAACAACTTACAAACAAGATTTGCTAAATGTATTACCTACAACAAGTGCCCCCCCACACAACTATTTTCATCGGATTAATAAAATAATTATATTATTTTTTAAAATCGCTCATCCGTTAGGTGACTAGGGGGCTTGTCGCCTAACCGTTGGACGACTTAGCCAAGATATGAGTAAAACTGTAAAAAAAAATAAAAAAAATAGGTATAATATTGTAGTTTATAATTAAAAATTTTGATTATTTTAAAAAAATTTGATGTGAATCAAATCGTATTGTGTTAAACACGATCTGTCGCTATTGCACCGCCCTCCGTTGCGCTACCACCATCCACTACACTGATCTACGGCGTTTACGCTACCGCGCGGAACTCGCCGCCATTGACCCACCTTTGGACTTTCACTGTAAGCAGTGATGACCCTCCTCATCGTTCTCTCTTCTGTGGTTACACACCAAAAAGTAGATATTTGGGCTACGGAGAGGCCGTGTTATGACACCTGAAGCCTACAATTCAAAGTGGAAAAGAGGTGTAGAGTGTATGTTCCGCACTAGGTTATTACACAATCCTTTTCTTACCACAATGTTTCTCACTCCTCATGTAGTGCAATGCGTCTGTAATTGTACCCTTTTCTCTGTCACTTTCATGCAATGCAATATTATGCAATGCGTCTGTAACTTTATCCTTTTCTGTCACTTTCATGCAATGTAATGCCATGCAATGCGTCTGTAACTGTATCCTTTTCTCTGTCACTTTCATACAATGCATGTGATGCAATACGTCTATAAATGTATCATTTTCTCTGTCACTTTCATGCAATACAATACGATGCAATGTGTCTGTAACTATGTCATTTTCTGTAACTTTTATGCAATGCAATACGATGCAATGCGTCTATAATTGTATCCTTTTCTCTGTCTCTTTCATGCAATGCAATACGATACAATGTGTCTATAATTACAGGTTATACCAATATAATAGAGGGTCCACCCATTAATGGACAACTCTTACCCCGTCCTCTTTCATACGGGGTCTCAAATTCTACTCCTGTGGAGCGCCTACCATAGTAGGCTTTACTCATGATCGCTCCGGATTAGTCATATAGTTTACTCACCGACCTAACACATGCACTCCGGAGTAGCTATATGACTTTCTCTCCACCCTACCTCATATGCAATTTGCATGATGCAACATCCTTTCAGCATTCATAATTAGCTCTACACAAACTTCATTCCCGTGGAGTGCCTACCGAAGTAGATCTTTATCTTTCCACTACTATGGGATGCCTATGCGAAGTAGGTCTTTATCCCACTACTGCGGGTTGCCTATGCGAAGTAGGTCTTTAATACGAGTGCTTCGCATGGCACAACACTCTTTCAGCATAACAATCGATCATAAGCACCTCTCGTCACAACATAATAAACAGACAAGTAAGGATGTCATCTCAAAGAATGACATAAAACATGGCATAAAAAACTATCAGGTATTCATCACAATCTACTATTCTATCATGCACTTACCTGTTAACCTGACGGACGATGCGTGGATGACACCAAACCTGAACCGCCACCTGTACAAGCATCACCCAGCCTCATCACTTTATAGCGATACACATGCTCATATGGACGGTATCGATACTACGCGCAAACTGACCATTATTTTGCGGCTATGCCATCTAGTTGCATGAAAACAATTTACTTTCATGCACTTAATCTCTTCCCCCAATTTCTTTCTTTTTTTCTCTCTTCGTTTTTCCTTAGTCGACCGAACTCCCGGCCCTTTGTTTTTTTTCACCGGCCTTATCTCTTCCCCTTTTCTTCATTTTGGCTGAACTCCTCCCCCTCTCCTCCCATTTCTCCTCCCACGATGGAATCCTCTGGTCCCTTGGTTGTCGACCTCGGTCGGCTTGGTGCTCTCCTACACGTCCCTCTCAGCTCCAGCTCCCTACGGCGCCAACATTGCACGTTCGGCCATCACCCGACCTACAATGTCGTCGCCTCATCGAGCCCACCGGCCACAACCCACCACTAGCCAACATGGTCCACTCGGCTCTGGCCTCCACCAGCTTATGGCACCTTTGGCCGCCGGTGGCCCCTCCGACTTACCTCCGGCTAGATCCGGCCCCAAACACCGTGGATTTGACATCGGCCACCGAGGTTCACGCTTTCCCTCTACCCCAACCATCTTGTTTACTTTTAATTTTTTGTATCTTACTCGATCCACTTTTTTTGTTAAAGTTGACGGTAAGGGGGTGTTTTTGGTAGCGATGGCTATCAGATCGTCGTGAGGCTCAAGGTCTTTCCGTGCATTGACGGATGACCATCGGGCGCGCACGATGGTCGATGGTGATACGCCTCCACCACGGTGGTCTTAGCAACAACTCACTCCTTCCTCCTCTACGGTATACTTCTACCCCTTCTTCCCCTCTGCTCCTTTCTTCCTTTCTCCCCGTTGCTCTGTGATGGTGACTGTGGTGCACATGCTGTGGTTGTGAGCTGACAATGGCTATAAGGGCTTGTGATGGCCAGGGGGTACATCAGCCATGTGCTACTCCATGGCATTAGTAAACCTTCATGGATGATATAGGGGAAATACCTACTTACTCATCAGGCTGTCTTGGCCATCAACCAGTTCACTTGGAGCGGGCCTGACAGTCGTCAAAGGTTCTACGCCTCTACGGCCATCGTCTTCCCCCCTTCATCTTCCCTTTCTCCTTTAGCTCCTTCCCCTCCAAGCTCTCTTCCTCATTGCCTCTCTATGGGGGCAAGAACCTCGAAGGCAGTGGGGCTTTTCTTGGCTTGGCTCTCAGTTTGGCTCTCCTCTGGGAAAGGGGATAATGAATTTGCTCTTTATGCTGGTTGGCTTATAAAGGAGGGCTTTCGACTGGTTTCCTTCTCTTCTACTGTACCTTGTCAAGTTTGCCCTTGCCGTGTCTGTTTGGCTCTCTCTCATGCGGCTGTTTTACTGGATAAGAAAACATGGACCTCCGATCCAAAGGGTGGGCTTGATACTATTCGTGGGCTTTTCTACTGTGGGAGATAAGTCAGTAAAATATGGGTGTTGGATTCTCTTTTGCCAAATGAGATGCCCACTTTAGTGAGAGACGCCGACCGGCCCTAGACGATCTGGGAACCTCGATGAGCGATATTGCATTCAGCATTTCCAAAGCCGAAGGGTCATGATGGTAAAACATCTTCTTAACAGTTTTATATTCCCCTAGATTGTTCTAAATTTTCTTTTTTTTTCCTTTCATTCTCTTTTTACTGGTATTACAATGGACCTTCGCCCTGGTGGACCGACTGGGTCTAGTTGGGGGCCACTCCCTCAACACTCTCCACTAATAACAGTTCCCACGGTGGGGAGTGCAGCGGCTTCCAAGGGTGCTGTGGTTCACCGATCGTCGATTTGTCACCACATCGCCACTGATCAACCGCCATTGAGCCACAGTCTCTTTTTCCTATGATCCTCTCTTACCCATTGGGTAACCTGAACCCGTTGTGTATACCCGATTTTAATTGGAGTATGAATAATATTAGCTCAAATGGGTATTGGTATATTTGGGTATAGGTTGGGTAAACCTAAACCCTCTCCAACAGCACCCCTACTTGGGGGTGGCAACGGGGGTTGTCCTAGGAGAGACCCCAGCTAAACCTACTAGGGAAGATGGTCCTCAGTCCTCGTGAAGGATTAAAAATATACTAATTTTTTTAAAATAATAATATAATTTTATTTATTAATTTATAATTATTTAGGTATATTTTTTTCAAAATATAGCTTTAAAATATATATTCTAACATATAGATTCATATTTTTGCCAAATATACAAAGAAAGAATATAATTTCTTATATTTAAAAATTATACTCTATTATTAAAAAATATTTTATTACTAGTTACATGCCCGTGCGTTGCAACGGATAAAAATAATCCTACTATTACAATATGTCGAGCCACTGTTACCAGGCTTGGCTAACACCATGCTCTCGGCTCCGCCACGGCACCTAGTGAAGCTCTTCTGTAGCTCATCGCATACCTTTTGTCTTCTTGGTATGCACTACGTTTTTACTCTAGTACCACGTCTAACTTAGCTCTGTTGTAGTACTTGGAAAGGGCATATAAAGGCTATCACTTGTGAATTTTAGTTCGTGCTATAATCTAAACTATGAATTGTGGTCAACTAATTAGAAATTATTGTGTTGATGTAACCTTTTGTATTATTTGGATACTGGTCCATCCCCTCAAAAGAAAGATATTTCTATTGCAAATTATATTTGCTTTTGTGGAATAGCTATTACAAATTATAGAAAAAGAAAGAAAGAAAAGAAATCAAGAATCTAGGAGGTAGCAAGATCATATAAAGAGAAACATGTTGAGAAACTTCTTGTGTTTACCTATCAGGAGTGATAGTTTTACAATGACCCAGAAATCGACAATGGCCCTCAACAGCTCTTGCCATATTGCCAATGTGTGATGGAACAAACACGTCACTTTCAACTGAAATAATGTAATGAAGGGCTGCAACGTGAGAAGAGTGGTTGTCAAACTTCTCAAGCTCTTCTTTTATCACTAACACCTCCTGCAAAATTATATTTACTTTAGTGGAATAGCTACAAGATGGTGGGCAAAATCAATAAAAAAGGAAAAATTTCTAACAAACTTTCTAACCAAGTTTGGGAAGCACTATCTCAATTTTGATATATACTTATCACCACCATAAATTTCACCATCTACAAGGTAGATCCATGTGGATTCTAGATAACCCATTACATGCAGAAAATCCCTACCTCGTTGAGAGTCGCGGACAATTATCTCCGGATGTCCATTAGTGGAGTTTGTCCTTCAATTTCCAGTGGCTTGTTCTCTCTCTGTTGAGATGCAAAAAGCAGATTAATATAACCTGCATGTAGAAATAAAACTGTATTGATTTGGATTGATTGTTCATACCACATAATTCTCAGCTCGTCTACTTCTGATTCACTAAGACCATAAAGTGCAGCCCGTGAATGCTAGCATATCGTTTTCATATCTTAGATGAAGAACAATAAATTTTTCAAGTGATCGTAGATGCTCCACAAGCACGTAGTGTAAGTGTTCCGTTGTACGAAGCTAGTTTTAGAAAGTGCCATAAAACACCAAATGCAAATTGAAGACTGTAACACAAATCCTGAGTTAAAGAAAGGTTCGGGTTACTAAGAGAA